>JARFIY010000099.1:4930000-6130000 GCA_036346155.1 Sinelater perroti
CGTTTGACATACGTAACAGCATCCAGATGGACGGCTCCCCTGGGAGCGAGGAGTCAACCGAGCCCGCCGCCACGCAACAGAGTCGAGCCATCGATTGAAAACCCAAACTTCCTATTTTTAGCAGAAAGCGACAGTTTCTAGTTGTCACAACTTATCGATCCCCAGTGCAAGGTCGCCGCTGAATAATTCAGCGCCTTCCTTTCAGCACTCCGTCCACAGATATTATGTTTTCTTGAAAGCCTACCCGTTCAAGTACGGAAAGGTGAAATTATATACAGGTAACCCTCCGGGCCGCGCTGTGGAGCGTGGCGTATGCACTTCCGTAAGGCGACTTGGGCAGGAAGCAGATGCGCCCCTCCCAGTCGTAGTATTCCTTTTTCCGCTCCGTCAGGGCTCTGGGGATTGTTGGCGAACTGTTTACAAACGGAACACCATCTTTATTGTTTCCTCTCGCTTAGTGAAAGCGGGTGCTGAAGGGCTCCGGCTCGTTTTGTATTTCAGATGTCCTCCACGTGAAATGCGTAAATCCAACCTGTTGTCTCCGCTGAACTTGACCTTGCGGCTGGAACGGAGCGGTAATGCGGTTAGGTGACCGTAACTCGCCATTCATGTGTCGAATCGCCGCCGATTGACACAATTAAGCTGGAGGCGGCTTGGGGCCGCGCTTTTCTCTAATTATCAGTTACCTCATTGACGCCGGACTCGAATTCGACACTGCTTGATTGATGCGCGGATTTTAAACGTCATGATGATTTTATGGAGCTTTTTGATTATGTAATTTGTTGATTTTGGTTTTGACATGTGCAAGGTCGCAATATGTCGCCTTACAACTTATAAAGACTGGATGTATCAATCGTCATATCTAATTCAAATGTACGCTAACGTTTGTAATTTGGGATAATCTTAGTCTATTTTATACGTGAAAATGTTTGAGTGATCTTTGTATAGCATAGGGTTCCAAATTGCGCTTTGTAAACGTTGGAAGTTTGTATCCGTATAATTGGTATCTAAATATATGACACAATTTCCCAAAGAGAATCAGAAACGCCGTACACTCGTGAACTGGGTTTTAGAGAACAGTTGGTGCTGATTTTCCACAAAAACTCACATTGAGCGATGCAACTCATTTTTCTTTTAAATGTTTTTGTGAATCCTCAAAATTATCGCATCTGGGGTAGTGAAAATCCACGCACTATTCATGTGTATTGTGATCTGGGAAAATCATTGGTCCGTACCGTTTTGTCGATGGTGCTAAACAAGTTTGTTTTCAATGGACCCAATGATGTGAACTTGAATAACGTGTGGTTTTAATAAGATGGAGCCACATCTCACAGCGCATGGAATACTCACTGTACTTCAAATCAAATTCCCTGGTTGTATTCTCTTAGAAGGGTTACATCGATTAGCTACCAAACTGTTGTAATCTAACGAAAGGAGTAATGCCCACAAGCCTGCTACATTTCCAATGCTAAAAGAGAACTTTACACCGATAGCAATAAAATTGCTTCCAATGTTTTATGTTTGATTCAGGAAACACATTCTGGCGTTTAATGTGAATCACGCTTTATAATTGACTATAATAAAAACGATCAGTTTTTCTAAAGTCAGAATAATTAAATAAGAGAATTTATGTCGCTTTAAACATAAATACGATGAATACAATTCTAATCGGTTGGAGTAAATTTTATTAAAATTTACTCGATGTATTAATCTTCGCATACTATCGCTATTCGGCTCGAAGGACCAAATCTGTGTCTTCAAAGAAATCTTACAATAACTATGCACGTCGTAAATATAATTCGAAAGCAGTTTCTAATGCCCTAGTCTCGCACTTCACTGGTTATAATCTCATATCGATAGATCTGGTTGCGTTTCAGCGCTGTCGGCTTGCGAAACGGCGTTTCAGCAATAGGTCGTACGATCGCGATTAACATAAAGCGCGCCGAGCGCCTCTTCAGTCGCTTTCACCGCCGTTCTCCCGAGTCCAGCCGGCAAAAATAGGCGACGTGACAAATCGAGCGCCAGAGCTGCGGATTAAGCGCGGCGCTTAATCTTGGGCGCCTTTGTGCGCCCTTCGGCAGCGTGACTCAAACGTTAAATACGGGGTTAGCTTGGCGCTTTGTCAGACGCCTGTTTGGTCCCGGATTTGGGAGCTCGAAGGGCAATTAAGCGGGCGGGCGAACGGGACCTAGAGGAGGTAGCTGAGAGGGCGTCCGTTTGATTCAATTGAATTGTCTTTCATTGTATGGTTCAATTGGGGTGATATGTGAATCAAACGGTAGTAGATCATTTTAATAAGGTGTAGGTGGGGAACCATTTTACTATGACTTTTTGCAGAAGCTGTAGGTATTGTTTATACCCTGAAAACATTTTGAAAAATAACATAAATAAACACGTCAGCAAATGATTTAATTTTTTAATTCTGTTAATTATCAAACTTTCAAGTAGGATCTTTTAGGATTTTTGAACTAAAACTATATTATAATGTCAACTGTACCACCAAAAACCCAACAGATAATCAGTAACCGGTAATTTAAATGATGGATGAAAATACGACTAATTTTTCGTGAAGTCATTGTATTGTTGATTGAGATTGATGTTCTTAACATATTGATAAAAATTTAGAAAATTTACAGTAGGAGAGAAACAAACCAGCTAATCCAAACAATTCAAAATGCTATGTGTAATTAACTTAAAAACTATGTAACTTATTTAACGCCCCGTAAAGATTTAAAGAAAAACATGAATTATCGAGAAACAGTCAGAACGCTATAGCAAATAGAATTCCTACAATAAAATTACAAAATAATATACAGTCGCCCCATGAACTATTTAAAGACGAAGCTAAAGGAATAAAAATTAATTGTCCACGACGTATATAAAAATGTCATGTAATCAGCCTCTTGATGAAGATACTAAGTATGCAATCTACCTCACTTCCACCATAACGTAAGGAATTGTTTGCACAACACCAATCAAAAATGTACCAATCACATATAGATTTTCTACAGGTTCCATTACTACCTGCCTTACCTAATACCTTATTTTCATTTAAAACAATAACCAAAATATATTAGGTTACAAATGAGTAACGGTTTCCATTGTGCGAAGTACACTTGGAAGCAAAACAATCGACTTAGCAACATACTCGAGTTTTGAGAGAACGCGTATCCACTCCCATAGCATTCCAAGTAAAGTTCAGTGTACTGGGTGAAAGCTTAAAAACTGTGGTTTCAAATGATACCACTTTGATAGAAATCAGACCTGTACCGACCACGTTATGGGACTAAGAATAGTGTAACACAAAAGAGTTGTAAGGAAAAGGTGATTATGAAAGAAACAAAAATGAAATTCTTAGTTCAAATTATTTTAATGATTTTTTCACTACATGCTGTTGCTACGTCTACTCCTAATTGCACTTTTCAAGCGATTACATATGGATCGGATGATTTTCCTATGCTGTCTTGAAGAATCGCACTCTCCACTCAAGGACGCTCTCAGATATACCGACGTCAGCCAAGTAGGTAGTGGTAACTCGCGCGATGTGACATAGCGCATTGTCGTGCATTATCATAAAGTCCTCACCAACAAATCCCGCAAACGGAACAACATTATCCTTCAGAATGTCCCTGATGTAGCGATCCGCTGTTAAATCTCTCCGCGTCCTCCACAAGGCAGGAAAACCAACTCAGTTTTTCCGTGCATGGAAATGCCCGCCCAGAACATGCAAGACCCGTCTCCATATACGACAGTTTCTGGAATACAGTAATGAGCAAATCGCTCCCCTGGTCTTTCCTGTCGTTGCTCTATAGGCACATCTTGAACTCCTCCAATATTTGACTTCAATGGCCGAGGTCCCAATCAAGATATTCGCGAGCAAATTCCAGTCACCTTTGCTTTTGGAGTACAGTCAGCTTGGGACCTGTCTTCTTCCTACTGTACAAGTGCTGGCGACCACACCTCTGACCGCACGCAGCTCTTGCTTGAGTGCCAGTGATATGTCGATTTCTGAGGGATATTGAGACGTGAAATCGATCGTCTCTCTCTCCGTTGTTAAACGCCTACGGCTGCCTCCTTTCCGGCGGACGCAGCCATCGGATTCCCGGTACTGACGCTACACACTCGACAAAGCTGATTTATTCAGATTTAGTCGATTTTCCACGGCTTTCTGACTGAAGCCCTCTCCCAACAATGTAACTGCCTGGGTTGCTTCGGTTGCTTTTCTGGTAAAATTTCTATTGGAGGCAACTCCTACAACTCTATTAGTTTTTCTTTGTTAAAATTCCTAGAAGAGCCGATGTATAAAAAAATAAAGATCAATTTTAGATGACAAAATTCAACATTAACAATTGAGAACAACAATCATACTGCATTGTAGCTTTCTTGAACACTACCTCAACCAATATTTACAAATATTTAAATTATGTCTGAATGGTCCACACTTTCGAGTGAGATGTAACCACGAAATATTACAAATCTACGTCTTTAAGTCAGAACTATCACAAGTTGGTATTCTAATACTACTACTAATGTATACATCAGATTTTCAAAATATAATGTTCGCGGAAATAGAAAGATTTATCGAAGATATATTACCACTTTATATACCGATAGAAATCAAATTATGTTAGAAATAATTGGGTTATATGGGAAATGCAAATAAATCAACATAAATCAAAATGTGTCACTTTTACCTTAAATTATCACATAAATGATGTGATACTTAGAGCTTGTGTTGCATTGTAAATTGACCTAGGAACAACCGCCAAAAAGAAACAGAAAGAATTATCGACTTGCTGGCAAAACTCTTTCTCGTCTCTAGAGAACAAATTTTTCTTTATAAATCCATTCTAAAGCCCACTTGAAGTTATGGAATCGAATTATGTAAATACCCTTTTAAACAAAATGGCTATTAACATAAGACTGTAATTCAATGTGATCAGAATGATATGAATGACTCTGTTGTGATCGAAATCAAAACCTTTACTTCAACGTCAAGTTGTGAGCCAGAGCTTTGTAGAATAAGTTGCAAAACGTAAAGGGGAACTAACACCGCATCTTAACGAACTAACACAACATCTGTCACAACGTCTACAAAACAGACCATTACAACGCAACTGACCACATTACTTAACAATTTCAACAACTGAACTTTTCCCGGAGGCTCTTCACACCTACCGTAACAGACAATTGGCTCAAAGAATCGACATTGCATTCCTATTTGTAACAAATTTTTGAGTAAAAAGAAATTGTTAATTTTCTTTTTTTTGTGCGTCTAAAAGTTCTAAAGTGTTACTGTTTTCGTTTTACCCAAAGTTTGATGCTTAAACGGGAGAATTAACTTTGCCTGCTTAACATCAATTAAATGTTTACTCGAACAGTTAACTATAACAAATATTTATTCTACAAACGATTTGCACATGAGTATGTTAATTACATAATTGCGCATGGGTTGCTTTCAATGAAATAAAAGTGGAGCAAACACAGGTTTTTACTTTCTGAAGAAATGATTACTCATTGTGAGTCTTCACTATGGGAGTACGATCGAACTCTAAGATAGTCAGCTCAGTTTCTATGATTACATAAATAAAAAGCACACTCCAGTGGTCTTAAATACTTTCTTTAATTTTCACGAATGGACAAAAACACTACGAGGACAAACGAACTCTCTTTTCTCGAAGCATTTTTGTGTAATTTAAGAAATCTTGCAGCTGACGGTAATTTTTAAACCAAATGCTCCTCAACGTGAAGATGCTGTTGAAAATGTCCTGGTACAATGTGTTCGTCAACTACTCTAAATCTTTGCTAAGCAAGTTTTTTTTAATATCAAATTCTTAGTGCCAACGTGTTGCTTTTTTATTTCTATGGTATTTATCCCAAATAGCTTTTGCAATACTAAATTATAACTTCATTTCTTAATTCTAGTTCGCGGCTCTGAATTTAACAGTTGACAAAATTCGCAGATTTACGTTTTTAGAGAATTTCGGTGATGGTTCTTTCAAATATTTGCAAAAAATGTTAGACCTTTGGACATACTTTAAATTCTTTTGTGGACTTTCTTACAATATTATCTTTTGATATAAGTGAACTTTTCTAGACCCTACAAAAACTTGGTATAGACACAGCTTCGGTTCGTTACATTTAACTTTGATTTTGGTTTGTCGCAGTAGTTCTCTTAGTCTTTTCTAAACCTGTACCTTTTGATAGGTAAGGAAGGTTCAAACTGTTTTTAAGTAAGTCTTTTACAGTACCCTTAAATTTTTTAGTGGTGCTCAAATTTTTTGTTTTTACTTTTACTAATTCAATATACTGACACAATGGGGGCATTCGGATTGCTCCATCGAACAAGTTGTTGGATTATGTTACCCCAGAGAAAGTTTCCACTTTCTTCCGGATAATGCACGAAACTGTAACGGCGAGTCAAAAGCCCGGCGCTAAGATTGCTTGTTTCATGATTCAGGAGTCGGGCATTCGGAGGATGTCTTCGTGTCTCGGCGGTGCTTGCACTCGGACGTACTTATTCTCGTCCCAGTGCGTGGTTCGGATTGCATTTGGCGCTATTTATAAGCTATTGAATAATTTGGCACTGTCGCTTGCGCAAGGAAGGCCATTACCGATCAGACAAGTCCGACAGGACAATCGATTAGAAGGGCTTGTAGGATTACCAATTAGAGCTGTTTGGATTGCTGTTGTCCCGATTGAACAACCGCGGCTAGCTGTTGCTAACTGTTTAGGTGGCACCTGCAACCACTTGCTCTTCAGGAAGGTTGCAGAATTTCGTTGCCAACCTCACCCACTGATGCATTTCCAGCGATTGTCGCTGGGATTCGAGGCGGTACATTGTCCTCGGGTTTGCGGCATCTGAGCACGATGACGCATGCGAGGGCATGAGACAAGCCAAGCCCCCGCATGCGGCGACCGATCTCGTGGAAGTCACCTGCGGCATGGGCATTAATCCTTCAGCACAATGGAAACTGCGGTGCGTGGTGGATGGGCTGTTGCATTCCGCGCGCCTTTATGGCGCACGTAGCCGCCATTAATGTTGATTAATCTAAAATGCAATTATTGAACAATAGGAATGCAAATAATTAAACTGTGGCGCTGTTTCAGGGGGTAGTAGGTGTAGATGTCTCGAAAACGCGGCACTAAGGAGAGCACGGGCGCAAACGAATGCATTAGCGATTGATTGATTTAATTAAAAAGAGCTATAAATATTTTCAATTAGACGGCGAGTATAAACACTTTTTAATGTAAGCTTGATTTGCTTGGCGCTTATTTTTTGGATTCCTTGCTGATCATTTTTCCTTTTGTTGAGCCCATACTACGGTTAGAAATGCTTTGTAGTTCGTTCAAGAAGATTAATATAGGAACTCAAAAAAGGTGCAGCAAATGAGAATTCAATGCATATCGCAAGCAAAACTGTTTATTTTAACTTTTAGATCCTCTAAGAACTATTGTTAACATCTATCGGGAGATAATAAAATTTTCGATGCCACCAAGTTTAATAATTTAGGGTGATCCAAATTAAACTTCAGGATGTTTTTTAATGAAACAAATGGAACCATCCGTATTTTATTGTTATCAATGTAAAGTAGACTTAACAGTTATGTATGAAATATGATGTCGATCAAATGCCTTCCATGACTCCGCTGACTTTTAGCAAAGTTTCCCTAAATGCGGCTTTATTTCAACAATTACATGTCTGATGTTCTCTTTTAACCCAGTAACCGTAGAAGATTTGTTGACATAAACCTTGTCCTTCAAATAATCCAAGAGGAAAAAGTCAATCGATATGATTACTCTGTGAGATAACACGACCAGGAAATTTGGTTTCAAGTAAAGTGAGTGTTTCACATACTGTGTGACATGTAACTCCATTTTATTGAAACAACATATCATTCAAGTTCAAATCATTGGTTTCATTGAAAACAGTTATTTAACATCTTCCTCTCGTCCTCAAAAATTACGAGCAAACAATTCCTCCAGCCTTAATTAAATAATTTTTGTGGATGCATTGGTGAGTAGCACTTGTATTTTCACTACCCAAATTCGACAGTTTTTTAAAGACAGCCATTTACAGAGAAATGAGCTCCGCCGTTCAAAATGACCTTCTTGCAAAAATCAGCATTAAGTGCTTATGTTCTCTAAAACTTACTTCACAAATATACGGCGTCTTTGGTGTTCTTGTGATGTGTTTAGATAGCAACTGTACAAATGCAAACTTTTAACGTTGGCGGAACTAAATTCAAATCCTGAAGTTCAATTTGGACCACCCTATACATTTACTCCTCACAGCTTTCCATTTTCTGATGTTAAACAGAATGAACAGAGATGCAACATTTTTTATGGAGCAATAAAATGTCAAGGACCTTTTTGCACGCCTCGAATTGCTAATTAAGTAAACTGTAGTGAAAGTGCCTCATAAATAAATAAAGTGGCCTACGTAGAAATCATTAATAAGCTGTACGAAGAAATTTCAGTGCCTTTAAACCACGCAACGTCTAGTTACTTTTATTGTCCACGACAAAAAATTTAAAGCTGTTTAAAAATAGCCTCGAGTTGCGAAGGTGGAACTAAAAATTGAGTTTAACCAATCGGGCCATTACCATGCAGATATTAAGGTAAAATAATAAATGAATTTATTGTTTTCTAATTGAAACTACTATCGCATCACAAAATGCACATATGCAAAAAATGCTTGTCTTCTGTCGTATCAACTAAAATTATTTGGAATTAATTCGTCGAGCTTTTGGACTTTCTGATTGTACGTACATTGAATTGATGATTGATTCATGGTAATAAAAATTCACAGGAATGATATCAAAATCACCTTCTAAAGCTTCGAGCAATAATTTCTTCGTATAGTACAGCCTGGAGCCCAACAAGCTTTGAGTATATAAAAATCACAAACCAATGTCGGGTGATTCTTGTTAGGACAATTAGCGCACGGACATTTCAACAACCTTCAATAAGCTTTGCTATTAGATGCTGCAAGTAGCTCTTAAAAGGGACCCGAAATTTTCTTATCGACAGGGCGTTGAATCAATTATTAGCTGTGCAACCAAATACTATTTAATTACTAATTGCAACTTTATGTTTATGAATTTATCGAGGGCAACTATTTAATTGTTAATTAGTTGGAAGGCGGATTGCAGTCCACAGCGGGCTATTTTGTTTGTGCTTTCTATTTTTACTGCTTGATTAAGTTGAATTATGTGCAAGGCAGCTTTAGGTAGTCTATATACCTAACTCTAGAGATGGGTGAATATTTTCATTTTAAAGACCGTTTCGTAACATTAGATAGTGTCTGCAAGGGGTCGTCAGAATTAATGAAAATCCTCCAATACTAAACAATTCTCACGGATTTATTTGAATATTTGTCCCAACTCTAGTTAGTACATTTGAGAACATCAAAAAAAAAATTATCGTGTACATTGAAGTACAAAACAAATTATGCTTAAAGTTATATATATAGAAGGTAACTTGAAAGCACTAGAAGAAAAATGAAAAACAGTTATTACTATATTGAAAAATAATGGTTTTCATCGAAATGTTGACAAAGACTACAAAATAACGAATTTTTTGACACATTGCTGAAAAAATCTATTTTTCCTATAATAGAAGTGGAAGTGCTTTAAAAGTCACAAACAATATGTTCTGAAGTCTGTAAAGTACTACCAACAGATCGTATGAGTTTATATTTAGAAACTTTGGTATTATATTTTTAGAGAAAAAAGAAATGTTGGAAAAATGCCACATTTCAAGATTGCAACATATTGCATAACCGGAATGGGATGAATAATCTCGTACAAATCATATCCTCAATCTCAATCATTTGAACGCTTCTGGAACAAATTGAATCATAAAATCCTTTATATACTACAGCTAACCTCAGATTCATAATGGCTTATTTATTTTAAACTCAAAAAGGCATCGGCATTCACCTTATTCTTCAAACCATTGGTTTTATGAAGTTGTGAAGGTATTTCAAGATATCTGCAAAACCCAGGAATTTGCCCTCGTTTTCCTTCTAAAATTGTTAAAAGATAAAAGTAAATAAACACACAAGGACCAATATTTTCGATTTTTTATCACACTAAATAATGCCAAATAATCATATACTCAGCTGACTACATTTAGATTGCTTATAATAAGTTTTTTCTGTGGTATTTTAAAATTTCCTTAAGGAACTTAATGGTGCCTCAATCAACATTTTGAAGTTCTGAAGGCTATAAGTCTATAATTTATAAACCGTGGTGATAGCAATTATGTTTTCCAACTTTCAACTTATTTAAAATGTCGCCAAGTAAATAACATGAAAGCGCTGATAGAATTAATGAAAGGTATAGATGCGTCTTTATTGTATTGAAGTGAAGGTTACTTCAACATTGGTCAAATCGCTTACATCACACAGGAAGGGAATACATTTGAACGCCAATTGGATTTGCTTAATAATAGATAATAGTAGGAAGCGTGTACCGAATAGATTTTTCTGCCACCCAGACACTTTCTAATGCAAGCGTACTCGGTTTGCTCCAAAAAGCATCCGATCGTTGAGTTTCGACTATAAACTTTTTTTAATCGAGGTCAAGGAAACTTTTACAGAAAAACGACAACGTTCCTCGATGTTGCTAACTCGCTGCCTAATGATAAGATAGTTCGAACGAGACATAACGGGCATGTGCCCTCCAAGGCCCCCATTAGCAGGCCCATGCGAATCCATCATCCGCGCGGAACAAACAGACCTCGGCAATCGTCCGCGCGAGGACACCTACTTTGCTAGCGGTTGTTGCAGGCTCGCTCTTTCACCTTGCTGCCGTGTATGGTACGGGCTGGCACGGAGCTCCAGCGGCCGCGCCATCCGTGCAACTCGACATTTCCACAGAATCTGGCACACCGCATACCGCACTTGGGTTATCTAGGTGCGCTGCTTATCTGGCATCCCTGAGCCGGGTGCGCGCTCGCAGATAAAGCTAATGCCGCTTAAGTACTTAATTGCCTGAGAGTGGAGCGGAGACGCTTGGAGAGCCTGCGAAACGTATGGGGCTGGAGGGCTCATAATTTAAGTGTGTCAACACGTGAGACTAAGGAAAACTTTTGATGAACAAAATTCAAATGAAATATTCGGAGCTTTTACAACATTATTTTCTGTAGCACAACTTGATCTGCACGTGACATGAGACTGATCAAAGTAATCTAAAATAAAGGTGTCAGGTGGGTATAGATAGAAACTTATGGTTATGGAAGAATCACGTTATGGTTACAGGAAATGAAGCCTGCAGCACTCAGATTCTACCGGAAGAAAGTTTCAATTAAGATAAAGATCTTGAAAGGCCTACAAGACTTTTGATGTAAATGGAAGGAGCAATGTTTAAAAGCAGAGGAATCAGAATATTACCTCTATAGCATTGTTGTTGTAAATTCATTTATTGTAAAACAATAAGGTCACAAACCACGTTAGAACTGCTATACATTTTACCAACCAATGAAACAAAGAACGAAACTGTTTGAATTAAAATGTGCTAAGTAGATGCAATCAAAGTATCTCGTAACATATGTTTAAAGTAATCCACGAAATGACAAAGTGTTGGATTGAGTGATTAAAACTGTCTAATAGTCATGACCATTTAAAATTGTTGAAAACATTGTTTTACTAAAGCAATTTGTCAATTGTTGCTACATTACGAAAATTAAGAAAAGATTTTGCTTCTAATGTTGTTTCCAGTGCTAACCCAGTTTGTCAGCTGGTGAAAAAGTTTAAAGGAACTGGTGATGTTAAAGCTACTATTGAAAGAGTTCAACAAACTGCGTAAGAGGATTCTACCAGGCGTCAAGAAACGGGCATTCTTCAAACACTCTTGCGGATCATGTTAAACAAAGACTTGCGTTTAAGGCGTACAAGATCTAGTTGACTCAAGAACTTCGGCCTAGAAACCATCAAGAGTTATTGTTAGTGTCAAAGATGAGCGTTTTTAGAAGAAGCTAGTAAGCTTTTGCTTTAATTGGGGTATGTTAATAATCAAAATTACCAGGGGAAAGTCAGTAAGATTTTTGTGTTAGCAACAGTTTGATGTGGGATTCTTAATTATCTTAGCATTACTGTAACACAACAGAGAACTTTTGTCCCACAAGTTGAAGAATTTAACCTGAGAAACATGTGGTTTCAGCAAATGGTGCAATATGCTACACAGATAGAAATAAATGATGGGTATGCTAAGAATAATATTTTCAGCACGTTTAATCTTCCGTTTTCTTCGTGGGCTTTGCAGTATTAACACACTTCGTCGACTGTTGAGAAAGTTTGAAGACACTAATACTGTAAAATATTTTCGTACATTAGAGAGCCTTGGTTCAACAAAGCTAGGTAGAGGATTATAGCATTTCTTTCATTCGTCGAATATCTTTCCAAACTATTTTAAACAAAGACTAAGTCGTACAAGATCTAGTTGACTTCAGAACTTTAGCTTAAAGACCATTAAAACGTCGAAGTTTCAGTAATTCGATATTGAAACTAATGTCATAGATGGGTTTTTTTCTTGAAAAGCTCATAATAAGCGATGGGGACAATTTTGACTCATTTAGGTACGTTAATAACAAAATTGCCATAACCGGAGAAAAAAAAACTCTTGCGTTATCCACGATTATATTTGTAGAGGTGTAATTAGGCTTTACTTTTTGAGGATGAAGCAGAAAATTATTTTACCAGTACTGGGGAATGTTGCGATAATAGGATAAAGAACTTTTTAGCCCTTAAATTTTAAAAATTTAATTTGAAAAACGTAAGGTTTTAGCAGAATGGTGCGACGTGTCACACAGCGAGAGAGGCGATTAGCATGTTAAGAATACTGTGGTATGGTTTAGCTTCCTAGATTGTCAGTTAGGATATCTTAAGAATAAAGTTTAAGCTACCAAATCACATACTATTTAATAACTCGAGGAAAACATACGGGAAGTTATTCAAAGCGTACCTCCCGATATCTAAAAAAAGAGAATGCGATTCATAGAATCTGAGTCTGTGAGGCTTTTAGAGGTGGACATTTATCAGACCATTCTATTAAAAACATAATTTAAGACTTTAAATAAACAATTAGTCATAGAAATATTTAAAAATAAGGTTAGTTAATTATATAGGGTTTACCATATATATAAATTTTAAGTATTATATCTGGAGTACAGTCTGAAAAATATGAAGAAAAAAAAGATAACATAGGCTGTTTCGAAAGTAGTAAGCCATATTACAAAAAATTACATTTATGATAACAAATAATCTATTTAGTAAAAATAGTACAAAATATAAGAAACATTGTACGTAGCCTCGGCTCCCTTCAAAGCACGCACATTAGGACGTTTCACACTTGATCTTACTGCGACTTTTGCATAACTTCGGATGTAATGAATCACGGCATTTCCAGTAGAACAACTGAACTTTTGACTAACATTTCATCTTCTATTATAATCTGAGGAATTCTAGTTTATTGATAACTTGTTCTTGGACTACTAGTCGCCGATCCCCGTTGATTGCAACCGTTCTGATTTTCTGCAGGGTGTTGGTCTTCCTGTACGTGAATAACCTTCAACACAGTTGTTAATATCATTAAATCGTTTATATTATACCTTTATTTGTGATGCGTCGTTTCCGAAAGCTTTCTTAATTACCCGAATAGTTTCTCCAGCCATTTATTTCACCTCATAGAATTTGACACATATTAATTGCTGTATTTGTCCAATCATTGCAAAATGTAGTCGTCCTCATTCATGTTGCGCATTATACTTACTTTCACTACTGTTTTATCACATTAACATTAACTCAATGTAAACCTTAACGTGAAAATTTAACTGTATAATAGAAAAATATACAAAAATGAGGTAAAAGAAACACTAAATAAATGGAAGAAACACCCCCAAACTGTAAATTTCTGGTGACAAGTACACAGGGTTTGTATAAAAAGTATCGGGAAGAGTTTCGGAAAAATAGATTTATTTGAGATATTGCTACAATACACCAAAAGTCTTCAAAGTACATCCCTTGATGACACACTTTTGCGAGCGGCTGTTTCACGACTCGAAGGCTCCCTGGTAGGCGATTCCGGAATGTTCTTAAGGGTACGTGTGCAAGCTTCTTTGGCGGCACTTAGGGTTCTTTGAGGGAGGATTTTACTTTTGGCAATAGGAAATAGTCTGCTGGTGCCAAGTCAGAACTGTAAGGAGGTTGGGGAATCGTCCAAAAAGCTGGGGGCTTCTTCAACGCGTTTCAGAAGGTCTTCGCCTCTGCTTTTGGTCGTCCGTTAGACCTTCGGTACGAGTTAGCACAGATCTTTCGCATCGCCAAATTTTCAGTGATCATGCTGTGCTCTGTCATCTTATTGATGCCAATTTCATCTGCAACCATGCACACTTAACCGACGGTCTGAATTCAGCATTTCACGCACATGTTGCACGTTGTCGTCGGTTCTTGAGGTCGGCGGCTCGTCCTCCACACTCTCTCGGCCATCTTTGAAGAGCTTGTGCCACTTAAAGACTGCAGTTTGTGACATGCTCTCATCCTTGAACACTTGACGAATCGA
Organism: Sinelater perroti; assembly: GCA_036346155.1. Classification (NCBI taxonomy): domain Eukaryota; kingdom Metazoa; phylum Arthropoda; class Insecta; order Coleoptera; family Elateridae; genus Sinelater; species Sinelater perroti. The sequence continues at coordinate 4,944,565 of JARFIY010000099.1, forward strand.
TGCCAACGTCTTCGTACTCGATTTTCCCAGTCCAACACAAAATTTGATGGCGTACCACTGTTCAATCGTTTGCTGCATTATGCACTTGCATCAAGCAACTCCATAAGTCCACTAAAAACACGATCGAGTCTGAACGAACGCTCGCAGGCGAGTGGCGCTTGGCGCGTCTTGAAGGTCACATCCCCCACCACCAAGCATGCGCGGTGCGAGCGCGCTCCGACGTCAGAAAAAAATTGTTTCCGATACTTTTATACAAACCTTGTATAAAGGAAAACTAAACTGAAGGTCTTCCACTTGTTGACAACAAGACCTGGGGCTTACCGCACAAGCTAAAATTGATGATTACATCTAAAATCGACTACAGAAATGTAACCTAAACGGCTAGACGCGAAACACGACATTAAAAAACACGGTATGGTTTTCGAAAGAAGCCAGGTTGTTAGGTTTAATTTTTGTTTTTAGGCAGACTTCTAAGAAAGTGACTGAAAACTTTAAAAAGATTTTAGATATGGAATGAAGGAAAAATATAAGACCTGTTAAGTCAACTAGCCAGCCCGATTTATCTTCATGAAGTAATGATAATCATTTTCTGTCTATCTATCTATCCGTATATTAACGTTCCCAATTCTGACCTTTTTAGGGCTCTCTTCTTATTGAAATTATTAAAATTTATATGTATTTCTGTACACAACAACAAAAGTGAATTTAAATTTAATGATGTGCTATAGAATTTATTGAATCTTCCAGGAAAATTGGCGCTCATGGTTTATTATGGATTAGTTAAATCGACGTAGCCAAGTGTTTATGTTGCCTTAAAGAGGTAGAAAATTTATCGACAGTAAAAAATAAAATTCTATTAGCATCAATGCGCTTGTATTCCTAGAATTTTTGCGCGTAAACAAGTGCTAACAGCCGCTGCCAATGGTAATCAGCTGAATTATGCATGCGCACAGTTTTTATGTAGCAACATAATGTATATGTTGATGATGACTGTTTTGTTGGACTAAGCTATTTGGAAGTTAATTAGTGTAGTGAAAGACCAGTACAAAAGGAAGAAGTGGATAAAATTATCTGTCAGTGAAGTAATTCCATCACAAGTATCGCCGCTCTATTAAAATGTACCAAACGAAACTCAGGATTTAATCTTAGAAAAAAAATATTTCATTTGTTTATCTATTAGTTACCATTGAAAAATGTCCCCCACTCCTCTTTTAACACTCAAATTTTCAATCACTTTTTCGTATAATTGTGGCTGAATTTCATCTGTAACTCTTCGAATATTTGCTTATTATTTAGGAATCGTTTAGCGTAAACTGAGGTTTTTACAAATCCCATAGTGTGAGTTTGCAAGACCTTGATGGCAAATTCACTTCACATTTTGGGAGGTAAGGGGCCCGCTAAATTTTTGCTCCAGCAATTGCATTGCTGGAACTCCAAGACATCCAAATCCACGTCGTTGCGTTTCCGGTCTCATTTTCAAAAAGAACCAACATAACATCCACACCAGACTGTTACTCTTTGGGTATGCCTAGGCTGTCCAAAATGCGGTAATGTAGCTTCGTCTTCGTCACTACAGATGATTTTCTTCAGCATCAATTAGCTAATATCTGACGATACAAATAGTCGTCCGACTTTACTTAACTGAAACTTGAATAGGTGCAGATGCTTATTAAAATTCTCTGCACTGTGCGTTTTGAAAGGTTCCTGGACGCTTCGTCATACCATCAGCTGAACAACCGGTACGAGATCGACTTGTTTTTTGTTGTTTGCAACCGAATTGTTTGTTTAAATTTTGTTATTAGTTTTTTCACATCTGTTTAATTTAGTGCATTTGTCCTTCCGGAAATGTTACGCTAATTTTCGTACAGTCTGCGAAATATCCTCCGTGCTTGTAATAAATTTTAACAATCATCGAGTAACGCGCCATATTGACTACCTGCTATGTATTTATTACAGAATGTCACAAAGCAGGATGCTGCCAAGTTTGCAGAAAAAACGGGACACAATTTAAACCCTGCGTTTCGTTTGGGACACCCAGTATAATACCTAAAACTACAGTTTTATTTGACATGGGTGGTCTTAACGATTATATGTACTAGAACTAATGAAGATTATTTATTAAGCCGACGTTATGAAATTCATTAGATTATTTTTTAATAAATATTTTATTTTAAAAATTACACCGGACGCTTATATTTTATTTTATATAATTAGGATGATTAAGTTTCACGCTAGTGAATGAAGAGGTGCTGTGGAACTCATTATATATGATCAAATTACTCTGTTGTATTTTTATAATTAACGTTACACATTTAATTCATAATTTCACGTCATGGTGAAACATTCTGAGCAGATTTTGTATATCCAAATTTAATGTTTTAATGGACGTTTTTGTATGAGTAATAGCTATTATTCTACAAAGTTAGGCTCCAAATTTATAATGATGATACTAAATATTATTACAATGGTTTATCGTTGAATATTATTGAATTAATATTATGAAAGTTAATTTATTTTTAAGGAACATCCCACTTTCACTCTGCAGGTACAGTTCATACCGACCATATTAAGTCATAAAGATTCGTATTAGTAAGCGTCTAAAATATTTAGTTGAAATTCTTCAAATATTTTGTGAAACCACAGGTACATATATCTGCAATCATAGTATTAATTGAATTTTATGCGGATACATTAGCACATGAGCTCGAATTATAGAAAACGTTTTATTTATGCATTGTCTTTTATAATTTTGTAGTGCTTTTTTATCAATTACCTGGCAGTCTGAAAAGTTTTGAGCCTAACATTAAATAGACAAAGTATTTTTTTGTCAAATTTTATTTTATTTTATTTTCACAGTCTCCTTTTAAGTTAATAAACTTTTTCCAGTGAGGCTTCAACCTTTTTAAAACGTCCAAATAGTAGTTAGCGTTTCCCTCTGCAGAATATACGTCTACGGTTGCGATGACCCTCTCGTTTGATGAAAATCTCTGTCCTCCGAGCCAAGCTTTGAGCTTAAGAAATAAGATCTGGCGAATATGTTAGGTGGTCAACCAATTCAAACTGCAATTTGTGAATTTTGGCCATGGCGACCTCCGAAGTGTGAGTCTTGTTTTGATGGATTATTTTCTTCCGTTCCAAATGTCAGCAATTGCTGCCTTCAACTGGTCCAATAACAATGCACAGTACGACTTCATTATTGTTTTCCCTTTTTCTAAGTAATCCATGAACAGAATTTTCTGGTTATTCTAAAAAACAGTGACATCACTTTCCCGGGTGATGAAATCGTCTTTTTTTGAGCACGTTCACCCTTCATAGTCCACCGTGAGCAAGCGCGAGACCCAACGCGCGGATAAGTTTCTCATGCCCAATTCTTCAGTTCTTTCGATATGCCCACAGACTCTACTATCTCTCTAACCTTGATTCTCATGATCAGCCAAGCTGACCAGCTAAATTTAGCTGCCCATCTTTTCACGGTGGCAAATGATGATGCAGAGCCCCCGTAAACGGCATCTAACTGTTTTAATTTACATAGGTGTATTGCCTTTCAAATACAAGTACTTAATTGCGGTATTCGATTTTTTCCATTTCTACAAAAGCACTAATAGACATACAAACGACTGTCAAACAACAACGACGCGTTCAAAATGTCTGAAATTTTTACAGGTATCTTTCAAAACATTCATAATTGTAGTAGGGCCATCTTTATGTTGAAGCTCAAAACTTTTCAGACAGCCCACGTATATGCGTTATACCATATCAGTTTGTATGTCATATTGTAACAGCAAATTTATTTTTTAACTAATTAAAAGCAAAACATTTTAAATCCATAACTTTGATATTTTTCTCCAAGCTTGTCGCTCTATCACTAGTTTTTTCAATTTCGTACTCGTTTATCATGGAAACCACCTAAATCCATTTTTGCCAGAGCCTCTCTCTTCTCGTTTTGTTTAATCTGTTAATATGTCTCAATCGTCTGAACGATTCTCTTATGTCTATTCAAAATCTGTTAGCTCTTCTATATAAATTTTCAATTTTTTTATCACTTCCCAACACACCACTTTTATTTCTGAATATGCTTCTTAATATTTTATACTACCATAGTTAAAGTTTCTGCTGTTCACTTTAGTGAACTTAAGTGAGAAACTTGAGGCTCTCATATGTTCGCCTAATGTGCACTATCTCTGATGCGGGGTGATGTGACAAGCAACGCTAAGACGACTGCCATTGTTGCCCCTTGTTTGAGTGAACCCAGGTACTCCATTCTTTTTAGTGACTGAGTAGGCCACCCGCCAGGCATCAGAGAGCTGTGGGAATGGAACACGGGCCCGTCCGCACCGCAGCCCGCGCCTCAACTGCGCGACTACGCTGGATTCCAGAAGGTTTCTTACACTTTCGAATTGCATTGGACACTTGATTTCTATCTCGCCTTTATTTTTTCAATTCTCTATTAAGATCAACTCTAAATATTCCTAGTTTTTTTCACATTCTACGTTATTTTTTATGTATATTTTTTACTCGTATTTTCAATGATTTGCATATTTCTCCACCCATTCCTTTCACTTTTTGTTAGAGCTCTTATTATGTTACGACGCTTTTAGTTGGTCTCTAAATTATTATAACATTATCTATATATACCAAGCATTTATGTATATTTATGTATTCGTCCTGATTTGATTTGTTATATTTTTTATTGTGTTAAATAATATTGCGAACTTTGGGTCCCTTTGCTATAGTCTGTTTTTTATACTGAGTTTCTATAGTGTTTTAACTTCATTTTTGTTAGCTTGATTAGTTTATCTAGTAATCTTTTTTGTTGCCTTATATGGATTATTTCTCACCACTTTTAAAAATCCGTAATAGTTAATCTTTTTTTCTCAAAATTTTATTTTAAAATTTTATTTGGGCTTCTGTATAAGCATGTGATTTATCTCTGATCAATGAAGCCAGATCGACTAGGTTCACTGTCTAAATTTTATATTGAGCCTCATCGTGGCTTTTTAGATAGCGGTATTAATATTGCTTCTTGCCATTCTTTAATCATATTTTATGATTTTTCACTTTCTGCTGATATTTTATGCAGTTGCTTAGTCATCTCCACTGTCCGATAGTTGATAATTTGTACATTAATATTGTTTTTTCCTGGATTTTCTATATTTCTTATTCTTTGTATTATCTGCCTTTGTTTTTCTCATGTTAGTTCCTCTATATCTTTATCTGTTGGTAATATTTCTACTATTCCGTCTTTTTCTTTCTGTATTTTGAATGAGCATCTAGTTAAACATATTATCGTCGCCTTTATTTTTCATACCATTTTTTACGCTTTTTCTCTCCTTTTTTCTTTATTTCTTTTTTGTCAATTTTATTTTTTGAACATTTCGTACTTTCGTGCCCGTTTTACACGTTCCCTTAGCTTCTAAACTTGTTTGTTGGTCGTCTTTAAGACTTACTTTAGTGTTTCTTTGTGTCCATTTTAACTTTACTTTTTTATTTTGTTCTAACTCTACTATTTAACTTGTATTAAAACATTACTTCTACTTTTGATTTGCTTTCTTGGCTACAACCTGTGCCACTATTTTTGATATCATCTTTTCCGATTCTCGCCCATTTCTTATGATTATTTGAGGCACTTACTGTCAATATATTTATTGGATTTTTGTTAGTACTTTTTTTGCTTCTCTGCACTTTAGAAAGATTTTTACACATTTAGTTTTGCTAGCCTTCTTCTTATATTCTCTAAATTGTTAATTCAAAATAATTCTAAATGATGACTTTAATCCATCTCGGTTTCTCTTTGACTTCTGTGTACTTAATTCTTAATTATATGATCTGTTTTGTTTTGACGATTTCTGTCCAAGTCTTTTTATATACCTCTTTATGTTGAAATTATATACTTGCCATTCTTCAGCTTTTTCCAGCTGCAAAACCGGTTCAAATTCAAGTTGTTTTTATTAGTCGTATAATTTTTACATTGCTGTCATATTAATTTATATTGTACTGTACTTTTCGACTATTAAAATCTTAATTAACTAAAGTCGTTGACACCAAGAGCTCACAATGTATAACGTACTACTAGATTATAAAAAAAGTTCTTTAACACTTGCGAAAAATTTGACTTATATGCACTATTCTTCAAAATACAGGTCATTATTGTCAACAACCCGCCAATTTGTTGACGGTGCCAATCTAATTGACTTTGAAGCAAAGAATTATTGACATGCTTCTTCAACTTGCTCAAATGGCGACCGCGCAAAATATGCACTAAAATAGCAACATGTAGCAATCAGATCGGGGTTATAAGCTAGACATCTCAAGTTTTGTGGTTTTTGTAGCATAATGAGTAGGTGCGTTTTCTTGTTGAAGGCAAAGTCGAATGATTTTGTTTTAAGATCTTGCAAATACTCCAATTGCTCACTGTTACGTTCCACAGAACTGAGATTACCATTTTCTTGCCAAAACTGTCGATTGACAAGGTAAATCTATTCTTCATTACAGATGACAATGCGCTTTCAAAACCGGCCATCCAGTGGACATTCACACATTTAGCGGCGATTCTCAGGTCGCTTGTCGGGTTATGTTTAAGTCACTTCGTGTTGTTTTGCCGTATTTCTTAATTAGGAAAAACATAAATACTCTCAGTTGTTGATCAGCTTCAGTTTGTTTTTTATTTGTTTTTTAATTTCTTTATATTCTTAATATCAATTAACTTCAATCTCTTTTTATTTATTAACATCATCTCCGACTATTTCATGTTGTTCTTTTCAATATTCTAGTTTATTCATTTTCATTCTAAATACAGTTGTAAATATTTACTTAATTTATGAATTTCTTAAGATTCACACCTTTCCATATGACCCTTTAAGTGTCTTAGTGTTCTTGTCAGTTTCTTACTTGGTGAAGCGTTTTTTAATTATAGATAAAAAGGCTGTAATTACATTTTAGATTTTTGTGGAATTGAATATAGAGATTGTCGAAAATTCCAGGTTTTACTGTTTTTTCTTGCAGAAATAATTGTCGAGTACAACTTTTTTGAAATTTTACATTATTATTTAGATTCTTATACATTTTCACTTTATGACAAAATCATTGTGTCATAAGGTACATGATGAAGACAAAGAAGAAAAGGAATAATTTGCGATCGCCCAGAATACGAGATTACTTTTTCCATGAACATCCGATTTCGTAATATTTTATTGATCAAATTTTTTTGACTGTTCTCTGTTGTGATCGTTCTACATTTAGTTGTCAAAATTTCAAATATTCTGTTAAAATGATCTAGGCATGCACTTGAATTTTTGAACATTTAGATTTTTCTTGATTTGCTATTTGATTTTTGGATAGTTTGCTAAGAATGTTTGACTGATTACTTACACATAATTAGAAGCCTTTCCTGAACTCTAAATCATAATCTTTGTTTAATTCACCAACTTTGAATGTGGTGACAAAGCTCGCATGCGTGATTTCTCTAAGCGTTGAAACAGCAAAAGTAGATGCTTTTATTTCTTAAAGTCTGACATGGTAATGTTACCATACCAAGTCTAATGTTTTGAATGGATATGTACTTTCTCTGATGTTTGTGTTGCTGGATGAACAAATGCAAATGGAACCGATATCTAAGTACATGCGAATTGTTTCTCTTTGTAGTAATTTGATAATCACTAATACTATTTCAATAGCGCCATGCCTACCAATTTTTTTTCCATGATTGATAGCTGATGACTGCGTACTGCTCGATATTATTGATTGGGTAATTCCAACATTTGCTTTACATTTGTATTTGTATTTTTATGATTAAAGACGAACCGACAAAAATGTTTTATCGTAGCCGACGTAGTATCCTTGTTTTTTAAAGTAAAATGAATTGGTCTTGCATCCAGCCAACCTATGAATATAAAGTTACAATATTTGAAAAATATTATAAAATCTATTTGTATTTATTACTAATGTTACTAGTTTTTTTGTTGTTATTGACTTTTTATATTTGTTATCTATTATTGACTCAGTTTCTTTGTTGATTTAAACATTTTAAAATACAACTTAACTTACAGCCTTGAGATTTTTTTTAATTTATCTTGAGGTTTATTGGGTTGTATCTGAATATAATTTTCTAATGCCGCTACAACGCGTCAGGTAGATTGAGCTGGAAAAGTGTTGTATTGTTTTTAAAAATTCAAAATAACTTTTTAATAGTTAGAATATACAGGATGTCCGAAAAAATGCACTTACTCTTTAAATGGCAATGTATGAAGGGTTTATATACTTAGAAGCATTAGTTAAATGGTTTGCACTAAAATATATTAAATGAAACTTAATGCATGTTTACGAATGTTCAAACTAGCCATCACCTCTTTCTGAGCACAGCTTATAACGCGGACCAATGGATTCGACAGCGTTACGAAGCATTTCATTTGGAACTGCGAGACGCTGTCTTTCAGTTTCCTTTTTTTAACTTATCGGTTATTGCTAATTTTGTATAATAAACCATATTATAGCAAGAAGTAAGATCTGAAGCACGCGTAGGTAGAGCTTTTCACCCTATTCACTTGTTTATGTAGGTTCTTGCTTTAGGGTGGTAGTGGGGAAGTGTTTCGTCTTGCTGAAAATAAATCTCTACCACCAAACAAATTTCGAGGATCGTGTAGGTACAATTGTCCATGATCATCGCTTTAGACAATTTTGGACAGAGATGCTGTATATTTCACACATTTTACCAGCTACTATTTAGAAAATTGTTTTTAATCTGTATATTAACGTTAACAGCATGGCAAGCACTTGTTTTATTAATTGTGTTAACATTCTTATTGTAGTAATTATTTTTAAATGCTGACAACACCAGGAAATACTCGACATAATCTTAATGATTTTCAAAGATTTATTGAGTTCATATACGAAAGTTACTTCGTATATCAGTTACATTTTAAATAGGAATTTTAAACCAGCCGTTGCTAATCTAATATGATTCGATGTGGATTTGGTAATTAACTTTTGAATAAATGAATAGCAAAATATAGAGATGGAATTATGAAATATTCTTTATTAACATTCTAGTATTTCAAGTGATTGCTATCTAAAATTTTGCTCTTAATCTACTGTTGCAAGCCACCTGATTGGACTTGATCAGAATAATGTGCCTTTTGTAATTTATACTTGACAATGACATCATTCTCAATAAATGAATGTTAAAGTATTATGGAGCTCACATCGTGCGAGTTAAACTTACAAAAATCTCTTTAATGTATATACCTTTTCTTGATACACATTTGACCATATTTGTTATGCTTATAATAATCTGTATTACTTATGAGAATCACTTTTTTATTTTCGTTTCATGCTCATTCTAAAATTGTAATGTTAAGGCTGTATTTTCACCCTAAATTTTTTTCTCATTTCATTATAATATTGAGTAAATTTAGTATACTCGACTATTTTTTATAAAAATTTGTTAAGAATGAATAAACTATATGAAACAAAAATTGATCAATATTTTTTGTGGTACGTGGGTGAATCAAATAAAAACAGGAATTTCTTTTGTACACACCATCAGGTGAAAGGGGAAGGGCGCAGCTTCGGAACTTTGGGGAACTGGGGTGCTTGAAGGGGATTCCCAGCATAGGGTACCTCGCAGTATCTTTTTTTTTAGTCGGTGAGATATCCTCATCCGTTCCATTATTTTATGACAAAAGCCATTCGGAATTTTCAGAAAAATTTGGAAACAGCACCCTGCAGAAGCATAAATAGTTTTTGGGAGGACGAGAATCAGTTGACAATAGTCACCGAGTTCATCAGAGGACGAACATCGTTGGAGACAATATTCGCATTATTCACTGTCTTTTTAAGGATGATCCCTATTAACGGTTGTTGAAATTGCCTCTATGAACTTTTGTATTAAACAAAACTCATATCGTTAGGAAAGGCGTTATGCTGCTTTACGGCTAGCCCCATACGGTGGCTCAAAGTTAACAAAAAATTGAGTATTTGTTCTGGACTACACAGGAACAGCCTGCTTATAGTCCGAAATTACCAATTTGCGATTATTATTTGTTTGGAGAAAGGTCAGCGCGCAATTGGATGGTGTGCTTCTAAGTCAGGGGATTACATAGAACGATAACTATGTCTGTTTATATTTTTATGGTGCTTTAATAAATTTAAAAATATTTTCGGTTTATATTTGAATCACTCACGTATAACAAATGGTGCTACAATAGAAAACAATATTCATCCATTTAAGGTTGCTCATGCCAATACTCTATATTTTATTTATTGAATCGCATCATTATTTTATTACATTTCACAAAAAAATCAATAGATGTTTCTGCTGATAAAATAACCTTAATGTACTAATACACATTATTCAGAGTTTTGATAATTACACTCATTTAGCTCTAGTTCATTGAAGATAACATATTTGGCATTACATAATGTATATTAATTCGTAGCATTATTTGTGAACATTTGATATCTCATATTGTAAAACATGGGGTATTAAATACTTTTTTCCCATAGTTTTTTACCGTTTTTTGACTTTACTAAAGTTGCTTAATTTTTGCTATTGGTTTTTATGAGAATGGTGCAAAAATTTATAACATTGTTTATGTACATGCACTATGTACAACTGCACATTATTTATGTAAACACCTCTCCCGCTTGGATTCGCCCTAAAACTGAAATCTGGGTCTAAATTCGGAATATCCTTCGGCAATTCGCCACGCGATATCTTATCTATTCCCTCTATATACCCGAACAACCGCAAACCTTCGAGAACACCGCACTCGAACCCTGTGGAACGTTCGCGAACACGCGCGCGCCAGCCGCACTCCTAGAAGTGTCATGGCCGAGCGTGACGCAATGCAGATGTCGATCAGCCGTGTTACGAGAGGCGTTCGGAAATGCGTTACATAGTAATCCTGGATATCACACTCTCAAAAGCCTATTTTACGTCTAAAAATACTGATGTACGGTATACCGTGTTTAGAATGCAGAGGATGGTTTGTGATATGCAATAACATTGTTGGATGGTGGAATCGACCAGATGAAATCTAAATTGATAATTGGGTACCCATTTAGTGAAAAAATTTTTAAGTACTAGTTTTTTAAGTAATTGTGAAGCAGCTGGCAATAGACTTATGGGACGATATGATTTTGCACCATTTGGATCTTTAGCAGGCTTAAAATTAAAATTGTCTCCACGGTTTTTAATTTTTAAGGTCAGTAATAGATCCGAAGGGTTGCATGAAAAATTTAGGTCAGTAATACTATATTTTTTCTTATTTCTTTAAATGTAACGGGATTATTTGTTTGCGTTATTGGCGTGGGTAGAGTGGTCGTAATTTGTAAAGGACTTGTCACGTGAGCCCTGTTTGAAATGCGCGGCAATGGGTTTTATTCATATTTTAGAACCCAATTGGTACGTCACTGGTTTACACGTTACGACACTGCTCGTGGTGATCCAGAGTAGGAAGAGTGTCCAGAATTTCGATGGTCGACGAAAAAAAATAAATCTGAATTATCTGCTTTATTTAAATACCTAGCGGTGGTATAAACGTTCAGTTTTGTTCACGAGACAAAATGCCTCTTGTTTCTTATAACCCTAAAAAGAAAAGATGGTCCTTTTGCTGTCATCTTTGCATCAAACGGTCCATTTAAATGTTGAAAAACAAAAACCCGAAATAGTTTTATATTATAATAAAACAAAGGGAGGGGGGCTGGTACTTTTAACAAAAAGTGTCATGACTATACAGTCGCACGTAGATCATCACGATGTATGTTGGACCAAACTAATGTCAATGCTCGTATTTTGTACTCGCTAGTTGCCACTAATGAACTTATGGTACGCCGAGATTTTATTTATAACTTGTCTGTGTTTTTGGTTAAGCCAACTTTATCGTTTAGACTTGCGTGCTTTTCTCTTAGAGTAAAGTAAATATACGAGTTCTAATTGAGGAACACTTATAATATGACGAAAGACCCGAGGAACAAGATTCTCGAGATATGCCACAAGAAAACAAATTGGATAAACGAAAGTGTTGCTCACTCTGCGCCTACACTGTTGATCGAAAAACTTTTTTTTGAATATAAAAACCAATGTGCCTGTATATGTTGCAAAAGAATGTATTGAATGCTTGAAAAATGCATGTCAGTAAAAAGCCGAAATTTCAAGATTTTCACTTGGCCAAAAATATATGGTTTTTGAAAAAAATGGAAAAACGACTTATACAGTCTTAAAGTACAACTCTAGGCCTTTCCAAATCTCATCTACAAAGTTAATTTGTTTTATTCTGAAGTGGAGATATTTAATTTCGAAAAAAATGCCTTTTTAAAAAAGTTTTTCTTTAAATTTTCCATTTTAACTGAAAACTAGTTAAGGTTAGTGACTTCCGTACCACATATTCAAATTCTTGAGATTCTGAACTTAAAAAAAACATTATGTTACGTTAACTTATTGCTGAGATATAAGCGTTTGAAAATTACAAAGGGTCTATTTGACCCAGAGTAGGAACAACGGAAAATTTCGGATTTGTAGGAATTGAGGGTTAAAAATTACGATCACCATCTGCGTCATTTTCATAACGCTGGAATATAACAGCAAGGTGTTTTGCAAATACTTCTGCTTTTTCTTTATCACTTTTTTCCACTATTCTTGTGATGGTTGTTTCATTTTTACAGGAAGAAGAGTTATTGAAGGTTTGTTGTAGCTTTAATCGATTTCCAAATGCATTATCAGGGCGGTTTAGGTTACATAAGTTTTAAGTGACTCTTCTCTCATTTGAATTTGAACTTGTTACTTAGTTTTAGTATATTCCTATCTATTGGGGTGTGTTCTTTGTCATTTGACTTGTGCAGAAAGCATTATTGAGTGTATGAAAAAATGATATTATAATCTGCACGTCTTTTGGTTTCTTAAATACTCAACTAGAAGGTTTATGATAACACCCTGAAAGTTATTCCGTTTTCAATTCAAAAAAACTGCGCATGATATTTAATAATTAACTTATATCTTTAAGAGTCACGAAGTTTTAACCTACTAAGACCTTAAAACCTTAATAACTTTAATACATACATTTATTTTTAGTCGTGTGAATATTACCAAGCCAATTAAGATCGATGCGTGTTGATTGCAATGTATATATGATATGCATGCATATGCAAAACGGGCTCATTATGCGTGAGATCCTAGATAAATGCAAATCTCCACACCTGCTAGGGCAAAAGAATTCCCGACAGTAAAGATGTGCAAAATCAGTTGTGCAGTGTATGCATATAGCTATAGACAGAAAATGAGAAAGGTATTTCTATTTGTTGAAATTGTCACCAGAAAGAAAATTTTATCCACTCATTCCAGCTACTTTTGTACCACCTTCAAATAGGGCAAACATTTCGGTGAATTAATGTGGGTAAGTCATACCTTTGTCCGTATGTACAAAAGTATCATAATCATAAAAACTGCATATCACACCCGATTTTGCAGCTTCGCCCATTGTTTCGGAAACCAGGGCGCGCTGCCGCCAAACCCCGCAATTACCCAGGTCGGTTATGCAAACGAGCTCGTGGGTGGTTGCAGGAGCGTGATAGACCGGCCGTCGACCGCCTTTGCGGCCCAAGCAGCAATTCATTTCGGCAAGCGGCTTCCGACTTATAAGGCCTTTGGCAGGCGTTTTAGTGTCATTGCCACGTCCGTTCCATTTCGGGCGCTTTATTTTCTGGAACGGGCGGAAGTGACGCAGTAGCGGCTAGAAGAAGGCTCGCCGAAAAGTGGGACATTGATTTTCTGCTCGTGTTTTCGGCGAGTTTGCCAATTTAGGAACGAGTGATACCTCTTACCCGGCGGTTACTGCTCAAGATGCTCTCTCGACGTGGAAAGCATCTTATTGATTAAGAATTAAATATTCGCGGTAGTTGAGCGCTGTTTGCTTAATATGAAATGTAATAAATGGGACAGAATGTTAATTTTTATTTTAATCGTCTATTCCACTTAAAGAATGAAAATTCTGCATTAAATAAAATGCTTGCATTTTCCTAAAAGAATTATTATTAAAAAAATAAAAATAATTTTCCCGCCCAAAGTGACAGGATAGCAATACTAATAAAAATAGGTAAACCGCAAACCGCAATGTTATTACGTCACCAGCCAAATTCGGTCCGAGCACGCTGCCTTGTGGGACACCAGATGATATTAGAAACCAATTATTATGTATTCTGATATTTTACTTAATATCGCCTATCAATTAGGAAGGATGTTCTTAGTTTGTAAAATTGATGTGGAAACCTGTAGTTCATTTTATAACACAGTTCTTTATGTTAGAATTTGTTGAAAGTTTGTCATACCTAAGCAATAACGTTTGGTCTATGTCTTTAGTTATTTGGTTAATAATTCTGTACACTTGTTTGGTGGTTGCGCACGTTTCGACTAGAGTTTCTTGAAGAATGAAGGGAATAGGCTTATAGGTCTATTCATTTCAAGTTTCATTGGTTTTTTCCAGGTATGGATAACATTATGATCTGAATCATTTTTTATTGAGTAGGGAAGTATTCTTTCCCTTAAGTTGCATTGAAAACATACGTATTAATGCAGTTAGAATACTTTCGAACGGTGCTCAGCAAACGCAACGGTGTTCTGGGTATTACTGTCGCCTGTAACTTTACAGGTGCTATTGTCGTCTGTAGTCTTTTAAATTTCTTAGTCGCCTTCTACAATGAGTACTCCATAGCCTGTAATGTAAAGGGTATAGTTTACTTAAGTATTCTTAAATAGATTCATTCTCAAGTTTTTGGAGCACTTTATCTAGTTTTTTGGTAATTTATGTAATTTTCATTTGTAATCAGGAGAATACATTAGTTGGCGCTATACTTTGACTTCCTTTTTTTATAGATTAAATTATTGGGACTACTATTTTAATTGTGTTCTGGCTTGATCAAGTGTTTGTCATCAAGCTGCGGTTTGAATTATTTTAGTTAATGTTTCAGTTGCTACTTCAATGTCTGTTGAGGTTTTCAGTGAAATGTCAAGGTTTTGCAATGTAAATAAAAATATATCTAACAAAACTTAACTACTAAACCCATATGTCATAAAGTCAAAAACATAAGCATGATTGCTCTTGCACCTAGGGGGGCATTACAACTGTAAAAACATAACAAATGTGTTACAATGTAAACAATATGAATACTACGGGTGTTTGTTTTTCAGAAACTTTTGAAATTTGGGCTCTTTAATTCACACAACACAAACGATTATATTATTTTCAAAAAATTTAACTTGCATAAATGTGATATTTCAAATTAAACCAAATACTTAAGAGCTTCGTCTTCCAGGAAAAGGTGGGTATTTCAACAATCTATCACTTGATATTTGAATAAATTTCTCTTTCATGTTTGGAATCTCAGCGTGTTGAAGGGAATTATCTAAATTCAGTATCTATCTGTAGTTGTCATAATTGTTATTATAGTGTACTAAAACAAATTTTTACGACCACTCTGAGATGATTCAAACTTCTTTTTCTTTTCTCTAATTGAAATCAAGATTTTTATAAGTCTGTTAATTTTATCCTGGGCGTTATTGTATTAATAGGGGTGGCCTTACAAACTACTATTCGAAATATTTAAATGCTTGATACTATCAGTACTGAAAGCCAGCCTAAGAAGCCAAAGAAAATTGGAAAATAGATTCTTATATTCCGATTTCTCATCTTGCAAGTGCATCAAGAGTTCTGCTTTTAACTAACGCCAAAAAACCCTTTTTAAAGCGTTAGTTCGCAAGAGCTATTTTATTTCTGGGTGATATTCAACAATTTGTGTTAGAATATCTTCTACCATGTCACTTATTCTTCTTTGGATAGTATTATTAAGTGGCGAAGCGAAGCGGAGTCACTAACTTTATGTTGTCCGTCCGTCCGAGCAAAAACTCCAGAACGGCTGGGAATTTCCAAATTCTGTTTTCACCAATCGACAGGTGACCAAAAAGACTTGTTTGCTTGTTTGCTGATTGGTCAAAGGTCAGCGTTAGTGATCTTTACGATTTCAAATTTTCAAAATAGCAACATAATACATGTAGCATATCATTCAACTCATCTTTGAACACTGATTAATTTGAACGCGATTTCGAAAATTTGGGAGACTGCTTTGCCACTTCGCTATGCGTTGCAAGCTTTGCAGGTTTATTGGAAACGGGTATTGTTTTAACTTATTATTATTTATCAGTGTTTGCAAATTTTGATATTAATGCTTTCTCCTTAGTAATATTTAATGATATAAAAGTGGCTTGTTCCTTGTAAAGGGAGTTTAGCTTTTTAAAAGAATTCCATGGCTCGACTCTTTTTTGTCTGCACATTTGCTATTTAAATGTCGAGGTAGCTTTGATGGCTTCTTATTTTCTTTTGACAAGATTTTTAAGCAAACAATACAATGACTTTTATAAATGAGAAATGACGTTAAAACCACATTTAAGATATGCATGGTTGCACTATTATTTATCTTTTAATCTTGTCGTTTCCAAACGTAGATAGTTCTAATCGATTTAACAAAATAATTATTATAACTCGTAACCTATCGTTAAATATTTGATATTTAATCTTAATATATAATAGCACAGGCACAAGTTGGAAATGATGTTATATAAGCATAAGAATAAATTGATCGTTTGATTTACTTAACTAAATTTGTTTAAAAATTGTGACTTTTTTTACTTGTTGTAATCGATTTAGTGGGCAAGGTATTAATTAAAAAAAATATTACAAAAATACTAGGCTATAATTATTTGCCATAGAATAAAGACTGAAATATTTTTGCGTGCTAATTTGAACCAGGAACTTCTATTCGCTATAAGGCATACAAGTAAAAGTTTTGCATTTCATATCATTTAATAAATTATTCTATATAGACCAGGTATCTTATTAGAGCTTTCATTGAATTTTTTTTTCCAATAAAAAATCGGGGAAACTTTTTTTGGTTTTCATTGCAGTCATATTTTTGAGACCTCAAAGAACATTTTAGTAGGAAACGGCGGTGAGGAAAATTGGGTCTAAATGTTCAC
The DNA here is from genome assembly GCA_036346155.1 of Sinelater perroti. Taxonomy (NCBI): domain Eukaryota; kingdom Metazoa; phylum Arthropoda; class Insecta; order Coleoptera; family Elateridae; genus Sinelater; species Sinelater perroti. Next base: position 4,961,585 of record JARFIY010000099.1, read on the forward strand.
TGATAAAATATGTGCCAAATAATGGCTTTTATGAGCCCACCAAAGTATCAAGGGACATAAGATCATGTAAAAAGTTATCAAAAGAGTTATTGGTTGCCGAATTGGAAAAAGGGCAAAAAACCAAGCCAACCATAATTGGTAAATTGGAAAATACAGGTATTTAGAAGACGCTCTGGCCATAAATGTCCATAAATAAGAAAACAAAGATAAAGATATTAAACTCATGACGCGCTCTTTCTTTAACATACAGTTAAGCCTTACTCTACGTGTTGAGATGCTGATACTTCAGATTGGCTACGTACCCTTAAACGAGCGTTCATTAACGCTTTTGCTCAAGCTGGTGAAAGCAATAGTTCCCCATTGTTATTGACAATAGAGACTTTTTCATTTTGGAAGTACAGGTGTAGTCTATTTTAATACGTTCACAGGGTAATAGTGCGAGTCCAATCTTTTAGTTAGATTAATGGAAGCTATGGTTGGAGATTGGTTTGGTTAGGAGACACTTTTTTATTTATTAGATAAAGGCTTATAACAAATGTAGGTGAACAGACATGCTGATCGATAACTTGTGCTAGAATTATTCCACAAAATTATGCTTCTCGACTCTTCTAATAGAATTTTGAAATACTATCGTTTAGTCTATGTTTTTCCACTGAACATTTTGATCCAATTTCCGTAGAGTTTTGCCCATCCTTCTTGAGAATTTGTAGAAGAAAAAGTGTAGTAGAGCAATGAGGATTGATAAATTTTTTACTCTTAAGATTTAAAATACAACAGCAAAATAAGTTTCAATTAAAAAAGAAGAAAATAGAAATGCGTCTAAATAGTTTTCGTGGTTTATTTATTTTGAGAAATTAGAAAATTATGAAAATGGTGCTAGAAACCTATTTTTATTGAAGTTATAAGACATCAGCACATCCACAGAAATAAAGAAAATACCGCAAGAGTATTTGCTTGCCTTCTGACCCTGCACATTAAGTGAGATCGTGAAAATTGATTCTTGTGAATTACTTGTTTTGAAACCTTAAAGAATACCTAAGGTGGAAAAATATATGAATGTAGAGAGATTATTTTGAGTCACGTTGGCATTATTAACTTTAATTGATTCACAAATGAGAAAGAGAAAATCTGTCCAGCTAACAGACGAGGAAAATAAAACACCGAATTATTTTTATTAATTCTATTTGTTTCGATGTCGTAAACTTCTGCATGACGGAAAAAGCTACACATTTTTTAGTAAACGGCGCCGCGACTTAGTTGGTTAAGGCAACAGTCTAGCAAACAGGAGATTTGGGGGGGGGATCCCCGGGGCCTACTTTTGTCGCCAAACTTCACCAATTTTTTTGTTTGGTTTTCACTTGCTGGCTCTTGGGCGTTTCTTCTGATATTCAATTATTTCTTTGTGTTTAAAGATCATAAAAATGTATTTTTTAATTTTTTTGTCTAAAATAAAGCTATTTTTATGTCTGTTTTTTTAAATTTAATGTTGAATATAATATCTAATAAATGTTCACATTTAGAAGTTGCACAGACTAGAGATCTTTGCATCAAATTTTCCAGCACCTTTTTATAAACGCCGCTAAATATGCTTTGAGTAGCTTAGCCCCCTGTATGTTTTCTTTAAGTTCCTCAATTGCATTTGGTTTGGTAACTTAAACCCTATTGCCCTCATATAAAAGAGTTGGGGGCAGTTAAATTTGATGATCAAGGACGCCAAAATGGGAGATTAAACATCTTGGAAACATTATTCTTTCATTGTTTCTCTCGCTGTCTGATATGTCGTACCATCTTGCTAAAACCACATGTTCTTCAAGTTAACTTCTTCAATTTGAGAGACAAAACAGTTGTCATGTAACGTTAAGAGAACTGCCTGCTTCATTCCCAAAAAATAAGGCCCAATTACACCTCCAAAAATTGCCTTATCAAACTGTCTCGACGCATGGATATAACGGTTGTTTATGAATAACAGAAGGGTTTTCCTCCCTCTGTTTATGGTGGTTTTGCTTATTAACATACCAAATAAGTCAAAATAGTCCTCATCGCTCATTATGATTTTGTCAACACCGCATTACGATTCTCACGACGTTTTTGATGGTTTGTAGGATAACGTTTGTGAGTCAACTAATTGTGGCTGTAGGTACCCGTCTGATGAGATCAATCTCTGATAGAGCTATTGGCATCCTATTGTTTTTGTCGAACCTTTTCAATATTCTTAAGTTTATCGGAATAGGTAATGCTACTGGTTTCCTCCATTTTTCTCACCACAATTATTTTGATACATTCTGGTAATACAGTCGCGTTGATGAATCGTGAAACGGCTTGTGATTAATATTTCTTGTGTTCTCTACACAACCTCTAAATCACAACTTCCGACAATGCGTATATTCAGAGTGGCGGGAAATTCAAATTAGTCAGCTTGTACAAATAGGCTTTAGTTGGTTCTATGGTTGTTTTACTAAATTAAATCATTTTACTTGTTTTTTTTAACTCATTTTGGTGCTCTTGCCTTTTTTTTGTTATTCTCTAACAAAATTTAAATCTATACATACTTACCATTGATCATGTTTCAACTACCCCATTTATTTATTGTTAGAAACAGAGGCTTAGATTACTTTTTTATTAAACAAAACATTTTATGATTTATATTTGTCAAAGCGCTAGAATGATTTTTCTTTCTTAAATTATTCTATGAGGTATATGTAAACTGATACAGATTGCCTATCGTTTCATAAGAGCATCAGTATCTTTAAGTTTGCTTTATTAACTTCGAATAGAAATCTATTGAACCAGAAAATGTGGATAGAACAAGACAATGTTCCATGTGAAAGCTAGTCATACTTAAAATAATAATTGTGCACGAATGAAGTGAAGAAGACAAAGTTAAGATGAACGGCAAGCTTTATTTTTACTTGAATGGATGAATAAATAGAAATTAAGGCGTTGGAAGACAAAAAAATCTACAACTTTAGTTTTAAATATAGATTTTGACATAAAATTTTCTGTATTTGCTGCTAGAGGCCTTGTATTTCGTTTTTGAACTCTTGAACCATTACAATTTTAGTGTGAAACAAATCCGCTAGTAATATGATTTTGGGAAAACGGTGCCACAACCCATACAGCCAGAGATTCTACAGACATTCTTCTCCCTAACTACTTTCAGTTTTGTTTTGTCATAATTTCAAAACTAACTCAACTTAGCTAATTCTTATATCTCTCAGTAAATAAAAATAGGCAACTAAAACAACACCTAGATTAATTTTATAAAGATGTCCTTCAAAACAGACCACAGACACGTATTTGTTTTGATAATAAAACTCAAACAAACAATTTTACTATATAATAAGCTTTCTCGTTGAAAGAGTCTAAAATGTTTACCTGAGCTATAAGGAGCCCGCCTCAAGTCGGTGCGTGCAAGAATAGGAAGTGCCCACCTTTATAAATAGCGGTTTTGTAATTTTAGAGTGCGTGCTTTAATGCATTTTTTGTGGATTAGCTCCCGACCAACATCCTGTACGTTAACCTACCCGCGGTCCGCCGTAAAAATAGGCCGAGCACAATTAACGAGTGCCCATAAAAATAGCGGCCTGAAATAAGCGAGCAGAGTGTTTTCGCCCCTTATCGTCGGCGGCGTTTTGACGTCAATTGCCGAGATTGCGAGCTTGTTGCACAATTTGGCCAGAAATGCGCCAAAAAGCTGGCGCGACTTGCCGCCGGCGGTAGGCCCCGGGGGGATTCGAACCCCCGATCTCCTGTTTACTAGACAGGCGCTTTAACCAACTAAGCCACGGCGCCCTTAAGCGAAACGTGCAGCGATTTCTATCTAGCGGAACCGGTATTGATTCAAAATTAAAATAAATTGGTTTAATTCTGTACAAATAATTTACAGAGAAATCTATTTCACGTTAACAGTGTAATGTCTGTTTGCTCTACGTAGTGATCTGTTTTTTAGACAATATAGAACAAATTTTAATGTGTTGGTAATTTGTAGAAAAATATGTTTTTAAACGAAACATGCACTACTAGTGTGATACACAGCAGTTCGAACCTTGAATGTGGCTTCAACAATTTTTCTAAGGTAAATTGCAATGTGAAACATTGTAATGATATAATCATTCCTAATACGAGGTCTATTCAAAAAGCAATCTAATTTCTCTTTCTAATTTTTGGGCTTATCTATGGATTATTGGTCCTTGTTATCTTAGAAATATTCTCATTCTCGAATGATACATTTTCACTTAGCGGTTTATCATTTCTTGAAGTATCCCTATATAAGCCGAATTTGTTTCAAGTGTATCGAAACGTTTTTAATTTGGGGAGCATGAAAGGTCAACTGGCGTTAGGTTTGCGGGAATAAAAAGACTGGGAAATGAGAGTCCTTTAATTTTTTGCTCAAAATTCTCCTCCCCTTATAAACCAGGTAAACTACTCACAACGTCGAGTAAGGCTTAAAGCCTCTCTTAACATTTAGTTAGTTTTATGAACATTTCCCTAAAATTTCCAAACAACTACATTATATTGGTTTAATCGAATCTATTCGGTATGTCCAGCGATTTGTGTCTCTTTAGTATGTGTAGGGTTTCAGTATTATCAAGTTAATAGCCAAGGCATTTGGGTTTAAGTAGGTATTTGACACTAAACTTAATTATCACTTCTTTTACAATGTCAAGTTTCAGATCGCACAGAATATATGTATTTCTCACAAAGTATGTTGCATCACACATTGACCGTAGCACTTTAGATTGGAATCTTTCAAATATTTGATGTTAGTTAGTCGTTGTTCCCCAAAGTTGATTCGTCGTTTGATGGATAAATCGAATCAACTGGTTTAGGAAACAATCAAAGAACACCTGTACGTCGTCGAAACGTGAGGTCTGTAGAAAACATGACTGCAGTGAACGAGAGTGTGCAAGATAACTCGAGGCAGTCGATTTCTCGTCGCGCCCAAGAACTTAACCTTTCGCAGGTCTCACTTTGCCGAATTTTACATCGGGACTTGGACCTGCATCGTTATACAATTCAGTTGATCTAAAAACTGAAAGTAAACGACCATAGGCAGCATCGAGCATTCGCTGACTGGGTCTGGAGCAGTTGGAAATAGACCCCGATTCCGGACGGAAAATCATCTTCAGCAACGTGGCGCATTTTTGGATAAATGGCTATTTTATATTATAGCAAAATTGCCGCACTTGGGGAGACTCATCAGTTGCAAATGCATCCAGAAAAAGTCACTGTTTAGTATGGATTTTGGTCCGGCGGGGTCATTGGCTCGTACTTCTTCCAAAATTAAGCTAACCCCACCATAAACGTTACTGGCGAAAGGTACAGGTCGATGATAACCATTTTTTTTTACTTAAATTGCTAGATATGGATCTTAACGACATGTGGTTCCAACAAGACGGCGCTACGTGCCACACAGCGCATCCAACAATGGATTTTCTACACAACTAATTTGACAGGATGGTTATCTTGTGTTTCGGCCACCGAGATCATGTGACTTAACGTCATTAGACTTCTTCTTGTGGGGCTACCTTAAATCAGGGGTCTATGCGAATAATCCTCAGACGAGTGATGCCTAAAAGTCAACATAACCAATGCCATCCATGATATCGACCCCGATTTATGCGGTCGAGTTATCGAAAATTGAACCTCCCGAATACGCACAGCCCAGCGAACCCGCGGCGGCCATTTGGTCGATATCATATTCCACAGATAATGTAATCGAATACTCTTTCAAGTAAAAAAAAAAAATAATGATCTCATACACAACTTTTTTTATTTAAATTTAAAGTTCAACCGCCCTTAATGGAAAACGCTATATAAATAGATCAATATTTCTCGATTCTACAAATGTTTTGAAGCTTCCAAAAACCGTAATCTCACATTTAGTTTCCCACTCTTTGACTTTCTTTTCCTTAGCAAGCTAAAAAGTATAAGAGGTACCTTAGATACGTTCAAGCGGTTGATATGGAATATGGACGGTTGGTTGAAATGTCAGGTTAACGGTCCAATCCAGCTTACTTGCCTTTGAGCATCCCGGGTCAAAACGCAGCGCAGCATCAATCAGCGATACGCGAAAAAATATGCATTAAACTCGAAAAATCCGCAACCAAAATGGTTGCTATGCTACAGAAAAGCTACGGGACGGATGCTTTATCAAAAACACAAATATTTAGGTGGCACAAAGTGCCAGAATATAAGCAACACGCAGCGCTCTCCAACGTCTTACACTTAGATGATAGGGCTGAGATGAAAGCGATTTTAAACTCTGATTGTGAGAGGTTAGATGGATAGTAGGAGAATTAAAACTTCCAGAATCCATTATGCATGAAATCCTCGCGACGGAATTGCAGATGCGGAAGATTTGTACTATAATGGTTCCCAAGGTTTGGGCCAGTGAAAAGAAGAAAAATACACCATTTAATACTGTTAAAAATGTGCAGGCTACTGTGACGAGTGTTTTGAAAGACATTCCAGTTTAAGACTCCCAGACAAGCTACGACGCATAGAGAAATTACTGGCAACAGTATTTTGTTGCTAAAGAATGTTATTTGTAAGTGAATATAAACATATCTTCAATTAAACGAATTCTCTGGAATAAATTTTGTTACTTTTTGGACGTACCTTGTAGGTCAATTGTTTCTAAAGTTTCCTAAAACATATCTTATTCTCAAGTAATTAATTTTTTTGGCCGAATACTGCATAAAATCTTAATCTTTTAGTTAGTCAAATGTGCAAACATCTAAAATTTACCCGTCTGAAAATTCAGATGTATTATTAATTAAATGAATTATCAAGACAATTCAAGTTCATAAAGGCATTTAATATGAACCAACTTGGTGTAATACAACTGAAAACAAACAAGTGGAAGTGAAAGAAAGTATGGACTTGAAAGGCACATTTACTATTGTACAATTCTTGATATAGCGTATATAAAAGAATAATTCAATGCTCTATAGAAATGCTAATATGGAATATGGTGACCTCTAACGGAAACGCATGCCATATAACGATGTGCTATTCTGCAAATGAAAGTATTGTTGAAGAATAGGTCTCCATTCCTGCAAAATACATATACAGCTCTATAAATTTAAGAAAACAAGGAAAGTGTCGTTATGTAATGCGTGTTACGAATAAGTTTTTGGTAATCAGTCGATACTCTAGATATTGTTTTCAAAGTCTTGTTCAATGAGGACACGCATTGCTATATATAAATAGAAAAGCAGCCAGCCTCCATTGTCCCTCTAAATAGAGGAGCGATGTTAAATAACTTTGATATAATTAGACAAAGACAGTGCGATTGTTGGAAATATAGATGTATGGTAGCCCAATATAATACAGCCCACAAAAGGATGGAAATACGTCGTTCGCAGATATTATTTTGGTTTTATCCACTTTCACTCGCCCATAAGATGTACACATTGTGCAAAGAGAAGACTTATTTGTGGACAATGTACAGCATCACTGATTATCGCTCCAAACAGTTAATAATCACTATATCACGATAGTATCAATTAAATGCATCCTACAAGTCTGTGAGCGTACAGATTTATAATCAAACGACGGTTTGCCTTGTACTTAATTTACGTCTATGTCCACCACTGCATTAATATTTCCGATTTCTTGGAACCTCCACCATAGCTTTGCAACAACAGTGTGAAATTTGAAGCTTTTAGACTGCAGCCTGTTGAATGACAACAAACTTAAATTGTGAGTGTTTTTCCCAGATAACTATACTTCCTCCCTTTATTACGTACGATATCTAGAAGTCACTTTCAAGTTGTCGAGAAATTTTCCGTCCTACTGAATGTATAACTTCTTCTCCTTCCCGTGCTTTATCCGTTCCGGATGTTAGCTATCATCAATGCAATTTGTACTTTGTCTACTGCTTTCCGGAATAATTGTACCGTGGACATATCGAACCATTGCCGCCAGTTCTTTAGCCAGGATATTATCCTCCTTCCTGGGCCTCTTCTTCCCATCATTTTTCCTTCTAAAATGAGTTGCAAGATTCTATATCTCTTTGTGTTTCTCATGTGTCCTAGATATTCTAGCTTGCGAGATTTTATTGTTATTAGGATTTCTGTTTTTTTTATCAATTCGTTCCATAACTTCTTTGTTAGTGATATGCTCTATCCATGGTATTCTCAAGATACGTCGGTAGGTCCACATTTCAAATGATTCCAGTTTCTTCTCTGATGCTTTTGTTAAAGTCCATGACTCAGCTCCGTATAGTAGCGTCGAGAAAATAGCATCTCAGGATTCTAATCTTGGTTTGCAGGCTTAGGTCTCTACCGATCAAAACTTTTTTCATTTGAATGAATGCGGCTCTTGCTTTTTCTATTCTTGTTCTTATTTCTGTCGAGTGGTCCCATTGTTCGTTTATATTGGTTCCCAGATATGTGTATTTGCTAGTCCTTTCTATCTCAGTATTATTAATATATAATGTTGCTGGTAGCGTAATGTTCTTAGTTATTGTCATGTATTTTGTGTTGCTTGTGTTGAGGGTGATTCCGTATTTCTCACATGTTATATGTATTCTTTCCATTAATAATTGTAGACCTTCTACGTTTCTTGCCTATATTACAGAGTCATCTGCGTATCTGATGTTGTTGATTAGTTCACCATTGATTAATATACCTTCATTCACATCATGTAATGCTTCTTTGAACATCTCTTCCGAGTAAATATTAAACAGAGTCGGTGAAAGCACGCATCCTTGGCGAACCCTCTAAGGATTTGAATTCCTTCGGTGGTATTATCTTCTATTTTACATTCGCGTTTTGACTCCAGTATAGGTTGGCTATTATTCTAGTATTTTTGTCGTCTATCCCGGTTTTCTCTAATATTTTTAGTAGTTCATGATGTTTTACTTTGTCAAATGCTTTGCTGAAGTCTATAAAACATAAGTGTACGTCACAGTTTACGCCCCTACATCTTTGGATCAATACATTTAAGGCAAATAGTGCTTCTCTTCTTCCCAACGCATTTCTAAACCCGAATTGGGTTTCGGTCAATTTTGATTCGCATTGTTGATAGATCCTGGCGTGTATAATTTTCAATAAGATCTTAAGGGCACAGCTCATCAGACTTATCGTTCTATAGTCTTCGCATTGTCTCGGTGTTGTTTTCTTTGATATGGTTATAAAAGTCGACTTAGTCCAGTCCGTCGGGATCTCTCCAGTGTCGTATATTAGATTGAATAACCTAGTGAGTGCATTTATTCCATCTTCATTTAGGAGTTTTAAAATTTCAGTGGGTATCTCGTCTGGGCCCGTTGCTTTCCGGGTTTTCGCCTTTTCTATTGTTTTCTTAACTTCATCTTTTGTTATAGGAGGTCCGGTTTTAGCCTCTTTTATTTCGTGTTTTTCTGGACGGTCGTCTGCAAATAACTTTTCGATGTATTCTCTCCAGGTTTTTAATTTTTCGCTTATGTCTGTTATTTACTGTCCTGTATTATCTATTAGTCTGTTCGTTCTTTTTCTTCTAAATATTCCAGCAGCTTCTTTTATTTTTCGATGCGTATTAAAGCTGTCGTGTTTGTTTTCTAGCTATTCTATTTCTTGGCATTTATCTTTCAACCATTTTTCTTTTGCCTTTCTTATCTCACCTCGTAGCTGTCGTTGTATCTCTCTGTATTTGTTCATATCTTTATTTTTCATTAATCTCCTTTCGTCCATTAATTTTAAAATGTCTTCTGTCATCCACTCATTTTTCTTCTCTCTTCGTTTTTGTGGAACGTATTCTTTTATAATACTTTGCAGATTTTGTTTGATAGCGTTCCACCTCTCTTCTATTACTTCCTTTGTTGAGTTGTTTTTGTTACTAAATCCAGTGGTAGTATTATTTTCATTTTTAAATTTCTCCTCCAACGATTTTCGAACTTGTTCTTTAACATCTCCTTCACAACGAGCCCTTATATTATGTTGTTTTATATTAGTTTTTCTCGTAACCCTTTTAAGTTTTAGTTTACATTTACATATTACCGGATTGTGGTCTGATCCGACATCTGCTCCGGGATAAGTTTTTGTTGATTTTAGGCAATTGCGGAAACGGTGATTAATAGTGATATAGTCAATTTGGTTTCGTATTATTTTTTCTTTCGTATCACCTGGAGCCTTCCATGTATATATTCTTCTGTGTGGGAGCTTGAACATGGTGTTCATCACTACAAGTTCTTCCTCTCGGCAAAACTGTATGAATCTATCTCCTCTTTCATTTCTAGATCCTAATCCGAACTGTCCAATTATGTTATCTTCTCTTTGACTTCCAACTTTCACGTTAAAATCCCCTATTATGAGAGTTATGTCATTAGATTTCGTATATTTTAAGACCTTTCTAAGCTGTTCATATAGATCTTCTATTTCTTCATCTTCGCTATCGCAGTTGGAGCATACACTTGGATAACGTTTAAGTTAAATGGGTTAGCTTCTATTTGTATCATTATAATTCTATCTGAGTGCGCTATTACTTTTTGACAGAGTCGTTAATTTCCTTAGTTACTATTATTTCTACACCATTATAGTGGTGGTCGTCATCGTTGCCAGAGTAGTACACAACATGATTCAATATATTACAATTTCCTGAACCCGGCCATCGCATTTCGCTGATCCCCATGATGTCTACCTTTAGTCTAGTTGTTTCTTGAACAATATTATGGATTTTCCCCCCCTCAAAAGCGCTTCTGGCATTCCAGGTACCAATTCTAATAGTATTTGATTTCCTAAGCATTTTCAGTTTGTTGGTGTCCTTGTTCACCATCACAGACCTGGAGATTCTTCGCACCCTGCCTCATTGAAGAGGCGCCGGTACTCGGGGGCATTCTTGATTTTGTCTGTCATGATGTTTGATGATTGTTGTTGGGAATTAATGTGTTGGTTTCCCCTTGCCTTACACATCGCAGTTCAGTGGCCGATGGTGACATATTTTTGTCGTCGCCAATTGATGTCTACTATGAAGCAGTACTGATATTTCTTATCTCCCCCTTCATGTAGTTATGAAAGCGCTGCTGCTCACTTTCATTATCACTAAAACCATTAAATCCAATATGTGGAAGTTGCTTTCTGTGACCCCTCACTTAGTTTTGCCTGTGTATCGACACAGTTACCAGGGTGTGGCACTTGGAGCCATAAGTGAGAGTTGGGATCGCCGGAGGACCAATGCCCTGAAATGACTCTAAAGTCCGACAATCTCAGAACTAGAGGTACTACCCCTTGGCGACCCCTACACCCCTGAATGTATAACAATAACGGTATATAAGAAAAACTGTATCTTTGGGTCTTTTATCAACCGATACGTAAATAAGAACGTTGTAATACCGTAAAGGAAACTTTCTACAGCAGTGCGAAATCGTAACGGTCACTTCCGGTTTGCCGGTAACCGATTTGGCTGAAGACATGAAAGGTACTGATCTAAGATGTGTGTATGCCATGTTTGAAGTGAATCCGTTGGATAGATCGGAAGTTATCTTCACAGACAGACAGACAGGATGATAATCTCATTAACTTTCTACTATAAGCTTTGCTGTAGAAAGTTAATAACTGATAAATATTGTTAAGTTAGAACCATGTTAAAAAATATAATATTTTCTGATTCGTATGGTATATTACTAAGGCCACCTTAACGAAAAATTATCAATAAGTTTGTACGTGGTGAAATTCAAATATTATAATGAAGATGATAATTTTTACCCTTTTTATGCGAGAGCCAAAAGTTAACTTTGCACTCACTATTTGCGATAGCTTATCAAATCAGTGGGAAGCAGCTCGTGTTTCGCACGTGTTATTCTCGCGTTTCCAGCAAACAGCCATTTAAATGCAAGCAGGTAATTAGAAAGTCGAGACCACAACGAGTTTTACGAAAAATGGTCGTGCTCGATTCTGGTTCCGCACCAAATGCTCGGTCCGCGCAATTTGGCCGGACTTAATGTCGCTAATTAGCAGTATGATTAAACCCGGCCGTGTTTGAGCCGCTGATCTGAATTAACGTGAAAGTTGGGGGAAGATTGGCGGTTTTGCTTTGATATTGCGCCCGTTTAAGTGTGGAGGGAAAACAATTTAAATTGTTTGCTATAGCTACGGGGAGTTTTGTAAATTTGAATATTAGAGATGTTAAATATCTAATGCTGGTTTACTACTGTTGCTAATATACTTGTATGTAGTACATTGATGATACTTTCGTGTGTTCTTTTTTGTAAACTACTTATAGCCCAAAAAGGTGAAGTCAAAACCATCTAACCTTTCCGAATTGAATGAGTCTTAAGAACAAAAGCTAAATGATTTTGGTGAAACCTTTCTTTGTCAGCATATCGTTAGATTGCATGATACATACATTTCTCCCAAATTTAAACTATCTAAATGGTCTTGTAAATTTCATATGTTGGTTGTTGAGCTCATGAAATGCTTCGTGATATTTTTAATTGGACCTTTCTATAAAATGTCTTCTTCCTTCTACAATGTAACGAACAATCACTTACTTGTTCTTTTAGAACAGCAAACTTGCTCCTGAACAACGAAATATATGGTAACACCAGATCTTTATTGTTAACTTCTAATATATTTCTTAAACTTCTTATTTCTTTGAGGCGAATCTTGTTTTATGAAACATTTTTTAGTTGAGCAAACTTATCTACACTGCAGCCTGTGTATAACTGTTATCTAAATTTAAACATTGTATTTTTTATGGAAAATCAATGCGCAGAAAGTCAATTTTATATATTTTCTTTTTAGAGTCTTATAAATCACTTGATGTAATTGTTTTATTGCGTGAATTTTGGCTGAAAATTCATTTCTATGATGTATACTTTGCTTTTAAGTCATTTTAACGTATTACTTTTACAATAATTTGAATCGAGTTTGTTCGACGAGTATATCTAATTTTATGGATGTTTACAGACCCTTTGCAGAGAGCAACATATTGAAGCTTAATTAAAACAAATTATTTATTAAACATTAGAGATCGTTTGGCGAAGACTTTAAGCTAGATGTTCCATTTTCAAAACGTGATCTTGTAGATCAGTTCTTTGTGCCAATAACTATTGATAAAAGGATTCTTCTGGATTTTGTAAAAAACAAACAACCAAATATTTAAGAAAATATCCAATAGTCTGAGCAAAGACATAAAAAATTGAGCTATCTATGATATAAAAAAAGGGCAATCACTTGATAGAATGTGATAAACGAGATACCAGGGGGGAGATATACGTCAGTTCCTCTAAAATAAAATGCAACATTGGAAGCTCTAGCTAAAAAAAAATGAAAGGACATCTGCAAGTTTTCAAGTAGCTCTTGCAACCCTAAAAACAGTCATGGTGCTGAAAGGCCTTGGTATCAAAATAAATCCAAACTTTATAAGCCATTCTAATTGAAGGTTTCAGATTTTAATTTCCGAAAACAAAAAATTACAAACTTGCCTACGATGGAGGTTTTTAGCCTCTGAACCTTCTGTAGATCAAATAGCCGATCTCTAGTTTAGTAAAAATAGATTAGGCTTCTCTGAAGATATATATCCAAGTTATACTACCTGGAAAAAACAATATTAGGATTTACCATCTGCTGAATAGTTATAAACGTAGACATTGACATCGGCTTAATACTAGAACATTGGATCACCACAGATAAATTCAATAAATTTAGCGTATAAGCAAAAAAATCAAAGAGTAATTAGACTGAACTTGTGTGGGTCTCCTGTAAATTAAATAACGTACATATATTAAATCCATACCGCCCAACATATAGAAAGAATAAAGAGCCCGATGCCCATTGAAATTTATTTTATCTAATAATAATAATAATAATAATGAAATTATCAACGGCGATATCTAATCAATATTTGTGCATAGAGGAAGGAAGTAATCGATAGTACTTTTGTGTCTCTGTGCAATACAAATCAGTTCATGAAATGAAACTTCTTTTGTTAAAAGATATCAGGATCGTTATAAATAGTTGGTAAAAAAGCAAAACGAGCAAAACCAAAATTTGCATTTATATATCATTAACAAATTCTGACTACCGCCTTGGTAAAGTTATATCAAAACCTTATTAGAACACAAAGAAAACCAAATAGGAAAAACATGACAAAATAGGAAAATTTGAAAACTCTACAATAAAGACAAGGAAATAGCCAAGTGTGTGGACTGCGATTGCAAAATCGTTGTTTGGTAGGGACAAAACTTTTTGTATAAAGACACTTCAGGAAGAAGAGACATCCAAGCATATCCAGTTAGTGATTTCTCTTTAGTAAAGAATGAAATCTCTGAACTACACCACATGAATCGAAAGAGATGATGTGCTACTAGGCCGTAGCGTCATTGCCCCTCAAAGAAATCTAACATCAGTTTAACAATTTTGAAAACAGAAACTCGTGAGCTAGTGAAAATAGATGAATGTGGTGATTTTCCTGAATTTCCAGAAAAATCCGTCACTTTTGCATAACTTTTTGGATTTGGAAAAATTTTTATTCAGGCAATAATAAGATACTAATAATAAAAAGTTCCAAGAATCAAAAGCATCGTTCAAAACGTTTTATAACATTTTTCGGTGAAATGATTTTTATTACTTTTTAGATATTTATTTTAACTATCGTGCAGTAGAGGGGATATCCTTAAATATTCTGGAAGTTGAAGGTTAAATGACATTATTCGCTATTTTGAATGATAAAGCAACGCAAAGATGACATTTTTATGTATGAATTTATTCAAAAGGAGTAAAAATTAATTAAAAATAAAGGCCATTATCCTCCACGATCTTTTACTGATCAAAGATTCGTCTTTATTAAAAGACAATTGATCAGACTTGGCATTGTCCTGCTAAAGCAAAGTATGTCGGACTAAAATTTGATACTTCTTCTTCAGCTTGTCATGGTTCAACTCCTCTCTATAGAGTCCGGCATTGATGGCACAAATGATAACTAAATTTGATCTTACGGAACTTACTTTTTTGTTTATTGTGATTGGCCAGCGGATTGTTGAGCAATTGACGGCAGATCTCGACTCGTTTATTGCCTTGTTCTGTTTGTAAATAAAGTCTAGTTGATCCAAGTAGTTGAGCACAGTGTAATAGACCAAAACCCCAAGAATCGATGCCTGATCACGATTGCTTCATGAAAGCCCATCTTTCGATGCTGTCACCAAATCTTCGTTGTTCAACTTTGATGGCTGACCAGAATAAGGTTGATCTTCAAAATCATAATCTGCTTTGTTTAAGTGTTCCAATCATTTGGCCACTATAATTGAGCACAACAGTTCTCTCGCCTTCAACAAATTACCTTGGCAACATCTCTTGTGGTTAGACCTTTTTTCCAATAATGTCCTAACAAAACTCTAGTTTAATGTTTGTAATCTCGTAATCAACATTCAACAAACTTGACGAATTTTACCAACATTCAACGAAAAACGTTTTAAAACGGTGATTTTTGCCCTATTTTTGGATTATATCAGCATTACGGCAGATATTACATCTCCATTTAAATTTATGGTCTAAATTGCCTTTGTGATGCAAATCAGGCGCAAGATATATATATACATACTCTTTTTCTTTTTGGAAGTTGGAAAAAGTATTCAAAGATTCACAAAATGTTTAAATTGTAATACCAACCATATTAGACAAGTGCAAATAAAATACCAATTTAAGAGGATACTATACATAGGCTATCTCGAAAGTATTGAAGCATATAGTAGAATTATATTAACAATGGCTCGATATTTTTAGGACAGATCTTGTACAATGGTATAAGTAAATTTATATTTCTGTTTGTATAATAATTTTAACATCAATGGGTCCGAGAAAAATAGTAAGATAATAGAATGGAAGAATATAAATGTATTGCAACGTTTCTGCTTTCTACAGTGGTGAATACATGTTTAAATTTACTTAAACTACTTATTTATTTTACTTACAGGCAATTAAGATTACTTAATTTTGTTTATATGTACAACACATAGAATTAATAACGTAACATTACACTGTATTTTTCTGTAACATTACTATGTTACACTCGTTCAGAACGTTTGGCTTTCCGGCCCTTCAGTTCACTTCACTTCTAAAGCGTACGCGAAGCTCCCAGTAAGCATCTGGTAATTTCTCATTGTTCGAGTCCTACATGTGCACTACTGCATTCCGGAAGGCATTATGTTGACCGCTCGACTGTGAACGTGGAGCACCACCAAAAAACTGCGACTGCAGATGTCTACACAAAGGCGCCTTTACGGGAGGCGTTCAGAAATTTGTTACAGTGTGAACGTAGACTCTACATTTTAATTTGTTTCTCTATTTTCAACGGTTGACTTATTCTATTTTTGGCTTTCTTACCCATAAGCTCCATTTAGAAAACTATTTAATACAGCTTTTAACTTATCTTCTTGTATGCAGCTAGTATAAATATAAAACATATTATCAATGATGAAATGGGAGCTAAGCTGATAAAAATATTTTTGAAAATCACAAAAAGGAAATATTTATTGTGAACTATACGAAACTATACCCAACAGAATTTTGTCAAAAATTATCTTGTCCAACTATTTGGAACCAAATGTTAATCAAAATAAAATATTTACTATTTTGTAGTTTTCCAATATTGTTAGGATCTAACGTAACTTGGAAACACAATTTCCTTCATCTGAAATGATAAGAAAGATATCGACGATGAATAGATACCAAAACTGCATTTATTGGAAAAATAATTATAATGAACAAGAGGAAAGCATATCATATGATTCAAATTCTGTCTAGTACATTCAAATATGACCGGGGGTTACATTTTTTACAAAAAAAAAGACAAATTGCCGAACACTTACTTGCACATACCAGTCTTCAACGTACTCCCTTCCGGAGTCAGCACTTTTTTGGAACATTCTGAGGCTCTTTTCAAAAAAGGTTTTTGGTTAGCGCCGTATCCACTCCTGAACGTCGTTGTCCGCAAACTGTATGCCTTGCAAGTCTGATTTGAGCCTTTCTGTACAGGTCGAAATCACTTGGGACCAAATCGGAAGTGTTCGGTGGATATGGCAGAAGGTTTCATTTCAAATACCGGAGGGTTTCCATTGTTGTTTTGGGCGTATAGGGGCATGCATTGTCTTCTACTTGGATCGGATCTTTTCCTTCAC
Source organism: Sinelater perroti (assembly GCA_036346155.1). Classification (NCBI taxonomy): domain Eukaryota; kingdom Metazoa; phylum Arthropoda; class Insecta; order Coleoptera; family Elateridae; genus Sinelater; species Sinelater perroti. The sequence continues at coordinate 4,978,683 of JARFIY010000099.1, forward strand.
GTCTATTACTAGAGGTCAACAAGGGGACCATCAAACATGGTACAAACTGATTTTGATGAGTCTCAAGTATGTTTAAGAGGAATTTGCCCTGAGTATCAGGCTAAGCGGGTTTTATGCGATAAGCCTTGGTTTTCGAGAAAATCTATGGTAAAGTTTCACACGGGGCTTATATACCCGTATCGATGTTCACTTGGCAAGTCAGCGAGCGCAGCGCAGTGGCTAAGGTATGCGACTACCACGCGGGTGACCCGTGTTCAAGTCCAGTCGCCGTCTCTTTTTTTATCTTTTTTTTTCTCCTAATCTATTCAATCTCACGAAATATCAACAATAAACATTGTCTTCGACAATTGCGGGAAAAAATTTCAATACGATGTTCGATATTAATTTCATTTATTATACATTATATATACTGTATTTCGTTTACTCACTATCGCTGTCAATGCTAGATGAACAATATTGCGGATGGTAATTATCATAAAAACACGTGAAGCACAACACGATGCAGCACCATACACACTTTATGAAACCTGCTATATTGCAAAACGCTCCGGAACTGTTGAAGACAAATCAAGAAATCTCTTCCAGAGAGGATTCCATAAGAATCCACTCTTTGCTTTTGCATCAGTTGAGGGCACCTGTTTTTCGACCGACGATACAATACGCGTGGTTCGCCTCAAAATTAATTGATGAAAGGCCCATCTTTTTGAATATGAACGAGCTCTGCTTCTCGATTACACTTTTGAAGCAATCATGCGTCTGCAAAGCAGCAGGTTTCATAAAGTGTGTATATGGTGCTGCACCGTGTTGTACTTTACGTGTTTTTATGATACTTACCATCCGCATGATTGTTCACCTAGCATTGACAGCGATAGCGAGTAATCGAAACACAGTATTATATAATGTATAATAAATAAAATTAATATCCAACATTGTATTGAAATTTTTCCCGCAATTGTCGAAGGCAGTATTTGTTGATATTTCGAGAGATTAAATAGATTAGGAGAGAAAAAATATGGGAAAAAAAGACAGCGACGGGGCTTGAACACGGGTCACCCGCGTGGTAGTCGTATACCTTAGCCACTGCGCTACGCTCGCTGACTTGCCAAGTGAACATCGTTACGTGTGAAACTTTACCATAGATTTTCTTGAAAACCAAGGTTTATCGCATAAAACCCACTTAGCCTGATACTCAGGGCAAATCCCTCTTCAACATACCTGAAACTCATCAAAATACGTTTGTACCAAATTTGATGGTCCCCTTGTAAGTAATAAGCTGTATTGATTGTTCTGGCACCCGTCAGAAAATCTACATGGATGACCCCCTGTCAGTCCCAGAAGAACGTTGTCATCACTTTTCCTGCCGAACGGCTTCTCCGCGCTCTCTTGAGTTTGGGAGAACTGGTATGCCGCCACTTCCGTAATAACTGCTGGTACTCAAGAGTCACTATATACTTCAAAAATGCGTCACCTTTGTATTAAAACTGCTGTAGAAGACGACTGGCAGCTTGCATGCGTACTGTATTGTTCATGTCTATCAACGTTGATAGACAACATTGCTCCAAGTTCCTTGATAATGCTGCACCTATTCTCACGAATAAGCACGTCTGTGCGGTCAGTGTTTGGCTCGGTGACGGATGTTTGCGGTTGACGATCATGCGGTTTATTCTCCACGCGCTCTGTTCTCTCTAAAGCAATTATACTACTCAAACACGCGGCTTCGTGAGAGACCCTTTTCTTCATATTGTTGGTGAATTTTAGCGGACGGGACGTTTTTTCCAATAAGGAATTAGACCACAATGCGTTGTTCCAAGCTCCCCACGTACCTTCTGTTTACTTGTTACTCTAATAACTCCCAAACAGGACTGAACAGGTTCTAATCCGAGCAGGAGGGAGGTTGTGGCTCCATTCTTTAAGGTCTCACAACTGCTGTGTAGTACGGCTTATTTATACACAAAAAAGTTCGGTCATATTTGAACCATCTTGTACATTCAAACTATCTTTGTTCTATGGAAGATTGTCCTTCTTATACGTATATTATGATCCATCTTTTTTGCTTTATTAAAACATTGATATGGACGGCTTGTTAGGTTAGAGCCAGTTTCGACCGTTTTGATAAAATGCGCTTTGACAGCTAAAATTACTATATTTTGTGCTGAGGGGAAGTTCCTTAAATATTATATATATTATCAACTTTTATTTTGACTAAGAGAACAATTTTTCGATTTTTTGTTATATATTGCCCTACAGTTTCGAATGATTGGTTCGATTTATTTTTCTGCCTTTCCCCTTCCTTTTTATTTTAGAATGTTGTGTTCATTTCTTTTTCTATTGGTGTGTTTTGTTTTCAACCAATAATTCAATTAAAAATCCATGTTAGACTTTTTGCACATTTGTGTATATAGATAATGTGCCATCGATTGTACTTATGTCAGGTGATTGACATTCGTTTTTATATCAATGTCAAAATGGCTGCACGACTGCATTGATATTTTTTTAATCATCGATCTAAACTATGTTTTGCTTGTGGATATGCACCTAAATTTGAATTACATTTTTTGCTATTTGGCAACTATTAGACATTAGGATAGTATGAGTCATGCGGGCCTGTGGCACATGCATTAGAGCCCCTTTAAGGCGTAGGAAATGTTCGGCGAGTACTCCGCATCCTAATTCATTCGAGCCGTCTAATGGCAGCGTCATTTCGCAGAGAGCATGATGTCGCCCATCACGGCAGCCACGGAAGATCCGGCGCCCGGAAACGGCAGCGCAGGCCCGGAGCCCCGCTTCGTCCTGAGCCCTCCCGATAGCCCCAGGCCCACGGACGCCAACAAAAGCCAGTGTTCCTCGCTTTCGGACGGGGAGAGCTACGAGTGCTACGGCGAGGGGGCCGACATCGACTTGGACTCCGGGATCAGCGACAGGTCTCCGGGGTAAGTCTTACATGTTAGTTTTAAGCATGGCTACGGCATTATTTAAATAATCATACGACTTTGTATTTTTTGTTTATATAAAACCGTACCTGTCGTTTTCGAATAATAAGTTAATTGTTTAAACTAATTCGAGCACGTCTAAAAATATCGTTCGTTGATTTTTTTTTTTACTTTTTAAAACAACTACAATATTTCTATGCTTATATATTACAATTGGGCAACACACTGTACTCTTCATCGAAAATTGCATAACGCAATGGAACGATAATCAAGATTTTAATGGAGGAGTTGTAGTTGACTTTATATTTCAACTTTAATTAACAACGTTAAATATTACCTTTTTGACTCTTTGTAGCAATAGTAATGAATATTAAGGTGAAAATTCAATATATGTATATAATATATTTATTACTGCAGGTATTAGACCATTAATTTTTATTGTGATTTTTGGAAATATAAACCGCAAAGTTTTTATAATACCACTTTGGATTATTAATTTTAAACATTTGTTTAGGGAATCCCTTTACGAAGATTGAAAACAATTTTATAAATAATGCATGACATTATCAAGTGTAAATCATTTTTTTTAAGTTTGTGGAGTTACACTTACATATCGTTTCGATTTCTGCGTGTACGTATCTGAAAAATAATGAGAGGTGTTTGCTGAAATTGCAGGATAAAATTGATTTATTGTGAGCGATATGCGGTTTAACTTAAAAAATTATTTTTATGTGCAAATGGACAATTTTTGATTATTTGTTCTTCCCTTTTTATTATTGTGAACTCTTCATATTGGTTAAAGCATCGTTAAAACATTTAATTAATTAATTTAATTTAAAGTACAAGGAATAAAACTAAATTGTGACGCTGGATTTTCTTCAGAAGGTGAAAAATTCATTCTCGATTTTATGGTGGAAATTGGGCAGCGCAAATCTTTAGCAATATCAAGGTTGTTTCTTTCATTTTTCTTTATTTTCATCAAAATTGGAAACTTCTCGTGGAATTAAGTCACAGATAAAAGAAAGTAAAGTTGCAATGCCATTTTATGGATAAAAGCATAATTAGCCTGGTGCTTGACCCAGAAAGATATAATTTCCATATTTTGAAAATTACTTTCAGCCTTTAAGTCGCGCTTTAAGTTGATTGATTGTTTTTGGAAAATACATACATAAGGAAAACGTCCGAAAATACTTTTGTGTTGTATTTATTTATAATTGTCTTCAAGTAAAGATGACTTCTCAGTCATGGTGCTAGAACTAATTTCCACTATTTTAAATTGAATTTTACTTTTATATATCTATTTCACAATTAATGTACACTTACTCGTGTATTCATTGATAAGTGCGTTAACCTTTCGTGCCCACTATTTCATTACGAAGACCCTACCTCGAAAAGTGAGCAATATTTCTCAGAACGGATGTTTTGCCAATTTATTTTTATTTGTTTTTCTCTTTGTAACCAGACCTTAACAATAATTTACCTTTTAAAACTATTAAAATGTATTGATTATATAATGTTATTAAATCTATTTTATATTGTAAAAAATGCGTGATGAGGTTTAGTATTTATTTGTAACTTCAATAACTAGTTAATAATACAGTGGACTATTTATTTGCATACTGGAATTAATAATTTACCGATACTACCAGTAGAGCGTTTATTTCTGCAAAAACATCTGCTCCGTCCTTAAATAATCACCCCACCGGATTCTCGAATACTCGCATACTCGCAATCCGCGCACTGGGTAGTTTTAAAAATTTCACGTTTCCTGGCTCTGAGTCGTTTGCAGCGATCCAGTTTTTGATTACTCTTAAATATTCTAAGAGTATCCAACTTTTTGGAGAATTGCAGTTTACATCTGAAACCGTGGAGAAATCAGTATTTACAGATTTTTTACAGTAGAAGTGGAAATGAACCGTCTTCTCTAAAACTAGTCCGCTTAGTTTAAACTTGAAAGAGTGCCTCTTGCATGTTTTCCGCCACTTTCTAGTCCAAGCCTTTCAGACTACACTTGATATTTTGGATTTTCTTCTGCGCTTGCTTTTATTCTTCTACAAAAGGTAGCAATCCACTCGCGAATAGATAAATGGCGTCACAAGGAGCTTCATACAAATATGTTTATCGGTTAAAGAGAAATTGCTGTTTTTAAAACAGAAAAATCAAATCAAGAATGTTTTAAAAAATATTAATTTAAGTCGAAGCTACAAAAGAATTACAGTAAATTTCGTAAAATAAAAGAGCATTTTTTTAAAAATATCTATAGGGAAAATCATGAGCATTACAAGGAAGTATTCTGATTAAATCTTCTATCTGATATTTGCTGCCGATTTACTAATTATCAAAGACACAACAGTAGTAATTTTTGCCACCATAGTAATGGCGTCACATAAAAATCCCGCAGCTTCACTTACTATGATACAAGAAAATATAAACAGCCTTCCGCCCTCATTAATCTACCTGAAACAAACAACCACAAATTCGAATATTTAGATACGAATCTGGCTAGAAGATTAACCTATAGATCTATTGATTAATCGAAGAAAGTTAAAAATAAAGCGCTTTTGTATAACGCAATACTAAAACCTATCTGGAGCTATGGGATACAGTTGTAAGAATCTACTAACTTCAAAATTAAAATGATAAAAAGATTCCAATCGAAAATCAAATCCATACTTAGAAAAGACCTACAAATATCTACCGTAAAAGAGGTAGTCAAACAGTTTAGTGTGATATACAGTGTAAAATTACCGGTGTACTTAAATCGGTTAGTGTTCAGACTTCTTAAAAAATCAAATACTACAAGGAGACTTAGTGTTACAAATTTTCGAACATATAAAATTGATTTTATAATAATAATAGTAATTAGAACAAACATTAACAGTGACAATTAAAATAAATCTTAACTAAAACGTAACTTGTAAAGGCGCGAATCATTGGATGACTTACTTTACTTACATGATATCTTGATAGTGTTATCTCATTCACTGAATGTCTTTTGAACAGATTATAAAGTGTCTGGAATAATAAAAAACAATGAAATGTTTGCTTACACAAATTAAGTACATGTAAATACGTAATTTTATTAACTCCTTGTACTCATTGTACTTATGCATACTTCAATTTGATCAAAATATGTTGCAATAAAGCTGACAATTTTTGTATTACTTTCTCTAATGTACTTGCGTGTAAATAGAATTTACAGAACTACAACTCTCAAAATAGTAGCAACATCTTTGGCTGCATCAACTAATCTATTTTTATATGGCATTGCGCTTTTTTTACAAATTCAACTTTATCTTTACTACTTTTATTGTCGACACCATTGTAGTCACTAATATTGCCAGCCTAAGAAGTAACTTCAAATGATGTTTTAGGACTTGCATCATTTAACTTTCACGATCTCTGTTGGTCATTTACCCATCCGTTGTTATAAAGGAATTTACAATAGGGAAAAGCATAAATGAATGACCATAATCACAAGTCACTTGAATGTTATTTTAATTGAAGATCTTTATATGATCAAAATTTAAAAAATGCATTTTGCATTAACATGAAGCATGGGCAGAATTCCGTTGGAATCCCTACTATTGAGGAAAACTGGATGAGTTTCTACTCCTCCCTGCAGCAGAAGGTCAACAGAGATTTTCATTTAAGGTTTCTAAACAAGATTCCGAGGAAATATCTAAAGATTCGAAAAATATCATTAACGTAAAGAACGCAAGCAGAATTGGATAAGTTTATAATATGAGAACCTCCGCTGCAATTGATAAAACCTGGACATATTCGTATTCTCCTTCCTGATGATGACCAATAGATATATTAATTGAAACTAGGGAACAGAGACCATATTACACGAATTACGAGGAAATGTTTATATAAAGGAAAATATTCTGTATTTTAACCTACTATATTTATTCAGACTTCTTGAAACGTCAACTAAAATCGAAAAAGTGAGCCAACTTTAGTTAATTCAAAATATCTTATTCATAAGAACTTTTAAAGGGCTTCTGCAAATAGGATGTTTTATAGGAAATGTCAAACTCCAAAAGAAATATAAGATACCTTTGAGCCTGTGCAAATCAATTTTAATCAATGTCATTTCAAATCACACTACCATTAGGTTTTCTAATTTATTTCAGATAAATTTAATGCTAAAAAGTGAAGCTAGAATTAAGGAATAAGCTTTGTCAAATTTGTTTTTATTTTGTTTAGTTATGTGAATTATGTTTACACTGTATGTGAATTTTCATTTGCTCTTATTGTTAGAGTTAACAGATAAAATTATGTTTATGAAAAACTGTTAGGAGGTATCTTAGCATGATATTTTGAGTGGTTTAGTTCACTGTATTATTTTGCTTTTGTTTATTGGAATTTTTAGTTTTATTTGTGAGAATTTATAATGAGTATTTAAGAATTATATCGACCCTTTAGCCTTTAGAATGTTTTAGAACTTTATATAGGCATGGTAAATGTTATTAAGAAGCATAAAGGGATGTTTCCAACTTTTTCAGTTTATATGCAATTTATGTAATAATTGGTAATTTAGTGATTGAGCTAAAATAATTCAGAAACCCTTCTATAGATTGTTTTCCTAATGTGTTATGCTATAAATCCTTCTGGTCTAACTTCAGCAGTTTTCGATCAGATTACTTTTCATTGCTACGGTAGTTTTCTTTTTATAGATGTTTATCAGACCAAATCTATTTGATTTGTTTTCGTTATCCTTCTTTATATTATATAAATCCGCTTGTTGAAGCTTATCCTACCAGACCGCTATTTTGTAATTTACTTTGCTAAAATTTTAAGATGCTTAAATGGCTGTGTTTCAGAAGTATTTAGTTTTTCGCGCAAAATCAACGTAAATCGTTGCGTTTCCTCTCACTATATGTATAAGACTTCTTTGCTTCATTCCTGCATTTTATTTATGTTCGCTTTTCACTAATTTAAATTTTTATCAGGCAAGGAAGATTGTAGTTACGGTTTAATGTCACGCAATTAAACCACAAGGTTGTTGCATTTAATATTACAGAACAGAAATCTGCGGAAAAGGCATCGAAAAAACGTATCATACATGAGTAATTGTTAAACGATAACACCAAAAAATTGTTGGTTTTTTATTTTTTTTACTTTACAATTAGTGTAAACAAGTTCAACACACCAAAAAATGGTGTGATATCAATATTAATTACTGGTGAAAAGTATACAGTTTACGAGTGCATGCATTGTAAAGCAAAATATAAAATCTTACAGTTCGAAATTAAAGCAAAATGATTCCTGATGAAGTGTGCTGCTACTCACTCATTAGAAACTACAGGAAGAGGGGCAAACAAACGACAAGGGCTAGACAGAATAAAAAAATTCTTTATAAATCACAAATACGAAAAAATTAATGAATTTGAATGACATGCCAAAGGAAAATAAACAAGGAGTAAAAATATGCCAAAAAATTTAATACCAATGTGCATCAAATTGATAAATATAAACGGTACATAAAATAAAATATAAAATATATAGAACATCTTAAATAGTTTAGAACAAGAAATAAAAAAGCTTAAACAAAAAGAATTTGAAAATTTGACTCGAAAAGCTTTAAACGTAGACTATGTATGAAGTTACATGAACACGGAAAGAAGATGTGAAGAACCAAAAAATTAATACAAAATGTATATTAAAAGACAAAAACAAAATTCTAAAACAAACATTCAAATAAAATTCTAGAAGGAAATAAGGGGATGCGAATAGAAGCGATTACATGCAAAACTTCAACAGTATCTGGAAGAATTTGAATCCGACCTTTTGTAAGATCATGAACCAAAAAGAAAAAATAGGCAAGAGGCTATGAAAAAGAAACAGAACGTAGAGAAGAAAAATGTTAATGGTGACAGAATTAGACTACGAAGATAGAAGTATAAGAAAATAGGCACTAAAATTGGAAGAGCATGTGGGTCAACTTAATAGAACTAATGGAAGAGTAATTAGGCGTGTAAGTATACAGAAAAAGGAGTATCAGGTAGACAAAATCAAAAATTAAGCTATAATTATGTTTTCTATTTATTGAAATATCTTAAAAGTGTAACGCTCAAAGTTGTTCTTCTACATAATCTCGTGACAGAAACACACCTTTTCAGTCTTTTAAGCCCGCCATCGTAAAATAAAAATAGCTGTAACACCAGCCAATAACATATAAACACTTTGAGAAACTTGTCACCAAAACTCTGTCCATGAAGTATTTCTGGTAGTGATTCAAGTGAATATAATATTATCCTCAATCACGATGATCCTCGAACAAAGTAGGTAACCTTTATTTTCAACTGCTTTTGTTTCCCAAAAATTGATTATGCTATGGATACAATTGAGTCTTCTTAAGAGTGTTCTTTTCGAACTATGCCTTAAGCTTTCTCATATTTTCAAATCGCTTTACGCCCGCTGTTGTGAGAAGCTTGATTATGATCCACTGTGTAATGAATGAGGATACCTCTTGATCTGACAGCGTGATACTGACTACAAAAGTGGTACGACGAAGTTCACTCCTTTCTATTCACTTTATAACGCATAAAAAAGAAATTTCGGTTTATATTTGGTTCACCCGCGTACAAAGATTCGCATACACCCTTAAATTGTTACATAGATTTGTAGACAATAACAAAAACGAATATTCAAGTGGATAAGATTAAACAAATGCTAATCATAAAACAACTATTGTAATAGGAAATAAAGCATTCAATAAATTCGAGAAAATACGAACAAAGAAAGTAAAAATTAGTAAAATAAAATATAAAATACATAAAACATGAAAAATTGGTCATACCACATTTATATGGTTTTTTTAATAGTTCTCCAAACTTTTGGTTTTTAGTGTTACTTGCCTTTTTCTCTTTAAAAATACTAAGAGGCGATTGTTAGATTTTGTAATACTTTTTATATCCTTATAACATTGTGTCGTGAAAAATTTAGAAATTATAACGTGGTTTTAACTTTTAAATGTACATTACTGGTATGATTAACGATATTAAAAGGAGTACAAATAAGTCACCGCCGTTTTTTATCAAAAATTGGGCATTTGTTGTGAAAGAACCTTTTGTTTTATTCACAGTATTGTCCATCGCTAGCCACTACTTTTTCCCACCTTTCCAGCAGCTACGGATACCACGTCGGAAGAACGCTTCATCTTTTGAGGCTATCCACGAATCGACCCAATTTTTCGTATCTTCATATGATGTGAAGTGCTGCTCAGACAGGCCACGTGTCATCGATCGGAACAAGTGATAATCGGAAAGGGCAATGTCTGGCGAATACGGCGGGTGGAGTAGGACTTCCCAATTGAGTGTTTCCAAGTAGGTTTTGACCGGCGCCGCAACATGTAGACGAGCATTATCATGCCGGAGAACAAGTTTTTCCTTGAGTGCTCGGCTTAATCTAATCAATTGTGTTCGGTAGAGAGCCCCAGTAATGGTTTCAATCGGTTTGAACAACTCATAAAACACGACACCAATTTGATCCCACCAAATACACACCATGAGTTTTTTTCCATGAATATTCGACTTGGCTGTCAATGTTGAGGCATGGTCACGTGGTCCTAATGATTTCCTCTACTTTAGGTTATCGTAGTGGATCCATTTTTCATCCCCAGCGACTATACGATGCAAAAAACCCTTTCGTTTACGCTTGTCAAGCGACATTTGACATGTGCAAAATCGGCGTTCAACGTTTCTCGGCTTCAGTTTATATGGAACCCAATTTCCTTGTTTTTGAATCATTTAAGCTATGTGAAATTGCTTGTTGAGTCACTCCTAATTTAAGTGCAAGTTCTTCTTGCGTTTGACAGGAATCTTCCTCCAATAATGCTTTCAATTTCGCCTCTTCATACACTTTCGCCATTTCATTATGCTCATTGTCTTCGACGTCAAACTCGCCGTTTTTAAACTTATAAAACCACTCACGAGAACTACTCTCACTTAAAGCAGGCTCTCCATATACTTCGACAAGCAATCGATGCGCCTCAGCTGCCGATTTCTTCAAATTAAAGAAGTAAATCAAAAGTTCCCGCAAATGACGCTTATTCGGTAAAAACTCGACATCTTCGCACGAAAAAAATTATGTGATGCTGATACAAAATCGCTAATATTTTAATGTTACTGTGTTGCCAGATGTCCAACCTTACGATATGACTTTTTACGTCTGACAATTTCAACCATAACTTACTGGTGGGGCCGTCTTTTGTCAAACGGCGGAGACTTATTTGTACTCCCTTTATTTTTTTTTCGACAAGTTTCACTTTCTCGTATAAACAAGTTTTCAATCACAATATGCACTATTCCTTTCTTTAATACTTTTTCTCTTTTCTGGGATTGCCACAGTTTCCATATTTTATGTAGGTCATGTTCTCTAAAAGTCGCTTTTTATAGTGCAATTTATTAAATAAGTTGAGTTGTACTTGAATCACATCTGTATTGGTTTCCTACTTTTTCCGCAAATAAATTGGTAACAAGAGGTTTTACCAGATTCACTTTTTCCATGAAAATATATTTTACCGTCTTTTAGTGAGATACTTGTCATTAAATAATCCTTAGTAAGAGGTAATGATTCTTTGTATTCTCAAAATGTTTTTATTTTTACTGAAATGAGGACAGAAGTAAATTCAACCCTTTTGTAACAGGACTATAAATTGCCTTTAGACGATTAATATTTCTGCGCGAAATAATCAAATTCAGTGACTTGATATTTTGGTTTTTAATTATCGTCGCGTCCATCATGTTCATTGCTCCTTCAAACAGGGCTTGGGCAGCGTCGTTCCAAGTCGCGTTGCCAGCAAACACAATAAGCACGTGCACCAAGACGGCTTTCATTATCCATCTGCAGTTGCAGCCGCGAGCCGCATTTGCATAGCTTTGTGGCGTCATTGATCCCAGGTTTGCTGCTTTCGCGTTTGGCTTATGCCACGTCTGACCTTTGCAAGGTGTTTGCATCCCGCGACCGATGACGCTTTTCGATTCAGCGCGGCATGCCATTGTTTGGTAATGAATGTTCCGCTTCTGAGAAGAAACTGGACGAAACGGAGTGGGCGTTCCGGCGAGGAAAATTGTGGGAATAGTCGCAATATGAGCGGTAGCTTCTTGTCATGCTACTGCAAAGTAACGAGCCGGGATTTTTGGATTGTAATTAGTAGTTGCTCATCAGCGACTGCGTAGGTTTGTTGAGTTGGTTCTTGACATATCAGTAATTTTAAAGGTTTCAGTTATAGTTACAGTAACAAATAATTTCTTTTGAGTTTTTCAAAACATTCAAGATGGATTTGATTTGCGAAATGATACATCTCCTCACAAAGAAATTGCAATACAGCTATAGTTTTATTATAGCTGGAGTAAATATTACAAATACACGCAATAAAAGTCATTGTGGGAGAAATATTTACTAATATAACAGCTGTAATATTAACATTTTGTAACTTTGTCATATGTTAATATTTCAAATATTGTCTATTGTTTCTAAGTAACTTGATATGTCTTCAGTACAACAAATGGTGCTAAAGCATTTTAAACAACCGTTACCATGACTCATACAAATTTCCACAAATTTCGACAACCATATCGTCGTCAAATCTTTGTCCTCTAAGTGGCCCAAACAAATGATAAATGGAAGGCGATGAGTTCCGAGTGTAGAGAAGATGTTTCAGTATGATCTAAAACAAGTTGTTAATTTTTTGTAAATTCGGAGCTGAACATTATCGGGGTACTTTTCAAAAGCTAAAATTATCGTTAATAATTGTCTAAGCCCTGCTAAAGCAAGAGTGATTTCACCAGCCTTTAATCGTCGGTCAGTCTCGCTAATCCTCGGGCGATGTCAGTGATCTTTATCTTCAACTGCTTTTCGTCCTCCCAACAATTATACCACGCGTATACTTAAGTCTTCTAAAGACATAGTTGTCATCAAATTGTACCTTAATCTTTTCAGAATTTCTAACGTTTTTTATATAGTGAGAAATTGGATAATAACCCGTTGCGCAACCGATGAGGATATCATGTTGCTCTTACATTATGATACTGACTAAATAATTTAAAGGAGGTACCCTCTTCAGGCTACAACGCTCAGAAGCGGCGTCCCTCCCCATTCACCTCACGGCGTGTAAAATAAATTTTGGTTTATATTTGAATCACTCGTATATTTGATCTTACTGTGTTTGAGTCTTGATCTTTCTATATTCCACCCCCTTTGGAATGTGATATTTAGTACTTAAATTTTTATTTACTTGGGGACTAATTTTTCTCGTTCCAAAATGCAATATTTGAAAATTAGATATTGAAATATTTTCATAGCTGTACTTTTCTACAGTGAGTTGGCGGGTTGGAAGGAGAAATAATGAAAATTACATTATTTTTAATATTCTTTGCAACAGTAACTCTGTGCTATATTGACATTTAGTTTATCTTTATTCGCTATTTGTTTTTAGTTACCTCTTATATTCTTAAATATTGTGTTATTTATTGTTCTTATTATTTTGATTATTTTTGTATAACTTTTTTCCTTGTCAATATGGCGCTTGTTAATATTTTCTTTTATAACTCTATAAAAGCATAATCTTCTTATATTTACATAGGATTCCTCGTTTGACTTTCAACGAGTAAGGTTGTTGCCGGTGAGAGCTACGGACTTTGTTGAAAGTACGGCCGCAAGGCCAAGTGTTAAAATAATGTTTAGTGGAACGGGACCTGCCGGCCACTCATCGCAGCCGATAAGTTATCTACCACAGCCAAACTTCGCTACTCCAATCTTTTCGAGCCAGGTCAACAACAACAGCTGCCTTTTCAACAAAATAACTGCAATGCAGGTATGCAACAATTTTATACGCCATCCTCCCAAGTTTATAAGCAACCCGAAAGTGCAACCACTAAAGCCATTGAACCCCAAAATGCTTACTTAATCGAAACCAGGGAAAAAGGTGAAGGAAGCAGTAATAAGTATTCCTGGCAAGTCGTACACAGCAACAAAAGAAAGCTCATTTCCAGGCGAACACCTGGAGAAAATGCCGCTACAGATAACCAAACAAATAGATTTGCACCTCTCAGCCAGCTAGAAGCGAATAATACTCCCCAAACAAACACTGACAGTATGCAACAGTCAAGTACAGCTCCAACAATAACACCACCTAAACCACCTCCTATTTTTGTCCATGGAGTGACTAATCTTGACCAAATGCTAAGAACTCTAGCTGATATAACAGAAAAGGAACATCTAATCACTAAATGTTTATCCAACAACGTTGTAAAAATTACCGTAAAAACATCTGATTTATACAAAAAACTTGCTAAATTCATGCAAAATCAGAATATTATTCATCACACATACCAACTGAAAGAAGAAAAGCCATATAGGGTTGTAATCAAACATTTGCATCCTACAACTTTAGTTCAAGATATAAAAGAAGATCTCAAACGCGAGGGATTTCCTGTCAGAAAAATAATTAACATTAGACAAAGAACTTATTGGCCCACAGACTTGAATAAAGTACCTGATCTTCTAGATTTCTACATACTAAATGGAATTTCGATCAACTCCACGGAGGTTAGACCTAACTTCGATCTGAACTCGGACCACACACCTGTCATCGCCACCATCAGCACATCAGTAATAAAAAAAAGCAAGACATCTATTCAAGGAATTGATTGATCATAAAATATCTCAGTACTCGGTGCATATAGAAACAGAAGTTGATATAGAGGAAGTGACAAACTTTCTCATCACTACTGTCAAGAAGCGGCTTGGTCTGCTACTCCCATATAAACTAGACGCAGACGAAAATATCCCATGGAAATAATGGAACTGGTTAAAGAAAAGAAAAGCACGAGCCAGATGGCAAAGTCGACATCCGTTGATAAAATACCTATAACAGGCTTATGCCAAACCAGACCAAGTTACGAGTTAAACAACACTTTCACAGTCTATGTGGAGAACCTAAGCACCAAAGACGATACAATCTGGAAGCAACAAGGGTTTAAACGTCCTATCATATCACCATTTCGTAAGCCTGATGGTACCTGGGCTGGTGTGACCAAGAAAAGGCGGCAGCATTTGCGGAATATCTTGCACAAGTCTTACAACCCCACATAATGATCCAAACCGAAGTAGAAGATTTCTAGATGCTCCTCTTCAGCTGTCTCCACCTATTAAAGCTTTCACTGTAGAAGAAGTAGAACATGAAATAAAATATTAGAAAAGAATAAGTCACCTAGATTTGATCTAATTACCTTATTTAACTCCATCCCACGTCTGAGCTACTGGCCCACCCAAGTTAAACATGCACACATCATATTAATACCTAAACCAGGTAAACCGCCAACGGAACTAACTTCTTATCGACCTATAAGCCTTTTTCCAGTGATATCAAAACTTGATTTTAAAGCGAATAAACAAAGATGACTTGCTAGCGGATCACTTACCTGAACACCAGTTTGGGTTTCGTCGTAATCACTCGACTATTCAGCAGTGTCATCGTTTGACGAATATTATTTATACAGCCTTTGAAGAAAAAAATTACTGCTCATCTATCTTTTTAGATGTGAAGGAAGCTTTCGACAAAATTTGGCATAAGGGCCTCCTATATAAACTCAAGATTGTGTTTCCGCATAACTACTACGAATTACTAAGATTTTATTTACTACATCGTACATATCAAGTCAAACATGGCGAAGAACTATCAGAGATATTTCCTATCTCCGCAGGCGTTCCTCAAGGTAGCGTTTTAGGTCCGCTCCTATATCTAATCTGCACTGCTGATCTGCCTACAGCCCCGGATGTTGAAGTAGGAACATTTGCGGACGACACATAAAGATCCAGCTCTGGCGTCTCAGCAGCTACAAAACTATTTAAACCTCCTGGAGGATTGGTTGAACCAATGGCGAATTAAAGTTAATGAAAGCAAATCTGCTCACGTAACTTTCTCATTAAGAAGACAACAGTGTCCTCCTGTTTATATTAACACTGTCGAAATACCACTATCTATTGAACTCGTTACCTAGGATTAAACTTAAAGCTGGTCAAGGATATCTTGAAAAGCGTTCCAATCTAGTAGTCCATTTATGAGTTTCGGTTCTTGGATTTGTTTTGCTGGTGTCAGTAAAAACGAGATTATAATTGGTAGGTGGTCTGAATCTAGTTCAGTGCATACTTGTTGGAAGATTTGTTTGCTGAAGTTTTTGTGGACAACTATGTCAAGTATATCTGGTCTGTGATCGTCTCTGTACGGGTAGTGTGTAGGTTCGGCTGGAGCTTCTATTTGGAAAGCGTACGTTGATGCTAGGTCGTAAAGTTTGTTTCCAGCAGGGTTTGTCTCTGCATCCCCATATCGTGTTTTTTGAATTCATGTCTCCTATCAGAAGGATGGGTTCGCTTGGATTAAATATGGTAGAGATGTCGATTTCAAGAAGTTGTTTGTTGGGTTGTTTGTAAGCACATATGGTTATAGTAGTATCGTTAGTTAGTTTGATTTTCACTCCAACTGTTTCGAGGTTTATCGTGTTAATTGTTTGACATTCATGATGAATTATGTTGCGTTTTATGATAATGGCTACTCCTCCTGATGCAAACCTGGCTTCTCTATCTGCGCGGTAGATCTGATAGCCGGCAATTTTGAGTTGATCTGTGTTGGCTAAGTGCGTTTCAGAGACGCACGCTAAATCCACAGAATGTCTCTCAAGAAAAGATTTAAATAGAGTTAATTGTCTTTTGATGCCATCCGCGTTTCAGTTTAGGAGTTTTAATTGAATTATAGTCTTATTTTTGTGATCCATTGAAAAGGGAAGTAAGGAAATTTGATATTATGTATTGCTTGATTTGTTCTAAGATAGGTTGAATGAGTTGCAACAGGGATGACAAGATGGTGTTGAGGAAGGGTTGGGTTTCGGGTGATGTAGAATTTGTTTTTGGGAACCAGGATACGTTTGGTTGGAAGGTGTTGTTTACACTGTTTTTGAGGAGAGGGAAATTTTTCAAATTGTTGGCAGGGCCGGGTTTGCTATTCGGTCTTATTGCTCTAGGAGTCTCGTTCTGAGGTCGTTTGCCTTGCTGGATCCTTGGTTGATGAAGTACTGGCATCCCCTAAAGTTAGCGGGGTGGTTTTCTCCGCAGTTAGTACATACTGCGGCATCAGTTTGAGGTTTATCGCAGTTGGTGTACAAGTGATTTCCTTGGCACCTCACGCATCTTGGTTCAAGTCTACAATAATTTTTTGTATGTCCGATGCGTTGACATCGGTGACATTGAGGAGTTTTGCGATTAGTTTTACGTGGTTCAACGGTAACTAATGCGTGGAATATATTTTGATCTTATAAATTTCATTTGCTTTTTCATTTGCCGTGGAAAGTATTGCACAGACGGGCATGGGCTTTTTGTCCTTATTTAAAAGCCTTGTAATTCGCGTTATAGGGAGGTCGTAGACGGCAAGTTCCTTTGTATTTCTTCTTCGGTTAAAAGAGAGGGACCCCGGATGTTGAAGTAGGAACATTTGGGACGACACATAAAGATCCAGCTCTGGCGTCTCAGCAGCTACAAAACTATTTAAACCTCCTGGAGGATTGGTTGAACCAATGGCGAATTAAAGTTAATGAAAGCAAATCTGCTCACGTAACTTTCTCATTAAGAAGACAACAGTGTCCTCCTGTTTATATTAACACTGTCGAAATACCACTCGCTACCGAAACTCGTTACCTAGGATTACATCTAGACAGAAAGCTAACTTAGAAATCGCACATTACAAAGAAAAGGAAACAAATGGACCTCAAATTTAAACAAATGGCTTGGCTGATCGGCAAAAAATCTCCATTTTCCCTCGATAACAAACGACTTCTCTATAAGGTAATAATTAAGCCCATATGGACTTACGGACTGGAAATATGGGGATGCTCTAGCATGTCCAACTTAAACATTATACAGAGATTCCAATCTAAGGCTCTTAGACAGATCGCAGGTGCTCCATGGTATGTCACCAACCTAACTCTACATACGGACTTAGATATGCCAACTGTAAAAGAGGAAATTCATCAACGTACAGTGAAACACCATGCCCGTCTTCTAGTACATCCAAACCCATCAGTCGAACCTTTACTGGAAGAACCAGCCTTCAAAAAACTCAATAAGAAATGGCCTTGTGACCTACTCAACCAATAACGTCTCCAGGGTAATACCAATAGGTTAAATCCCTCAAGCCTCTTGCCAGAAAATCAGCTCATAGAACGAATGTGTCATATATTTTAAGTATAAATATGTACATAGTTCTGATCGTTGATGTAATTATTAAATAAAAAAAATATTTACATATTTATTTTGGCATTTCTTTGTTCGAAATCTTTTACTTTCACAATGTTTTTTTTAAATTTGGATTTAATGCAACCAAATATCCGATTTTATTATCAGGATATTTTCCTTTAGCTCTTTATTCAAATACTTTACTAATTGAAACTTATAAGGCATGTGATAAAGCGCAAAATAAGGATAAAAATCTTCTTTTTCATCTGTAGGACGTAGTTACTTTTGCATTATGGCGAATAAGAGTACATTTCTGAAAAATTGAAGATGTGTGATGATTGCTTTAAATCTCTATATAGATGCTTCTTAGAAATCACAAAAGCAGAGAAAGAGGGAACCCAAATCATCTTTATAGTATTTTGGTGTGATTTTAATATGAGAATGTAACTGGAACTTCAGACTGAGAATTATAACAAAACTAGGAAATAAATACATCATGATGATAAACATTATAATTGGAAAAATATTGGGAACGATTGTTGACGCCTAAAACAATGTATGCCACCAAAACCACTCGCCATAGTAGCATATGTCTTACAAAATACTCTTCGGTCGCACGAGTCTTACACAATATCTTATGTAAACACTCATTATGAAAAAAAGATTCACTCAAGTGTCGAAATCATGAAGTCTTGAGCATGGTCAATGCGTCAAAATTTAGTTATTTGGTTAAAAGGTATTGATCTAGATAAAAAATATGATAGCCAACCGAAATGAAATATCTGTAATATTAGGACCTTTTGCCAAACAAACAACAAATTGAGACCAGGCGATCGCCGAGCCATATAAATCTTCTTTGAGATGCACCGAATCAGAAATGTAAAAATTTGCGTCAAGTCAATGTAAAAGAATTATGGAGATTTCTACAAAACGTACGAATAAAATTTTCAGAATGTGCAGAAATGACAAAACACGATATGTATATGCATGCATGCATGTGCAAAAATTAATCTTGTATTAGTATAAATCATTCTTATAAACGATTTTCGTAAGCAGTTTAATTCGCCCGTAATCTTAAAGAATGTAGCCGAACGGTGATTAGAAAATCTAAAGACTTAGGTTTTTTAATGGCTTATGAAACGACTTCGGAGATGTTACAAAAATTTTAATAGCACACGAAATCCAAGGTAAAAAATTATGTAGATTATTGGACCATTCAAGAGGCGTTGATACTGCAGTAGTGTTTTCCTCACTAATATTATATTAGGAAGAAGTGTGTACCCTCTTTAATATCTCTGTACTTCTACTATCGCTCCAATAGTTTCAGTAAAGCTGCTGCAAACCATTATTTTGGCGTAGCATGGCACCGCTTGTGGATGGCTGATTGAGGTTCGCTGTTAGACGAGAACTTCTTACTGCCTAATGTTTCTTTTATTACTTGGCGCAAGAGTATCATCGAATATTAGCCAATAGTGTGGCGACTAACATATAGCCACTCATTGTTACGTTGAAGCAACGCGCTGCTTTTTAGAATGTGCTGTTACTTCATAGATTGACGTTTTGTGCTAAAATTTTAATTCTCATCTGCTACGGTTAGATACTCTAAAAATATCTCCAAATTCATATTATATAACTACAGCAACTGTTGATATGCTCCACGTTTTTACTTTTGTCTTCTTCAAGTCCTCATATATGATGCTCCACAAAGCAGACCTATCATACTAGAGCATTTACCAGTCCATCGAATTTGATTCGTCTGTTTGCATTATCAAATGAAATGGGTGTTCAAAGCACTCACTCTCTCCCTCCATAGACACCACGCCATCTATTGCTGCTCGCCTTCTTTCTTAAGTTTGCTCATGGTCCATAGCTGCACTCATAGCATCACACGAATTAAATCTTTGTTTGCTAAATCAATCCTTTAACTTTGGATAGAATACTGTAAATGAATGCATTTCTTTCGTTTTTTAAATGAAAATTAATCTGAATTGAATTTAACAAATTTAACATTTGTTAGTAATTCAAAATGTGAAAGATTTCTTTTTGAAAAGTCAAGGAAAACTTGGGAAATCCTACAAATTGACTTAATATTCAATACTTTGTTTACAAGCGATTGACAATCGATTTTCCTTCTGCATGGTAAGGCAACAAAATAAGGTGGTATAAAATACACTTCTTTATTAAAAAATTCCTTTGTAGTATCTTAACCTCAAAGGAAGAAATGTAGTTAGGTTTTGATAATCGTGTACGTCCATTGCACAGTCGGGGTAATTTTTAAATCTGGCTGAATGCAAAGGCCTGATAGCTTTTTGACGCGATGTTATATTTTTGTATTGAATTTCATAAATTGAATTTTAAAAATATTTATGTTAATAATTAAATTAAAATACACTAATTACTTCATTCGTATGTGTTAAAAATTACCAACCAGCTGATTATAATTTAATTAATTTCTAGCATTAACGTGCAATTATATTTGTTTATTCCTACAGCATGTGTATAAAACATGACGTATTCGGTGCTTTTCTTATTCATATTTATGAGCCACATTTTGCCGCCGCTAGTTCAATTTATAGAGCATGGAAAGCTATGAACCAGCAGCTATTATCGTTTTTATGGCGGCTTTCTTCATGGTTGCCAAATGGTTCGCCCTTGCGTTATCCTGAAGTCTGAAGTGCCACTCTTATAATATCTGTTAGTCTTATTAAAGTTAGGAATGTTTAATTTGCAATTTTTACCTGGAAGTTTTATTATACAGTATAAGTGAAAAGTTTTAACACTAATGGTTTTCTGTTGTTTGCGTAAGTCCTAGCTCAAAACTAACTTGATTTTTGAAGCAAATTTGGTTGGACCAAATGGCCGACATCAGATGTGCCGTGAATTCAGGAAAACGTACGTTGTATTGCGTTTATTTCAGGTACGTGTGTTCGAATGGTATCGAAGGTTTAAGATGTCAGAAAGACCTAAAGAATGACGAACGTTGTAGAAGAGGTTTGCAAAGAGTTTAGCTTTTAACTCTAATTTAATTGCGCAGATGGCGGCACAGCACAAAAAATAATTTAAAAACGTAAATTGTGAATAAACTAAATACTTTTGGCTATGCTCAGTTTTGATTTTTTATAAACTTCGTATTGAATCTTTTTAGACCTTCTGTGTATGCGAAAATGGTTACAATTAAAATAGTTTTTAATTAACTCGAAACTCTACAATCTAAAGATTATTATGAATGTTTCAAATGACCAAAAAGATATAAGTCGAGTCGTTGCGGTTGATGCAACACTTTTATGATTAAAACAATTCTAGACTATTGATTGTTTCATTTCTTAAGGTTCACCCTAGCTGATATTCTTCCGATTTTACTAGACATCTATTGCATTACATACTAGGATGTCAAAGTAAAGTAGACATTAATTGAAAGTTAGTAATTCAAAGTGATAAAGTAAATTCTGCGAAAAAGGATAAATTAGCTACAAATGATATTCTCAAGCATAGTGGGCAGTTTCATAATATTTGAATTATACCACGCTTACTTGGATGCAATGCTTTTAAGTGCCATAGGACAAACTGGTTGTGGTGTCTCGTAACGATAAATAAGTAAGGGATTTAAAACTGCTCTTGTCAACTTGAATCGGGCTGTTATTTAATTTAAAAGAAGCGATAAACAATTATCACTGCCAAGATCCGGCCTCCCAGGATTCTTGGGATGAACAAAATGAGCAGTGGTAAAAGATGCTGTTAAGAGTCTCGGTAATCAAACTGAAAAAAAGCAGAGATATCATTCAACGCTATTTGCATAGTGTTAGGACTTGTAGAGATATACCCTTAAAAAGAAACTTTTACTGACACCCTCCCAAAAAAGCCACAGAGATGCGTGCTTGACCAGAACCTACCAATTTAGTGACAGTAGTTGAACCTGAGCATGGGCGCGTTTGTTCAGTCAATTGTATGTTAAATTTCTTTATCAGACTCTAAAATATAGGAAAGTTAATATAATGATTTAGATGTCAGTTGGTATGATGGCAGAACGCGTTAATGTTACCTTAAGTGACACCAAATACATTGAAATTTTAAGGAATGAACTTCTGTCTATCTTCAATAATATAGGCAAAATAAAAGAAATGTGTTCATAAAACATGCAACTACCAAGTCAAAAGAGCAACAAATTCTCCAAATTGATTGAAAACTACTATACATTATTAAAATCTGACTAAAAGGATACGAAAACATATAAACAAAGCTAAATTAATAGCAGCGGTGACAAAAGCTCAGCATAAAATAACCTAGACGATTTAATAGATAGCATGCCGTAAATAATGTGTGTTCATTCTACTTACGAAATTAATTGCAACCATTTTTTCTGTCAAGTTATATAATTTACCTGGCCTCTTTTTAGCTATTGGAAACTCAGTACTGGAGGGTGCCGAATATCCTTCTTTATACTTAAATTCTTCGCTCTCAACTTTGGAATCACCGAGCAACAAATATTTTATTTAGTAAGGCTTTTTTATGGCATGCAGCCCCATAAAATGCCATAAAACTTTCTCAAATATTTTGTAATAACAGAAGCTTTACAACTTCACATGACTACGTTAATTACCTAAGCATTATAGTAAATTAAAAACAAACGTACAAGTGTTAATAATTACGGGCATTTGCATTAAAACACGCCTGTGCCCATACTTTAGAAAATCATCATATAAGAAAGAAGTTCAAATTAAACCGGGACTTTTGTGTGTGCGAAGTAAGAGAAAAAATTTCAAGTAGCAAGTGAAACTGCCATTTATTTTTCGTTATAATCTCCTGTCGTTTAAGTAATACTTGAGGAGTTTTGGTGTAGAGAGATTCTTCATTACTGTTGAAATTAAGAGAGCTTGCTTCTCTTAGTCGTCGGTGCTGAAACATTGACCTCTAGGAGACTATTTTGAGAGTCCAAATATGGAAAGTGTTTTCAGCAAAGTCCAGGCTGTAGAGGGATGTAGCGCAACTGAGTTGCTGTACGTCATTTGCTATCAAACCAGGTCGTTTTTTCCAAGATGGTTATGCACATCGTTTAAAATGTTATAGTCGTTCACGGGCAGCAGATTCATATGAATAATGCCGAGTTTTTCCCAAAAGATACTCGCCTGCAAACCCAACTATTCAAAAAAACTTTGAGTGGCAATCGATTCGTATCCTTCTACTTCATTAATGCTAGATTTAGTTATAGGGTAAATTTTTTAACTAGTTTATTAGCAATCAGAATTACAAAATATATGTAAACATAGAATTCTATGAATTAATGTGTGGACTATAGCAAAGTACGACATGCAAAGGATGACACCCAGCGGCTCGGCCTTAAATAAAATATAAATATACAGGTGACACAGGTAATGTTTTAATTTTAAGTTTAAATTAGATTATTAAATTTGCTGGCCATTTTTTTTCAAGCGTCTTCAGTGAGTATTATCTAGAGGAGGCTGAATATTTGGATTAGGGTGATCTTGAACCCTCCTAATATGGGTGCTAGAATATAGGGTTATTACATCTTTGACATAAGGTATCTGGAGATTTTCGCGGAGGGTACGATTAGATACGTACCACGGAGCATTGGTTATAATACGTAAAGCTTTGGATTGGAATCGCTGAAGGATGTCAACGTTGGGCCGACTGGAGCATCCCACAATTCAATCCCATATGTCCAGACAGGTTTGATAATCATGTTGTAGATTAATATTTTCTTTTTAATTAAGAGGCTAGATTTTCTGCCAATAAGCCAGTAGAGCCTTTTAAGCCGTAGGTCAATTTCTTTCCTTTTTTTGTGATATGAGTTCTCCAGGTGAGCCTTCTATCCATATGCATACCCAGACATTTAGCTTCATTGGCCTGTGGTATTACGATGTTATTTAGTAGCGCTGGTAGACAGTTTTATCTACGTGTGGTGTATGTGACTTTGGTAGACTTGGCTTCGTTAACTTTAATGCGCCACTTTTCCATCCAGGTGGTTATTGTATCTAGGTGTTCTTGGACATACCGACTAGCGGTTAATGGATTTTCATGGCAGGAGTGGATAACTGTATCATCCTCAAAGGTGCCTGTTACTGTTTTATCTGACGTAGGCAGGTCTGCAGTGTAGACCGGATAGAGGGCTATTTAGGGTGAAATGATATGTCCAAGTTTTGTGACACGTAATAATGCAATCCAGAATCCCGGTTTTCTTTCTCAAAACGCTCCGTCATTTTATTTCACACTTAGACTTTTCTTTGCCGGTCAAAAAAAGAAGGCTGCCTTGGCAGCCAAGTATACTAAGTTTCCGAAAATACAAATGTTGGATAATACTATTGTTGATTGCTCCCGCAGCAAGATTCGTTTGTTGGATTAGGCGTTCCACCTTATAGATGTCCACAGCCGCTATTAATGGATTTACAGTATTTTTTAAAATGTTTACACTATTTATGTAGCTTACTGTGGTTGAATGTCTCATCAACCTCCTACTGTACTTTTAGTCTTCTGTGAAGAACAAACTTTATCAAAATGCAGTAACTCTGTTCGTCATTTTAATTATTTGCCGACCGACTGGTCCGTGGCTGACGTGGCAACAAGATATGCTTGTTCCCGACTACTTCCATTAGTACCACCACGCAAACATCCTCTTCTGTATGTCTAAAATAAAAGTCCAGTTTTGACTTGAACTCTCCTAGTAATGTGCATCACTTGGGAAAATCCATAGTTGTTATAAACCGCAATGAATTATACAACTCACTACAATGCCACGGTAGGATTTTTTAATTATAATTACAAAATAATTCAAATTTCGCTCGTGCGGTTAGCGCACCCATAAGAAATTCTAAAATAACGCTTCTCTCAAGGTTTAGTTAATATCGGATTAATTAAACGTAAATGTTTAAATGCTTTTAAGTTCTTATCCCGCCGTAATGATGTCTAAATTCTACCTCATGTGACACAATTCCTACCATTATAATTTATTTTAGGTATAACTGCAACTAGGCTATTTTAAAGTATGCAGCTGAAAGGTTGACTGAGTAGATTATTCGGCACATTTTCCAACCAGGTGTCGCATTATTCATTCTAAAACAATTTAGTAGCTAACACTTACTAATACGCTTTCGTACTGCATTTATCGACATGCAGGCCTAGGATTTTTTAAAAGAAATAATTATGTGGCTCCATCCGCAGAAAATTACAGGAACTTCTCAATCAACTTGCGTATAACTAAGACATTTAGGATTTACGTTAAATATCTAGGGTCAAATAATTGTCCCATTACGTAATCTAAAGTAAATGTTATTTGAAAGGCAATTAACATTTAAAGTTAGTGCTTTGTTGTAATGTTATTAATTGTGTTGCTGTAAAATTTTTAATATCATGTGGCTCATTTATAATATAACAATACCTAAATCAATGGTTTTCTTCCTAAATAAATTATTAACCAGAAATGTTTCGTAATTACAGGATGTGAGAACTTTCTCTGAATCTGACTGCTTTTCCTGGTCAATAATAAGTTTAGGATTTTTTGTTTTGGGCTATATAAATATTATGCAACCAGCAAATTTATTTAAAGAGTTCTATTTGTAAAATATAGTTATAATCAATATCATTAATTGAATTATATAAAGAACATCAAATTTAACAAGTTTGTACCCTTCCACTTTTTATTTTGGCATTGGTCCGAAAATGACTAGTCATTTAAAGGAAAAAAATAGTTTACAATACACATACAAAACAGACAGAAAGAATAAACAATAGACGGTAACAATGACACTACCAATTAGTAATGGTAAGTTTTATGTCGTGGCTTAACTAGTATACAATACTAGAAACTAGTTTGAGGCATCAAAAGACTCGCGTGTTAATTTAGGATAGCGTAACTCGGCCGTTTAGAGTTAAGTTCGGGGCGGCTGTGGTTTACCAAGTGGTGGAAAGTTAGTTGTCGTAGATTGTTTAGCAATATAGTGAGCTGAAATATGCGTTCGTGGTTGTTTGTATACCTGCCCAGCAAAAACTGGTGCTGTTTGATAAATGTAGCTTTAAGTAAAGTTTGGCGGATCTAACAGTCAGAGTACACTGACATTCAAATCTAACACTTTGGTTTGATCTACAGGCATTGCAATAATTTTATCGATCCACAACCGTTGGTATGGAAATTTTAAATCAATCATGTAAACAATGAATAACCGAACCTTTCGACTTTTATCGACAGAGTCGTAAAATACAGATAGTGATATAGCAACGAAATAGTTTAAAAATAATGAAATAGATAACATAATAGAGAATAAACTCCATCACTCAGTATAAACTAACAAAAAATTATTATATTTATTTTCTTCTTCTTCTTCTTCTTCTTCTTCTTCTTCTTCTTCTTCTTCTTAGCCCGTTTCGGTCCATAATTGGACGAAGGCCTCCTTCATTGACTTCCACTTGGTCCTATTTTGAGCTTCCTGTATCCATTTCAATCCGGCCACTTTTTTTATATCGTTGTACCATCTATTGGGTGGTCTTCCTCTGTTTCTTCTATATTCCCACGGCCGCCACTGAAGCATTGTTTTTGTCCATCTAGTTTCTTGTGTTCTGGCAAGGTGTCCGGCCCAACTCCATTTCAGATTTGCTATTGCTTCAATAACATTTGTCACTTTTGTTTTCTCCCTAATCCATACATTAATTTTTCTGTCACGTAGTGATATGCCTAGCATTTTTCGTTCCATTCCTCTTTGAGTGGTTGTTAATTTGTGCAAGTGGGTTTTTTGTTAGGGTCTAGTTTTCGCTTCCATAGGTCATTACAGGTAAGATGCATTTATCAAAAACTTTCGTCTTAAGATGTTGGGCAATATTTTTGGAGTTCAAAATAAAACTAAGTTTACCATAGGCTATCCATGCTAATCGAGATCTTCTTTTGATTTCTGTTATTTGGCTGTCACGGTCAATCCTGAGTGTTTGTCCTAAGTATATGTATTCACTAACATTTTCAATCGTTACATTTCCAACTTTTAATGTTTCGTCTATGTCCTGATGTTCTGGCATCATTGTTTTTGTTTTGTTTAAATTCATTTTCAGACCGATCTTTTCTGCTTGTTGTTTTAAGTCTTGTACCATATACTGTAGGTCGTTTTGGTTCGTAGCAATGATAACGATATCATCTGCATACAGTAGGTGGTTTATTTTTCTGCCATTTATGTTTACCCCATAGTTTTCCCATTTAATTTTTCGAAACATATCTTCTAACACTAGCGTGAACAGTTTAGGAGACAGACAATCGCCTTGCCGAACCCCGCGTTTTAACTCAACCGGTTTTGTTTCATCGTGTAATTTGTAGGTAGCAGTAGTTTTATTGCTGATGTTGTTCAAGAGATTTATGTATCTTTGGTCAATTCCACCGTTTTTAAGTGCTTCTGTAATTGCCCATGTTTCTACCGAGTCGAAGGCCTTTTCAAAGTCTATGAAAGCCAGGTAAAGAGGTATGTTATATTCATTGGTTTTTTCAATTAATAGTTTCATTGTAAATAGGTGATCTCTGGTTCCATAGCCTTTTCTAAATCCGGCTTGAGTTTCTGATTGGTATGCGTCCAGTTTGATGGTTAATCGATTTGTTATTATTTTTGTCATTAGCTTGTATAATACTGATAACAAACTTATCGGTCTGTAATTCTCTAATCGCGTGTGATCTCCTTTTTTGTGTAGAAGAATGACAATGGAATCGTTCCAATCTTGCGGTATAGCTGCTTGAATCAGACATTTGTTTAGCATATTTACTATTTTTCGTTTTAATTTTTGTCCCCCCCATTTGATCAGTTCTATTAAGACGCCGTCTTTCCCAGGTGATTTATTTGCTTTCATTTGCTTTAGTGCGTTCTCTAGTTCGTATTCTTCTATATCGGGCAATTCTTCAGAACCAACATTTTGGGTTTTGGCAGTTTCTTTACGGGTTTCTTGGGTGTTTTCGATTCTTATTACTTTCGATTCATATAGTTCTTTATAGAATTCCTGTACTATTTTTAGTATTTCATCTTTATCTCTTATTATGTCCCCATTTCTGTTTCGTAATGCACATATTTGTTTTTCCCGAATGTTGGTCGTAGTACCTTCATTGCTCCATTTTGCTGAATTATTTTATTTATTTTCTCTTCTTGTCTTTTGATTCTGTTTTCTTTGATTTTTCGTCTAATAGTCTTACATAAGTTGCCGTATTCTGTTGTATTTCTTTTATTTTCACTAACTAGTTGTCTTCTTTCTCTTAAAAGTTGTTGTATTTCGTTTTGAGTTGGGGATTTTCCATTTACTTTCTTTGTTATTTTTGTTATTTTGGTCCCATGGGAGATAGCATCTAAGATTTCCTTGTGCAATGTTTCAATTTTATTATCATTATTTCGTTGTTCGAGATCGTTTAATTTATTTTCGACTGCTTGTTGATATTCCTCCTTCTTGTTTTCTATGTCCTGTATTTTAATATCGGTGTCATTCTTTTTAAATCTTTTTAGGCGTTCCATCTTTGTGTTAATTATTACTTTCGCTCTTACGAGTCGATGGTCGCTTCCTACATCGAAACGATTTAAGGTAGATACGTCATGAATGATGTTTTTATTGTTACTTAGGATGAAATCAATTTCATTTTTACTTTGCCATTCGGACTTATCCAGGTCCATCGTCTATTTGGTTTTTTCTTGAAGAATGTATTCATTGCATATAATTTATTTTCATTTAAGAATTCAATTAATTTGTCCCCTCTTTCGTTTCGATGTCCTAATCCATGTTTTCCCCAATATTCCTCTTCTGTTTTCTCTACAACTAATTTTGCATTAAAATCTCCCATGAGTATACTGTATTGTTTTTTTCCTTTGACAGGTTCGTTTAAGGCGATTCTAATGTGGTCGTAAAACTCTTCTATTTCTTCTTCTTCATGAGATGTTGTAGGAGCATATATTTGAATTATTTTTAATACACTTGTTTTGTTCAGTTGGAATATTATATATGCTACACGATCTGATATGGCTGTAAAGTTTTGTATGCGATTTGCATGTATCTTCCGAATTATAAAGCCTACTCCATTCAAACTTTCGTCGTCTTTTCCTTTGTTTAGTAGTATATTGCCGGAATTTAGTGTTAACCATGTTTCTCCTTTTCTTTTTGTTTCACTGAGACCTATTATATCCCAGTTAATTGTTTCCAATTCGTTTTCTAGTTCTGTTATGCGGTCTTGTACTCGTAATGTTCTTATGTTTTGAGTTCCTATCCATAGTTTTGTGGTTTTCGTGGTTTTCTGGTGATGGCTTTCGTTTAGACTCCGGGGATTCTTAGCACCCTCTTTGCCGTTCCATCGATGGTCGCCACCTTTTTGCTGTTTAATCCCATCGGTTTTCCGGCTGCCGGAGACTGAGGGCCGGTGCTTGTTTTGCATTTCTTCATGAAGGGTTTTTTAGCCTTTAGAACCCCACGTTGGCAAGACGGCTTGGGGAGCGTTCAGTAGTCTAACTTACTAAGACTTTGGTAGCCGCCGTTGACTATGTTAGTTCATCCGCCGCCTTTCCATAAGGAGAAAGCCTGTTCCTGCTTTCCCAAAATTGAGCCATTAGGTCCGTCATTCGGAAATTGCCTTCTGTGTGGTTTTGGTCCGCCCCGGGTATTTTATTTCCCCGGTACCCGCTATATCTAGTGAGCGTTCCCCTATCCGCCACCTGGGGAGGCGCCCAGTTGAGGATCCACCAACCCCGCTGGGTTTTATTTTATTTATTTTATTAATCAAAAATCTTGTGCCGTTAGTGTTAAGGTGTACACTTGAGCAATAAGTACAACTGATTTAAACATACCAAAAAATATGCATACCATTAAAAATTACTAAATCAAAACAGGCGACTTCAAATACAAAGAACCAAGAAAATACTACAAGACCAGCAAAGTATTAGTATAAATGAATAACGGAAAAATTTAAAGAAAAATAACCGAAATAAGATGTCAAGAGAAAAACTGCGAGTTATAGAATGTACCGAAAAGTTCAAGGCAAAGCACGAAACCTATAAAAAATGAAGGATATAAACTATGTGAAGGGCACCTAGAAAGTCGGAAGAAATATCACATTTCCATCGGTATTATAAAATGAAGCTGAAACTTGCGTTAACCCGATTCTTCACTCTTCACTTCTTTTTTCTGTTTATTCTAGCTCTAGCTCTAGTGCACCTAAATTTTGTTGATTTTTTTTTTGTTAAGATTCCTGTTTTTTGTTCATCTTTGATTGCCAAAAGCTCTTGTAGAAGCATCTGTCTTCCAATTCAAGAACTAATTTTAGTCATATCCACCTTTTAAAATTTTAAGTAAGTTTAGGAATCTAAGTAGCTAAAATTAAAAAAAAATTTAGTAACGAATCGTCTAATGCCATTATAAAAGGCCATGTCATTAAATTTCCATAGCATCCACATCGACCCGCAGGTCATTGACATGATGGCTGGCCAAACATTTTTGTTCGCGTTAAAAAAATCAATTCGATGGTCTAACATGAGAGGTTCGGCCTGCCCGAAGCAAATTTCAGCATGGATGTGCCTGGGCTCCTTTGCAAGTGCCGCCGCGAAGAAGCCAGCTCTTGCTGCAGGAAGCGGTTGCTCCATCGCCGGCGTGACTCAGTTCAATTAACGCAAACGACGGGTTGCGGTGTACTTTCACCCGAGAGGCACGGAGCGAGCCGCTTTCTGCTGCCGTTACGCACGGAGAAAGAAGGAAGATTCTGGCGAGCTATCGACCTTTAAGTTCGCGTAGATGAGGTGCCTTGTAGCGTATTACCTTTTCTTAATCGAGCATAGACTAATGCTCGTTAGTTTACACGACATAAAGTGAGTATTCGTGAAGGTGCTGTAGATTCAGCTACTTTGGCAACTGAATTACATGGTTATTTTTCCTTTTGGGAATCCAATAAAAAAAATATTTACATGTCATTTTAAGTGTTGCCAATTTCATGCAGGGGTTAACAGTTTTTTCTATAGTCAAATATATTTAAGCCTTTTTATATTTTCCCCAAGCAGCTGTCTAAATCACCACTCTTAATGCCCACTCGTAATAATATACCTTGGACGATATACGTTGATGTTGACTTCACTGGCGAAATCGGAAGTCGCTGGTTCTAGTACCTAACCTCAGGCTCTTGGTATGACCTAATGTTGGATGTCGATAAGCCATATAGGCTGACTCTGGAGAAATTAAGGTCTTCGGACGCTTGTAATGGACCAACTTCGTATTAGTAGAGGCCACAGATGGTGTAGTCCCTAAGCGCTGTGGGAGAAACATTTCTAGATTGTTAGAATGTCCGCGTATTTGTAGAGGTCGTGGTTCCTTACAAACCAGGAAGCACTTATTATTGAATGATTCTGCAGCCCAGCGTCAAACCGAACGCGCCAATATTACGATAGGTCTTGTACATGATCAGTTTGTCAGTGGTAAATAGCCGGATCGAGAAGCCTTCTAGCTGCTTTCGCTTTCACTTTGTTAATTGTTCTATTTATGTGAGTTCTCCAGTTCAGTTTCCTATCCAGAGGTCACTCCAAATTAGGTAGTTTCTTCCTTCCAAACCACTTTCCTTCTGAAGAGCCTAAGGTTCGCCAGTCTAGCCAGTGAAGTGGCCTTCTGGCGAAGAACAGGATCGTCGAGCTCTTCTTTGCTTCTGCGATCGTTTTTAAACGAAAGAAGTTCTCAACGAACTGAGCAACAAGCGCCTTGTTATCTACATATTAGGTCACTGTGGTGAAGGACGTCGT
Organism: Sinelater perroti; assembly: GCA_036346155.1. NCBI lineage: Eukaryota > Metazoa > Arthropoda > Insecta > Coleoptera > Elateridae > Sinelater > Sinelater perroti. The sequence goes on from JARFIY010000099.1 coordinate 5,010,577, forward strand.
CGGCATGTTCCGGACATAAATGTTTAAGAGAGTCGGGGACAAAACAGAACCTAAGTGGCTCGGAGTAACCTTACGTCACCAAGCTCAATGCTCGTCCGAAGAGGAAAGGCTGGACAAGCTGAACCATCTGCAGTGATATTGTGTTGGGCTCTAGTACATCAGGTCATCGTGACACACCTCGTCAAAGGCCTTGGCCACATTGAAGGAGACTACACTCGTGGCTTACTTCTTGGTTTATCGCTCAGTAATACATTCCACCACCCGAAGAGACTGGAGGATAATGGAATGGGCCAAGCAGAAGTTAAACTGACTCTCCAGAATCAGTTGAAGGTTTCGGGCAGTATATTAATAGATTCATGCGATATTGGTTGGGACGCAAGAACTGTTTAATTAACCTCGGTCGGTGCTGAAAGCACTACTGTGACTGCTGTATTACATTTCATTGTTCCTTATTATCTGGTATATTTTCTACTTTTATATAATCTACCTTATCGTTTGTTTTCAATTGTATTGTTGTTATATTATCATTTACATTTATTAACTATATATGTGTGTGTATATATATATACACATACAAGGACGGTTTGACTTAGTTGATTAAATACATGGTTTTTCAGTACGGAGCTAATGGAAAATCAGCGAGAGTTATATTTGCATAGTACAATCCCTCAACTTAGATTTCATATCTTGTGCTTTTATTAAAAACACGCGTGTCCTCTCTAAAACCGTGCTATTTGTCGACAAGTAGTCAATTCCTTTCAATCTCTTCTAGGAGTTTGTAATTGAAAATTTATTTCTAAAGTTTTTCATTATATAATGCTCTAACAATGTGCCTAGGAGCATGGTCTGCGAACTGAGAGCTTAACACATATTTATTTTTACTGGCCCAGTCGTCACGAAAAAGTGGGAATTAAACTCATATCCCCAGAACTGATTTTAAACTCTGAATTTGTGCCTGATCAGATATTTTCCATTGGTTTGGCGTTGCAAGACTATGACAGCCAATACACTATTGACACTGTTTTCTTCTTTTCAAATCATACAGTAAATTGCAATATTTTGGACGCTATATTTTTCTAATAGTTACAATTTATTACCGGCTCCAACCATTTTCAAGTATACTGTAGCTATTACTTCTCATGTACGAGAACGTTTTGAAAGGTCTTTCATCTTTTGCGATAACTTTTAACTATTAATAGATAAGATATATAAATAAGTTATATACTTACTTAGTCCTAAGCCCTCCTACTTTTAGGTGTGAGGCTAGTGGGGTTGAGTCCTGTATTGTTGCCTCCATGGTTTTCCATTTTGTGTTTGATTTTATATGTCCTCCCATTTTATTCCCCTTTTCTCTGTTCCCCAATGTTAATTTTCTCATCTTTTCCTTGGCCTTCTTTGTTGTCTCGTCTAGTACCACTGAAAATAAGAGCGGGCTCAATGCACATCCCTATTTGATTCCTTGTTTAGTTTTGAAATTCTCTGGATTATTCGTTATTTGTTCTTACTATGTTCGTATTTCCTTTATAGATGTCCTTTATTACTTCTATGGTGTTTCTCCTCTCTGGAACACTTTCCATATATCTTCTCTTCGTATTCTATCAAACGCTATCAAAACGGTCGATAAAGCATATGTGGATGTCTTTATTCTTATTAATTAATTTTTCGCTTATTTGCCGAATTAGGAGTATAAGATCTTGAGTACTTTTATTTTCCTGAATCTACATTGCATCTTTTGTAGTGTTGTATCGATTTTATTTCTTATTCTTTTTTCTATTATTTTTGCAAATAGTTTTCCTGGGACACTTGATAACTTTATTTTTCTGTAATTGTTACATTTTCTCTTGTGTCTCTTTTTGTATATGGGTAAGATAATGTCCGTTTTCCAATTCTTCGGTGTTCTGGCAGACCTTAATATATCATTTATTATTTTATTTAATTTGTTTATTCCTTCTTGTCCCATGTATTTTATAATTTCCGGGGTGGTGTCTTTACCAGCTGCTTTACTTATTTTTAACGCTTTTTTATTTATTTATTTTTTCCTCTGCTATAATTTCTATTTCTGTCTCTTCATTTCCTTCCTCTTGGTTTTGTATGTCCGTGTGTGTTAGCTCTTCGAAGTACTCTCTCCATCTATCCATTATTTTATCTTCTTTGGATATTATGTATGCTTCCTTATCTTTTCTATTTGGCTTGCTCTACTTCTTATTTTTCCAAAGTTGTTTTATTGAACCATAGAACAATTTTTTATTCTTTCTATAGTTTTGTCATTTTATGTCTAAATTTATCCCTCGATTTTTCCTTATTCTCTTTAATTGCTAATATAACTTCTTTTTCTTTTTCTATATGTTCCTTGTAATATTCCATTTTCTTGTATGCAGGTATTTTTTCCATTTATCTATCTTGTTCTTTATTTTGTTCGTATTTCGTCTGTCCACCAGTCGGTTCTTCTCGTTATTATTTGATATTTTTGTTTTTTTACAGATCTTTTCTGCTGCAGTCATTATACTGTGCTTAAGGTGTTCCCATTATTCCTTTCGTTTTGCTTTTTATCTTTTAGTTTGTTCTTTTGTATTTTTCTTCTCCTAGTTTGAAGCTTCTTATTTTTTTAAAAGTGTCTTTCCGTCTTTTACCGATTTTTTCTTCATTTTTCTGTTTAATTTCTGCTTCTCTTTTTACATCTTTTACTCTTTTGCATATGCTCTTACTCTCATTCCTGCTTTCGCGCACTCTCCTGAATTTGTGTATATCTTTGTGTTTAAATTTTGTATTTGCTTTTATAAGATTATTTTTTTACATATATTTTTGTTATTCTTTTTCCATTATTATTCTTCTTAGTTTTTTCCCATATATTCTCCTATTTCCGTATCTTATTCCCAACCTGGCCATTTAGGTCTCAGGATTATTACTTTTTTTCTACCATTATCTGTTTCTTATTCTGGTTCATCAAAAGTTTTCTTTTTCTTCTTTTTTCGCATCCCCATTTTTTCCACATGCCGTAATTATTGTCCATATATCCTCGTCTATCAATTTTATTTTGACTGTTAGTATTCGCTCACTTACATAATCTTCATGTATTACATCTTGTAGTCTATTAGGAGTAACTATTAATCCGACTCCTTCTTTTGCTCTTTTTTTTCATGTCTACTCCCGACCATAGTATCCAGTATTCTTTATGTATTTTCTTAAACCTTTTGCCTTTTTTGTATGATTCCGAGTATTTCTATATTTTGGTGTATAATTTCTTCTGCTAGCTCTTCTTTTTTCTCAGTACTGCTTTGTACGTTCCATGTCCATATCTTAATCTCATGTTTATTACTCTTTGCTTTAGTTTTATTTCTTTCTCTATATTTGTATATTCATTCCTACTTATATTTTTTCCATTTTTCTCGTTGTTTTCGTTCCTTTTGCATTGCCCTTTTTTGCCTTCGTCGTCATCATTTGATCCTCACTATTCTATGTTTCTCTACATTTGCATTTTTGTGACTCGGCGATCTCTAGCTTATTTTCCTGCCTTTTTTCCTTATTTCTTCCTTTGTCATGTTTTCGTTGTTGTTCTGTTTGGTTTTCTTGTTGTTTTTCAATTTGATCTAGAGATTGTTCTATTTCACCGTTTATTATGAGTTTGTTTTGGTCTATTATTGCATTATGTCCTTTTAATCTAACTTTCTTCATGTACGGGATCTGAGTTTTTTTGTTCTTGTACTTTTTTGCTGTAATCTTTAGATATCCAAATATTTCTTCCATATTCTTTAATTTACGATTCTTTATTTAATGACACCGTCCGGTTTTTATTTATTTGTTGTGTACTTGTGATATTGCAGGTTATCTTGTAGCTATTTAGTATCTTTCCATTTGTCCTACAATTTTTATCTGTTTGCAAAACTCGTACCTTATTTATGCCGTGTATGTCGACTGCTGAGATTTACAAGTCAAAGAGAACGGACGTGTGAGTGGCGATAAATATCCTCGTAAACCGAGAATTATCACGCAACACGCGCCGAGATAAATAAATATTAGTGAGATAAGAGAGTTCAAGTGTAATTAAAAAGAGCGAATGAACTTTGGAGAAATAAAGAAAGTGATTAATTCTTTTCATAAAACGCGAAATACCACACAACAACAATAAGTTATATATTGTCTATAAACTTTGAATATCCTCTATCAAGGGATGTCACTACACTTAAATAACCATTTTATCCACAAACGAACTCTAACGTTGAAGTTTTTTTATCTCTCTGGAGAAGAAAGCAGGTGCACCTTACCAGTAACAATCCAGCAGAAAAGCACATCACCTTCCTGTTTATATCGAGCAACACTTTCTGACAAATCTCCTTTTGAGTGTGGTTCATTTCATCTTTTATGCGGATTTCTATAGCCAAGCAAAGCAATAATAATATGGCGGACTCATTCAAGAGAAATCCCAACAATTTCAGTGATATCTTTCTGCTTCCCCTAACGATTAGCACGAATCATTTTGTTTACAAGCACTTGATAACATCATCCGTGACTGTCAAGTGCTGATCATATCGAGTCTGATTATGCCGATTTGATGTGGCTGGATTTTTTCCTTTTATTCTTTTTGCTCAACGCGTAAGAGTATTGATATCCACACAAATAATGCCGTAGACAGAACCCAATCATCGATGAATGTCAATGATGCACAACTCTTAGCCGTTAAAAATTTGTTGCGAATCACCTTAGTCACTATAATAGAGCCATTTGATATTGTAGGAAAACGCTTCTGGAAATCTTGATAGTCAATGAGTTAGATAATATTATTTTACTTATTTCCCGTACCTCGAGGTAATATTTTAAGAATTTTCGTAGCATTATCGTATTTTAAACCATTATTTTTACAATAAACATATGTGTAGAGGGATAACGTTTCAAATTTTAATTTACTGGAACAATCCCAAACGGGTGTTTAATAGAGCACTTCTCGCGCACTGCTGCTCTAAGGCTCATTTTTGAGCATTTGGGGTGGTGATATAGGAACGCTGCGTCAAATATTTTTCCAAAAATAGCACATTATAATACAATACCATTTGTATATAACATGTATTTGGCGTCCAAACATAAAAATCTTTTGGACAATTGTTTGTTGCCGGTTTTTTGGAATCATTAAAGAAGACAGTCGGAGTTTGGAATAGGACAGAGTACAGTTCAGGATATAATCAAAAATACCAAGACGGAGTTTTACCGTATGACTAGAAAAATCTAGAAGAGTCTAGAATAAGGTGCTGTATTTGGGTTTTCCGTAGTAATGATATGTAATTTGCAAAAAATTGTTTATGAATAAAGCATGCATAAATGTATCGCTAGAGGTGACCCAAACCTAGATCGTGTCTTCACCCGTCACGACTAGGACTGCACCCGAAATATTCCGCGGCGCGCCCATCTAATCGCCTTTGATTTCGAAAGGGCAGGCACGAGATAAATGCCATTTAGCGACGGTTCCGTTCGTGCGAGCGGGCAGTTTTTCTGCCGTTCGCAGCACTCGAAAGGGACGAGCTCGGCTGCCGCCGAGAAAGGACTCGAAGGCTTCGCCTTGAGGCGACGCCAATGCCGGCCTCACCGCGAAGCCCGTGCGAATAATAAGCGACTAATGATGACTTTCTGGCTTTTCAGAGATGGTCCGGTGGCAGGAAGTCCTCTCAATAACGGTATTAAGCGTCACACATGGCTGCGGACTAGTCTGAGAAGGTCGCCTCCCAGGTGAGCACGCTTTGTTTTAACCGGGACAATTAGATGCAAATAGTTTTACATAGTCCGCAAGCTTTTGCAGCTCGTAAGTATGTTCGCTATCAGTTGGTGCTCGAAAGTGACAATTAGTGTAATTAAGTGTGGGTGAAAGCTGCGGAAGAATTAGTAAGGCTTCCGATATTTTTTAAATAACAAGGCCATATATAAATTTGTATATAGAACACTTTGGAAAATAGAAAGCTTTCAGGATTCTAATAAGATTCCAAAATCCAACAGTGGCGTAAATGATTGCGTGACAGCTCCTGGGTAAAGTTGTTAGGGCTATTCCTATTACTTTAGATAACAAGGAAACCAAATACGTCAACGAAAACGAAGCCTTAGGTGTTCCTTGCTAAATTATTTCGTAACGTCGGGCGAATTTGTGGGGCTGCAAAAAAGTTGGGGAAATGAAAGTTTCTGTCGCAATTCAATTGTCCTCTAAAAATTTCTATTTCACTGAAATCTTGTTTGTTTAAACGTATTAATATCATCACAAGGAATTCAAAGACCAATTACAATATTGGTAAAACCTGGTTTCAGGATTCTGTAATATAAGATAAAGGTCTGTTTTTACTATCTCAGATAACTAGAAATCCAAACACGCCACGACTGAAGGGAAGGTCCTGAAAATTTAAGCTTCTTATTTTCGTAACTTCAATCGAATTTGCAATGTTGCTGAAGGTTCGGAGAAGCACGAAAAGTTTGTCTACTAATCAAATTGTCACATAAAACTTTCTCGGTGTGCTGTTTTTTATTAAATAGAAAATGGACAGACAGTTTTTTGTATTAAACGAGTAAAGTGTTGCTTTTACAGTTGATTTAGTGACAAAGGGTGTTGGGTGTAATCCGGTAGTTGAAAGACTCGTATGTTTTTCTATAATTCAACACAACGCGCCCAAACAAATAGCATTAATCAAGTTTGCCTCTTTTTGAGCTTTTGATTGTAAGCATCTTAATCATAATAATTGATTGCAATAGTGTGATCATTTTCTGTCGAATGGTACACTCAAATTACATCTAAAATTCATGCTCCACACCATGCCGCTACATTTCGACTATGAAGAGATCTTTATATATATGTCATTGTTTGTAAACGTATCTAACGAGTACTATCTGTGGAAATTGAGGTGAATATTAACTTTGTGATTATAATTAGAAGTATAAACTGTAAGAGTATTACCGGCAAATCATTAAGGGGCGCCTTTGTATAAATGGATTAATGTTTTCCTTCGGTATTCCATATTATTATCTCGTAAATAATTAAACCCTGTTAATTCAAAAACTTTAAAGTAATAGATAGATTGGATCTTAGCCTCAATAATTTACAGAGGATAGATAACTACTGCTGTCTTTAAAGATAATCAATTGTGCCTGAAGAAGTCACGACTAAAAATGTGGTAACCAATAATTACTATGATAAAATTATTATAGTTATAGTAATTCAAAATAATTATGTACAGTGGTCATCCAATAAAAAATAACAAGGAAAAATTTATCTTTAAGCCAACTAAGAGCAAATATGACAATTTGAATGTCATAGACATTTTTCGGTAAGGGATTAAAATAAAGAGAAGTAAAAATAATTTTTCGTTGATGCTTAAGTGTATAGAGTCAAGAAATATTATTTGGTCACGCTGCTAGTAGCTATAAAAGAAGCTGTGGCCAACTTTGACTGAAAAGAACGATTCGGCTTAATGTAATTCTTGCCAATTAAGAAAATAAAATTTAGAAAAAATTTGCTCTACCGTAAGTTAGAGGAGATCATTTCCTTTTTCTGATTTTGCTTCCGAACATCTTACAAGGAACGGAAAAAACGAAATCATTAGTGCGTGCGTGCTTAAATTGTTTTCCACCTCGGGTCTAGATGACACTTTACAAATTATGATAAGCGTGATATTATCCAAATGATTTATTTAGTGATTCTAGAAGAAAACGATGATTGAAAAAATCATTTTTAAGAAGATATTTTAAAAGCAAAAAGAGTGGTTAAACTTGTTTAAGAAAAATCCACATTTCAAAAAACATTTATAATGAAAACACAAAAATTAATTTCTGAATTTATTACAAATAACTAAAAACCTTTTTTAGAATTTTTTTAATAAATTTAATTAAATAAAAGTTGGAGAGATTAAGTTTTCTGACATTTATATTTTAGGATTTATTAAAAATTATTTTATCAAAATTGGCATATAATCATAAATAAACACATCTTAGATTTTTTAAGTCGCTGAAAGTGAAGGGGTAAATTTTGTAAGTGAAATGCATATTTTAGAGGTAAAGATGTAGCTATCAGAATTGATATATAGACCCTTTATTGTAAACAAGTAAACTACTGTTATAAACCATTTTTTTTATTCTACTTTTATAATGTAATGATAATGGTGAAGTTCTAACACCCAGCTGGGAGAATGGTTTGCGAACTGAGAGGTTAAGGCTTTCATTTGTTCGTTCTCGCTGCTCGATCGTCGCGCATTAGATCTCGGCGCCGCGATTTTCTAGGTACTTGAGAACCGTATAGTTTGCACGCTGAGTTATTAACTATCTGAAGGCTTTTTCTTGAAATATTTTAACAATAAACCAAAAAGTAGAACGATTAGAAAATTATATTGAGGGCTGTGCTGATACAATAGTTTCTAATTTTGAACTATTTATTTTTTAACTCACTTTATACATTACTATACTATTATACACTATATAGATTCGTATTATTCTAATTTTTGTATGTAAACGACTTCTTTTAAACAGGAATATTAAATTGTTATCCTGTAAATTTTTGAAGCATTTTTTCTATTTTTATATCGAAATTGATATAAATTGTTTTTCGACGTTTATGCTGTAAACCTAGTTCTACTATGATGAATTTACACAATGACCTTAAAATATTAATAAATTTGGCTTTTTTTTAAAAAAACAAGTTTGTAAAATTTGCCGTGCCAGCCTTCCATGGCGTTGTTGGCACTGAATCTTGGTTTTCAGGGAGTTAAGGGCATTAAGGGGCATTAAGGTGGCAGATTAATTTTAGGCTTATTATATAATTAGATCTTTACAAAAAAATACAATAAGAGAAGAATGAAAAGTCTTCAGACAACAAGGGAATACCAAAGACTAGAGTCAATAAGAATGGACACACTAATAGACACAAACGACATTATGCTAATAGAAGACTCAAAAGACAATATACGCAGAAATATATGGAAATATGGACGGAAGTAATTGAATTGATGAAAATGGAAATGAATATACAGTAAAGTAAAAATAATGATGATAAATGAGAAGAAAAATAAAATGTAAATACAAAACACTTGAGGAAGCAACATCGTATGAATACCTACGAAGCCTTACAATAAATAGTGAGAACATAAACGTAGAAATAACAAACAGGGCGAGAAAATCAACTAAACTCTACTTGCATTAAAGGCAATACTGAGAGAAACGGAGCTGAAACGGAAAAAAATTAAGAATTTATAATATCATAACATCCCAACACATATGCAAGCGAGAACTGGACTTTACAGATAAACACGTAAGAGGAATCGATGCAATGAGGATGACACACTTGAGAAAAATTGCGGGAAAACCAAATGAGAAAGAATTAGTAGCAAAGCAATTAGAGAGATAACTAAGCAAGACCAATAATGAGCAGAATACAAAGAAGACAACTGAACTAGTTCGGCTATATGACTAGGATTAACTCAAACAGATTGACCAGAAGGATTTCGGGAACAAAAAATTACAAGAAAATAAGAAAAAGGAGGCCAAGGTTACAACAAACGGTAGATGTGGGAAACGGAGCAAAACAACAGAATAGATGAAGAAAATGGCATTAAATAGAAAGCTTCGGCAGAAATGAATGTATGGATACAAAGAACTTGATCCAAAACCAATACCCGAAAGGGTACGAGGAAGGGGCGAAAGAAGAATTTAACTATCACTTCTGAAAACAATGCGCTGCTCAATATGAGGATCTCTTGATCTATGACTCCGAAAATAAGTGTAAATTCTTTTTCTTAGAATTTAGGTAAAACGTTCATATTTCTATTAAAAACAACTTTATCAAATTACGAAATCCACGTGAACGAAGCCTCAGGTAACTGCTAATCTTGGCATAAAAATTATTTCTTAAACGGATTGATTAATCAACTTTTTTAGTGGAAATTTGATGTTACAAAGGTTGAATAATGTTAAAAATTCTATATTTAGTAATTTTAAAACAAAACTGTTGGGAAATTGACATTTTAAATGCAAATTCCATCAGTCTCAAACAGCTTCTGCTTTAATAATGTCTTTAACTGATAAATGTGGATCAAGATTGTCTTGTTAGATTAGGTAGGTGAGTTTCGCACGTACTGGGAAATTTTTCGCTTCACGTCCTTTATGGAGATTTTTTTAAATTTTAAACTTTGGTGTATACAAAAACCCAAAGTTTAGCTTTTTTGAATTCCATTTCAGTTATTGTCGTAAACACCACCTTCATTATAAATCGCTTACTTTTATATTTATGTTATTCTTAAAGGTAGCAGATAGTACTCCTCTATGATTTGTATGGAGGATAGAACTACTTCAATATTGGCCTTATTTTATCTCCTGTTCCCGATGAAAGCTATATCCCTACCATAGTCCAATTATTTTGCCTTTTCCACATCTCACCTCGTCTTGGAAAGAAAAGGAAAACTGTCAATTCCCCAAAAGACATCACTATAACTGAAAGCGAAAATACGACGATCCTCAATGTCGGGTACACCTTAAGTGAAGAGAGGGTCTTAATAATTCCCCAATGAGCTCCAGTTTTAAATAGCAAATAAAAGACAGGAAAAGCTATAAATGTTATTGGAGAAATCTACAGAGTAAATATAAACATTTTGGATTGAATCGAAGTAAAGTGGTCTGAAATGGAAAATCATTAATGTCAATTTTATTATTCTAGACACAAAAAGTCTGAAAACCCCAATAGAGTTGCTATCACATTAGATAAAAATACATGAAATGCTGTGTCTGGAATAGCAATCTCAGATAGTTTCTCTGCTAAATCTCAATGCCCAGCACTTCGAATTCAAAATCATTAACGTGTATGCTCCGACAACTAGAATTGATGACAATAAAATAGAAAAGTTTTATTAGTAGACTGCTTTAAATCACTGTGAGTAACAAAAAGACTTGAACGTGACCAGAACAGAATGATAATGGCATCGTGAAATATCAAATAGACTATATTATCCTTAATAAACGTTTTAGACACTCTGCTTTTGTCTGTAATACTACTTCGTTTAAAAGAACAATAGTAGGTAACTAAAATTAAGAAAAATTGACTCAGAAAAACTAAAAAATTGTAATATTTGAGAAGGGTTGAAAATAAATCTGACCAAAAAACAAATACAAAACCTCAATGACTAGATAACATAGAACACACATGAGAACAAGTTAAAAGTTACCATCAACAACAAGAAATATTAAATTTAATCGATAAAAGAGACAATGTAAGAGTACAAATAAAGAGAAAAAGCAAGTGATGCAAAGAATGACTTTGGGAGAAATTAAAGAAATTACATAATTAAGGTCAGAAAAGGAAACTTAAAAAAGTAGCTGCAGTCTTCCAAAAAAAATACTAATATAGTTATGAACGAAGAAGGCAACGATATATGAAATACAGATAACAAATTAGCACTATAGAAAGATTATATAAAAAATTTGTGCTTGGACGAAATAAGAAATAACAAAATAACAGAAGCTAGAAACAGCGGTTGACGAAGTGCAAAGACAACTATTATCACACTAAAATACACAAAGCTCCAGATCGGAACGAAATTATTAAACTAATAAAAGATTGATGTAACAGTTTACTGTTACCCTCATTTAATAAAATATATGGGGCCGGAGAACTATCCAAGGGCTGGCTGCTGTCAACTTTTATATTAATGACCAAAAAACATCATCAAATAAATATAAAATTATCGTTTGATTTGTCTGATGAGTCACATGCTGAAACTTTTTCTATGGATTATTTATACAAGAGTTTATCCAAAACTAGAAGAATAACTTAATGAATTCCAGATCGATTAGGCAAATGGACTTGAAACTAGAAAAGACTAGTACGCCAGAAAACGATGTCTTGATTTTGAGAAAACATCTAATAGCTAGCTATATGTGATATAACGGGTATTAATGAACACGATCTGGGAATTACTAGGTTATAAAAAAGTTTCTTAACGCTTGCGAAAAATTTGATTTTGCTAACATCGAAGTAAAAGAATTTTTAACATTACTCAAAATGACGACCACACAAATAATGCACCATAGATTTACACAAACCCTAATCAGAAAGTACAAGGTTGGAAAAACTTCAGTTCCGTAATATTGTCTTGAAGAAGAAACCGTTTGCGGTTAATCAAAGTCGAGTACTTTAAGACTTTGTAAACCCGGTACAAGACGGCATTTACGGCTTTCCCATTTAGAACTAATTTGAAATATACAATACTGTCAATATTCCATCAAATCCATATAATAGCTTTCTCATCGAAACAATCATCCAGTGGATATTCAAGCAGTTGACAACAAATCTTGACTCGTTTATCAGCTTTTACTGCAGTCAGTTTGTGAGAATTACCTCTTGTATTATTGTACACAATATCGAGTTGACGCAAATGATTACAAAAAGACAGATCGTGAGTGCTTGATGAAGGTTTTTGATGAAGACTTTGATTTTGTGGAGGGGAAGGTACTGAATCTAATTTATTACTTATTTCTTCTAGAATGAATAGTTGGAAGCTGCTTCTGCAAAGCCAGTGAGAATATGGTTTTTTAGACACTTGTGACGAGCTTCTCTGTACAATTTATAAAATTTTAAAGTATAGCGACAGATAAGCCTGTGCAGGACCATTACCAACCGGTCGAAAATCCTAAAATTATTATTAGTATTAGTTCACTATGGCAATGAAGCTGTTAATGATGGACTTGCTTCAAAACTTTCGACCAAGCAAAAACGATCAAACACATCAAAACAAGAAAATCTTAAAGATAATCTCAGTGCATCATATATTGCAAAATCTATTTATGCCTAAGAAGACGACTGTCGTTACTTTCTTCTCGAAGTTTTCTCTTATTATTTTGCAATCCAAGTGAGTTGATGGATAATAGAGTGACTGTATCAGAATTCAAGTTGACTCTTAAGAATCAGTTCTCGAAATTCGTGATTCGCCTGAGTTACAGCTCTCCTAACAATGATTAAGTCGGAAAATTAAATGCGATTTCACACAACATGAGAAGTAACGGGCGTAATTGAATTCTAGGACATTGTGAAACCTTGTACTTACGAGTAGATATGATAAAGGTACTTGATGAAGTTGCATAGCTGCTTTAAACAGTCCATAATAATATGAAACACATTGTAGTTTGTATGGATAACCATGTTGGGACAAAACGATTTCTGACTTTTTAGCTAATCTTCATGGGGAATTGTTAAACATGGCAAGGATGGTATGAATTTATCAAAAAAAAATTCGGAAATTGGTGTGCACTATCTTTCCCAGTACTTTCACGCAATTAACTCTTTTAATCATTAACGGATTAATGGGTGGAATTTTGAATGAAAGCGTTAAAATAAAATGATCCGCTTTTGATGAAAATACCTCCCATACCCAATGTACTCCTTCAGACGATAGATAGAGATTCCATTAAACTACAGAACAGGAGGAGATTTCCGCTCCCCCGAGTATCTTCAAGGTGAGAAAAGTGGGTTGTAACCACGGTCGAGCTTTCTACTACATTCTGCACGAAGACATTCTTGGGATGGGATTGTCAAGAACGTTCGGCGACCGACGAGGGCGTAATGAATAGATCTTTGAATACCCGCCACCGCAAGGTCGGCGAATCAAATGTAATTATGTAGCATCTTACTGTTAATTTTTATGAGGAACTTTTGATGTTTACATTCTCCGCGAAGGCGGTTCCAATGTCTTTTGGATGGTAGCGCCAAATTGTTGGGTGAATCGTAGGTGCCAACTAACCTTGATCTTCTGTTTGGAAGCAAATGGCTGTGGCCAACTTTGCCCCACTCCATTTTGGAAACTGTCCACAAGTTAGAGAATTTTTGGAATTATTCGTAGATTTATTTTTTTATCTTCGCTCTCATACTGTAACTATATGTAAATTAATTTTTGCAGGCTTCATTTTTTATTAATCTTGACATATTTTAGACTTAACGGCAAAGTAACAAAGCTGCTTTGGATATAATTTTTTTATACACATACTAATTGCAGTTTAAGTTTACATTATTATGCGTATAAATATTACTACTCATGTAATTTTTGAAATCCACTTTAAGCACTTGATTTATCATAGTTGCAACATCGTGCTTGCACATTCTGTAAGCTAATGATTCTCAACATTTTTTCCCTGGAACATGTTCAATAGCCTTTTTAATTGTCTTTTTACAATACTTTCATTTAAAATATATTTCATTGCATTATTATTATTTCGACTGGTACTGGAATGAAAATAGAATACTTACTCCTAAAATCGTCTAAATGTTAATGGAATCAGGATATGAATAATTTTTTTTTTCACTTTTGGTTGAGTCATCTATTAGGAGCCGAAATTATTTTGTTTTATCTATTAATCAATCTGAGACTCCAAAAGTCATTTCGGTAATTAACGGAATTTTTACAACAGCAATTCTTCATTCAGAGTACGGAAAAACAGCTAACTTGTCGCATCTTGTCCAAAATCAGAATTTCAATTCTTTTTGTCAATATAACGCCATTGTGCATCCAGTGTATCACCCACATACGTCAATTGGTACTGGTAATACACAATGATTGTTGTTTTATGTGCACGAAACATCACTGATTCTACCAGATACCAAGAAATATCTTCCTAGAATGGATTTGGTCGTGCAGTACTAGTCGAGGGTTCATTTGAATAAACCCACAATGTTTCCATCCTTAGAATCATTACAGTGAAAATATATTCAAACTCTTTTTTTCATTGTATATACATTAGACTAGAATTTAGTCATGCATAGTTATATTCCTTATAAAAATTCAGCACCACTTTAGGGGTTTGGGACATATCTTTTCATTGCTAAGATGAAGAACTCTCCTGACTTGCCATTTTGTTACTACTATTTGTTGTTAGTTCGCAAGAAATTGAAATTCTCCCCTTTTTAACTTCTGTTGGAATTTTAAAATGATGCACTTAGTAAATAAATAGTTGTGAAAAATCTGGGCTTGTGGTTTCACCCCACAGAGTCAATATAACTCTTTCCCTGAGTACATTCGTCTCTGGAAGGCTTTTTTCCTGACTTTCCCCACATATAAGTGTAGATTATAAGTGTAAGTTACAGAATTACAACGCTCCAACATTTTTATCCCTCATTTTATTGGCTTTAAAACAGATCTAACTTTGAATTTTTTCATAGGACCATTAGTACTCTAGCAATAGTTCTTGAAAATGGCATTTTAGGCAAGCCAAAACCTCATCAATATAATATATTTTTGAAAAACATACAGGGATCCTTAAAATATAGCTGCAAGGGCAAAAATTAGAATCTCTTATTGCCTTCTTACGTAGAGAGGTATTATGAGACCAATAATCGGAAATATTAACTACTAATACTGGAGATGGTATAACAGAATTGGTATTTCCGTCTGAACTCCCTTCATTATTGATGTTGATAGAATGTTAGTCATTATCTTTGTGTGAATTTGCTGAAGAATTTTTATCTTGTCGTAATTGTCAACCTCGCATTCTTCATCTGATGAATTACTTACGCAAATGTTAAATCAGTCTTCGTCAAAATCCTTTAAAATCCGTTGTTCTTTGTCTTTCAAAAAGAAAGCCTAGCATCCATGATTAATATCACTACAACTATTTTAAAAACATTTATAATACCAACACCCTTGAGCATCAATTCACCGATGCCAGCGGTTTTGCCATGCATCATAGCTCGCCTGGATGTCTTGAACTCAAATATTTTTCAGATAACTCGTCACAACAACCTGTATATGTGTAACAGTTCTAAAATGGTGTCCTTTCAAGCTGGATCTAAGCCGCGAAAACAAAAATAAGTCGGGCGATACCAGCTCCTAACTGTAGAGAAGTTAGGACAGCGGCATCACTGCTTATTTCTCCAAAAATGTTTCCCTAGCAACGACATTATGGCTCAGCCCATTGTCTGTTTCATACACAATCGATTTTTGGAAGGTCCACTTTATCTGCTGTCAATCCAATACTGAGATCGCTTTTCCCTAAGCTACATTGTTCAAAGTTTGAAACGTTGGTGGGCGGCCTACGCGTTGCTCATCCTCGACGTCTTTTCCTTTTCTAAAAGTTTTGTGCGCCACTTTAACACTTGACCTTTCGATAAAGCATCCTTCCCGTGAGCGTTCTATTTTATAGAAAGGGTCTTCGTTGCGGGCAAGTTTAAGACAAAATTTTACCGCGTATCGCTGATCAACACAGTGTTGCATTTTGACCCGTGATGCGATGCTCAAACAGCCGTCCAATTCGCAAGCGACCTACACTCTGTAAAGGCTCAAAGCAAATGAGCTGGGTCGAACTACTTACCTAACACCCTCCACCAACCGTCAAGCCCGAAGACTCCGCCCCCGACTCTTCTGCATATATCGAGTAAATCAATCTTATTACTTTCGAATATACCTTGTAGATTGGTTATTTTACATTTTGCCTGGAAGTATTTTGGAAACTAACATTAACTTTTTCTTATTGCCGTTGTGAAACCAAGAACAGTTAGCTAATTGTTTTTTAGAACGCCTGACTGATAGCAAACTAGCGTTCGGACTGCACACGAGTCACGCGATTAAGCAGAATGTCTAACATTAACCTAAATTGCGAAGCAACAACATTCGCGATAAACGAATTTATTATTGACTGATGATTGACTAACGTGTTGTTTTTTATTTTACAGCCACCAAGAGAACCTACCCAACAGGAGATGGGGGTCGTTTCGGCAGTAAGTATGCAGTGGCGCTCACGCCCATTTCACGCGTTTCACCGATCATTGTGTTTGCTGTGTGACCGTACGTTGTCCTACTTGCAGCCAACAAAGCTATAAACAGAAAACATCTTTGTGGTAATGCGTTTATACGTACGCAGCACGCGATTTGCTACTTAATTGTTATTAGCAATTCATGAGCCTGGCTGGTTCGTTTTACGTTGCTGCGACTGGACTGCGTTTAGTCTGTGCAGTTCGAAGAACGTTTTTGATTTGTGTGACCGTCCAGATTCCGATCGAAATTGAGACCTGTTTTACTTTAAATCATCCTTATCTTAATGAACTGTTTTATTATATAAAAATTATTACAATCAAGAATTTATAAATATAATTGCAATAACACAAATATAACTAATTGGGCGATAAATGGTATCACAAAACTAATCTTATCAACAATTTCTGTAAAGCATTTCAATTTGTAGAACAAAACACATGTAAGAGCTGAACTTTTTCTTATAGCGATCAACTGCGCTTTGTTTAAATACCAGAATTATTAAGGTCCAAATTCGACACAATTCTAGCCAAAAATAGATAATTTTGGATATAAGGCTATTACCGAGAAGACTTTTGGAAAGAAAAAATACTTACAACTGTGTACTTGTCACCTTGTAGCATTTCCCTACAATATTAGATGGGAGGGTCCAGCGTAGTAACCAAAATGACAATTGTAACGAACATTCCGTTGAACAACCCACTATTATTGAGTTCTTGTTAGTTGAGCATTGTATGTCTATTGACATTGTCGGCTAATGGATGCTCCCTATGACAAAAATCTACACAACATTTTAAATGATCAGGGCTGATATGGTCAACCCTCGACAGTCAAGCACATACAGCATCAAGCACATGTGAACGAAGTGATTCGTACTAATTGTCGCGTGAAGCAGAAGAATGTCGCTGGAACAGTTGGGATTTTCTTTAAATTAGCGGACACATGATTTCTGCTCCAACGGGGTAAAGAAAATTGTTCGATGTTGGGATGCGTACGTGAACAGGAATAGTAATTTTGAAGACAAGTAATGACGCTTCTTGATAGAGGTCAGAGGTCACTTATGTGTATAACAAAGTTCAATAAATAATGTACTGGCCATTTTGATTGATGACCTTTTCCCATCTTTCTAGAAATTGCGTGATTCCGCGCTCGTAGAAAGACTACTCTTTGCCAGAGAAGAACTGGATGAAATGCTCTTTGATGGCCTCATCAGAATCAAAAGACCTACCATTCAAGTTAATTTACAAAGAGCGAAACAAATGGTAATCTGATGGGGCAAAGTCCGATGAGTAAGGAGGATGGGCCAAAACTTCCCATCCAAACTGCAGCAACTTCTGTATGTAGTCTCGTATTGTCAGGATGGAACATCATGCCTTTGCGATTGACGAGTTCTGGTCGTTTCACTGTGAGAGATGAATTCAAATCACCCAGTTGACGACAGTACACAACAGAATTGATCGTTTGATTCCGCGGTAGAAGCTCAAAAAATACCACACTCTTGTAGTCCTACCATATTGAGAGCATAACTTTTTTTCGATGAAGATCGGCTTTGGATGTGATCATTGACGTTGAATATTATTGTGAACAATCTATTTTTCATCGCCGGTCACAAGATGCTTCAAAAATGAGTCAATTTTGTTCGCGATTGACATGAGTATCGGCGACGATTGATGCGGTTGGTGAGATGGACTTCTTTAAGTTCATGCGGAACCCATATATCGAACTTGTGATGAATCCCAGCTTACTGAGCTGGTCATGGATGGTTGAATGATGAAGGCTCAGTGTCTCCGCGATGTCACGAGTGGTCGAACGTGGGTTTGCTTTAATCAGTGCCTTTATTTGATCGTCATCAACTTCAACGGGTCTTCAGCTGCGAGGACCGTCGTTGACGTCAAAATCACCAGCACGAAATTTAGCGAACCATCTCTGACACTGACGCTCTCGTAGGGCATTGTCCCCATAAACTTTACGCAATTTTTCACAAGCCTGTCTTGCGTTCTTTCCTGCGTGAAAATAGAAAAGCAAAGTATTTTCGGCATATTTTGCTTTTTTATTGTCACGCACAATTTGGTCCCCAATTTTCAATTTAATGTAAGAACTGAAGGACGTGGCTAAATCAAATACTTATTTGTCTAAAACTTCCTTCTGTAAGGTGGGTGAATAATTCAAATATAAACTGAAATTATTATTTTTAAATATATTGAAGTATCATAAAAATGCAGGCGTTTAAGGTTGTTTTTTTATGTAATTTTCTGACTTAGATACACAATTTTTCCAACAGATAGGTAGTCTTTGTAATCCTCCACTATACGAACACTTCGTTAGCAACATCGGTCGTCAAATTCATGTCCCCAAGTGCTTCTTTTAGTAGTCTAAACAAATGATAATTGCAGAGTGCTAAGTCTAGACTATAGAGAGGGTGTTTCAGTGTAGTCTAAAACAAATCCTCAATTTTTAGTTGAGCCGAGGCAGTCATAGGGGTAGTCGGATGTTTTTATAAAGCAATATAACGCTTTGGTTTGGCTGAGCACTTTTTTTATATTCTGACCTCAGAAGCCATTTCAGCAACCGTTAATTGGTACCCATAATAACACAAATATTCTCCTCAATCACGGTTACGTTTGAGCGACCTCTGTGGTCTTTATTTTTAATTGCTTTTTGTATTATCGAAAACTATTTTAAGAGTTTTACACCTAAACTGTGTTTCCAAACATTTCAATAATGAATTGTTAGTCATTTTTCATAAATGAGTAGTACGAAAAACAATTTTATTGGAATGTAATTAATTCTATGTCCTATAAATAAATGAATTTAGAGAACTGCTTTCTTGAATCTGCAACCAATTTTTAGAGGTAAGTTGTTTTAAGGACTATTAGTTTAGTTTACATATAGCCTAGTTGTTTTTTTTTTTGCGCTTAGGGTATGTCTTTCTTAATGGATCCATGTTCACTGCAGCCTATGGCTTATTGTGATTACCCTAATAAAGTAAGTTCGCAACCAATCTGTAATTGATGTCCCCTGAATCAGCAGATGCAGGTCCTTTACAGGGTGTGTTTGGAAATATTCCAGTTCCAGAATTGGTCTCCCGAATGTATGTTGCCTTTTCCTGCACAGCGCATCGCACTTGCATAGGATATGTAAGGCTGTTTCTGGTTCCTTGCTACAAAGTCTGCATGCAAGAGCATCATTGAATTTACCATTTTTTCAGAGGTGTTCTTTAACAGTCGCATGTCCTGTAAGAAACCCTATGGTTATTTTTAGCTGTGGCCTACTTAGGTTAAGAAGTTCTGTAACTCTCTTTTGGCATGGTCCCTTATTAAAGGTTTTGCTAAAATAATGTCCTGGCCGGTTCTTCCAGTACATTCGATGATAAGTGCGTGTCCTCTCCTTAATAAAGCATCGGGTAACACTTCGTGAAATTCCTAATGCAGGTTCTGGGCCTATATAAGCCTCACTAGATCCCTGCCTGGCCAGTTCATCGGCTTTCTCGTTGCCGTAGATACCGTTATGTTCTGCCAGTGCATTGAGTTCGTTGATACATTCCTATACCAGTCTAGATGATGCTTTAGTGCTTGATAAAGCCTTTAAAGCTGCTTGGCTGTCTGATATAATATAGATCCGTTTGCTTCTGTAAGCCCTCTTACCATTTTCGTGCACGTACTGTAGTATGTCATATATTTCTGACAGAAGCGTACTGACACAGGGGAAAGTTTAGCTCTACCCTGGGAGCCTCAGTATATATTCCAACTCCGGCGCCCACCTCGGTTTTAGAACCATCTGTGTACCAGATTAGGCTACCAGGTGCAATTGCCTGTCTAAAAGTCTCGCTCCTACCTCTATCCTGCATGATCACCTCGAATAGAGAATCATCACATATTTTTGAGGTCATGTGGTCCGTTCTCATTTCAAGCAGAGAGCCTCCCAGACTATCAACTATTCTTGTATGACCTGTATCCGTATGTGGCTTATAAATGTATTAATACGATGAATACAGCTTTCTTAAATTTTTAACTAGCTTTCAAAAAGAAGCTGTGTTAAGGAACTGAAACTTGTTCTTTCAAGCTTAGGAAGAGCGATATTTATTTCCATAGTGTTTCTTTATATTCATGTTGATTCCTTGGGATCAGAGATAAATGTTTAGTTTATTTTCAAGTTTTTAAGCAGTGTAGTCACTTTGAAGATCCTTAGTTGATTCTTCCATAGTCTGCAACAAAAATCCTAAGGTCTATAGCAATGCTTTCGTATTTCTGCGTTTCTCTATGAACGAGTAGACGTAAACAGTAATGCAATAAAAAAACGCGTGAAAGGATTTCAACTTGTTTTTTAGGCTATGCGATGGTAACCTATGTTTAACAGCGATTTATTTGTATTTCCACTAATTGGTGAAATTTGAGTTGGATATCTAAATTAGTTTTATTGTTGGTGATGCAATTTTTCTTTTTATAAATGTTAAGGAATTTCTTAAAATTACTTTTGTTTTGCTAGGAAAGATTGTAATATATAATATATTTAACGGTAGTTTTTCTTTAGTAACATTGTTTTATATTATTAAAGGTAATTTAAAAAGAAACCCTTTCTCAGGTTTTAATGTGATCTCCCTACAAAACCATATCGAAGTTTATATTCAAATAGCAATTTCTTTATGTCTTACTAATTCTCAGGGTGTATAAATACTTATCTGAACCTAAATTTATCTTTATGAGCGAGAATACAGAAAATATTTTATACACGCATTTTCTCCATAAAGAATTTGCAATGGTTTAAACTATCACTCGTTATCTTAGTAGAAATTTCTTTGCATTTTTGTTAATTTTTCGATACGTGCGGATTTATTTTCATTATCAATACCATTCCAGGCAACACCATGTTTACCTTCAATCAAGAGGTTTGAGAAAAGTTGTAAGATAACCATTTGGGTTAAATTTTCTCGGCAGCCCTCATTTTTAACGGTTGAATGTATTCAAAGGAGAAGGAAGAAAGAAATGAAAATGGGCGCTTGCTTATTTTTTTGAAGTCCTTACAAAGAAACCACGTCGGTGATTTCCAGATTATTTTTCCAACATTGCAGCTCGCAACATTGCGCTCTTGTGTGATTCCTTTTTTGTCGCCACTGTTCTGTAAGTGTATTAAAGGATTACAGCAATTTAAATATAACTTTATTCGTTGATATCTTGATTTGTTTCTAGTACTGCTTGTTATTGAACGATTTTCTTTAATACAAACCATTAATTCTATTTACTCTCTAACGTAGGAAGAATGTATAATATGAGCTAGATCGAATCAATAAAAAAGAATAAAACATTTAACGAAGTAAAATTAGGGTATCTAATCTGATATGGGAAGCAAGAAGATTAATTATGCTACAGCATTATGAAAGATCCTCAAAAGAGAGCGAGAGATGTAAATGCAAAACGGGGTGGAAAATTCATTGCTGGTTTTATAAGATGAGAAAAATTCAAAGGCTTGTAAATTCAAACGCATATTACAAAAATTTTGTTTTATAATATAATAATAATAAACATTATCTTAAACATGGAACAAAAAATAGGTAAGCGAAAAACAAACATCGCGTTGACATAAAAACTTGTAGTTAGTATTCCACGCCAAAGAATTTAAATTTTCAGGAGCTGTTAAATTGCATTGATAAACAAAACTAAATAAAATAAAGGACCAAGGTCGGTGGAAGAAGACTATATAAAAATAAAATAAAACACACTAAAGAAATTATAAGTTTCATCTTGTGAAATAGTGATTCTTTTGATAACAAATAAAAATGATAAAGAAGAACAAGGAAGACGTGGAATTTCATGCGATGAAAAACCTCTAATAGAACGAATGTCTGTGGCAATTATTGACATACATAATACCGAAAGAAATTATACGTACTCATTGGTGTTACATTTACATCTAACTTGGTCTACCAGGTTACCAGTACATATTAGTCACTGCTAAGCTTGAAAGAAATTATAAGAGATAGCCAATTGAAGCAAAGAGGAAAAGCCATCAATAGCTGGCAAATACAGGTCTAATTTATTACATAAAATGAGGCTGCAACTAAATCAACAAGTCGATTAAAACATGAGAATTTCAATGGTGATCGTCAAAGGAATATTTGCAAAATTGACAATGGCAGAATTTACGGGGGAGGGTTGATTAAGAGATACAATACAAACAAAAATAGTTTGTATGCTGCAGGTGAGTTTTGACCAATTGAATGATTGTATTGTTTGTATAAAAATAAGAAAAACAAGAAAATACGTGAACTACATTTTAGAAGAAAAATGATTAGAAGAAGAAAATGGAAATTTAGGAAAATTTGGAGAAATACAATTCTCTTTATTTTTCTCTAAAGAAAGTCCATTGCAAATAGTGTTGTATGTAACTTAAAAAGAGAAAGACTAACTATTAATAGTGCTGAAATTGAAGTTGAAAGTTTTTGTAGAAACATAAAATTTGTCTTGATCAACTTAATCAACTAATTCAAGAAACATACCTCATTTTTTTTGTACGAATTATAGGAAAGGCAACAACAAGTTGTAATATTCTGTTGTTCTCTCAGTTCTCATAGTTTTTGGGAATAAATAATTTATTTGGTGTACTTAATAACAATTTATCACGACTTTAGTTTTTTACTACTCTCTTCCAACAATTCGCCAATTTCTTCACTCTACATTGGTAGCCTGATCTTTCTAAACTATTTTTGTAGTTTTTCATCATTGTTGCGACTAATTTTCTCATTATTTTATCGCTAGTAGACCTCACTTTTAACCGCCTGCTGTAATCTAGGAGACAATTAGTGGATGTTAGACAGCAGTGGAAGGTAACATGTGCTGAATTTTGTACTTTTCCAATTGCACTGAGGTAATTGTGTACTCCATGTTTATGCTACATGTGGAATTAACTTAGCCATACAAGTAGCATACTATTTGGTTACTGTCTTCTTAAAGAAAAACTGCCTAGTATTTTAAACTGAAACAGACACCATTCGTTCTAACATAATCTCAAGAAAGCGTTAAACTGTGTTTTTTTAATGAAGATCTATACATGTATACAAGCCGCATTTAAATAAATGGAAATGACAAATTCAGTCGTATTTCTTACTATGAAAATTGTTACAAAAAGAACCCAAACGACTCAAATGATACCTCATTGAGCAATAATCAACTTATTTATAATTTGTAGTTACAAAATGCTTAATACAGTCTGCACAATAAAAACACCTTCACATTTACTAACTGCACTTGAGCTATTTTAATCGAATATAATTATAAGGATTTTCCCTATAAATAACATATTTAATTATTTACATTTTAAGAACATGTTCTTGTTTGAGTGTGATATTTTTATTATTTTTCGCTAGAATAGATTCGCTCGAATTAAACGAGGCAATGCACCTAACGCGATAGCAGTCGCATGTATGTATAGCTGAGCCTAGCTATAAATATCACCAGGAAATGCTATTTCAAACTTTCATTAATCCAGAAAAAGATCGTGTTGATCGAGTTACGTAACGTCGGAGAAGATTCAATTTAACAATTCATTTATGCAAGCATGCTGACTAAATAACTTGTTGTTTTTGCTAGTGCTGTTTCTTTATTGCAATGCATTCTTCCTTTTCTGCCCCTTCCTTAATATATTACCTACCATATCAATGTGCCTATTCTTTCGACTTCCCCTTTGAAGGAATTGATTTAATTTGTTATTTTTATTTAGAAACCAAATTTTCCAACTCTCGTCGCGTTGCAGAATTTTATTTTCAAGGCATCGGGACATATTATATCCCTATATTAAACAAGCACCTTAATAGAATATTAATAATAACGTCAACTTCCATTTGTTAAATGCTTGGTTCAATTCTTCCCAAGCTACTGAAGAAAGTGGGGCCATTCAGTCTGGCTGTATTTCACTTGAAAAATTTGTTTATGAGATACCGTAAATCTTCACATAAATTGCACCACTGTTTCCAAAAAAATGCTAAAGTGGCGTACTTGTATAAAGGATTTTTTACTGAGAAAAGAAGTTAAACTTATAAAAGTTGATATCATTGTTATGCTAGTGATATTTAAGTCTATTCTGCCATACCGGCGGTATTTTTTGTATTTACAAATTTTCTCAGTAAAAGATGAGAAGTCTAAAAAAAAATCAAGAATGATGATCAAAATGAATTACAAAAAAACGAAGATGAATTGTAGACTCACGCATTGATGTTGGAAAATTTCCTGCAAGAATCCTCAATTGCATGGTCATTCTTAACTTCAAATAGAAAGCTAAACAACCAACTCCACGTAATAAAGCACTAAGGAAATTAAAAAACAACATTGAGTGATTCTTGAAATAAAAAGTATTTTTGCCCTGTATTAGTATCACCAACTTGATGGTACATTTTTAGTTATTTTTAAAATCTTAAATTCGTCCATTATGTTACAGATTATATTTACAAAACTCTTACTCTCGTTAGACAAGAACGTTGCAAATCGACTACACTTGATGTAGTTTTTTGTAAACTACACCTTTAAGTACAATCTAAAATGTTGAGATAAAGCTTATCAGTACGCTAATTAGAATGAGGAAAGTCAAACATTAATTTTCAGACCCATATCTTACTGAAAATTTCAGTCTGAAGACTCCAGACGAATCCTTTTTGTTATGCTCTAGTTGGTTTTGTACAATGATAGAACTTACACTACATTACAAAGAAAGAAAGGCGATAGTCTTTCGGGATTTTTAAAAAAGTTTTTCATAAACTTGTAACACGCACCCTGCTTTTTTAAATTAGAAATTTTATGCTACAGGGAAGTGACTCTCTTATTAAACTTTCAGCCCCAGATTACTTCTTAAATTGTGAAGCGTAATTATTGTTGCTTCCACCACTGAGGCATTTTTTTATGATACGTGATCTCTGAGCTGATCGCTAATAATTTTAATATTAATAAACTTTTGTGATGTCTGCTAAAAGTTCGAAAATTTGAAAAACATCGAAAGACGTTTTCACTACTTTTTTACTTTATAACTATAAGGCTCTTGTAATTATCCCATTCCATTACGAGAGCAAACAAACGTTCCTCTCATTTTTACAGTTATCGTCAACAGCTGTGGTAGTAATAAGGATCTTTGCATGATTATAGTAAGTTTATGACTCTTCAATTTATCGTCTATCTCTTCTGCTAGTTGTTTTTATTTCTTCTTTTTTAAGGGGTATGAATACTGTAAAATTTTCAAAAAATAAAATTTTTTTTTCATAAATCGATACTTTATACCTCAAAGAACAGGTATCTCAAGTTGCAAGTAAAAATTCGAGCTCTAAGTATTTAACAAGCGAGTTCGCATCGGACCAAATCTATTCTACTTTTGTCAAAAGATCGACGAAGAGCGCGTTAATCACGAAAATCGTCAGGCATAGGCTAACACGCATGAAGGACGCCTGCATACCCAGCAATCATTCCAGGAATTTGTGAACGATGAAGAGCTTCTATACGGTCCGGGGATAACAGACTAACAGAATAAATTAATTCATTCGATTTACATCTTCTAAAAATTCTCGCTTTACTTTCGAACAGCTAAGACGTGTACGCTCCCATCGCGGCTTGGAAGTGCGAGTGTACTTATCAACGCTCGGTCTCATTGATAACCGCAAACAAACAACATTCTTTTACATTTTATATTCTGGTAACAAATTTTATTTCATTCATTAAGTTTTAATAACCACAAGCGTATCCCGCACCCTCTCTTTAGGGGGTGACCGCTTCAATCGCCATGTCCAAAAGAAACTGAGATCACCTATCTCCGCCGATCACCGATCTACAAAAAAAAATTATCAATGGCAACCCACTTCTCTAATTGAAAAAAAATAGATATTACTTACCCAGCCAGCTAGAACACTCTGCTGAAGACAAGGATAACTCAACCAAAGAACTACCCAAAATTAAAATTGCACCTATCTTTCTGCAGTGATCAGCGACATCAAAAACCCTCGCCAAAGCTGAATTCACAACATCTCTAAATTCCACTAACTTAAAAATTACCCTAACAACCCAGGAAGATTATAGAGCCTTGGCTAAACATTACATAGAAAACAAAATAGAACACCATACATTTCAAGATCCCAATAGCAGACCCCTTTCAGTAATAATTAAAAACGTTCCACCCTCATTAACTGAATCAGACATTCTTGAAGAACTCACAACTTATAAGCTACCAATTATACGGATCACCAGATTACTCAATAAAGATAAAGCACCGATGCCAGTCTGTGCGGTCCTTCTCACCGCAGAAGAAAAAGCAAATTAAATATTTAACATCACCAAAATATTTCACTCAATAGTTACCGTAGAACCTCGAAGGCACAGTAATAAAACCCCTCGATCCCATAGATGCCAGCGCATTGGGCACACTAAAAATTACTGTCGTCTTGAACCACGATGTGTCAAATGCAAAGGCAATCACTTAGATATAAATTGCGATAAACCGCCCCAAGAGCCTCCCATATGTACCAACTGCGGGGAAAATCACCCATCTAACTTCAGAGGCTGCAAATATTTCACTGAGTCAGCGAACTATCAAGACAAATGTCGTCGAAACGAACCTCGCAAAACAACAGGAACTGAGAACCACCATCCACCCGTAAACAACATTGAAAATTTTCCCAATCTTCCTCGTAATATACCACAAACTAACTCATCACCATAGTAATCTAGAACAAACACCTCAATACCTGAAACGTCATCCTTACTTAATACTTTATTATCATCTCTCTTAAATCTAATCCAACCGTATATCGAACAAATTAAGCAATTCATGTTATCTAAACTTTTACCTTCTCTGTTTAATGGACCCTAAAATCAACACAATTTCTCAAATAAAAATCCTAAATTGGAACGCAAACGGCATTAAAACTCAACTACATTTATTTAAGTCCTTTTTGTCAAGGCATTCCATTGATATAGCATGCGTCTCAGAAACGCACCTAATTCGTGCAGAAAAACTCAACATAGTTGGATACCAAATCTACCGCACAGACAGAAATGCCAACATTGCATCAGGAGGGGTGGCCATCATTATTAAACGTAAAATTATACATCACGAACGTCATCTAATTAACACTGTAAGTCTCGAAAAAGTAGGAATCAAAATTAAAGCGCAAGACGGCACAATAGTAAGCATCACATGTGTCTATAAGCAACCCAACAAAAGACTGTTAGAACAAGACATTTCAGCAACCTTCATTACAAACGAACCTACCCTGCTCATTGGTGACCTAACTCCAAGAATACCATCTGGGGATGTAAAACAACAAACCCCGCTGGTACCAAACTTTTCAATCTGTCATCAACCTATGCTTTCCAGATAGAAGCCCCTGACGAACCCACTTACCACCCCTACAGAAATGATCACCTGCCCGACGTCTTAGACATTCTTGCTCGCAAAAACTTTAACAAACAAGCATTACAACAAGTGCTTCCCGAACTAGACTCTGACCACCTGCCAGTTATCATTTCATTTCTAATGACACCAACAAAATTCACCCCAGAGCCTATACTAATTAATGGGATAGTCAACTGGGGATCCTTCGGCGAGTATCTTGACAAACAACTTAAGTACCCTAACAATCTCCCATCAACAACCCATATAGATGAAACAATTATACATATAACAAAAAGCATTACTGACAGCATCCATAAGGCTACCGAAGTGAGGGAAAATAGAAAACGCACAACCGTTAACTTACCACCTAAACACATAGCTGACTTAATCAAGCGAAAGAATTCACTAAGGAGAGAATGGCAGAAAACCCGTAGTCCCATAACAAAAAACATCGTAAATAATTTCTCACCGTATCAAAAACCAACTCGAAGAGTACCGAATTTACTCTTACCAAAAACACATCAGCAATCTTGAACCACAAGATCCAGGACTATGGAGAACAACCAAACGGATACTACGCCAACCTCACGAAATACCTCCAGTCACCATGGACACTCAAATACTCAGCTCTGATGCAGAAAAAAGCGAAGCCTTGGCGGATCAACTCGAGAAAACATTCACTACTCACACCTATATGGACCTGATATTCAATAAAATAGTGACCAATTTTATTGAAACATACCAACCTATCCCCGAACTAATCTTCAAACCAACCTCACCCAAGGAACTTGCTTTAATTATCAAAACCCTGTCAATCAAGAAATCGCGGGGCAACGACAAAATACCCAATATCGTATTGAAAAAACTCACCAAGAAAGCATTAGCGTATTTGACAATAACATTCAACGCTGGTCTACGAATAGGTTACTTCCCAAACATATGGAAACATGCAATCATTCTTATGTTTCCAAAACCGGGGAAGGATAAGAAAGATATCAGAAGCTATAGACCCATTAGTTTATTATCAACTATTTCGAAACTGCTAGAAAAAGTCATCCATTCTCGACTAAATGACGAAGTTCTTAGACTGAACATTCTACCAGCTTATCGATTTTGCTTTAGAGAAGGTCATTCCACCTGCCATCAATTACAGCGCGTTAAGGAAACAATTGTAAGAGGTTACGAATCCAAACAATACACAGTAACTTTGTTTATCGACATAGCTCAAGCTTTTGATCGCGTGTGGATCAACGGCCTAAAATATAAAATCTTACAACTTCAACTACCCAATTACATCAAATCCGTACTTTTCTTTCTTTCTTGATAATCGCACGTACGCAGTCAAAATTCGCACATCCTTATCTGCCATCAAAAACATACAAGCAGGGGTCCTTCAGGGCAGTATCTTAGGCCCAATTCTTTTCAATATCTACATGCGGGACCTGCCTACCATCAACGCTGACCTTACATTATATGCAGATGACACAGTCATAATAACCAAAGACGAAAGTCTAAAAATGGCTATCTCAAAACTGCAAAAAGCCAGCACTATCCTCAGTGGGTGGCTCAAGAAATGGAACCTATA
Source organism: Sinelater perroti (assembly GCA_036346155.1). NCBI lineage: Eukaryota > Metazoa > Arthropoda > Insecta > Coleoptera > Elateridae > Sinelater > Sinelater perroti. Next base: position 5,040,265 of record JARFIY010000099.1, read on the forward strand.
CATCAATTATGACAAATGCGCCACAAAAATCTTCACATTAAGACGATTTAATAACCCATCAGAAATCACAATTAACAGACACTCCATTCAGTGGAACGCCACCGGCAAACCCGTTAAATACTTAGATATATATCTTGACACCAAGCTCACCTGGAAATACCATGTCCTCAAAAAAAGAAGGGCACACGAGACTAATCCAACTCTACCCACTGCTAAACCGCAAGTCCACCTTGCTTACTCAATGTACCACTATCCTGTACAAATCACTGTTACGACCATTAATCCTCTATGGGTGTGTCATATGGGGCAACACATCCAAAACGAATCTTCGCAGAATCCAAGTATTCCAAAACAAAATCCTAAGAATCGCTGTCAACGCTCCCTGGTTCATCACAAACCAACAGCTACACTACGAACTGGGTATTTCCACAATTGAGCAGCATATAGCGAAACTTACTAAAAAATTTCATGCCAATCTCACCAACTGCAGTGGTGCAGCTTACTACACACTGGAGCAACGCGGCATCCACGCAAGGCTAAAACGAAAATTACCCCAAGATATATTTCTCAGTGACTATAGCGATGATAATTAACACAAGTGGTCGATTCTAAACCTAGTGCTCTCATAGTGCAAAGTAAACAATAATAAAACTTTCTTGCGATCATACTCACCGCTTATGCTATTCAATAAATATTATGTATTACATACTTTGTTATCAATGTCTTGTATAACAGTGTAAATTGTTGAGCAGGCAAATTCCTAATAAAAAAAAACCTCCTCTAAAACTTTAAATGCCGTTTACTCGAAATCACATTTTTTGACCTCGTTGACAACATAGCTAAGACAGTTTTTGTCCGATCGACTTGTTTCAAAATGCATTTTGTAGAGGGAACGTGTCTTTATGGCATGACGTAGCCGTTTTTTTTTTCATCTCTTACTTTTTTATAAGCAATTTTCTATTAAAAATTTCGACTTTTTTGAAATGGTTGCCATTTTTTCAAATCAATATTTTCAAAATTCCTACGTCAAACTATGGCCATTTAGATATAATTTAAGAATATTTTCGTTTTTGTTCTCGGACGTTCCGTTTTGCTGCTAAGCTGTCAACGCCAATAAGACCATTTTCAACAGGCGCCATTTTTGACGGACCACTTTGCACCTAAATAATATTAAAAAACAAAAATAATTCTTTTTTATATAACAGGAGTGCTTTATTACCCGTTCTCAAACGAAAATTTTCTATCGCTTGCGGTTCCAGAAATATAATACCTCGGCCGCGCCTGCCGCCGGGCCAGAATTTGTCCTTCGGAGGCGCTCGGGTCGGCACGGAAAGGCACGAACAGTATGTGACGGCAGCAGCAGCACTCATAATTTTTTTTAGATATATAATTAACTTTATTAAAGATGTCTGCAAAGTTTTATGTCAATCTACCAAGCCGATTTTTTTAACAATAAAACAAACAACATCTAAATTTTCAACGGACACTGTAAACGCGATCATAAAAAGAACTACCGTATTTTTTTAAATCTATCTTATTCTTTGCTAATTGAAAATTTAGATGCCCAAAATACGTAATTAATATAGTATTCAGTATTAAAACGACAATTTCTATAGGACTACACCGCGCTACCAAAGTCAGTTATAGAGTGCCGTTCCACAACCATTGATTGCAGCGCTGTAAAATTTCTAGTAAATTCCATGCCTTATAAAATGCAAGCGCTTTTTAAAGCGTGCATTTAGAAGCACTAAAAATTAACATAAATACTCTATTTGTCTTCTTTGACTTCTTTTAAATCTTGTATCTGCCCCACGCAAGTAAAAAAATAACCTTTACTGTTATTGTGGTTATCAGGCTCGTTGAAGGGTGATTGCTTTCAGAGACGGCCAGCGATTGAAACATGTAAACGGTAAAGACAGCAAAGAATGGAGGCTTGTAAGCAATGCATGGAATGGAATGCGCCAGCTAATTGCAGAAAAAGACGGGAATCTGCGATGGTTTCAACGAAGATTGCTTTAAAAAATGACTGCTGCAAGACACGTGCTGTATATCGAATTATAAAAAACATTCTGTCAGAAATAGGAATTTGCAAAGTGATAGCACCCGAAGGTCTTCAACAATTTTTTTGACGGTATTGCCAAATTGGTGTAGCATCAAACGACATTTATCATGCCGAATCAATCATCAAACAAGAGGTGGCTGAAAATGGAGGTTGAAAATAAGGGAAAAGAATTTAATAAATCTCAAAAACTTGGAGCTTTTCTGGGCAACTTTGAAAATTAAAACTCTAATTGTAAGGTAGCTAGCTGCTATTAAAAATCATATATTTACCTTGTTATGACGAAAGCCAATACTTTTGTGAGCCATTTAACTTTTTGTGTGTTCTGCATCTACTAGAATTGTCACATTCCGAAGTATCAGAGCCATGTCAGTTGCTCCATAACATAATCAGAGAAATTTTAGTTCACAATTTATATGGTTTTTATGTTGCTTTATTGATACTATTGCAATTTTTCGAGGAAATTTAATGAAAAGTAAGCTAATCCGTAGCTTATGACTGTCCATTAATTAAACTTCCTCTGCTTCTGAGATCTATGACTAAATCTCTATAATTAAACTAATTTTATGAACCCTATCTTAGAATTTCCCTTAGTTAGGCATAGTTAAAAATTTTCCAAAGGTAATCCTCATTACGTTTTTCTTATTCTTTTTCTTTACACGAGCGAAGTTATAACCATTTTTAAAATGTATTCATATTTATGTAATATTACAAAACAAGAACTCTCGAATTCTTATTACTTTACTTTTTATTACATATATAACGCGGTATTAAGATTAAATTATTTTCCAGCCTCCTGAAAAGTGGTACAAATCATACTAATAGCAAAACCCGGCAAAGATCCTGAAAACGTAGTCATACAGGCCAATCAGCCTTCTACCAGTACCGTCTAAAGTACTTGAAAACCTTTTGCTTAAAAGACTCAAACCGATACTTGAACAAAAGCACCTAAACCCTGAGCGTCAGTTCGGTTTCAGAGAACAGCACGGAACAATCGAACAAGTACATCGTATAGTACCACATATAAACTCTGATATCGAAGAAGGGAGATATTGCTCAGCTGTGTTTTTAGACGTATCCCAAGCCTTCGATAAGGTTTGGCACGCGGGATTACTGTTCAAAATCAAAAAACTACTACCTCATATATTTTATTAAAATCATATTTAGAAGAAAAGCAGTACTATGTCAGACATGATGATGAACAAACGAGCTTAAAACTAATTCAATCAGGAGTCCCCCAAGGAAGCATCCTAGGGCCAATCTTGTATCTACTCTTTACTGTCGACCTTCCAGTACTTCGTGGTACAATAGTAGCAACCTTCGCTGATGACACTACGGTGACAGCATCACACAGAGATCCCGTAACAACTAATCTTGTTCAAGAAAATATAACCAATATTGAGGAATGGCTAAAAAGTTGGAGAATTAGGGTAAATGAACAAAAATCTGTACACGTTACTTTCACTACAAAAAGATCTACTTGCCCAACAATCTATCTTAACCAGCAACCTATACCTCAAGATACAAAAGCTAAATATTTAGGTATCACCCTAGACAGAAGGCTAATATGGAGACCCCACATAGAAACAAAAAAAAAGCAACTGAACATCAAACTTAGGCAACTGTACTGGATCATAGGTAGAAAGTCGCAACTTACCCTCGAAAATAAAGTCCTAGTGTATAAGGCAATATTAAAACCAATATGGAGCTATGGAGTGCAGCTCTGGATCTGCAAATTCTAATATAGAAATATTAGAAAGGTTCCAGTCTAAGGTCCTACGCCTAGTTACCAACGCCCCATGGTTTGTGACCAATGCGACACTAAGAAGAGACTTATAAATTTACGGTTAAAGAAGTTGCCAAACAATTTAGTGTGACTTACAGTGAAAAGTTATCAGTGCATCCAAACCAACTAGCACGTAACCTTCTTGATGAAGCAAATGATACAGGTAGACTCAAACGCTTCAAACCTTCGGATATTCCAAATAGATTCCAATAGCAGCAATCAAAATAGACTTCGTTAGTGGAAATTAAAATAAGACTTTTTAAGATGTAACTTGTAGAGGCACGTATCATTGGATGCCCTGCCTACGCGATATGTTTAGTGTTTCTATTGTTATAGTGTTACTGCATTTACTTATTGTCCTTTATACAGATTGTAAATTACCTTGGAGTTAATAAAAAAAAAAAAAACTTTTATTACATATTTCCACAAAATTACTATAAATGCTTGTATTAACTTCAACATATCTATTGGATAATCACTATAACTTTCTCAAATGTCGGATTTCAAAAATCTAAAAATGAAAAGCCATAATTTTTAACCGAAAAGCATTTACTCTACAAAACAATCACCATTGAAATCTATTATTTATTTCCACGCTCGAGTAGCACAAAAATTTCATTTTTCAAAAGTCTGAATTTAAAGGCCCAAATGTCTTGTTTTTCATTATGATGGTTTTGCTCCAGGAAAGATAAAAATCTCTTGGTGAACAAGGTGAGTGAGTGAGTAGGACTGTACTGTGATTATTTTATGAGATTGCAAAAAGAAATAGTGCATGTTGCCTTCACTAGATCACCATAGAGTCACCACGATTTTAATGACATGAAGACTCATTCTTGATTAATGTCTGGGGGCTTCTTTGCGATCCATCCGCTGTCTTCGTTTGGAATTATCACAAAGATCCAATTTTCGTCGCGGTTCACAACTGGTTCGAAAAATATTCCGTATTATGCATGAGCAGCAAGAATAAACCATCTCCAGTCTGTACATCTTGTCAATTCCCGCAGAACCCATCTATCAAATTATTTAATTTTTCCACTATTATGACGATGATCACTTACAGTTGCTTTGGATACGTTGAAACTCTCCATAAGACAATAAACAGTAATCGATGGATTTTGTTCAATTTTTACCTCTAATTCGGTTTCATCAGTCGGTTATTTACAAGCTTGGTTTTCTAACTTAAAATTTCCTCCCTGAAATTTTAATACCAGCGTTGTACCCTTCGTTCTTGACAAGTATAATCATTTAACACTTGATTTATTTCCCTTTTCGTTGGCAATGCATTTAATCGAGAAAAAAGGTATGCGAATATTCTTTGTCGAAATCATTTTTGTAAGAGACGACAGGGCAAATATATAGACATTGTAGGTAATCGAAGATTAAAAGAAACAGTCTAACACCTACCCAACTGTGACATAATCAGAATTTTTAACTGGTCAAAAATCTGATATTTCATATGAAACTACATAATATTTCTTACCCCTGTTTTAGAATTTTATGGTTCGAATATGTCGAATTCTAATTTATAATTATTTGTCAAGAATGAAAGTATTCTACTGTCCGTTTTTGAAATAATCCTTTTGGTATACCGTTTTTGAAACTATAACTCCCTCGAACGAAATAAATGTCTGTTCCTAAAGCAGGTCAGTTAGAATACATAAAAACATTTTGTAAGATATTTTCTCCGCTTAACTGTTATGTTACTTAATCCCGGACAAATTAAGATGTTCAATCTGTGGTCGTTAGCACCTAAATTGCAACCTAAATCTGCAAAAAAAGTTCCCCTCGGGCATATCTTCCTTTATTTGACCATTTTGTTTAGTCATTTCCTTGTGTACCCAATTACGACAAAGGAAGTAGTGGTGTAATGCCGGCTTTTACATTAATTGCACGTGGGAAGTGACCTGAGGAAAAATATGAATGAACGCCGCCCACGTTTGCCATCGGTTGTATGAAACGATTTCGATTAAATCAATTGCCTACATAGCCATCTTCCTAATACTTGCAATTACTCAATTAAGTTCTGTGCGAATCAGTATGATGGAAAGACTTCCAACATTCAGTGCATTTCAGGATTATTCGAGTTCCTCTTACAGATGACTTAAAACAATAAAGCTATTTGCAGCGCTTGGGTGAGGTCTACGTTATCTAGAATCATACTTCCTGCAAGAAACGTTGAGTAACTATCTAATGAAGGCTAATAAAGGTGGAAAACGGTGTTGATACTTAGGAAACATATGTTTACGGAATACCAATAAATATTAGGAAGAAAAGGATGAATTTTAAAAAAATTGAAATTTTGAAAATAAATTTAGAAAAATTTATAAAATACAACTGAAAAAAACAAAAAATATGTTTAAATTCCTATAGGTAAAATAGCAAACATTCAGATAGTAACTCAAAATAACAAAAATAACAAGGCTTTTATTTAGCTATATAAATCACAACTTTAATTAGATCTATTCATTTTATATCTATTCCTTTTCAAGTATAATAATATTCAAAAAAACTAGCCGGTGAATATAAAAAATAAAAAACAAATTAAAGAAATTGTGTTTGTTCATGCAAGTAAAGTTCAAAAAAAATTAAATTTTTACAGTTGGTTGCAAAAGTTTGTGTCTGTTTTCTAGAAATGATATTGTCTGGCGGCGCTTGTGTTTGTCTTATTGCCGTACTGTATGTCGAAGGATATATGGTAGTATCATAAGTCAGTGTAGCATCAGATGTGACTATAAGCCGATTTGTGTGTGAGAGAAATTTTTCAAAACGAAGAACGAGAAGTTACATTTACACCATCGCATATTATATGCGATTCGGAAAGAGTAAGCTTTGGACTCTTAACAAAAATCATTTGCAACATTTAACTGGACCATGCTCTTGCTTCCAGGCCACTGAGAAAGTCCTTTAACAAGTTTTAAAATAATTATTTTTGCCTTTGACGCAATACAGAAGAATATAATATGAAACTGTCTAAAACTACTAAAAGTACCAAGGAAACTAATAAAGGTGATAAATAAATATAACAGTAAATGCAATGATTAAGCTCAATAGAGAAAAATAAAAAAAATTAAGATGGAGTAGGAATAAAACCTAGTCTAAGCCCGTTAACTATGGACGGCTTGTTAAAAAATACTAGGATAAGAACCAGACAAAGCCATACAGTAGTAGGATATAATAATATAATACCAATAAAAATCGACTACCTACTATATGCAGACGATATGGTCCTAATAACGAATAGTCATAAAGAGATGAAGCAGCTGGTGAAAATATGAAGCGAAGAAAAAAAAAGCTAGAAGTGGAAATGAATATAAATGAATGTAAAGCAATTATTATCAATAACGAGAAGGGTGTAAAGCCAAATTTGTAACTAACGAAAGCTTTAACTAACACGATGGAAAAAAATTGCCCGATCTGGCTAAAAATCGAAGTCATGTTTTGTTTTGGTCTGAAATACTTGTGTTCCAAATTTGGTGTCAATCAGAACTTTAGTTTTTGCGGTATCGTGATGACAGACACATACACAGACGAGATTGTAATCTTATTAACTACCTCTTCAGCGTTAGCACGCTTTCGTTGGTTAACAAGACAAAAGAGGAAAACAGAAAACATTAAAAAAGAAAAATAGAAACGGTAAAAACATCCAAATAATTAGGAAGTGTATTAACAGAAGATGGGAAGATAAATAACGATATAAATAACAAAATAAATAAAAGTATTAAAATTTACTACGCGTTAAATAAGACAATTTCAGGAAAAGAGAAATAGAAAACGAAAACTAAAATAAGAGTGTACAACACAGTGGTACTACCAGTACTCATGTACGTGAGTGAAACGTGGAAATTACAAAATAATCAATAAGTGAAAATGCAGCGGAAATGCAGTTTCGTAGAAAGATAGGGAAAACAAAGATGGATAAAGACTAAATGAAGAAATAAGATTAATGACACAGTAAGAAGCAATTAAAACAAAAATAGAAAAAAAACAGCTAAATTAGTATGGCCATATAATACGAATGAAACAAAATAGATGGGTAAAGAAGATAGTGGAAATGAGCAGAATAGGATAAAGAAGAATAAGACCTAGAAAGAGCTTGATGCAAAGAATAGAAGAAATAGGAAACGGAATGAGAATACTTGCAATGGACCGGATGGGATGGGAAAATGGGTCAACAAATTAGAAGAAAATAATCCGACACCCTCAAGGGTAAAACGAGGATGGAAGAAGAAATAATTATTTTACTTTGGGCACTCAGCTCTGGTTGGCATTTCGGCATTAATGATGACTTAATATATACTTTAATAGAGCTAACCTAACGATATTTAAAAATAACTGAAAATCTGAATAATGATAATGCTTCTGCATTTTAGTAGTTCACTTCCAAGAACGATAATGCATTTCTTTTTTGGTATGCTGTGAAAAGAGCCATTTTAAAATCAAGAATCAAAAAAATAAGCCGGAAATCTGTGGCAAAAGCTAGCTTACATCTAGGTTACATCTCAGTTTAGTGGGGTTGCAAGGGTACCATTTCTCCAGCTTTGCATCCATATCTACCTGGTGCAGCAGACTCGCCAAACTCGATGTAAAAATTCTCGGAAAACGGCTGGTTTTAGCCAATCAAAAAGACGTCATCTTATATTACAACACCAGACCGCGTGTCAGCTAATTGACACTATAAAAACTGAAGAGGTAAAGTGGAAACTTCCGCAATATCTGGCTCTCTCAGCCAGTTTGAATAGTTTGAATGGCAAGAAGTTTAGTTCTATGGGAGCTGCCAAAAACTGCCTCGCGATCTTCTTTCTCAGAAAACCACGCAATTTTTTATTAAACTTTGGGAAGACATTTTTTTAGAAAACGATGTTAACTGTATATTTTATTGTTTTTTTTTAATATAACCGCTTGTCTTTAGTATTTTGAAATCAGGCGCGAATCTTTATAATTATCTATCATTCAAGTTTGAAGTGACCAAGGAAAAAACAAAATCCTAAAAGACAATTCAGCCGTAAAAGAGGAACTTTCATGAGATAAAATTAATGATTTTATATTATACCTCATTTGTTTGTTAGACAACGTACAAAATTAAAAAGAATTACAACTAGTACATCCTGAAGAATCAACATTATGCCTGCTATAAGGTACAGATAATTTTTTTAGTGTCACTTGACATTAAATCATTCAACATAATAATTACTAATTACATTTAATTATCGATCATAATTCAAAGAAATATTCTTTTAGAAGCGAAACGAATCGTTTTCAGTGGGTATAGCTCAAATTAGTAATTAATTAAAAAAAACTAACGTTAAACATATAACTTTTAGTGCGTGCATTCTAGCTGCGCATAAAGAAAATTTATTTTTTTTAATGATTATAAAGTAAATTGATCTTATTTTTGACGATCTACATGATCATCAGACAAACTGAAACTGATTATTCACCCATTATAAGAAGCTTACATTAAAGTAAATGATGAAATGAAGGATTATTAACAAAAAGTATCCTCTAGAAGAAAAAAGTAGAATAATTTTGTTTGTTGACATTTTCGTACTTATTTTGATGTAAAGTGCTAGGAAGGTTTTGTAATGCACTTCTAATTTTGATAACACCTTCCATTACACTCTTTGCACTTTGGCATCCTTCGAAACTAGTTTTGAACGAACTCTTCTATGTTACCTAAGGAATCTGGATACACTTGTCATCTTACGCCGTTGTCGATTGAAAACTGTCTCCCTTTTAGTCTATTCTTTACGTAAGGTTATTACAGTGCTTTTAACGTGGCAAAATGTGTAAAGTAGTTTGAACTACCGATGCAAAAATGTCCAAATACTCTTCTATCTAACGATCAGTCGCATGCCTGTCGCATTCGAGCGTCTTTCTGCCACCAACGATGTCTTCCTCCCCTACAGACGAAGATAGGCTTTATGATCTTTGGGCTTCTTCCAGATTAAAATTTCTTTTTTGGAGCTCCCGATATAATCTCTACATGTAATCATCCAATGATAACAATCATCAAGAACAATTTCTTCGAAACACTAATCAATAATATAAATCGCATATTAAATTGTAGTGCTACATTGCCCAGTATTTCGTTTTTAACCAAGATAATACTGCATGCAAATGTGTAGTGGGTGCCATATGTGTGTATGTGAGTGAGGGAGAAAAGGAAGGTGGAGAAAAAAGCACTATCTTGCATACCTCCATGACTAATTGTATTATCTTATATTTGAAGTTCAACATGTAACATATAGTCATGGACGTCTCTAAGAAATAAATAAACTATTTTATTCATCATGCCTTTTTGAGAATGTTTCCATTAAAAAGTTTTTTACATCTGCAGTTTTGTCATCGATTGTAATTTATAAATTCTATGGGCCATGAAAATTATGACAAATGTCAGATTCCTTTGATGTCGTAAGCCAAACTATATAGTCTGTTTTTGTTATCTTTCTTTTCATTAATTACTCTACTGAAAGGAATATTCTACCCTCACATAATGAAATATTACATTACAAATATTATGCGACTCGTCGTTTTATAAACATTGTTTTCCGTTATTTTTATCAGAGAGAATAAAACAGGAGTTTTTTTAGAAAAAAAAATTAGCAACTTTTAATCGTTCAACATTTTTATTGTTTTAAAAGTAAGAAAGTCAATTTGATCATCTCATCTGTAACTCAAATATTCCCTTTAAGTTAAAGGTCTTTAGGTTTAGTTTTCAAGATCCACTTATTTGTCATGACATTAAAAAAAGGCATTGAAGCTTATATATTTAAAAAAGAATATTTTTTAGGAGCAAACCACCAAAAGATGCGAATTTTTTTAAAGATACTAAATAATATTTGTTATCGGTCAAATTTTCTGTGTAAGTGAAATGGGCGCAAATGTGAAAAACCGACTTAAAAAAGGTTTTACTATGATTGGTTTTTAAGGTGAAAGAAATAATTCTGAAATATATATATTTTTTTTAATAAAAGAAAAAGCGTCATCAGATCTAGTGCAGGAACTCTTTTTTGAGAACTCAAAAATAGAATTCAGATTATATTTTAAAATCATAAACCATAAACAATTAATTATTTGAAGGTTTTTCTAGAAATTTTTTATGAATACACTTTCTGGATACTACTTTTCCAGCAAAAATATGTGCTAAACACTAAATCTTCAATGCAGATGTTTACGAAGAAAAGTGGTTTAAGATGTTTTTCTATAATCATCAGAAATCAGAGTAGTAAACGTTTTAGCCAACCAAAATTCACCTGATCATTAATTATTTAGTCTAATCAAAAATCATATCGAACAATTCGTAATCGGAAATAAATGAAACATCCATGTTATTTTCAAATTTGCTTGATCTTCAATTCAAATAAACACTAGGGGGCTTACACTAAACCGAAAAGCCTTTCTCCCAAAAGAAACCGTTAGTAGTGAATTCCTCTGTAATAACTAAAGATGTTAAATTTTTGTTAAGACGTATATATTCTACATTAGATTTTATCTATATTTTCTATTGCAAACAAAAAAATCCGCAAATCGCAGAGTTATTATAAACACACTCTTTATACAAGGTACATCCGTAAATGAATGAGACTGATACTATAAAATTCATTTAATTGAAGATGTATGTATTTATACACACGCATTCTTCCGAATAATATCCTTACGCATCAGCAGACTGTTGCGAGCGGTTCTGCTACGCGTCGTAGCTCGCCTGGAAGTCTTGAACTGGAACTTCTTTCAGAGTAATCATGACAGGAGCCTCTACATTTTCGACAGACCCAAAATGGTGTCCGTTTTAAGATTTTAGCCAGAGGAAAAGAAGAAATGGGGAAGGGACAGATTAGAGTTGTAGGGAGGTTGGAGAAGCATTGCTTCAATTTATTTCATCAAAGATTTTATCACTAGCAGCGACGCATGACTCGACGCATTTCCACGCAAAATGCAACGAACTTCTAGTGAGTCATTCTGAGTTCTGTCTTTTCGTCTCCGTATCGTACTCAAAAACCCACGTTTTATCACCAGTTGTCATTTTCTATAAAATGTCAGCCTCACTTCTCACACAATCCAAAAACTCACGAGACGATTTTACGCACAATGGATTTTGGAAGTCCAATTTTATTTACTATCAATCTAACAATTAGACCGTTTTCACCTTAGCTAATTGTCCTAAATGCGAGACATTGCTGTGCGCCTCTCATGTTGGTGTTCCTCAACGTTCTGTCTCCTTTTTCTGAACACTTTATGCATTACAATAAAATCACTCATTTTATCTTCCTTTTTCGTGTAAAACTGTCCTGTATTTTTCAAGATTATATCGCCCTTAAAACGGAACGAAATACAAGATACGTTCGAAAAGTAATAAGACTGATTTCCTTGGTCCACGAAAAAAGTCGGAGCCGGAGTTTTTGGTTAGTTCTACTGAACCCATTTGCCTTTGAGCCTTTACAGAGTGCGGATTGCTTGCAAAGTAGACAGCTGTTTGAAAAATTCACATTCGAGACACATGCTACGATATAGAAAACCTTTGGGAAGGATGATTTACTGAAAATAAAAGTGTTTAGGTGGCATAAAGTGTTCAGAAAAAGGAGACAGACGTTGAGGAACACCAACATGAGAGGCGCACAGCAATGTCTCGCATTTAGGATAATTAGCTAAGGTGAAAACGGTCTAAATGTTAGATTGATAGTAAATAAAATTGGACTTCCAAAATCCATTGTGCGTAAAATCGTCTCGTGAGTTTTTGGATTGTGTGAGAAGTGAGGCTGACATTTTATAGAAAATGACAACTGGTGATAAAACGTGGGTTTTTGAGTACGATACGGAGACGAAAAGACAGAACTCAGAATGACTCACTAGAAGTTCGTTGCATTTTGCGTGGAAATGCGTCGAGTCATACGTCGCTGCTAGTGATAAAATCTTTGATGAAATAAATTGAAGCAATGCTTCTCCAACCTCCCTAGAACTCGAATCTGTCCCTTCCCCATTTCTTCTTTTCCTCTGCCTAAAATCCTAAAACGGACACCATTTATTTAGTGCAAAATCTGTCTAGTTATCAATTGCAACAAATAAAGAACCGTTGAAAGTAGGAAAGCTTCCGTTTAAAGAATAAAAGAAAGCTTGGGTTATGCGCGGGACACTTATATTATTATGTTGAAGGAACGGTTGATTATGCCAGTAGAATACATTTTGGTTTTCTTGTTATAAATAAATACACATACATTCATCGTCTTTTACTAAAGCTTTACGGCGAGGCAGTCGTAAATTGACTAATTGTAACATTTACCTTCGTTAGTGCTATATTATTATCACTACCAAGGGGACCTTACGACCTCGGAAATTCAGTTCAGGATGAAATTTTGCAGGATAGTAGTATACCTCAAGGGTGTACACCGAGAAGAGTTATAAAGCGCACTAGTCAGAAATTTTTGAGAAAAAGAGTTCTAAAGTTTCAAGCGCAGCCTATATACTGGTGACAGCACGGCGAAGTACCCGAGTCGGTAGCGAATTTACTTGGCAAGCGGGCGTGTTCGATTCCTAACTTTGGTTAACTTTCTTTTTAAATGTTTTAAAAATTATAACAACTTTTAAATAAATTAATGACCTAAAAATATTATTACGAATTTTAAGATATTATAACCAGAGAGGTTAAAAATATTGTTTGTAAATTTGAGGAACCGGTTTCTACGTAGAAGAGTAGAAGTATAGCTGTTGGGGGTGGACAAACAAAGCCTGAATTATATGACGAAATCCCGGATCGCCCGCGTGCCAAGTAAGTTCGCTACCGACTCGGCTACTTCGTCGTGCTGTCATAATGTAAAAATCGACCAGTATATAAGCTGCGCTTGAAACTTTAGAGCCCTTTTTCCCAGAAATTTCTTACTAGTGCGCTTTATAACTTTTCTGGGTGAACACCCTTGAAGTATACTACTAACCTGCAAAATTTCATCCCGAACTGAATTTCTGAGGTCGTAAGGACCCCTTGTAAGATATATTAAAACTCGTGTCCCATATGTATTTATACAAGATTATAAGTCTACATTGAAGCAATACAGAACAGCATTACTACTCTGAGATAGAGTTTAAAGAACAGACCATGAATTCTTCCCAAAAGTTTCAAAATATAGGAACTATTACATTAATTTCCGAATTATATTACCTAAAAATTCATAAACATGGCTGGCTAATGTTTGCTGTTACCTTTAAATTAGCTTTCTCTTTCTATTATACACTTAACACAACGTCGGCGCCGATTCTATAATTTATTTACCATAATAATATTGGACAAGAATGTGGGATCTTGACGAGATCTGCTTTTCAAATCCGGCGATCACGTTTCTGATTTTTTGTAAAAAGTTCTCGCATGTTGTACTTTTTAATAAAGAAAACATGATCTTTGTGGACTTTTTAAAAATCGAACGAACCTTCCATTCAGCTGATCGTTAATCAGCTTAATTTCCGCATTGTGAAAGTTAAGCGAAACGAGAAGGCAACTTTTTGTTTGCAACTCAACAAAACCAAACCCCATGTCGGTTTCAATATAGTAATTTATAGTGCGAAGTTCGGCTGGATTGGTCTAATATCCGTGCCGTCTTTCAATGTTATCTTTTTGGATTTATAATAGATTGACTGTGCTATTAAAAACTACGTACGTCTTTTTTCAATTTTTTAACTGCGATCCATAACTCTATGTATAATCAATGATGCTGACCACGTGGAAAAAATCTTTTTCTGTCCAAATGTAGTCTATTTAAATCTTTTCTTTTCCAGAAAGTTATGTTTGTCTTTTTTTGAAGAACAAATATGCAGGGTCGTCGAGGTTAAATCCGGAAAATGAATAAACAATAAAAATAACATTAAAATTGAAGAAAAACTAAATATATTTACATGAAACTTAGAATAATTAAAATAAAGAGTATTGAGAATCATATTATTCAATAGTCCCTATCAGCGACCACGACCTTCTCGAGTTAGGACCTAAACCGGCTGCAAGCCAACAGAAGTTTGCTTCTTCTCCACATTACCTCCATGATACATGCCCTGAAACTGTCCTTGGTGTTATAATGCCTCCATTGACTTGACACCTTGATGACGCGTCACACGTCGTAGTCAAGGTTGTAGAGTGGCTGCAAGTGGAGAAACCAGTGGTACTATAAATTGTTGTATAGCCATGCCTGGGTTTTGCTTGCTTTGTGGACTAGAGCGAAGTCTTGCTGGAAGACCTACTTCTCCATCTGGAGCTTGACAACTGTCTCTAGCACTATCGCAGAGGGGGGAAACTGCGTGTATAACGGTAGGCACTTCAAAGGCATCTCTTGACAGATTAAATGGTCATTTTGGCGATTCGCTTTTCCATTCTAGTTGAAGTGCTCTGCGTTCGAAACAATCTCAAGAAATCGATACTGTGGTGCTTGATATCGTTCGTTTGGGTCTTGACCTACATCATCTTGTTATTCTCAGTCAATAGTTGGCGGTTTCTCAGGACGAAAGACTTGTAGTGCAGATTCTAGTGCACTGCTAGACTGGCTATTGACCTCGCCACACCTATTTCTACTTCACTCGAGATCGTGATCCATCTTCTTTCAATTCGCGGATGAATGCATTACTTTTTCAATCAGGTCGGTTGTTGCCCTATCAACAGTTACCTCCTTCTGGTGATCAAATTTCCTGTACTTCTCGGTTATGTCGTAAACTTGGGTCTATTTGTAGCTAAACCACGAAATAATTTCTGACGGGATTTCTGAATGGATTCAACTATAGCAACACTGCGTTCGTAATCTCGGCTGATTTCATTGACCATCATAGATTATTGATTATGTGAAGCTAATTTGTGTCACCTAATAGGGGATTACTCATGCGCATAAAATGGCTATTTCACTTTCTCGCTATACAACCTAAAAGACCTCGACGACCCTGTATATACTATACGTTAGATCACGAAAACAAATTATGATCGAAAATGAAGTAACAGTTTTTTGACCATAAAGCTCCAATTCTGAGGGAAAATACTTCTATAAGGTTTTGTTGAAAGTAAGTTAATTGTACGAGCATTTGAGCTTGTGTAATATGAGATTGAGCCTATTGCTCTGCAAAACGCTAACAAACACTGATGACTCAAGAAACAATAGACAATTCACGCGTCGAGAGGAAAAATTAAAAACGAAACAGTTGTATTAGCAGTGGATTTCATAACAAAATGTAAAGTTATGCACATTCTCACACAAGCGACGCAGTTCCATAGCGGTCATTGCCAACAACGCTGACAAACGATACACGGGCGTTTCTGTGTCAGCCGAACAATGAGGCCAGTTAAGTAACAATTCAGCAACACAATCTGCCAGCGAATTCCTACAAAATCATTAGCCCAGCAGCCGCGGCGCGTTTCGACACGGCTCTCGCCGCGGAAAAGCGGAAAACAGGGCCATTTCGCATCGCTATTGTAGTGGCGTGGACAATGGTCGGATAGCGCGCCGAACAGTCCAGTTAGGTCGGTCCGACTGTGTCCCATGGACGCAATTAAGGCTCGCGATAATTGATACGGTTTTTTAAAGGACGAGGAATTCAGCGAGCGTGTCGAATAGCGAAGCGGCAGTACCTGTGCGGACTTGAAGACGGCAGGTCGCCCGAGGTGTCTCCGGCCCGCGAAGAAATTGTTTACGTAATAATCAAAAAGGTGGAGTTGTAAAAGTGAGGCTGTACCGTGGTTCCTGGTCGTGGTTGCGCAACGAAAGCGGCGTGTTGGTTGTCGATCGAGGTAAAAGTCCGCGATGACGAAGAGCTTTTCGAATTTGGTGACGCCATATATAAGCATGCATAGCATAGAGGAACTGTAACTACAGTGGTCTGAACTTTTTACTGTAAGTAACTATGCTGGCACTAATAAGTCTAACAACAGAAAAAAAAGCTTAATTACAAAATAATTGTTTACATTATCCCAAAACGTCCGTCCTATCATACTAAGGGAGATTATAATTACAAAATTTTATTATTATACTTTATTTGTCATTATTTCTTTAGCTATTCAAATGCAAACAGTTTTCTCCACTTTTGTTTAAATTCACATTGTCTTGGACTAAAGAAATCAATGAAAGACCGACTTAGGAATGAATTTTATTTTAACGGATGGTTCTGCCATGTATACTCTTTATTAGATAACGTTTCGAAACTTGTAAGATGCTTACATAACTAACTGTAATTTTGACCTTTGTATATGAACATTTTTTTTAAATAACTCAGGCTATCGCATACTTCACCATTTATATAAATAGTAGTCATGCTGTTGTGATTTTATTCTTAAAAACCCAAAGTTTCTATTTTAAGCCTCAGCAGGTTATCTGAGTGAAAGTCGCGGCTTGCCCACGGGCTATTTAACACTTGCTTCAATTAACAAGTTCATTTACAACATAATTCCTTGTAAAAGAAATTGTAACAGTCATACTTTCCTACGAAGGTTACTAAGTTAGTGTTCTCTGGAATGTAATTATGCGACAAGGTAACTTATGCTGGCTCCGGCCTGGCCCTAAATCATTTCGGGAAATGTATCGTATTACTGAAATTCTGAAATAAATAAAAATATACAGAGTTGTTCAATTAACCAACTTTTGATATCGCTCTTCCCACTTCTACTTTGTTTGCTAACCCTATTTACTTATTAAATGTCGCAAGCTGTTTTTCTAACTTGAACGTCAAAGGATTCACGTCATCGCAGCTTAAGGTTTATATTTCCTAATAGACTCGTCTATTCTGAAAATCTTACTATGTCCAGAAGCTCTCGCTTTTATTATATTCAACGCTGTTTTACACTTTCCACGTAAAAATTAATAGTAGGAACACTTGGCTGATTGACTTGACTAACTCCTGATGAAGCTACTTGGGAAGAGTGTTAGGCATCTTATTTCACACGCGATGCTTTCTACTCTTTCTCTTCGTTGTAGAAAGTGTGAGTGGTGCCCTAAAGATGTCACGTTTTTGAACTCTATCGTTCCTGAATTAATAGTGTCTAGACATTTTCTGTCTAAATCAGTGGTGCTTGTTATTTCCTCTTCTTCCTTCTCACTTACTTCCAATTATCAATCGAATTCATTTATGTCCAAGTATTTCTTCATTTCATTTTCATGCAAAACTATTGTTAACATATAGATGTAAAACAAATTATATATTTTTAATTCTTAAAAAGAGGTTTGAAGCATTTCCAGTGTTATACAAAATCGTTGACGGGCACAAAATTTTGTATGTAGGCCTTTCAGGGACTACCTATAGTACAACAGTAGCTCTATATAAATAATAAATGCATGAGGATTTTCTTAGAAGATTAAAAAAATTGTTTATTTAATTTAGGTGAAAATGGCACTAGGGGCATTTCAATGAATTTAGAAAGTAAATCAAATCTAGAAAACCTTAATGCTCTGGTTTGGTCAATAAAATATTTTACTACTAAGGAATGCAGTTCCATTAAGTCGTTTGGAGTTAATTTCTGGTCGTTTGATATTTATAACGTGCAATTAAATTTAAATATACGAGGGATGTTCGAATTAAATTGGCGGTATTATGGATTTTAGTATAGAAACAGCATTTGCGATTTAGAGATTTGTTACATGAGCAAATCAAAAATAAACAGGTGTTTTTTCCGTGCTGTAAGCGAAGGGGCACGGCTTCTGGGCGTTGTAGGTAAGACTTCTCCCTGTAGAATACCTCTCATTACCATGATCTCAAAGCAAGAGGTATCTTAATCCGTTGCGTAACGGATTATTATCTAGTTTCTCATCACAGAGGCCTAAAACCGCATAGAATTTAAACAAGAGTTGGCGCGCAATTTGAGGACAACACCTTTAAGAAGACTCAAGTGTATGCGTAGCATAAACAGACGAGAAGCATTTGAAAATAGAAGTCACCGACGTCACCCAAAGACCAATGGGTTTGAAAAGCATATATACATTATTTATCGCCTTCTCGAGGACTGGCGCCGATTAACGGTTGTCAAAATTGCTTATGAAGTCTGGATAAGCTACAGTGCTCAAGTAATCAGTAAATTCACGACGCCCACCTCCATACAGCTGCCCAAACTCGATGATAAATTGAGCATTTGCTTTGGTTTACACTTTCGACAGTCCTGAACTATCATTCTAAGATTATCATTTGTGTGAACCATTAAAGAAATACTTTGAGAACAGATATTTGATGACGATCTTGCTATTGAAACGTTCATTCGCGATTGATTAGTGCCACGACCACTTTCATTTTACATTAGCTTATCGAAAAACTACCTATCCGTTGGGAAAACTGTTTTTTTTTGTAAATCAAGAAATTACGTAAAAAATTACTTCGTGTTTATGGTATTTCCAGTATATATATGCCATATATTAATTCTGCAAATTTTCTTTCTTCATTCGGCACTTGAAATCCTTAAATTAAAATTTTTAAATAAGCAGTGAATTTAGAGAGATCTAATTCGTTTAGCTACTGACTAATTAGAACTCCCCATGAAGGTTTTATTCTCATTTATTAATTTTTGATTAATTTGCGGCTCCATAACAAAGTGAACGATTTGTTTTGCTGGCAAAAGGTCGAAGCTATAGGTAAATCAACATTCTACAGCTTCTTTAATGTTTGTCTACAGACATCTGAGTTTATTGTGACTCTTGATGTCATGAACCTCGTCATGATCAAAATTATATTTTTTCTAATGACATTTGGAGAAATATTTGCGAAAATTCCGGCAACATAAATCAGACAACTTGTTGTCATGTGTCACTTTCTAAAATTTCCCACATTAGTCACTCGTAGTACTATCATTTCTAACGAGATCTTCATACAAATTACACTATTGTTTTCATTGAGTTTTAGTATCCTAAATATAAAACGAATTTTTATATAAGCAGTAGTGCTTTTTTCTCAACAATGTAAGTACATTTATATATTTCGTACAATACTCTTACGTTACTCATTTTCCTCTTTATACACTTTTGTTGTGAATTGATATCTTGATTTTCCTTTGACCATATTTTAGTAGTAGTTGTTATCGTTGCAATAAACATCTTTGTATCTATTGCTCAAATTACGAAGTGTTTAGAAAGGTCGAATCCTTATTTGTTAGGCTTTTATTTTATTAATAATCTTGAGTCTATTTATAAGACGCTGGCAATAGAATATCTGATGGGTCTAACATTTTGAAATAACCATTTCTGTTTCGAATATTATTGGTGATATATTTATGAGTTTTTAGGTATTTTAGTGTTTTTTAATGAAACTGTCGTGACTTAACAAGGTTTAGCCATTGAAGAACTTAAAAAAATTGTAAATGATCCAGAATTTTACAGCGATTTGGAATGTGATGATAGAACTTCCTTCGGAAACACAATACACGAGTGCCGCAGACTATACAACCGATGAAGCAAATCAAGGTGACACAGCCACTTTACTCAGTACTCACAAAACTAATAATGTGGACAAAAAAAAACTCTCATTTGTTTGCAGTGCATGACGGAAAACGGCACCGGTGTAGGCAAAAGTTCCTTTAGATAGTAATGACATCAAAATCCAAGGACAAAAGCACAAAAAACAAAACCCATATTGAACTGTTTGGAATGATACAGAACATATTGCTAAATATATTACCAAAGAAATAGTTAGATATGCTGCTGCTGTAAAAAAATTGTTAAAATATTTTCTGTTAGTAAAAGAAGTGAAAGGATTGTTGGACATATATTTTCATATTTTACCACCAGAAAAGATATTGGTCTGAGAAAGAGAACTTAATGCCTAGAAATAAAGAAATATTTATAATCTGTGGACTGACTTTCTAAACGAAAACAGAAGTGATAAATGTTTGACAGATTACAACAATGGGGAGTTTTTCAAAATCTCGCCTATTTACGATGCTACATCGTAGGTCACATTTAGGCTTCTTAAAAAGCAGTTGTAGGCAAATATATTTTCGAAATTTCCCTTCCTTCATTTTCCATTCTTCATTTGTTTTTCATTTTCTCCTACATGGTTTGAGACGTACAGCGACTGAAGTATGTGTTGCACCCAAAAACGCAATTGGTTTCTTTGTCCCCTTTCCATTTATATGGGGAATGAACTCATTTACAAAATACTCATAAAATGACAGTGCACTCATACGCCCACTTTCTGTTTTCCCCAGACACCAACCTTTTGGTACGGCTGTAGCAATAGTTGCAGGCATTATCTCGTATTTAAACAGAATAAGAGACAGAACCAAAGCGCTATCTGCACTAGTGGGTAAAAAGAGTAGCGACATTGTTTTTGGCGAACTTACCTCAGTAAACTTGCCTTTCTTCGGCATCTAGCACCAGTGCGCTCCTGGAAGCAAGGTTGAAACATTAATTCATGTTGAAAATCCGACTGAAATACTGAAGTTATTCGAAATCTTCGGCAAGGATTGCTTTTGCGGAAATAGTCATAGTTTTTTTTTATATATATACAAAATCCCTGGTTTGGTTTACATGTTCATCTTTTTTTGGCCTGTTTTAGGATAATGAGAAGATTATAAACTCATTTTTGTAATGGTTTAAGTTTCCAATTTCTGCACCTCGATATTTGTAACGGTTTTCTGAACCGCGAAAGAAGTTTCCAGTTATTTACTGGAAAATGCCCGATCTGTAGAAGATACCACCTAGCTACCTAACTATCTAGAAAGAAAAGAAATCTAGAATATTTATTTCGCGTAGAAAACGCAGTGACGCACACCAATTTTAGTATTTCTCCCTTCACTTCTTTGCCCATAGTACTGTAAAGCTGCTCTGGTCTAGGAAAATAGCTTTTCCTGAAACGTAAATATTCCGTAAAGTTGTATGAAGTACTTTACAACTTTGAGACACTTCTGCTATTTTGTATAGCTGTTTGTGCTTGTTCTTCTTTTCTTGATTAGTATAAAATTTCTTTTCAGATAATTACCATTATAACCGACCTAAAATTAAAACAATCGATTATTTTCTAACACAGTAGTGGTAGAAGGTACATCTTAGGCGAGTTTTTCACTCCCTATTCTTTCTGGCCATAGAGAACGAACATGAATTAGTTCCTATAGCCACTTTGTAGCTATAAGGGGTGAGACTATGAAGACAAGTCTTCTCTGGTTGCTACCACCTTTAATTGGTTCCCTAACAAATGCATCAGTTTCGACCGTCTTTAAAAGCGAATTGAACAAAAAATATAAAAACAATGGTCTTAGTACCCATCGAAAGATTCTAAAGCTTATAGTAAAAAAAAAACATTTGTGGAAGATTTTAGAAGTGATACTGTTGATAAATTATTACTTTTAAAGCGAAATTATCATAATTATGTAATTACGGTAAATTTGAGCCGTTACCTTAAACATTAAGATGTATAAAGAATCAAAAGAAACATTCTATAATGTCTTTTAATGAAAAACTATTAATACTCACATGGTTGAAATAGACCAACATGAATGGAATGTTGCAATTACGAAATAAAAAATGGTATGCATCATTGTGCACCTGAATGATCGACATGAAAATTATTATGCCATTTTTTAAAGACGATCCTGGACATCTAAAGCAAAAAACATTTATCGTCAGCAGCGACGTTTATTTGTTGCAGCTTAATCGCCTTTACATCAAGCAAAAAGAACATATCGAACGCCGTGGGGTTGAACCCATGCCAACAAAAGATGGAAATTGTTCTCTAATCCATCCTACTTTTCTGCTGAGACCCCCATGGACTAGTACGCAATCTATGACGATTTGAATGAGCTGGTAATCAACGTCAAAGTGTGCCTCGAAGAACCAGCGCTTCTTTGTTCGTGGAATTAACCTTCTGCTAAGCAAGTGGGGAGCAATAATTGTAGTTTAATGGTGACTCAGCTTCAGAATGATTATTGCAACGTGTTTTGCTTTCACTAGAATTTTTTTTTTAAATATATTGAGTAATATATTGGACAGCTAACCAATCTAACATGACTTTTGTTGACATTTTTCCAAACAATATCAGCTGCATACTGAAAATTAGAAACAGACAGTACAATGGAACGATTAATTATATCTACTTCTAAGTTAATTGACGATGGCATATCTAGACACCATGTGGTAATTAATTCTAGTCAACGAAGTTGTAAGAAAAAAAAGGACAAACTTTTTTTGTGTCTTCACAATTTATATTCGAAAGTTTATGCAAAGAATAAACATTTTCAAAATATAAAAAGAGTAGGGTGGAATAGTAACGATAAGCTGAACGAAATTGACTGCATTTACTTTAAATTCACTAGTCTTCGTAGTGGAAATTGAAATCGGAGCGTTAATATCGTGTTTTTTTTTTATAGAGGTATAGAACTTTGAAATGGAATAAAACAAAGATGAATTTTTTAAATTGACATGAAACTTACTTTATTCGAAAGGTAATCTTCTGGCATTATAATTTAAATATGACTTCTGGCATATGACCGCCACGGCTGGCTCGGACGTAGTCTAATCTGGAGGTCCAATTTTCTATGACTTTTTCCAACATTTGTGGCCGTATATGGGCAATAACACGGCGAATGTTGTCCTCCAAGTGGTCAATCGTTTTG
This sequence comes from Sinelater perroti, assembly GCA_036346155.1. Taxonomy (NCBI): domain Eukaryota; kingdom Metazoa; phylum Arthropoda; class Insecta; order Coleoptera; family Elateridae; genus Sinelater; species Sinelater perroti. The sequence goes on from JARFIY010000099.1 coordinate 5,063,647, forward strand.
GGCTTAGCGACTTCACATATCCCCACAGAAAATAGTCTAGCGGCGTTAAACGTGAAACTATGCGGTTACCAAACGTTTCCTTCAACAAATCAATTGTGGCACGAGCTGTGTGACATGTTGCGCCGTCTTGTTGAAACCACAGCTCTTGCACATCATGGTTGTTCAATTGATGAACGAAAAAGTCAGTAATCATGGCTCTATAGCGGTCACCATTGACTGTAGCGTTCTGACCAGCATCGTTTTTAAAGAAGTACGGACCAATGATTCCACCAGCCCATAAAGCACACCAAACACTCAGTTTTTCTGGATGTAACGGTGTCTCAACATACACTTGAGGATTACCATCACTCCAAATACGGCAGTTTTGTTTATGGACGTATCCATTCAAACAAAAGTGAGCTTCATCGCTAAACAAAATTCGCTTATGAAAATCGGGATCAACGGCAATCTTGTTTTGGGCCCATACACCGAATCTACGCCTTGCTAGGTGATCGTGTGGCTTCAATTCTTGCACGAGTTGGATTTTGTAAGCACGCAAACCAAGATCTTTCCGCAAAATCTTCCATAAAGTGGATGAACACATATCCAATTCCTGTGCACGATGATGGATAGACTGATTCGGGTCTTCCTCTACGCTACGCTCTACAGCAGCAATGACTTCTTCTGTACGCACTGTACGACGTCTCTGTGGATGCGTTTTATCATTTAGAGTAAACGTGGTGCGAAAACGTTCCGTAGTTAATCGAATTAATTGCTCTGATGGACGATTATGTTGACCGTAAAATGAACGTAGTGCGCGATACGTATTTCGAACAGAACCATGATTTTCAAAATAAATTTGCACAACTTTGGAAGCGTTGTTCAGGCGTCAGTCTATTCATGTAGAAATGCCAAACCAAACTAAACATAAATTACTTGACAGCTGACAAAATGACCGCCAGTTAAAAAAGTGTTACCAACTTAAAATTTTATACCTCTATAAAAAAACACCCGTTATAAAAGTAATTTGAATGTTATTTCATTCAATGGAATGTTGATTGTAACGTGATATAATTAAGAACTAATTTAAATTTGTAATTTGCTTACCCAACATAAACTTGTATTTGTGTTTAAAATAATCCGGCCATCATTTTTATTTGATTTCTAACAATAAACTTGATAACGTGATATTGTGATGGCAATATAATTTTCATTCAAAATTCTACAAAGGACCAAACACGTGGCGATCAAATTATTTGATGCAGAATAAGTATATGCTATCGCAATATAGTTTTTCTTGATAAAGGTTGATCAAATGCTTTCTGCACCATTTTAAATGCTTTAGTAGCATTAATTTTATTTTTAACACAAAATTTAAAGTAACTTCTTTATTGAACAATATTAGACATTTTAAATGTCTAAAGAAGGCAGAAAGTTTATGTAAATAAATTGCTGTAACTTAAAAAAGTCTTTTTAAATATCAAACTGAAATTAGAAGCAAATGTTACTGAAGGTTGTGCCCACATAAAAAAAGTTTTTCAAACTACGACTATCGCGCGAGTTTAATATTTGAACAGAGTAGTCATTGTTTTCCACGGCAAATAGTTCTAATTGTATTTGAATACTTCTCGTATGTCTAATATAAGCATATTTTAAACGCCAGAACGTATGCAACATTAACTTATTTTAAGGAAGACGAGTGCTTTATTACCCCCTCTTAAACAAAAATTTTTTATCGCTTGCGGTTCCGGAAATATAATACCTCGGCCGGGCCTGCCGCTAAGCCAGAATTTGTCATTCGGAGGCATTCGGGTCGGCACGGAAAGGCACGAACAATTGACAGCAATAGTTGAACTTTGACCTGTGTGACAGCAGCAGCAGCACTCATAATTTTTTTTATATATATAATTAATAGAGATAACTTTTTGCACGAACAAAATGTTTGTTTGTAATTGTGAGTTAGCAATAACTTATATTTAATTTGTTTGTGCAAGTTCTTGGTTATTTATTGCTTCCATTTTAACAGAGATAATGTTAGGAAATCACGCGTTTGACATTCCTCCAGAAATCACTGTTTTTTTCTTAATTCGTGACTCACGAATTGCTTATTAACTTTTTTCTATCCCCCTCCTATATTCAAATTAACTTGTTAACAAATTGAATATTGCAATATTATGGGTTTTTATTTGATTGGTGATTATTTATTATCAAGGGGTATATTTGAAGTTTAAACAATTTATTATTACTTTTTTTTATTAAATATCAAAAATGGTTTAACTTTATCATAAGTTAATTTCGCTCAAGATTCAAACTATAGAAGGCAATCTAAATTTTTTAAGGTTAAACGAACTGCAATGAAATTTATATCAATCTAAGCTTTATTAGACCATATAAATTTTTCCCAGTCCTATTGTATCTTTCATTTAAACGAAGCAAACGGGAAGCGGGCCAAAACCATTATGATTAATGATCGTGTTTAGTAAATCATGCAGGCGAAACTGTGTGGACGTTAAGATTACTTTTATGGTATTTAACATTGCAATCCTACGCATTGGCTTATTTTTATTGCTTCAAAAACAAACACTTGCAATTAGGCCATAAACGTAATCAGATTTATACACTCGTTAATACAAGGTGCCGCCTGAAAGTTATAAATTGCATTTTTGTTATTAGGATTTTCTTTTCATAAAAATCATCAATTCAATTTTGAAAGCCTTTAATCATTTATAGGATTGAAAATAAAATTTTAAAAACAGAGTGAAAATTAAATAAAATATGAGTATTTTGTGTCATTAACTTATTAAGTGGTAAGCCCGCAAAAGTTTAGTTTCAACACTAGTTATCGCATGAACTCTCCCACGCCTCTTCAGGAATCTGGGCATATTTCTCATTTTGTACCATTAGAACGTCCTCGTCATTGGAAAATTTTGTTTTGATATTTAGTGGACAATTTCGATGCTGTTGACAAAGCGAAAAGTTCATTTTCAAAATTACTGAGCATCGTGCGGTACCACGAAAGGCTTCGTGTATTCACCAAAGAGAACAAGCTTTCTCTCGCCCAGAACTGTATGAATTGCCCACGCAGGAATGTTGAAGCATTCTTCTATTTGGCAATAGATCACGTGCTTATTGGACTCGACAGTAGCGATATTCTCCTACGTAATAGACGAGGACAAGCGTCAAAACCTAGGAACGTATTTCAAACTGAAATTTACTATCTGAATACGATGAGATCAATGCTTTTCCAGCTCAAGAACCATTTTTGTCAATACTCAAGTCATATATAAAGCTGTAGCACAAAGTTGCAAGGTATTATTTTATTCAGACCAGTACACGTCATTTAATCAGGAAACGCATTATCTTTTTAAATAGTTGCTGATAAATTATAATGTTGACTATGAGGTAAGGTTTCATTGAGAAAGATTCTTGAACGATATTTTCAGTCCAGTTTTGTAGTACTTCATTACTAATGTTTTTGTTCTTTCTTTTCAACTCGGTAAGGGTGCGTTACCTAACTCTTCATCACATTATCATTGAAGCAGAATAATGTCCCTTTGTTTAATTTTGTAAATTAAAAGTAGGTGGTCAGAATTTTTCTTGTAATTCTTTAGAAAGCTATCTTTGTTGTATAGAAGTTTTTTATCACATGAAAGCTTTCATCCTTATACTCACTTCTGTACAAAATTTCTCCCCTTGAAACTCCGATTGTGTTGCAGATTAAAATGTGCGCCAATGCATGTCTGAACTTAAATAATAGTGCCACATGATGCTACCAGATGGCATTGCTGTAATGCACAGGAAGCAGGTATTGACTTATTTGTGCAGTGCTGCAAATGCAGCTGTGGACAAATCTGAAAGCTATGGAAGCAATCATCGGTAACATTAAACAGTGTGGTCAAAAACGTTATTTAAATGGCTATTCACAGCAGACGAATCGTTGTTTTGGTTGGAAAAGAAACGCCAGCCTATAGAATGGCAACACTTCAGAAGCTTTTCATGAATGCCCCCTCCTAAGAACTTTATTAGTAAACAAGAATGTAAATCACTAAAGACGTATTCAGAAATGTTGCCACGGGAAATTAAGGTGCGGCTTTATCACAACGCGTAGCCACATGTCAATAACCACATCGTTGCCACTCAGTGATACTGTGATCAAATAAAAAATTAAGATAGAAGATAATTGGTTCTAAAAAATTAAGAGAAAGGCGATTGTTTTATCAGTTTTATGCGGCGTAAGGATCTGATTTACAGTTGCTTCAGTTTTAGTTTTGGCACACTTCCAGTTTTTTAATATCTCTGAATCGTTAAATAACTGACGCATCTATTTAGCTGTAGACTCCATCTATTTATACGAGTAGTAATAAGTTGTTGTATGAAGTGCTAATATTTAATGTGTTTAGCAAAATATGTTGTTATGTTTGGTGAAGTAGGTAACATTTAAATGCCTTTCTTATATAGTGTTATGATACACCCTTAAACTATATTATTAATTTATAACATTCTACCATATTTATGTTAGTCATGTATGAAACTCAAAAATGCGAAACGAAGAAATTTATTTGGAAATGGATGAGGTGTCTTTCATTTGGATGCCATCTGTAAGCTCTCAGGATACATAGTTCTACCTCACGCCACATATTTGCCAGATCTCGAGCCAAATGACTATGCTGTGTTTAATACAATGAAAGAAGTGATGTGTGGTAAGAAGTTCATAGAAGTGCACAGATACTAATAAAATGTATACTTGTTTCTTTGTAATAGAATGTTGCTGAGGAGAAAATATAGGGTTGTCCGAAAAGTCATAACGGATTTTGCAACAGATGGCGTTACACTTTTTTTTAGATTAGAAACGTCATCTCAATCCGCACAATCGTTATATATTTTGACAGATGACAGTATAAACTTTATTTGATTTGATCGCGTCCTTCAGTTTTTACATCAAGTTGAAAATGAAAGACCAAACTGTGCATTTCGGCATTTTTGCTTTTTTATTTTCACGCAAGAAAGGCTTGTTAAAAATTGCGTAAAGTTTACGGGGACAATGACCTACAAGAGCGTCAGTGTCGGAGATGGTTCGCTAAATTTCGTGCTGGTGATTTTGACATCAACGATGGTCCTCGCAGCGGAAGGCCCGTTGAAATAAAGGCATTGATTGAAACAAACCCACGTTCGACCACTCGTGACATCGCGGAGACACTGAGCCTTCATTATTCAACCGTCCATGAGCATCTCAGGGAGCTGGAATTTATCAGCAAGCTCGATATATAGGTTCCGCACGACCTTAAAGAAATCCTTCTACTCATCTCAATCGCAACAAAATCGACCCGTTTTTGAAGCGCCTCGTAACCGGCGATGAAAAATGGATTGTTTACAACAATATTAAACGTTAACGATCGTGGTGCAGAGAAAAAGAACGAGCTAAAACAACATCCAAACCCGATCTTTATCAAAAAAATAGTAATGGAACAAGGGTGTAGTATTTTTTGAGCCTCTACCGCGGAATCAAACGATAGATTCTGTTGTGTGCTGTCGTCAACTGGATGATTTGAATATATCTCTCACGGAGAAACGACCAGAACTCGTCAATCGCAAAGGCATGATGTTCCATCCTGACAATACGAGACTACATACAGAAGTTGCTGCAGTTTGGATGGGAAGTTTTGGCCCATCCTCATTACTCATCGGACCTTGCCCCATCAGATTACCATTTGTTTAGTTCTTTGTAAATTAATTTGAATGGTAGGTTTTTTTATTCTGATGAGGCCATCGAAGAGCATTTCATCCAGTTCTTCTTTGGCAAAGAATAGTCTTTCTACGAGCGCGAAATCACGCAATTGCCAAAAAGATGGCAAAAGGCCATCAATCAAAATGGCCAATACATTATTTATTGAACTTTGTTATACACATAAGTGACCTCTATCAAGAAGCGTCATTACTTGTCTTCAAAATTACCATTCCTGTCCACGTACGCATCCCAACACAGATTACCATTTGTTTCGTTCTTGAATGGTAGGTCTTTTGATTCTGATGAGGCTATCAAAGAGCATCTCATCCAGTTCTTTGCTGGTAAAGAACAGTCCTTCTACGAGCGCGGAATTATGCAACTCCCAGAAAAATGGCAAAAGATTATAAATCAAAGCGGGCAATACATTATTGATTGACCTTTGTTATGTTATTAATAAATAAGTTTTGAAAATGACCCAAAAATACGTCATGACTTTTCCGACAACCCAATAATTATATATTTGAACTTTCCAAGTAAGAACTATCAATAATTGTGGTCTTTCTAGTCTAAACTGATGAATTGCTGGATAACACTGCGCATATAAACCATTTGGAAATTTTAAGCTTCCAGAAAGATTCACTCACTAATATTTTATCTTATGACTGTTTCATTATATTACATAAACACTTTTATAGGATAGCTAACCTGCTAATCTAGTTTTTGTGCAAGTATAAAACCAACGCGAGAACCGAAAATAACTATTACCTCAGTTGCTAAATATAAGCAGCGTTTACAAATAGCAAATAGCTGAATCGATATAAGCAAATATTGGATGACTTGCCAGAACGAAGTTTTACAAAAAGGTTGTCTGAAGAGCAAATATCCCCTATAGTAAAATTATTCATTAATAATCGAACTTAAAGCTGGCGCGAGTAAAAATATCTCGTTGGGAATAATATTTTTGTACTTTCGTGGCAATTAAATGAAAAATAGACTACTACAAGATCAAACACATATAGCACCTTGATCAAATCTTTTATCTCAGAAAACTGAATTTAGATGTGGTGTTTAGTAACGAGTTGTTCTTTTGAACATGGCTTCCGAGCAGAAGCGCGTATAGCTCTGACTACAGAGGCCGTTTTTGCATTTTGCCAGGATCCACGTCTAATACCGCTTAAATATACGCAATTTTAGTACTTTGTACAATTTCATGTACGATTCTAATGCCGAAAGAAATACTGCGACTATCTCAACGGTGCTTCCTGTCATTAGTTAAGAAATAATTTGATAAAAATAACAGCAATTGAATGATTGCATGAAGATAATAATCAGAAATACCTAATACTGAGCTAGATATGTCAGTCCTATTGAGAATGTTTGGTCGTTCATGGAAGATAAACTTAAAGGAAAACAGATATAAAGTATGAAGCAAGTATCTTAAAAAGCACAAAAGGTGGCAGAAAATTTGTTAGAAATGTACTAAACCATAATAATAACTGCGACTATACTGCAGTAGTTAAGAGCATGAAATACAAATTCAACAAAGACTTCGGTAAATTACGGAGTGTTGTGTATGTGTTATAAGCACCACGTTCTGGTGTTTCTATGTATATGAATATTATGAATCGCTTTTTGGGCTTTTTAAATTAACTTTTTTATTTCACATTTCTATATTTCCTTTTTTTGAATAAAGGTCTTTTCAATTTTACAATCCCCCCAATATATTGTGCCTTGGATTTTTCTTTTTAACATTGGAAGGTTTCTAATAATGTCTGCTTATCGCATATGAGGGCATCCTCTTCATTCTTCTGTCCTAGTCAAGAAGAATAGGGCAGTCGTTGTAAATTCTGTTTGGCGTCTTTTTATCGACAATTGTGACTAGCAAACTGTGCTTGCCTTCTTATGTTATGAACCGTAGTTTTGCTTATGTCTATCTTTGTTCTATCAAAGTTAAATTTAGCGTTTATCCCTTTGTTATGCTTTATTTATTATTAATATTTTCACATATGCTTCATCTACCAAAAAATGCTTATAATAATAATAATAGTAAAGCCCTACCCCCCGCGTGGGAGCACGGCCTGCGAACTGAGAAGTTAAGGCCCTCATACGTTCGCTCTCTCTGTCCGGTTGTCGCGCACCATCTCTAATGTGGGGCGGTGTGGCAAGCACCGCACCTTAGACGACCGCCATTATTACCCCTTGTTCGAATGAACGCAGGTACTCAATTATTTTTAGTAACTGAGTAGGCCACCCGCCAGGCATCACAGAGCACCGGGAATTGAACCCGGGTCCGTCAGCATCGCAGCCCGCCCCTCAACCACGGGACCACGCTGGCTGTTGCTTATACTAATTGTGTTATTTTAATTTTTATTTCTTTATTATTTACATTAGATATAATGCACTACAAAAAATAAGTGATCGCTATCAGCATACCAATAATTACTATAAATAGAACCCATTAAATACTTAATTAGTAGTACTTATTTTATATGAATCACGTAACCCTACAGGTGGACCTTGACAACGTGGGTGGATGCTTTGTAGTGTAAAGGATGTTCTTCCATTTCTCCAACTTTTTCTTGGAATCCATGTCTAAAAAAAAGATTCTCTGCTGTTATATCAGTTTCTAAAGTTCCCAATCGCCATGGCATATTTCCATTTATTATGTTCTGTGCGTATAAACATTTCTCTATTTATCTCAAACCAATTTCTTCCTCGTTCCTACTTGCCATCAATCTTTCCTTCTTATATATAATGCATTGTTATGTATGTTTCGTGTCGTATTGTGATCAAAGTAAGATAATTTCCTTTTTATATTGGCCACTAGTTCTTCCTCCATTCCAGTTCGTCTCGAAACTTTGTCATTACTTACTCTTTGTGTTCAAGGGATTTCTAACATTTTTTTATGTGTACATATTTCGAAAACTGTAAACCGAGCTGTTTTTTTTTTGACTGTCTGTATTTCACATCAATACAGTAAAGTTGACAATACATAGCATTTCAGAAGACACAATCTTAGATTTAGATTGAGGTGGCTAGTTAACATTGTTTGAAATCTATTAAAGGTTGTTCTTGAAATCGCTATTCTTCTCTTTATTTCGTCTTTGCACTCTATTTTTGAGTTAACTAAGCAATCTAAGTATTTGTAATTATTAACTTGTTTGATTCTGATATTCTCTATAGTAACATTTGGTTTATATTATTTCTGATTATGACCATAACCATTTTTTGTTTACGTTTATTCTTATTCCACGTTTGAGTTTTCTTCTTTTGATCAATCTAGTAAATTTTTCGCCTTTTTATCCTCCATGCTATTAAAGCCATATCTTATATTATTAAGTAACTCAATTTACTTTTATTTCTTCTGATCTATCAGCAAGGGCGTTTTTTATTATCTTTTCCGAACATTTATACGAATCGTTATCGCCGTTGTTTCCCTCTATTTGTTGTTATCAGAGAATAATTCAGTTATATGTTTTCCGCTCTTCTCTCTTCTCTTCAATTATTACCGCTCACTAAATTCCTAGGACATTTTTTATTATAGCTCCACTTACTTCTTTAACACGTTTTTATTATTATCGTGCTTTTTGTATTTATTCGAACTTCTGACAGTATTTATCCAATTTCTTTGACATATTTTATTTGATCTGGAATTATTATATCTGTGCCGATATTTTTGTTGATTTATCTACTTGTTTTCTTCTTTCTTCTATTAATTATAATATTTCTTCTATGATCCATTTATCATATTTCTCTTCTTTATGTTGTTTTAATATCGTTTCTTTGACTGAGTATGCAATTGCATTTTTTCGTCTTCCTACTTATTTTAAACTCTGTTCCATCAATCTAATTAAATTGTTTCTAAGTTTTAGTCGTAGTTTCACTATTAATGCCAGGGTATGTTTTTGCACTTATTACGATGTTCCCAAACCTTTGGAGGTAAGAACAAAATCTATTTTAATTTCCTATTTTTTGTTGATTATATTGTAAGTCGATATTTACTCTTCTAGGCAGTAATAAGAACAATGTATTAGTTATAATCATTTTTGCTTCTTGACAGATTTCAGCTGTCTCCCTATCCGTAATACTCAATGATGTTGTTCGCTCTTCCTTTTCCAATTTTTGCGCATATGATATTGATCTCATAGTGTTTTATAATCCTTATAATATTCGTTAGTTGTTTATAGAAGCCATTTATTTCTTCTATATCTACCTTTTTTTGTGGATATATACACTTGTTTTATGTATATGTTTGTTAGTGCCCCTTTAGCTTGCAGCATTGTTATTCTGTCTGATATTGGTATAAGCCAGCATGGTCCCATGGTTGAGGGGCGGGCTGCGATGCTGACGGACACGGGTTCAATTCCCGGCGCTCTCTGACGCCTGGGGGTGGCCTACTCAGTCACTAGAAATAATTCAGTACCTGCGTTCACTCGAACAAGGGGTAATAATCGCGGTCGTCTAAGGTGCGGTGCTTGCCACATCGCCCCGCACCAGAGATGGTGCGCGACGACCGGGCAGAGAGAGCGAACGTATGAGAGCCTTAACCTCTCAGTTCGCAGGCCGTGCTCCACGCGGGGCGTAGGGCCTTACCATTATTATTATTATTATTATTATATTGGTATACATTGTTATAGGCATTTTTGTACTTCTTTTGATAAGAGCATGGCAACGTCGTATTGATTGTTATCTTCACCAGAATAGTAAACTGTAACATTTGGATTACGTGGATTTAAAGATACTGTTACTTTTCCATATGGTGCTGCTACTTCCTAATATCTGCATTTTTGTTCTTCTCATTTCTTTTATTGTGTTTACTAATCTCCCGGTTTCATGCCAGGTTCGGACATTCCAAGTTCTTATTTTGGTTGGTTCTTTTGATATTTTTAATTCGGAGGTTTTTCACACACTCTGACTATTGAAGGCCAGCCGAGGACTAAGGGCTATTTGATTAATTGTATTTGCCTTTTCTTCTTGGGAATACATTGTGTTGGTTTTCTTTTGCCTTAAACATCACAGTATTATGATTAAGATGGCATAGTTTACCTTCGCCCGCAGTTATTTAGTAGGTAGTTATTCTGATTGTCTCAACCTCCACCTGCATGCACTACTGCGCAAATCACATTATACAAATCGCTGTTTGTATTTTCCATAACCCATCTTACCCTGCTTATGACTATTCTTTTCTTGGGAGAAGAGGTTCTATTATGGTGTTATATTTAATCTTTATTTGTATAGTTTTTGATTAACGCCTGTACAAAAATGAGAGCATCTTCTGATGGGGTGGTGACTTGCACCACCTATTACCTTCATGTTTACTCAATATTATGTTATTCAATGAAAAATAACCAAGGAAAATAATGTATTTATCATAAGAGTATACTAAGATACCTTTCTTGGACGTTTACAGTACTCAATCTGCTCCTAGTTATATCAACCCGCCCCACTTAAGTCCTTTGTTAAACTAGCATGCTGACCCAGTCGTTTCGCCTCCGCATGATTAACCCGATGATGTCATACAGATATCTTAGACCAGTCTCGCAAGCCAGTTCTTAGAATCGGAAGCTTCTAACTCGAAAAATGAGTCAGTTCTGCTCTTTGTCAACTTATGTGTGCAGCTGTACAAACTTTGGCGCGGTGCATTCCATTTCGGTAATGTTCAGATATGGATTGCATGGAGACCTCGGGGAATGCTAGATATTAAATTCCATCAAAATGTACGCCCCATTTGCATGAACATACACCTCCAGAGGCATGTTAGCCGAAAACGGGCGCGCGGCGAGCAGTGACGTAGCAGTATTTGAGCAACACTCGAGTCCGGGCGAACCAATGCGGCATTCCATTACCTAATCGCGCCTTACGCTGCATTTAAAACACTGACCTAATTCGACACTTCGGTTCATTAACGGTGGCTGTCGAGCGGCGCGCGATAATGGCACGGGGATTTTCTGAAAAGCCGCTTTCCTCGCGAGCTGCGTCACGTTGAGGTGGGCGTGCAGACTACAGAAAAGCGCGGAGATGTGTCACGAGCGTGGTCGCACCTTGCGCTTGTGCCGGTGGTCCATTAATAACCACGCAGCTCTCAAAAGCGTGCGCTAACGCCATGTTTCTGTTGCAGTTCCGGCAAGAGGCAGCTAGGGTCCAACGCGTTGGCCAGGTGAGCGCAAAATTTCATTTTTACGTGTTTGTTTTTTTGCTTTTTGCATGTGATAAAATCAGCTAAAAGGCTAAAAAAAATTAAATTGCCCAACGGTTTGGTTGGAATTAAATCATGCATTTGTAAGTTTGTAGACAAAGTTGGACAATGGAGCTAATCTTTTTCCACTAAACTGTGTTAAACTTTGCTCCTTTGTAATCTCTTAATTAAGGAGTGATTTGCATTCTAAATGTCTGCTTTTGTTTCTAACATAAAAAGTAAACATAAAATGTATAGTTTATGTATGATATTCGGTGAAGATGAGCTATAACTGTACATAAAGTCTAGCATCATCAAAGATTTTTTTTTCTAAAGCCAAAATTGTTAAATAACTTGGAAGGGGAGGGGGGATAATTCTAGTATGTAAAAATTATGTTGGAACATAAATCAGCAAGATATTTGAGTTATACTAAATTTACTTAAAAGTTCTTTTATATTTTTTAGTTAATTTATCCGTGAATTCTTATGCAAGGCCTGATTAACTAATAGGTTGCAACCTAGGACGATAGAAGGAAGGGGGGGTTGCAAAATTTTAAGTTCAGTAAAAGAAAAATGAACTCAATTCGAAAAACTTATAACTATTAAACTTCAAATTCGCACATTTATTGTTTATCGACTTATAATAACTTTTCAAAAAACATTTATATTATATAATAAATAATATATCACAAAGAAATTATTCAGGAACTTTTCAGAATGATAGTTCGTCGTCCGCGCTTTTTCTCGCGGCGCCCTTGAGTTCAAATTCCAGAATCTTTCGATTCGTTCTAGTTCTTCAACCAGAAAATAGACTATATTGTAATCTCACTTTAATACTCCTTATTTTTAAAAACTTTGTCTGAGTGCCTATGCTGATGTCAGTTAAGCATTACACGTTATCTTTTAAGAGGTTCTGAAAGCTCTGACTTACATTACCTAAGATAGTGATCAGACCTAAGGACGCAGAGTATGAAGCAAATGTAATATTGGAAAAACTTGTAGTCTTGCAATTACATTAATGCTATGTTTCTACAACAATGTTCTTGTGAAGTTTCAAACAGTAAGTGAAAGGACTTCAAGAAGAAACTATTGACACAACAAAGGTCATTACTCTATACAGGACTTCAGAAGCTTTTATAAAACATCTTTAAAACAAACATAACAAGAAAGAAAGCAAAGGTTCCTATTAGTAAAGACAAAGATGGAATATAAGAGTATTCGGGATAAGAGCCTTTCGCCAGAGTGTACATCAACTATTGGAAAAGTACTTTTTGAATTAGATAAAACATTTTCTGGTGAATATATGCATTTAACAGCATTTTTAAGAATTAATAAAAATATTGACAAAGATAGAATACCAAGCCAAGAAAAGACTTAGATCCTCAAAGACTCCTAACATTATTGAAGTCATGGGACATAGAGTCTACTTTTCCCAATGCTACCGTCGTTCTAAGAATGGCAGTTACTAACTCTGCTCTTAAAAAGGTGAAAAACGTTTTAATATTAACGTTAAAACAAGAAAAAATGACGGGTCTTGCACTTTTATTTATTGAATGTGAGTTTCTACAGTCTTTTTTATGACATATTTCAGAGGTTTTCTAATTCCAAAGCCAGGGAAACAAATGCTTTTAGAATGAAATGAAATTTTTCTTTACCGATGTGTGAATTTATATAAATATTGTATTGGTAAATGCAGGCATATAACAAATGTTTATTCTAAACATTATCATTATTTTTGTAATTTTTGATAATGCCCCAAACATGCAAGTATTTGAGAAAAAGCAGTTGAAAAATTAATAGCTTAGGACGCTCTGTACTTATGTATCAAATTTTTGTGTGAACTAGATTTATTACTGCATTGCTTGATATTCTAAATTTAGTATAATTTTTTGTTACCTAGACAAACTTGACTAATTTAATTTATAGAGATGATTGTAGTGGTAAAATATTTGTTGGCACTCAGGGACTGCAACCACTGTACACCTTATTATAACCCTATGAAGATTTTGTTAAACATTTTGTGTATTTGCAAGATATTCCATAGCGTTTTTGTATTAAACGGTACAGTAGCATGCGGATTACCTGAATGATAACGAACATTTTCGTCCGATAATTATTCACATAAATGCTGCTTCAAGTATGTTAGGTATTGGACAATTACCAATTATTTCAATTCAATTTATCTAGAAGAAACTACAGAACGTAGGCAATCTGAAAAGTTTTTAGCCACAACATGAAGATGACTCTACTCATCGAAACCATTCTGGTAGTATAACGGTACATATTTTGAAAGATAGAAAAAAAAATTTCAGCCATTATGGACACTGAGTTATTGTTCGACAGTCGTTTGTATTGGTCTATGTCAGTGCTTTTATAAAAATGAAAAAAATCGAATACCGTGCCGTAATTAACTACTTGCATTTGAAAGGCAATACGCTTGCGCAAATGGAAACCGGGTTAGACGCCGTTTACGGGGACTTTGCCCCATAATTTGACACCGTGAAGAGATGGGCAGCTGAATTTAAACGTAGTCGTACCAGCTTAGCTGATAATGAGCATTCGGGTCGGCCAACAACTGCAACCTCCACCGATAACATTGAAAAAGTTTACCAAATGGTACTGGACGACCATCGAATCAAGGTTAGAGAGATAGCAGAAGCTGTAGGCATATCGAAATAACGCGTTTGCCATATATTGACTGAAGAATTAGGCATGAGAAAGTTGAATCCCTTGCTCACTTTGAACCAAACATTCATTCGAATTGCAGTTTGAATTGATTGACCATCCAGCATATTCACCAGATCTGCCCCCAACGACTATTTCCTGTTTCTTAAGCTCAAAGTTTGGCTCGGAGGACAGAAATCTTCATCAAACAAGGAAGTCATCGCAACCGTAGATGCCTATTTTGCAGAGCAAGACGCCAACTATTATTTTGACCGGTTAAAGAGATCAGAGCATTGCTAGAAAAAGTGTATCAACTTAAAAGGAAACTGTGTTGAAAAATAAAATTGAATTAGACAGAAAAAATACTTGTGAGGATTAAAACTTTTCAGACTGCCCACGTACATTATTTTAAGAACTTGAAGAGCAATTTTGGAAATGTTTAACAAGCTGTAAGATAGGCCGCTTGAAAAATTTTGTATTGAGTACATTAAAGTGAAATCATAATCATATATTAACCAAAAAAAATTATAAGAAAAATATAAAAATGAGAAATTTGGATCAATTTAACACAAATAAACGAAATGGCAGGCAACAGATAAAGATAATAAAATGCTCATAAATTGTTTTAAATTCTGACGGATATAGAGAAATGCCTAACGATTTTGATAGACATTAAACCGAACTGAAAAATGAGACCTTTTAACCAACAAAGAACTAAAATTCGCAAATAATATTTTGGAAACAAAAGGCATAACCAAGCGGTCGATAGGAAGAAAGTAGTAAAATCCTACACCATCTTGTGTGACAATCACTACAGACGTTAATGTAGTAGACGTATTAGTAGGAAGAATATAATTAAAACAAAACTAAAAAAATGGGTACATACTACTTAGTCGTAGATTGGCGAAATAAAATATGAGAAATCCATCTACATTATGCTCGACTAATCAACCAAGATAATTCTGTGCTTTTGATTAAAGAAGATCTATGAAATAAATTCTTCCTATAACTACGAAAAGGGAAATAAAATCCAGATCATAAATATTTTATCGTGGCATAATAATAAATACATTTTATGACAAATATCTAATCATAAATGAACCACCAAGAAAGCTCAAAGTATGAAATGTTAGATGAGAGAAAAGAAAATAATACTTGCATCAAAGTCAAGAACAGTAATATAGAATGCCTTTTTCCGAAGAACTAAAAAACCTAGATAAGTATTACATGTGTAAATAAATTTAAATGACGGAATAGCAATTGCAAATCTGTCTGTATATTAGAACAGAAAGAAAAACAAAAAATGCAGCGTGGCCTGATCTTTTGATTTACACGAGGAGGTCCGTGCGTTCGTGCACGCAAGTCGGGGCCTCTTTCGCTTCTTGCCGAATGGCCGGGCGGCCGCAGCTATCGGACCGCTGCATTGCCGAACACAAAAAGGGCGTTTGCCATTTGGTTTGCTTCCGCCTAACGGAGCTTTGATTGTAAGTTAAATTGTTCTTATTCAGGGAAAAAGCCGATCCAGTTAAAAATGTATACGTTCCTATCTTGCAAAAATTTGAAGGAAGGCGGGTGAAAAATTGTCGGCCTAGGACGCCAAAAATACCTTTTGACGGAAAACCCCTAGTATTAGAGTATTATAATAATGAGGTTGCAGAATAAGAATAGAGTAAACGTGGTATGAGAGCAAATCAAATATCAATAGGAGTTTTTTTTTTATACGTCTTGAAGTGAACAGAGAAGAACGCGGCTTCTAAGTGTTGCTTGTGAGCATGGCTAAAGGGAATTTCGTTTGTAGGGTATCGTGAACTACCGCCTCTTTAGTCAATAAGAAGATGTCAAAGTAAGAAGTACACTCGTTTGAACAATAAATTATTACCGAGTTTTCACTACAAAAAGCGTATAACCGTCCAACACTTGGAAAAACTTAAGCCACAATTCGGAGATAACACCATTAAAAACACTTAAGTATACGCATAACATACACAATGTTTGGAAGTACGAGAATTAGATAACATTTGCATTGTTGCTGCTTCCTCGAGAATGACCGCCGATTAACGCTTGCTAAAATTTCTTCAGCCAACTTTGGAAAGAATGAAAAAAACATTGCCTATATTTGACAAAAAATACCCTCCCTACAGTCCGGACTTATCGCCCCTCAGTTGTCGTTTTTGGGGGTTACTAAAGCCATTTGAACTTAACGACGATATTGTTGTCGAAGCGTTATCTCATTGAAGGTCGGAAATTGCACCTAATGGACATCATTATACTCCAAAATCTAAACAAGCCAGTGTAGAGTAGCAAAAGAAGGTAAAATCGGCTCCCAATGATTTTTTATTTCAAAGGAATTTTGCACGTCGATTTTTTTCAAGAACATTGCACCATGAACGTGGTCTTGTCAACTTTTGTCCGAATTCAACAAAAATTTAGGGTTTGTTCCTCTGTGACTATCATTTGTTTGTACAAGAAACACTTGGAGCAGAGATGGATGAGATGATTGTTTTAGAAAAGTACGTTCGCGATTGATTGGTATCACGACCACCTTCATCTTACGATATTCGACTAAAAAAATTACCTATTTGTTGAGAAGATATATTTCTAATAAGATTATGTAGTAAAATGACTTTGCATGTTTTTATTTGTTGTTTCAATAAATTTAAAAAAAATCGTTTTAACTTATATTTGATTCACCCGCGTATAAGTCAGAAAAACCGCAAAGAAACAAATCTGCCGAATATAATTTCTTCAATAATTTTTGATGTACAAGCTAAATTATGATGTTAAAAAATAAAGAGATTCATTAAATAGAAAAATCATCATCGAGTATTTCATATAGAAACAATACGAAACGAATAAATTTAAATAATAAGAAAATGCCTAGTTAAGAAACTACTGAAGACCTGGGGGAAATTAAGAAATGACATAAATCCAAATGTAGCCAAAACAGTTACAAGAAATATAAGCTGTGGAAGTGGAATGAAATCTAAAGAGATAAGATATTAGCAAATTTGAGTAGAAAAAGAAAGCATACAAGTAACTGTTTATAAAAATATAAAGCAGGAAACAAAAATTAACTAGAAGGAGAAGATGTTTGACATTACAACTAAAACTAAGAAAATGCTATCCAATTTTGCAAGTAATCTTATTTGCAAAAAGCTTGGTATCTAATAGAAATAAGAATACACTTAAAAGAAGTTTCAAACTAAAGCACATTTATAATGAAAATTGTAAAACCAGAAATTATGAAAAAACTAAAATATTAGAGTAGACGTAATATGTTTTACTATAAAAATGAGGTGCATGAATATTGGTGAAGACAGATTGGTAAAAGATTGGCTTGAGAGAGATTAAAAAGGTACCAAATATCATATGGCTCAAGAAATTAAACAATAGAATGGTCAAGCTCATGTATTATCAAAGAAATGAGAACACAATGCAAAAAGGCCGCCGAAAATTAGGAATTATCTTTATTTTTTATAAAAATAGATAGTCATTATATAAAAGGCGTTTGACAATTGTCCCAGGAAACCGATACCACCATATTGAATGGAAAATCCGGAACCAAAAAGACTAGTGCTGTAATTTGGCCAGCTTTATAATTACCTGGTAATTCCAGGTAATAAGCTGGCGAATGATCAATTACTGCTTGAGGGGTGGAATGGAAGGGATTGCGTGACAGATGGGGAAGTGGGGGAGAGGGAAGAGAGAGAAAAGAAATGAAAAGGAATCTACAAGGGAACATTATGTTAAAAAAATTATAATAGTTATTAATAACAAAGCAATTACTAAACGACTTATGACTGAAAATAATCGTATAGAAGATTAATATCAAAGGAGGATACTCCGAATTGGGAAAAGAAAAATATGTCGAGAAATATGGGTACTGAACCACAAACAGTATAATCAATATATCAAAAAACAAATATAATTTATTAAATACTGTTCTCTTTTTCACCTCAGTATACCTTAAGCTTCTGCTGACGTTACCTCTCACTATCGCATCCATTTAACCGTATTCTTAATTACTCATTTATAAATCGCATGTAAAATTTGTATGGAGTCCCATTATGTTGCACTTTATTAAGAATGGCGTAAGGTAATAATATTTACTTATCGAAACCCTTACTTGCTAGTAGTGTAAAAGATGAGGACCGTGGCTTTCCCTGTTAAAAACCACCACTTTCTAGTTGCTAAACTTTGTTTCAAGTTTTGTGACTGGATTTTTCTATGTAAGAGGGGATTTTTACCCCCTCCCCTCCGGGGTAGTCAGCTACTTGTTCAACCACTTTTAGCCGCCTCTTACGATAAGTAGTGCATACTGTGGCTTTGTTTTTACCTCAACCCACAGCGAAGAACTTATCTTAATACTACTTCACATTATGAAGCATCAAGTACAGCTACGTTTACGAAGATGAATTAAATATAAATTGGAATTTTTTACGCATTTTGAAGTAAATAAATATGGCTAAAGAGGACTCCCCTCTTCCATAGGGGATACTTTGCAATATCGCTTTAGTCAGTGTTATGAAGTCAGAGCAATAAATACCCTTGTGCGTTACGCAACAAATTATTATCAAGTTTCTTATGACAAAGGGTGTAAAACCGTTCGAAATTTTGAGAAGACTTAAGACACAATTTGAAAACAACAGTCTTAAGAAGATTCAAGTGTACGCATGTCATAAAAAATTTTGGGAAGACAAGAAGCAATTAAAAGTAAAGCTGTTCGACGTCGCCTGAGGACCAGCATGACTAAGAAGAATGTTCGTGTTGTTTGGGGCTTTCTCGACGATAATCGCCAATTCTCGATTGTTGGAGTTACTTCTCAGGTCCAGAATAAGCTACGGTAGTGCTCAGGCAATCGTTATTAACGGTCTTCGGCTATGAAAATTTCGCCAAAGGTCAGAAACGGTAGCGTATCTAGATATGCAACGACTATTGACATGCTAGTAAACTAAAAGAGAAGTTTATCTGCATCGGAACATTATCTGCAATAAAGCTTGGGTACACCATTACATCCCTGAATCCAAATAAGTCTGTATAGAATGACGAAAGAAGGGAGAATCTGCTTTTGTAACGGTTTTTTTTATTCCAAAGGAATGCTGCGCATGGATTTTCTCCATAAACGTTGTATTGCGATTGCCACTTTTTATTGTCAACTTTTGGATGAAACAAAAAACCATATAGTGAATTTCTATAACGTCCAAGCCCTTACAACTGTTCAAAATTGGCAAAAATTGAGGATTTCTTCTGGACTACACTAGAACACCTTCCCTACAGTTTGGACTTATACCCTGCTATTTTCATTTGTTTGGACCGCTAAAAGAAGCACGTACAGGCAGAGATTTCACCAAGGTGTTGCTGCCGAAATAATTTAATGATAGCAGGATTAAGAAACTATATGTTGGAAGAAACGTATTTCTATATCAGGAGACTTGTGGATTTATATCTTATGATACTTCGATAGATTAATAAAAATCATTCCAATTTATATTGAATTCATTCTGGCATCTAAACTGTAAAGTTTCTGATTGAATGAGTATAATAAAATACATAATTACAAATACAATGTTTGTATTATTAATTGGTGATTTTATAGGAGAGTTATATTAACTAATAATTTATTTTTATTTCAATTGTAAATAGATGTAGAAGTATAGAAGATTATTTTAACCTGCTCCCTGCTAGTTCAATTATTTAAGAAAGGTTAGTCTTCTTAGGGTGAGTTGTCTCACCTCGAGATTCGAAATTCAGGTCTAATATTCTTACCTCTGGATCGCATATCATCTTACTATAATTTATTAATATAATTTGCATTATATAATGCTTCTGATATAGTTTTACAATTAATGTTATATAGATTACAGTGTTCTACAAATAATATTAATAGCATTAATAATATGTTAATTAATTAATAGCATATTAATAATATTAAGCAGGTGTAGCTTTTGATAACTACTGTTTGTTGATAATCATTTTAACATACGATCAAAAATCGCAGTTCTCTGAAAGTTATACCATTTTCATTGCAGCCAAGAAAATTTTAGAGGATAATGCCTAACTGATTTAGCTTTTGCAGCCAACTGTATCGCAGCTCCAGCTTCAACTCTTCAGGGAGGAGCAGCACGTGCGACACCGCTGATGACATGTACTCGGATGCCTCCCTCGAGGAAGACGTCCTCGACCTCAACCACAAGGTAATTGCCTCGCACTATGTATTTAAACTGGCATTGGTTTGCGAACTCGGGCTGATAGCATCGAGTAGAAATGTCGAGTGTACCAAAAAGTAATACAAAACCCAGATAACCTTTGCGCAGCTATGTCTTTACTTGGGTATTTCGAAATAACTTGTTGCTGATTACGGAAAGCTTTTGTTCTTAATCTGAACAGTAATGTTTGTTTTTATTTGGTTTTATCACTCTCACTTGAAATGTTTAGATTAGCAAAATCACAAATTGGAATATTAATAAAAATGAAAGCACATGAGACACATTTAAAATATAACCAGAAAACGAATAGCAAAATAAAATCTGTAAAAGATTAACATGATAATGAAATTTTAAGTAAGATTTGCATTATAAAAATACCGAGTGGGCTGTTGATACTCCAAAAAGAAAACGCGTAAAAACTTGACCAAAAGAAGTAATTGAGATTATAGCCCAAGCAAAAATATGAAACAAACGTAAAGTATGCACATTTTATATTTTTGAGAAAAAGGTGTGTAGGCTAAAATAATCAGTAGGTTACATCAGTATAATACAAAAGTCAATAACGTTATTTAATAATTATTTTTAATTGCACTTTTGATTTTTTAAAGTACAAAGGAGCCTTTCTAGATAAGTAATTCATCCAGAATTTTCTAAAAAAGTTTCTTCAGTTACTCTAATATGCGAGGTTTTGTTATTTTGAAATGATAAGGTGTATCGGAATGGATTTTTCCGCGGATTCCGAAAATGACATTCAAAATTTCGTATCACGTCAAGTTTTTTCCAGAAATCAAAATGGGAAAATTATAAATTAATTTTTAATGACGATATATGGCAACGTTTGTAGAGCGTGAAAATGTTCTCTGGAGGGATGGAATAAATTTGTAAAGAATTCGATAAACATAAATACATATTTAAAAGCAAACATACATAACATTTACCACTGGGCTTCCCCTGAAACTTTTTCTTCTTGGATTGTCTTCGGTGTTCGTCCATACAGTCTCTTCTCAACATTCAACAATAGTCGGCCATCATATGTACAGTCCACTTTTCTGGGTATCTCTTTTCCATCATTTTAATATCCTAATGGAAGTGCTCGCCGTATTCTTCCGTAACCAAGATTGCCAGGGAAGTAATTTAGATGAGCATGAAGAAAGTTTAACTTTGACCCTCATGTTGCAACCCAGCAGTTTATGGAATTCCAACATCTCCTCGACTAAAATGGTGGATTTTGCAGCCTTCTTGTTCCCTAAAACGTTTTTTACGACATTTTTTCCGTCTATGCTCGCAATTTGCACTCATTTATGGTTTTCTCGAATATGTTTAAAAATGCCAGCTCTAATGTTTTCAGACGTGATTGATGGAAACTTAACACCAAGATACAGAAAGCTTTACTGTCCTTGCTTAAAGTGTGGCTCACGATCTTCATTGTGTAGAAGTAACAGTCGTCACTATAAGTCACGCCATACCATGGGTACACTGAACAGCGTTGATTTCCTTTTTCCACTTTTCCAGTTGTTTAAACATACACGGCATACTTTGTGAAGATCCTGCGCTTTGTCCTGATCTGCTAGTTTAATCCGGGAGTATTGAAAATAAACATTTTTCATGAATGGTGTAATATTTTGCCTCTGATTTTCTGTCATACAACAGCCACATGCGTAGCAAAATATGCCTAGATGATTAACACAACACGTGAGGCCATTGACATGTTACAAATGTTGCCATATATCAGTGTTATTAAAAAATTACGTATTTTCTGTAATTCTCACATTTTCGTGATTTTGAAGGCCACTTTCGGAATCTGCGGAAAAATCCGTTCCGACACACCTCTTCATATGAAAACAATAGAAAACAGTTGCAAAATTACAAATTAGTGCTATAAACTTTATGAAAAGCATGTTACATGATTTCTTTTTACAAAACATGAATGTAACGCTTATTAGTGTAATTTTCTTAATTAAGAGAAAAATATTTTGTCACTTCAAGCTTTATTAATGAACACAGTGCAGCGTGTTCTGTAACGTTTTGATAGTTCCTTGTATTTTAGCTTTTTACTTATTTTGTTAAAATCTATGTCTTACGCAAACGTTATTTGCATTTATTTCAATATATCGGAATTGTCTCGGTAAATATTTTTTTGTCGCATTTTAACATTATTATTCCGGCAAAAAGGAATAGTTCTTTAGATGTCTTACTTTAGATAAGTGTAATTTCATATTCGAGTGCTCTTTGTTTAACGATGATAACAAACCAGAATATTATACGGCGAATGTACCCGGATTGTCCGAATATAAGTGAGATTTACTAAATGAAATCTTTAAGGAGAGCGACTTGAAATCAGATTAATTCTTTTAACTCGAAATACGTTCAATTTAATTCAATAATAATTCGAGATGTCTAACAAAAGCTACATCTAACGTTTTAAAGATAAAACCACGTCATTTTATTTAAATCGGCAATTACTTATATTAGTTATTTCAAACTGCATATTTACGTTTTAGAGCTAACCGTGAATTAAATCACGACCACAGCTTAGACAGTTTTTAATTATGCCCGCCACCAAGGCTAGGCTGCGGTTACCAATACATAACCGATGTAATTGCTTACTGGGAAATGGATAGAAATAAAACGAATGATTACGATACGTTGCGAATCTACGCATTCGAAACGTACTGGGAAATACAGATTTTTTGAAGAGGCTGCATTAATTTAGGTCGCATTTCATTTTTTCCGCTGCTTTAAAAATATTTTCGTGATCATCAAACTTTTGTGTACAGGTACTATCAAAAAATCGGGAAATTAACAAAAATAACTTGATTTTTTGACACGTTCTACTACCTTTTTTATTTTTACTCCCTTTTTGCGGAAAACTAAAAATTGGCTTAAAATTGGCGAACAACTCCCCTAATATTCGTTCGGAGTTTGATACAATAAAACTAAAGCTTTACAATCATTAACCATTGTTTGGAAACAATTTTCAAGGTTTATTCAGCATAACCATATTTATGTCTCTTTACGACTTTACACATGGTAAAGTATTTGAATTGTTCCGCATGACTGCAATTTTTTAAAGTCATCATCCAAAAGTATTGAAGATCCTCCACACATTTGGAAATTAAATATTTTTTTTAATTAACAACTTATTAAAATAGATTACTCCATCTTCTAAGGACATCGTTTAGAGATTTCAATTTGTCACCATTATATCTAAATATTAAATATAATTATTGTTGAAGTGAATAATACTTTGCCATAAAGGTATTTTACGAATAGAAAAATGAATAGAATAATTAGTGTTTGGTTAAAAACAATTTTTACTTGCTCCAAAAATAAAAGTAAAATAAAAAGCTATTAAAGTAAACGGAACTTTTAACATTTGATAAGAAGGTCATTCTGAATATGATAATCAGCGGCCAAGAAGACAACAGGACGGGCAATTTGAAAAATTTAAGATAGTCATGTTATCTTTTCTATATTGTACTCGAAAAGATTCCTAAGTGTTATCATTACAACATAATTATACATTTCAATTTGAATTTATTTGAGAAAATCAAAATATTTCATTAAAATCTGATATTTGAAAAAGTCGAAGCCAAAAAATCTGAAACATTTTGTAGAATTTAAAAACTTTTCTCAATCATTTACGTGTAATTATTACATCAACTAATTATATATATAAAAAAAATTATGAGTGCTGCTGCTGCTGTCACACAGGTCAAAGGTCAAATCGTTCGTGCCTTTCCGTGCCGACCCGAGCGCCTCCGAAGGACAAATTTCGGCCCGGCGGCAGGCGCGACCGAGGTAATATATTTCCGGAACCCCAAGCGATGGAAAATTTTCGTTTAAGAGCGGGTAATAAAGCACTTATATATAAAAAAAATTATGAGTGCTGTCACACAAGTCAAAGGTCAAAGGTCAACTCTAACTGGATATACGTAAATGCGTTGTCATGGCAACGGCGTACGTCAATCATGTCAAACAGAGCTTTTGAATCGCGTTTTTATTTATTTTTAAAAACTACTATGCGTAACTTACTACTCGTAAGTTTAAAAAATAAGTAACTACATATGCACATATTATAGTGGACATGTTTAAGATGTGCGATGAAAGACTAGCGATACTTTTTTTTATTAATTTCTATTGTTTTTATCTTCGAACTGAAATATAATTGTTTGAACTCTACAATTTTTAGTTTTTTGATAGCTCAAACATAGTAAACATTTTACCATCCATAATTTCATTTACTTAGAGATCTTTTGGAAATTAACCAAACCAGCCATAACAAAGAAAGCATTGTATTGAATCTTGGTATATGATATCTTTATAATAACGATTTCATTAATTTCAAATTGCTTCCCATTTAAAAGAAAAAGATTATTCTAGAATGAGTTACACATTTTATAATTGAGATATCACAAACCGTTGTTACATTACACAGGATAAAACTTAAACAGGAAGAAGTTCTCTATCGAAAAGAGCTATAGCCATTTTTCTTTGATAAGTTACTATATAATATGCTAATTAAATTGGAGCTGCTTTTGGTGGTACTTAAACTATAATGAGCTCGTACGAGAGACATTCTTTCCGATCTAACGATTCATCATCTAGCTTATTTTTCAGCGTCTTATGCTGACTGAAGTATTCTACTGCTCTTATCACTTCCGCCATCCCAACTATATCAGTTAGCAAAATAACGATTTTTAATATTTACTGCATCTCTACCGCCTTCGATCACATAACGAACGGAATTGTTGGAATTGCTGTAGTAGTTGTGGCATTTAATATTACGGTTACCAATGTGAACTGATAAAGTTGATTTTCGTCAACGCCATTTAATTGTTTTTCTTTTTCTCTTAAAAACGCTGCTGTCTTGACTTCAAACCACGTGGGTTCGAGTTGACTTTATACTCTTTCAAATCCATGGCCGAGTACGAATATATTGACTGATTTGAACAGCTGTAAGAACCAAGGCCTCTCTACTATTTTAGAATTCCATGAACCAACTTCAAAGAAGGTTTCTAGACCAAATGCATCAATGACTAGGCCATTTTCCTTGATAGATAAGATTGGTTTTACAAGATTGTGGCACTTGTAAGTCTTTCTTTGAAAGCGAGTGTTCATGCTCTTGTACAGGTATAAGTACGTGCCATCCCAAACAGCCACAATCTAATTTTCACCAACAGCATACAATGTCTTTGCAAACTCGGTGGCACTCTCAAACATCATTGTTCGAGTTCTATAACTGGTTCCAAGGTGCTTGCTTATGAGTCTCATTTGATACACACCAACAACTGATGGCACAAGCTGGGAAACCACTATGTGTTACACATACTGATAAACTGTCGCGAGTTCATCCAATTATAAATCGCAACTCACGATCATTAATTTGTTTAAGCGGTTCAGTGTTATGATAATAATTGTAGAAACGTAAGTTGTAGATTATTTTAATGAGGTTCAGAAGCAGTTAGCCCAGTGGTCTTGAAGATTACTATTTCTACATGATCCCAAAGAATTCTGTTGTTTCTAAGATAATCTTTAAGAATTGGAATTTTTGTTGGTCTGTATATTCAAGAATATCTTAAGAGATTCAGTCATACTGATGCAGCATTCAAGTTTTTGTTGATGATTGCTTCTTGTTGCCAAAAGGCACTTCTTATGAGTTTATCATATTCGTTTCATTGACAGATACATTTATATAATACCGACTTCTTTCTCTTCCACATTTTTTATAGTATATAGTGCCATTGGTCTGTATCTTCATTTTACTTTTACTTACCTTACCAATTCTTTTGTTAGGGAACTGGTAGATTTTGTTAGAAGCATCCAGATAGTTTGAAGCTCTCTAACAGCAGTTACAGAGCTAGTAGAAATTGCTCGACCACTCTCAATCCCTCCAACATCACCTCAAGAGCTAAACCCTTCGCATGTTACACCAGATTGACTTATTTCGGGTAAGAAGAATAATGTTCATGCTTTCTTTCCACCTAATTCTGGATTTTTCCATTATCATGTTCTTAAAGCCCTTTTACGTTGTATTTTTTATTGAACACTGGTCAGTAGACGTAGATTGTGTATAAATAACAAGATATTTCTAATGACTTGTTTTTCAGAGTCTAATAGTCCTGAAAAATTTTGACGTTGAGATAATCTTGATCGATACGCATTAGTTTGTATGTCCCATAAGAGACCCCATTACAATTGAAGACCCGAAAAAGTAATTTTTGGCAGCGCACTCGGACAAATTTTATTTCGTCTTAATAACCAGTTTTAACCATTCTAAAATTTAAATTTCTGAATTTTAATGAAAATTTGTATAGGTATCATATAATACATCATGATTATTGGCGTTTCAGTAGTGCTCATCTGAGTACGGGTGGAGGGAGGGTGATATGGGGAGGGGGTCAGTTATCTGAGAAAACATTCTTATTTTCTTTAAGGCTGTTAAATATTTTAATGAATATTTGACAGTTAGTAATTAACAAACGAGTACTTATAAAAAAGTTTCTTCAATTTTAGTGTTATAAATTTATCAAAAATTTGACTATACTCAGAGTTAACAGAGACTCAAGCCCTTCTCTATCTCCCTTCCATTATGGGCCCAATGTTGTTTAAAAACCAACAAAACAAATTTTGTTCTTGTTGAGACAAATTGCCACTCCACATTTTATGCAATGCGCATAAGTGAGATTTTTACATTGTCATGTTAGTTTCCAATCTGACCAATGGCTAATATTATCCATGCGAACATTTTTGACTGGCACATGTGAAGCATTTGTTCAGTATTGTTAGAAGGACCTTCTGTCTTAGCAACATCTCTGTGCTCTATTTTATACAAACGTTCAGCAAATTCTTCTCTAAAATGTACCTTGTTTTGTCTCTTTACACAGCAATCATGCATTTGCAGCAGTCACACCCAACAGGTGGTAAAAGATTCTTCTTCTGTTACACCATGCAGCAAAGAAGCAGAACCATCCTCTTAAGAAATATATGGGAATATGTGTACTGTATCATATTTGATGGAAAATTCATGGGCTTTATAAATTTACCCTAAGGAGATCCCCATGGTAATTTTAAAAAATCGTACGTGAATTTTGTAAGACGCAGGGTGTGCTCTCCTGAGTATTTTGAAACAGAAAACCAATAGCTCACTTGATTTTTAGTAACACTCCTTTTCCTATAGCTTGATACCTGTCGATAAATAATTATTTGTAAAGATGTGGAGTTCTGAATCTACATAGTATAAACATTGAACATGTAGTGTCAAAATAATACCGTTAAAAGGCAATTGTAAGAATATATGATATCATAGACGGCACTGCCTTACAAATGTGATCGTTTACCTATTCTTCAAGTTCAAGCAGAACATGTTAAGTCAAATTCTAGATTATCATTGGTTTTTACAATTTGTTGCCGTCTTTATCATAGTGTGATGTATTTTTTCTTCTTCGTCTTCTAAGAAAAATTCAATTATTTGTATTAGTTATCAGTAACTGTTTTTAAAGATCTTGTATTTGGAATGTAGATTTCTATGCTATTATATATTATTCTTCCTTCAATTTAGTAGTTTTTGTTGCATTAAGGCATCTTGTTCTTTACTACTCTTCAAGCTTATCGTGGTTAGAACCATAAAGGTGCTTTTAACTATTCATTAATTTTTCTTAGATAAATAGCAGCCACCATCGCATGTTCTTTAGCCACTATTGGTGTTTATAATCCCAAATAGGAATTTTTCCAGAAACTCGGCTGAAAATTGTATACGAATATGCCATGCAAATGTGTAAAAGAAGGTAATAAAAGGTAAAATTTGCCTGAGAATTATTTTTATCTTATGTTATGCTAATAGCGTCTTTAGCTGAGTCTAATAACATCCTTTTCATAGGCGTAAAAGATTAAAAATAAAAAAGAACTTTTTATCGCAATTTTTCCCATAGAACTTCGATCCGGATGTCCTGAAAGCTTTTATTCGCACATAAATAAAGCTCTCCCGAAGTCGCGTAATCCCGAACCCCATTTCTTCTGCATTCGGATTGCTTTGTACGTCGCAATCCCGCAGCGCCGCATCCCGCTTTGCGTCATCCTGCGCGCTGCCAGATGAAATTATTTATACAGCCGGGATCGCTATCGATTCGCAGGCCGCGGGCACCTTGGACAGCTTCCAGAAATTGCGCGCGGCCCGAAATAAAACCGGCTTCCGCATTTCGGATTCGAAAGGCGCAATTGCAGCGTGATTCCCGCCGGTGCACGTGTCTCCCCTGGAACGCTCGCGTGCTTGCCATCCGGCGCACGTAGCGCTGAGCGGCGGATGCTGCCCCCACGTTCGGTAATTTTATAATCTCTGGAGATAGCACGCTTCCTGAATCCCGAGCCATCCGCGCTGCCGCATAAGGAAATGGATTTCGTCGGATGCGGCGCTGGCCTGCCATATCGGAACGTTGAGAGGTTGCGGATGAGCTGCATTGTTCCCTGACCTTGAAAAGGCTGAAAGCTTTTCACGAGAGAAATAAATCTTCCTACGGGTCCGGGCATACCCTAGATGCATTAGAAAATAATTTTTCATGTCTGCTGGAAAATTGAAGGATCATTTTGCTCCCGAGGGTATCTCGTCTCGGCTTAATTTAGATTTGGCCAACAAAAATGAAACCAGCCGTGCTTTATAGCAATGCTTTTTTCGATCTACCATAAAAAGTACATAAACTAACATACGCGTACCTTTATACACAATGTGAAGCGAATTCTCTGGAATAAAATTGATGAGAACGGACTATAAATAATAATGAATACACAGAAATGGTACAGCAACCAGATAACAGTGCGATAAGGAATACATTAAAGAAATAGACGGAGGATGATATCAAGCCAAAAATAGGAACGTGAAATATAACATTACTAATTGGAGAGGAAGTAGAATTAATAGAAGAAATGTGTAAACACAGATTAGTGTATTAGTACTAAGCGTAACAAAGAAAAGGGGGTTAGGAATAATAAAATTACTTATAAACTATTCTTTACATTATTCTTTCTTTCTTTCTCTTTGTCCCCATTTATACCTCACGGTGTTGGGTCTTTTATCCATCTCTTGAAGATGTTCCTTTCTCTTGCCATTCTCCGTATTTCAGTGATGTTTTTTCCTCTTTTCCTTGCCATTTCCTCTATTGATTCTTCCCACTGGATCCTTGGTCTTCCGCTTTTTCTTCTTCCCTCGGGTCTCATATTTAACATTTTCTTGGGTATCCTTTCCTCCCCCATACGAACCAGGTGTCCATACCAGCTTAGTTATTTTTCCTCTATTTCTTCTACTAGAGGTTTTACTTCTATTTCGTCCCTTACGCTTCTGTTACGTATCCTATCTCTTCTGGTTTTGCCTATTATCTTCCGGAGGTACCTCATTTCTGCAGCTGTTATTCTGGATTTATGCTTGTCCAGCATCGTCTACGTTTCTGATCTATAATTGAGTGTCGGTGTATACATGGTTTTGTATAAATGTAGCTTTGTTTTAGTGCTTAATTCCTTCTTTCCTACTAGGGTGTTGTTTATTTGGTAGTAGACTCTACTTGCTTTGGCTATTCTGTTTCGTATTTCTTGGTCGATCTTCCCGTCTTTATTTATCATTGTTCCTAAATATTCGTATGTTTCTACTATCTCTAGTTGTTGTCCATCTATTCTTACGTCTATGTTTTCTTCTCTTTCTTCTTTTGTGATGTGTAGAATCTTACTCTTGTTCTTGTTTATTTCCATTCCTTTTTCTTGCAGGCAGGCATTCCATATTTGGATGTTTCCTTGTAAGACATTTACCTTGTCGGATATTAGAACAATATCGTCTGCGTAAATCAGGTCTTGTGTGTAAACTGGAATTAGGTTGTGGTACCCTAATCTTGTCGGTCTAGTTTGATTCTTGGTTCTTTTTATTATTGTATCCATGTAGGCTACGAAAAGAAGTGGACTTTTTTATTCTAAACTCTTCTGATGTCTTTCCGTTTAGTCTAACTGTTCCCGTCACATTATTGTATATGCTTCGAATTACTCTTTGTAATTTTGAATTTGTTCCTAGTTCCTCTAATGCGTTCCATATATGTTTTCTTGGTACTTGATCAAACGCTGCTTTTAGGTCCAGGAAAGCTAAGTATATGTTCTTGTTCCTGTCTAGTGATTTCTCTATTATAGATCTAAGAGTGTATATGTGATCTTGCGTTTGTGTGTTTGGTCGGAAAGCTGTTTGCTCTTCTTCGAGTTTATTTTCAATCTGAGCTCTTAGACGCTTTTCTAAAATTTTTGAGTATACTTTGAGCGCGACAGGTGCTAAGCAGATCGCCCTGTAGTTATCGCAGTTAGTTGTATCTCCTTTCTTATGAATTGGTATGATTACATTTCTTTCCCATTCTTGGGGTATTGATTCTGTAGTCCATGCTTGTTTGAATATTTTCTGTAGCCATCTTCCTACTACGAATCCCCCCTTTTTTAATAATTCCGGTGATATGTTATCTTCACCTGCTGCCTTTCCATTTCGGGTTTCTCTCAGGGCTCTTCTTACTTCTTCTACACTTATTTCTTCCTCTGCGTTTTCCCCGCTGTCTTCTCGGTTTGTTTGGTTTTCTAACGGTCTTTCTATATCTTCCTCATCTTCTCTCATTTTAAATTTTGCTGCATAGTGGTCCTTCCATGTTTTCAGGATGTTTTCACTGGTCGTTTGCAAATCTCCGTTTTGGTTCCTTATGTTTCGTACTTGTTTTGCACTGTTTCCTTTTAGCTTCTTGACTACATTCCAAAATTGTTTTTGGTTTTCCATATAATTCTTGTTTAACTTATTTCCGAATTCTTCCCAGGAGTCTTGTTTTGCTCTTTTTACGGCTTCCTTTGCCTCTTGTCTTTTCCTTCGGTATGTTTCTTGATCGTCGGCACTATTTGTTCTTTTGAACCTGCACCAGGCTTCTTTTTTCTGTTTGATCTTGTTCTTAACCGTTTCGTTCCACCATTTGGTTCTTCTTTGGTTCTGGCCTGTTTTCACTCTTATTTTACCGCATATCTCGTTTGCTGTCAGAATTATTGTTTCTTTGAACTTTTTCCATCTATCGTTGAGATTCCAATGTTCTTCTGTCTCTGCTTCTTGCTCTTCTAATCTATTTAATTTCCTGTTAAGTTCTCTTTCATATTCCTCCCTTTTTTCTTGGTTTTCCAGTTCTTCTAGTTTTAATCTTTCGTATACTTATATACTTATACTTCGTATACTTACTTTACATTATTTAGGAGTAAAATCAGGAAAAAGAGATGAAGGATGAGTGGTTGTAAACGAAGATATCAATAAATAGCAAATACATGACCGAAGTAACTTCGAGAATAACAGTAGTCTGTATAAAATTTGAAACAAAAATAAATATCCACATATATGTACCAATAGAGGAAATTGAAAAAAAAACATTATGATTAATTTTTACAATTGCAAAAAGTAGTAGATAGTAAAAGAAAACGGGAAAAAGTTATCGTAATGGGGGCTGGAAATGGAAGAATAGAGAATACAGAAATGGTAGAAAAAATAATTAATTTTTACTAAAGAAATAATTTGTGCATTGGACATACTTTCTGGTGCCAAGAGATGTACCCGTATATAGCAGAATAAAAAACTGCAAAAAGCATAATAGATTATATAGTTTATTCACAAGAATTGCAATAAATAATAAAACAGGTAAAAATGTTGGTCGAAGCAAAACGAGGAACTCGGCACAGGTTATGGTGGAAGAAGAAAAGGAATTTCAAGAACAAACATATCACGAATTTGTAAAGCAAGAAAAACATGAATAGGATTGTTTATTAAAAGGAAGATGGTGTAATTTTAAAAACGTATTTTATAACAAAGCAAAAGGAACTTGTGTGGAATGAAGAATAAATAAATATATTAAAACACCAAGTAATAAAAAGAACCATACTTATTACTATTCATAGACTTATTCTGATGCAATACAAAGAGAAATTATTTAAAAATATTTAAGAGTACTTATTAAAAAAATAAAAGTACTAAACCGTATATACAATGCAATAGTGTGACGATCCAAACACAAATAAACGGATTAAGATCTGAAGAATTTGAAATAAAGAAAGGGGGGGTTAAATAAAGGGATAATTTAAGTATTCTGTTATTTATAATATTAATGAGTAAGTTGATTAAAAATATAAAATAAAAAACAACTGTTGCAAATTATAATTAACAGGATACTGAAATGTAATACCTATAAGAATAGAACGTTCGTTATATGCACATGATATTGTGTTCATAGCAGATTAAAAATACAAAAATGGAAATAATTATTTAATATATGGAATGGCGAAGTTGAAGAAACTAAAAGTAAAAATAAATGTAAACAAAAGCAAATAATGATAGTGAACATGAAAGATATAATATAAGAAATATAAAAAGAAAAGATGTAATATAAGAAATATAAAATAACCTATAAAAACAAAATTTAGAAATGGTGACAATACAAATATTTAGGAAGTATACTAGAAATCAATGGAAAAATAGTGCAATCATAAATAGAATAAGGAAGGTGGAGAGGCAGGCGTGTAAATAGCCGTGCCCTCGTGGTGCGGTGTGGGGAACTAAGTACGGCCCGTTTTGAAAAGTAAAACGGTGAGGCCCAAATCGTCCCTTAAACGGCCGACGATATCAACCGATGAGTAATTGCCAAATCGCTCACCTGTAATCGGCTTCGGCTTCGGCGGAGTTGATTTCACGGTGGTCACCTTGTTGCGATGTCTTCATGCCTGGAACACGACCGCACTGGCCGGGACGCGATGCGAAAGTCTTGCGGGGTGGTTAAATGTGGGTAAAATAAACACGACCGCACTGGCCGGTTTGCGGTTCGAGTATGTGCCGGGCCTCGCGCGTGGCTTAGCGGCGGATCATCCGCGGGAAATTTTAATTCGACAGCACTTTGCGTCTCAAGGGTGCCGCCGACGGCGTATGCAGACTCGCCGGCTGAGCAAAAGCCCATATGCCGTTTTGTGCGCGACAGCAAAACGTGGCGGCAGATATCAAAGCCACTAACACACCGCCACGATACACAGGCGCTTCAAGGGCGAAAATGCCGCCACACCAGAAGGTTAAAAATATATATTTTGCGATAAATAAAAAAAATAAGTAAAAACATCTTGCATCTAAAATAGAAATGAAATATTCAAGGAAAAATCTGTAGAAAAACAAAATGAGACTATATAACAAACGATAAAATTAGAAATAGAATAGAACAATAATTAGTAATAGAGAAAATCGAAAAATCATTTAAAATGACTGCGAAATTAGATTCGTTAAGAGAGTAAATGGAAGCTGATAAAGACTAGAAAAGAACACGAGGGGGTCCAAGTAAAATATGCATAAAAAGTGTCGTGAAAATAGGAAAATAAGAAAAAAAACGATAGGACAAATGAGGAAATTAGATACGAACAAATTGAAGCGAAAAAAGCAGAAGAGATCGAGACCATAAGAAATATTGCATTAGTGGATGGATATGTAATAGTCTGCTGATAACAACAAAATGAATGTTTGTTTTATTTAATATTGTTGTTATGGCGTATTCTACAAATTAAAAACTCTCATCAAATACCATAGGTGTATAAAAATCTTTCTAAATGTGAACAGTCATTAACAGATCTGTTTTTTGAGTTTCTTTTTTATCTTTAACGTTTTATATGGACGCAGTATATAAAACATATTTTGCGCTGATCCTACGAGGGCAAAATGAAAGTGAATTGTATTGAACGTTTTAAGATGAATGGATGACCGCAAAAATAGAAAAAGGGAATAAGAGAAATGAATTAAATGCTCGTCTATTGAGTGCGATTGATAATCCTTTAGGATGGATTTTGCTTCCCAAATGTGGCTCTTCCTTTTGATCTTGCACAAAACAAGCAAAAGGAACAACCCTGCAATCGTAACGATTATCTGGCTCGTTCAGCGGAGCGTGGAGGTATAGAACTATAGCAAGACTACTAAGAATGCTAACGCACGTGCGGTGTTCTACCTTTTGGGATTATGGCAGGATTCTTAGATGCAAGCAAAGGTAGCGTGAATATAAGCATAAACGCCATAATATTTATCTTTTTTAGATCACAAAAGAATTCAGTCTTTGAAATCGGAAACCGGAATTGTTTGAAACATATGCAGTCCACTACATATCTAAATGGAGGCGTCGTTACATCAGTGTTCTAGCTAATAATACTGCTACAGTCTGTACATATATAAATTAGCCTAATTTAATGATGATTATAACCAACATTAAAGTCATATTGGTTAGTTTTTATTATTCTACTACATATGTAAAGTGTTCTTAAGGTATCACAAAAAAAATTAAACTAACCTGACCCTATAGGGCACTTTATCCTGGATGATGTGCTACCTATTACTATGTTCCGAATGTTATTGTAACATCAGTACTACTTTCTTATAGAATTTTATATTTTAATCACGCTAGACTATCGGTTAATTAAACCATAATAAACCTGGGTTATAAGTGGTATATCGTGTTGTCTGTTCTCCAACCTCATTATTAGTAAACTGGATTATTACTAGTTATATAATACTATTATGAAATAATCTTTAGGATCAGTTATTATCAAGATGTTACTATTAATTGTATTTATTTCATTCATACTAGAGAACTGAAACACTTTGTACAGAATACTCCATCTTGTTTTGGAAGTGGTTTGAATTGTCCTCTTAATGATCTCTGCTTTGATTTGGGCGGAACTGGCTTGTGAAAATCTTGCTTTTGTGCAATATCATTTAGCAGTTTTGAATCATCACTACACTTCTATCATCATCATCATCATCGCCATACCTCTGTTGTCTGCTGGACCTAGGTCTCTTCTTAGATAGTGTTTGGCATTAAACGCCACGCTTGCCAGGCGTGTTGGCGAGTTGGATAGGAAAGGTATAGGAGGGTGGGGA
This sequence comes from Sinelater perroti, assembly GCA_036346155.1. NCBI lineage: Eukaryota > Metazoa > Arthropoda > Insecta > Coleoptera > Elateridae > Sinelater > Sinelater perroti. The sequence continues at coordinate 5,099,331 of JARFIY010000099.1, forward strand.
GGAAGGGATATAATTATTTATTATTTCAGAAGAACAGTGTTCTAATGCTACGTAGGCTCGTTGACTAATTTATATCATAGTATCCGTAACGTAACTCAAAAAAAAATGTTCAAAGTTCTTCTTTATGTCCGTGTGTAAATATTTTTCGAATAGAATTTATTCTAAAGTGAGCCGTTGGCAAATGTAGGCCATCAAAAGCTTCGTACATGAAAACCTATTGAAAAGTTTAAATTTAGCTGTCTTTTTCAAAAATACGTGGCGTGTTTCCTAAGAACCTGAAAAATAAGTGCGAAAAAATTTTAAAAATGTATTAACGGTTAGAAGTTATGAATTTTAAAAATTAAGTAAACTAGTAATATGATCTGTGCCTTCTTGGAAAGATAAAATAGGAATAAAACTAAATTAAAGTAGACCAAATCAGACAACAATTTAAATAAAAAAATCTGGACGGTGGCAAGTGGATTAATAAAATTCCAAAACAAAGACCGAAGAAGCTAAAGAAGGTATGGATAGCCAAAACACATAGCCTCAAAGGACAAAAACATTATACAGGAATGTGACGAAGAAAAGGATAGTTGAGAATCCTTAAGCCCAAGTCACTGACGGATAATAAAATCTGAAAAATAACTTAAACCCAAAGAGGTTTTCGCGGTTTTAATGTTGAGTCATCGTTATGTTTTAGGTCGTGATCAGAGTTTTCTCTACAACAAGACAAGGCTCTTCGGTTATTCTAGAGAGTTGAAATTCCTATAAAATATTTTTTGGGCTTTGTTTACCTTTACGCTATAAAAATAAACATTTTCTGCGCAAAGTAATTAGGAAAACTTTTCTAGATGTTAGATAAAACTAATTCAAACATCCATAGTATATTACAAATGCATACCTTCATTTACTTTTAGTATTTAACAGCAAATTTTTCCTAAAGATGTGAGTGATTTGGGATGAATTTTTTTAAATGTTAATATGAAAAAGACAAAAGAGAACTGTTATTAGTAATGTTGGATTAAGTCAATCCGACATAGAGCAAGTCCTTTAAGAGCGTTCGGTTAATATTTCGTACGAATAGGATATAATATATATACACGTGTGCTGTAAACAATTTTTTTTTTGAAATGCACTCTAATACACTTTGCAAGTTCAAACTGCTTTAGTCGGAACAAGTAGCATTGTTTTACAATAAAGGTTGCTTTTTTGCAAAGGAACTTGAAGTAGTGTTCCTGCGTCACCACTCCTCTGTAGCGCATTTTCAGCACAAGTATCCTGAATTCGTACGAAAGTGAAAAAAGCGATAGCAAGAAACAAAAACTGAAGGAATTGTTCTATCAAGCAAAAAGACAGCCTTGATAGCGGACAATGAAAATATTATTTGAAAAAATTCTTAACATTTTAAAGGTTGTTAAAGTAGAGTTCATAGCAATTGAAGTTTGAGGGATGTTCAACTCGTAACCGGAATAATATTTTTCTTAAATCCAAGTTTCTACAAATTTATTGAACACTTTTTATAGTGTTGCAATTAAGTCACTAGCAACCGGTGTAAAATTCTCAAAAATTACGAACGCGCCTACCTCCATTTCTATAAATGAAACCTATATTGAGCATATTGGCCGTTTAATTCGTGAAAATTTACGACTAATAATAAAAACTATTCCTGATGCTATTTCTTTAAGTGTAAATTGGAAATTTATAGTCTGTGATAAAGTACAGTTCAACAAAGTTCAACAGCTGTCCTGTAAACAGGAAGCTCAAAGAGTTTACCTTTGCACCACTTTACTCCAACATTTTGAAGAAGATGATGATGGATTTATTAAGAACATAGTCACTTGTAATGCGAGCTGGGTGTTTCACTTTGTGCCTTCAAGCGAAATGTTCGCTCTAAAAATTTAAAGCCTGTATATATGTCAGAAAAATTCATGCACTGCATTCTGGAACTCATCTGATTTTCTTGAAAAACTGGTAATGCTGAATGTTATATATGTTTCCGCTCAAAATTTACAAAATCTTCATTGGAAAATTCTCTTCAGTTTGGCAGCATATGATTTTTTTGTTTTCGGTTTCTGGAAATAACACCTAAGGAGCAATAAATCTAAATCCATACTCTTCTTTAGTTTGATGTGGAAGTTGAAATAACATTTACTTTTTTTTTAAAGAATAAATTATATTAGATTATTGTAGATTAAATAAAAACACCATACTAAAATGTCGACAATACTACGTGGTCTATTTTGAAGGTACTCAGACATATAATAAAAACATTTAATTATAATAACAAAAATGTATATTTACTATAAAAAATACATCGCCCAAGAATCACTATACATAACTACAGTTCCCTTTAGTGTAAGCACCTTAGATCTCACACACTTCTCTTAGCGTCGTTTCTGCTATTCAAAATATTCTTTAAAGTTCTACGTTGCATTTGCAATTACCTGTGTCGTCACATTGCTCTGAATCTCATCGACGGTATGAAATCTCTTCTCTTTCAAAGGTGATTTAGATTTTGCCGAGATCTTCGTTAAAATTTTACACCCTTGGGTTTTTGGAACCCCCAGCTCATCTTCTGATTCTCGGGCTGCCAATCGTCTATTTTTGTTGATTGTAGTCCATACAAATTCAACGCTTTCCGGTGTTATGGCCGTTGCTGGTCTTCCAGATCGTCGATCACTTCTAACAGATGTCTGCCAATCTCTGAATCGTTTGTACTATTCCTTTGTGCTGCGCTCATTATATCGTTTTCGAAACCTCCTGAACCAACCAAATCTTTACACTTTGTTACAGATTTATTGCTATACTGCTCAGTCATTGAAAATGTGACAGTCATACACTACATATGCTCACTTAGCAGTATGTAACCCCCAACCGAGTCGGTCAGTGAAGTCGCCCTCATTCACGCATGCGCATTACACTATATTATCGTTAGTTACCAGGTTATATCGCAGTCACACTAACTGTTTTTATTATATTAACATTTTCGAAACGGATCTTTTGTGTTTTTAGAACAGAGAAAACATATTTTCTCTGATTTTGGAAATGTTGACCTTTAGGTCCGATTAATATAGCGGTGGAGCTAATTCTAAGAAGTTATTCCTTGAACAGAAATCCGAAGAGCCAAATATACTCTATGCTGTGAAACTTGTCGTACTGGAAGTAAAAGTCTGCCTTGACTTTTGGTTTGACTTTGAAAAACTAAAAGGATTACACCTTTGTTGCCAAAAAATATAGCTTTAAACTTCATTTTTAGAGGAAATCGTGAAATGAGACGACATCTCGTTGCTGAAAACGTTACAAGCCATGAAATTGTCGCCTTCCTGTGGTATTAGATCTTGTACATTTGCATTTGGCGATCTTTTTTTGGTAAATTAATTCGTGGGATGCACGTACTACCAAAAACTTTATAATTTTTCAACGCTGTCGGTATTATTACCTATGTATTGATACATATCTCCAGTGGTAATTAGTGAAACGATGTTGATTTTGCAAAGTAAGAGCTATACAGGGTCTATCTAACTCTCACAATGTTTCAAACCTTCCTTAAACTTTGGCGGAAAAGTTCAAGTTCTAGTGATATCTAAGTGGCTCAAAAGTCATCACCCTATCGGAAGATGCTCTTATATTTCCAAATGAGGTGTTATATCGTCGCGACTTTGACATTTTAAAGTAGACAAAAGCAGAATATACGTGCACAAACCATGAATTACTACACTTCTCAAAAACGCGGAATAATTGGGTCAGTGTTTTTGACAATTAATCGGTCGGTGGTTTGGCTCAACGTGAATTTTGTCGTCGATTCCCTGATCGTGTAGCACGAATTGGTCAAACACTGCGGCGTCCAGCCACTTGCCTCGAGACTGGTTCAACACGGGACAGTATGAGAATGGCGCTATTGTGGCTGCAGATCTCCAAGAGGACCCTCAAACATCAACCAGACGACGGGCTAAGCAATTGGGCATCAATAGACTGCCTTTACAGCTAATTTTGGTGGAAGATTTGAAGATGTATGAAGTATAAACGGTGCACCAGCTATTGCCAATCGCGTATAAATTTCAGCTAAGCCTTCTTAAACCTCGACCGCGATGAGGAGCCATTACATTCCCTCAAAGTCACTGCTTGGTGCGGCGTTTACGGTGATTTACGGTTAGGTGATTGGTCCATATTTTTCGAGGACGTCGTCAACAACACTGTTACTGTGACTGGTGAGCACTACAGAATCATGATTAACGGTTTCTTGCTGCCGCAAATTGACGAATTGGGTTTGGCAAACATGTGGTTCCAGCAGAACTGTGCAACCGCACACACTGCACAAGCGACAGTGGACATTCTAAAGCAAGCGTTTCCTGGCCGCTTAATCTCTCTTTTTGCCAATTTGCATCGGCCCCCAAGATCGCCCGATTAGACTGTTCTTTGGGTTTTTTTTTAAATCACGGGTCTATGGTGGCCCTAAAGAAGTGGAGAATTTATCGCCAGAAGTTTTAAGAAAAGTCATTGAAACTACTGTGAAATGAGCCCGAATGTGCATCAACTCTGGCGGCAGCCACTTCATCGAGTGATGACTTTTGCGCCACCTGTTACTACGGACCTTCGTTTCCTATTTTGCTTAAAATTTAGGCTGCAAAATTTTTTATCGTTAAAGAGTATTCCTAAAAGAATACTTACAGGTATATGTTAAATTAAACAAAATTGTTTTTTCTCTACAAAACAATCTGTTTTTTAGTTGGTAAAGTAAGGAGGGGGGGGGGGCAATTTTAAAAATCAACTAATAATTTTTAAGCTCATAAACAAATATTACACTCTTTGAAACGATAACTGTATTTGCTATCCATCTCTATGTTTTTAATGAAGAAAACCTTAACTATTGGGTATTAAAAATGTTAATTATCTAAAGAATTTTGAGAGATCGGCGTGAAATTCAACAAAAACGGAATTGTAATGAGCAAATGATCCTTAAATTATTTTTAAAAATGTATTTGTTTAGGCGAGAAACTACAAGCTACACTCTAAGAAACCAACATATGGACAGATTATATGCAAAATTGTGAAGTAGCGCATTATAGTACATAATCGTGTTTTAATTATTTTTTGTGGTTTCTTTCACCTTTGTTCATTCCATTCATAAATATTAACACTTCCTCTGCCTCCAGCTTGGAACCAACGCCCTCATTAACAAAACGACAATGCCCCGGCACCACCACGCAAGGTTGCAGCGTTGCATCACCCGCTGCCCTATTCAACGGACAATCAATGCGAATCATGGGGGCTAATGCATTCGCATGTCGCGCTCGCTCATAGTCATGCCACCAGAAGCGCTCTGGACAAAATGTGGGCAGACAAGCCGCATTTTCCAGGCGACAATCGGCTGCTAATGAAGCGTGCGTTGGAACGAGCCGCAATCATTTTCCAATTATGGGCCGCCAAGCCAGAGTCCGAAACAATCGCACAAATGAAGAAAGAAGCGCGCAGAGCGTTCCCATTAATTGTTAAATTGTAACGCTCAAGCCCAATTTCTCTTGTCTCACGAGCGCAGCAGTCTAATGCGAGCCATTTAGCTATCTAATTCGGATCTCGTTCCGGCGTTCGCTTGTTAGAAAGTTTAGTTGGATTTATGGTGCGTTAATTAATCTTGGTGTCATTTTATTAGCCGTTCAGTTCCGCTTCGCCCTTATTAGATTAGTTTGTTTGGAATTGTCACTTTTGTTTTTAATTGCACCCTGTATAATGAATAGAATTTCTGTAATGCTACTTATAAATTTTCTTCGTCGACAATGTGCTGCTCTCAAATTGTTAATTTGGAAAAATAAAGTATGATATAGCCAGAGTGGCTCAAACGGTTGAGGCATGGATTGCGATGGGGACGGACCCGGGTTCCATTCCTGGCGCTCTCTGATGTCTGGCGGGTGGCCTACTTAGTCACTGAAAATAATTGAGTACTTGCGCTCACTCGAACAAGGGCGGCAGGTGTTTGCTACATCGGCTCGCACTAGAGTGACGCAGAAAAGGCGAACATATAATAGCCTTAACCTCTTAGTTTGCAAGCCGTAGGGAGAAAAGTACGATATAGCCGTGGCCAAAAATATGAGCCATCCTATAAAAATCACTACCTAGAATTCATTTATAGCTGTTAGTTTGTTTTACTACAGGGTAATTCAAAGTGATGGACTCAAATTTGTAAGTCTACAATTCAAAATTGGGGATAGTGACACATATGATGCATATTTAAGTTTATCACTATTCAATCTGCCTCTCGCCTGTAAGACGGATAACATCTGAATGTCTTGCGTGCACCGCAGCTGCGATATGGTTTCTTAGGTTGTCCAAAATTGTTAGTAGAGGTAGTACATAAACTGCTTCTTTTACGAACCCCCACAAGAAGTCGCAAAGTGTGAGATCAGGAGATCTCGGGGCCCAGGACATAAACATTAAGTCTTCATTTTCCATGCAACGTATTTATCGTTTAGGTAGAGATTCATTTAGAAAACGTCGAACATCCTAATACCAATGGGGTGGAACTCCGTCTTGTTGAAAAAAGAATTTTTCTGAATTCATTTAAGGAAGAAACTAGTTTTGCAACATCGCTAGATACGTTATCACAGTAACCGTGTTACCATTAAAAAAGAAAGGTCCATACACCTTTGTTCTCGATACAGTACAGAACAAGTTAACTTTCGGGGAGTCCATCTTATGTAGAATAGCCCCCATATGTAAACATTGCGTTGGTTCACTTTCCCGTTTAGGTAGAATGTTACCTCGTTACTAAAAATTAAACGCGAGAGAAAAATGTCATATTCTATGTTTTCGAACGTACAATTAGAAAATTTTTACATGCTTTTTAGCTTGTCGTTTGCGTGAAAAACCTATACCAGTTTTAGACGAAATATCCAAGTCCAAGTTTTTTATTCACTCTATCGGGTTGACTTCATTGCACTACGCTCTAAACTCTCTCGAATTTGTTCGACATTCTCCTTCGATACACACGCTCGGGTAGTGCTTTCATCTGTACACAAACAGCCAATTTGGTTAAATTGATGATTCCAACGACAATGGTCTTCCTTGTTGGAGGTTCAATGTTTTTTCAATTGCACACAGTCGCTAACTGCTTTATTGAACTCATAAATGCAAAAAATCTTGTGCTGCTCTGTAACCATCGTGCTCACAAGTAACTCTGCTATATGATTGTGCGGTAGGCGCGAGCACTCTAGCGGTAATATCCGAAATTATAGGACATCCCATTTGAAATGTTATGTGAATCATTCACATACAATGTATAGTTCAAGAAATACAGCCGTATGAAATTGAGTCCACGATTTATTGTTAGGTATTTAGTATTTTGTTGGTCGACCTTCATATTTAAGAACGGCAAATATTCTTTTGGGCATACCCGCAATTAGCTTCCGACACTCTTAAAGAATAATCATTCCAGTTTTCCCGTAGAAATTTTTTGTGTTACGTTAAGTTTGTGTATATTTTGCTTTAGGGCGCTTTAGATATATTCAACATGGTTTAGATCTGATGATTGGGTTAACCAGGATAACAGCTGCATTTGATGGTTAAGACTACCGAATCCTATCTGCAGATTTATGGAAGAACGTATTATCTTCCTGAAATTTGATTTCCATGTTTACCCAAGTTTCTTCTGTTAAATGTTGTTTTTTTATTCTTCTCCCAGAGCCATGGCTTCTCCTTACTTTGCAATTTTCAGGCCTGCTTCTCATGTTTCTATTACTGTTTACATCGTGGCAGCAAGCTCGAAAGGTTTTTGTCGTATTTTTAAACGTCTCCCGAGTCAGTTTTCGATCTTTGCGTTCAAAAGTTACCCTCATTCAGAGGCTGTAATGTTTTATAGTACTTTGAAGAACCCAATGAGGACAATCAACATAATTAGCAACTTGAAACGCCGTTTATAATAAAAAAAGGGAATCGCTAAACGTTCATGCACACCATATTCCCTTCTTTTAATCATTTTCATTACATAGGAATCAGGACTTCAAACTCGCATCAGCGACAACGAGACATGGGTTTGCACTAAGAGCAATTTTTGTCATTTAATAGACAGGAAACTCGGGGCATAAGTCATGGCAACTATTTCTTTTTCAAATGTAAGGGATGGTATCACAAAATGTATGTCTCGAGGAAGCCGTGCATCCTGTGATGTTCTGTATTTGCACAGAGAGCACCAGTTGTCAATCAACCGCCGTGTAAGATGAATGTGACCCGAGTAGAACAGCGTTCGTATATCAAAATAGCCGTTCTCCGTGGCAGAAATTCCAAAGGATCCCACAGAGAGTTGGTCGAAACTGTGGGCGAGTAGCAGAGTTTCAACGAAGACACGGAGCAACCAGCGACTGGCAACGGGCAACGGGCAGGATGATCCTGTAACGTGAAACCTGTAATGTTATATGAAGTACCTCAATAACATGAGAAGCGCAATGTAAACATTAAAGTTAAATGCCCGGACATTTCATCCATTTCTTGTTCTTTCCTTTCAAATTTTCCACACGCGCTCGTATTTTCGCACGGCGATTGATTGACAACTGATTAACATTGCTCTCTGTGAATTTGCAGAACATTACAAAGCCATTTTGTGTTGTGCATGCACTTTCTTGAGATAGACAACATTTTGTGATGTCATCCCTTCCCTTTGAAAGAAAAATAGTTTCTATGCCTTATACTGCAACCCTCATATGTATACAAAACACACAAGTTTTGCCGATCAGACCTTGTATGAATGCATGCACCATTATTTTATTTTAAATGATTGCACTGAAAAAATATAAACTCGTGTTCTATTTAGTCGAACACAAAAAAGATTCTTATCGAGTTCTACACATCTGCTCGCTATAGTTTCCTGATCAAAATTATTGTAACAAGATATCAAAATAATGCATTAATTTGAAAAGAATTTTGGAATTTATACTTATGATCTTTGGTAGTCAGGAGCTACATTTTTTCTGCTATGGTTTGCTACATTTTGTATCGAAAATTATCAGATCCGAAATTGGTAGTAGAGCTTCCGAGTTACCTAATACGTTATTGTATCGTTTTGTTGATAAATGCATATATACTTATTGACATTCATGTTCTATGGATTTTAGTAGCCTTGAAGAATTTCTATTGGCTTGTCTACAATTATCCAATATTATGGTATACAGCATGTTGAAAACTAAGCGCTAATTGTACTAGTTGATGAGGTGCCTTTAGTAAGATCCTGTATGTTGAGAAAGCCAAGGTTGCCTGTTTAGAAATGAAAGCTTTGAAGCTACTTTAATTAGAATCAACTGCAGTTGACCATATTTGTTTATAAAATATTTTGAGTACTGCATGAGGAAAAAACGTTAGATGCTTTTTGAACGCTAGTCGTTGTGTGATTTCTTGAAGATCTCTCTCCATTATTCGATAAAAGAAAACTATGAAGAAAGAAATTTGAAATTTTGAAATGATCCTGTCTGTATCTGAAACAGTTGACATTGAAGTCCAATGAAGAACAAGATTTTCGCTTTCATTCAAGCAATTTGTGATTGTAAATCTCATTTAATCATGTGAAAACTGCTGATAGTAGCATTCAAATACATCCATATCATCCCAATACGGATTTTCCCCGTTCCAAGTGCTTTAGGAATTCGTTTCATTATCGCCCATTGTATTCAAAACAGCGGTTGCCGCCGGTAGTCACACTGGCGTCATCGGAAGGAATTAAATTCCACAGCCAAACTAGCCGTCTAACACGCTCAATACTTATCTTCCTCGACTGCTGGCACCCATCGCCCGGCGTTTATCCTCACGGAGCACCGCGTACGTCATCCACTCGCACGCCCGATGGACTGACTCCAGTCCATCGGGAGTTACTGAGAACGTAAGGCGCGCGCTCACGGAGGAATGCGCGCCGATGCCGCTTGCCGCCCAATACCGTCGCGCCTGTGCAGGTGCATTGCCATGTGACACCCCTGTTGTCCGGAAGGCACCTCGTCGGCCCGCGTGCTAATTGTAGCAAATTGCGAGATAGTGCGCCGATCCGCGTTCTGGTGCCGAGTGCGTGCCGCGTCCCCCATCTTCCCCAGAAACCCATAGCGCAGGAATTTCCGCGAAACCAGCAGAGGCGGCTTTATGTAATCCCATGTTAATTAATTATTCCCGCGACGGAATGTGTGTAAGTGGAACTGAAACACGGCGGGTATTTTTAGCCGCGCCTCGTGGCACCGCGGTGTGAAATTAGCCTAATGTACCACGCTTGTCCGCCGAGCAATGACGGCTTGTTTTCGTTAATGAACGACGCTTGTGCGGGCCTTCTCCCCTGTTCGTGATAAAACGTACATCAATTGCCGTAACCGGCGGTTTGTTTAGTGTCGTCCCAATTGCTTCCAAAAGGTAGTTTAAGTCGGCGCCGGTGAACTAAAACCGAAATATTGAGCTTTACGTTTGTCTAACATTGTTCTAGTTGCTCATAGATAACAACCTAACCATTTAACTGCATTTTATCTAAATTTTGACCTTCGCACCATACCCACAACAAAGTTTGAACTTATCAATGTTCTAAACGAAATTCCTATCAATCGAGCTTTACAGTTCTAATATATATTAAATTGTAAAAAAATTATACCTACAACGAAATTGGAAGCATCAGGGCTTTTTTGGTAAAATTAGGAGTTATCAATTGTAACACTACAAATGTGTATAGTATTTTATGGAAAACTAAAATTTATATTTTAGGAACTACTAGGGTGCGAGGTAAGTCCAATTTTTGAAAATTATAAGAAATAGTGGACACAAAAATTTTATTCTAGAATATTAAGATAATTGACATTTAATGAAGGTTTTCGAAGTGGGCACCTTCATTAGAAACTACGTGCTGCAGCTAAGTTTCAAAGGCTATATAGCCTTGTGCCGCACTTGGTCTTCCTGGGAACATCCAACCCAAGAATCCCGTCTTCAGATACCCTGAAAATCCATTCGAAATTGTGTCAGAACCATTTTCTGGCGTCGAATTGAAGGGAAGAATTTCTTTCGATAAACAGCTTCATCCATATATTTTGAGATGAAGAATGGCCTTGATGATACCTTTGTAGGTGATTGGGAACCACACACTGGTTTTTCTTGGGTAGAGCCTTCTAACTTCAGTCAGATGAGGATTTCCTTACTCCAATAGCTATAGTTCTGCTTGTTAACATATTCATTTCATTTCGACTGCTTCATCTCGGAATCCCTCCAACATCTCGTTAGCCAAAGTTAATCTTTGATCGAGATTGATCTGTGTGAGTAGTTGTGGTGGGATCTTACAGGGCATCATTTTCAAGTCTATTTACAGGATTTCCCTGACTGACCAATCACTCACATTAAAATGGCCTGCTCCTCTTCTGGAAGAACTAGTGAACTCATTTTCATGGGTTCTTGCACTGCCGTAGTCTTCAAGCATGCACTGTTCTAATGCTTTCGAATTTTCTGATAAAACTGATTGGAACTATAAAAAATAATTTTACTTGTAGAATACGTCATTTTGATTCATGGAAACGATAAAAAACAAAATGTCCCACGCTTGTTAATCAAAAAAAAATCAATAATTCTTCAAAAGGCGCCAAAATTAAACAATAGCCAACCATACTTATGTCAAACTTTAAAGGTCCCAGATTTCTACCACTCAAATTATAGCACAAAAAATAATTGGTGTTGTGTGTGGGGGGTTATGCCAAATCCAATTGGATTCCTCTATCTTGTCAATTACAAAATTTAATTTTTTTCTTTGACAGGCAAAGTAAATGGATCCTTTTTATTGAGCATGAAGAAGTACACAGTATATAGTTAGAATATGTGGCAAAATATAAAACTGTGGCTCCATGAGGAAATGTATGTGTTTTGAGTCCATTTAACCCATTTTCAGTAAATTCTTCTGTTTTAAGAAGGCTCTTTGGTACTTATTCCTCTGTATATTCCACGTTTGTATTCTCATATTTCCGTTTGTCGTTTTCGAAAGCTCAGTTCTGATCCGAGGCTAGTATTTTCATCTTGACTCTTCTTTATCGCCTTATGGGTGATTAGCCCAATGAAGATAGTAGACTTCTGAGATTTGTTAGTTATCTTGTTAGGGTACCATGTGTAAGTGAGGTTGGCATTTGAGTAGCTAGGTGTAGTTTATCACAATTGGATATAAGAAAAAGCATGCGATTTGTGTTTCTTGACTACTTCGACTTTTGTTCCATAACAAACCTGAGAAACAAATTAAAAAAAAAATTCTTATTGTGCTTTTTCGACATCAAATTGAACAAATGCATTATCTATTTTTTAGCGCTAAAAAAAACTATTGTCCTTACGATGCATTGTCTGGTATATAATCAATCACTAATGGTCTTGTGATTTATATTTAGGATAAAAATAGATCTGGAGTTACCTAAGGGAATTGAAGATGTTGAGAGGTTTTCTGCATAGATCTAATTAAGTTTGTCTATTTTTTGTTTCATTATAAATTTGATCCATTTGTGCTATTTCATCATTTTTCCAATAGAAAGTAGAAATAAATTGATGTTGAATTATCTTCCGTGCCAAGTCTAAATGGATTGGTTTATTTTGATGGTGGTAGGGTTCTGCACTCCACCAAGAGAGTATGGCAAACCGGAGAATCGATGTTTCCCCATATGTTTTCAACATTGTTCGAATTGAACGCAAGTACTCAATTATTGAGTCTGTTCGGACTAAGGCTAAATTATTTCACCTTTCAACTACGAATTTGTCATTTTATCATCTATAACTTACTGTTTCTCAGTTAGAACAAAACCTTGAAGGCAAGACTGCATCAAAATTTCCCACTGTAGTCATTCAATGCAATCTATTCCTAGTAGTACATAACTGAGACAAAATCATCAGATGCATTAGTGACAAATTTTGACTCTAGTAATTAAGGTAAAACTATAGAAGAAAAATGACTTCTTCAGTGTCTATCTTCTATGGTGAAATGGAAACATTTTATGATTGTTGAAGTTTTATAAATGGCATTCTCTTAAAATATTTAGAAAATGTATGTAAAATTCATACTTCAATAACAAACAGAATCACTAATTATTATTATATTACCATACAATCAGTGCCGCTGGTGAAAGTTGTAATGCAGAAAGCTTGTACGGCACAAACCTTTCTAAACGTATTTGCCTTAAAGCTTATGAGCAATATTAAAGTTAGTATCTTGCAATAAAGTTAAGAAAATCAACAGACTTTGAGATAAAAATTATTTAACATGAAGGATTAACGTTTAAAATGAGTTATTAAGAAACGTTTGAAGATCCTGTTTAACGTTATTAGGTATGAGAAAGTAGAAAAAACATAAGTTATAATATAATAACATCTTTCATGGCTAGGGCTTTTGGCATCAGGTTGGGTTTAATTTCTTCTAATTAGTCATATGTTTTCTTGATTCCCCACTTTTGTAGTATGCGCTGAAAGCATTGAAATGTAGATTAGTCCATTCATATTTATGATGAGATTGATTGAAATGTAGTCCACTATAAATTATACTGTGCGTATGCTCAAAATTTTCAGTACAACATAAGGATTTTTGGCGCTTCCATGCCTTACAGGTTTTAACTTTCATCTCGCAGGCGACGCGGCCAGCTCGGTTAGCAATCACGGGAATCAATAACAGTAAATGACATCGTTCGTGTCTGGAGAGACATCGCCGTGCATTTCTGCAGTTGCTGTCGCATCTGTTCTCCATGCCTCCGTGCATTCCGACGTCCCATCCCGCTGGTCGTCGCTTCACCAGTTCAACTTTTAACTGCCACCAACGGGCTTATTACGCCGACTCTTCCGTCCGTTGCAAGACCATTTAAGTGGTTAAACACCGTGGCATGACTTCAGCTTTTCATTGAAGTGAAACGTCGGGAGGGACCAGCAACACGGCGTTCGAACGAACGTTCTTTACTTTGCCTTCTTCAATTTTAATTAAAGAAATTTGTGTTCCAACATGATTTACTAACTGGACGTATTTGAGTCAAATTTTAGGCAATCCTTTTATAGGATTTTTTTAATTCTTACGTTTGGAGCTTTTTTATATTTACTGTGCAAGCACTAGTTTCTTAACAATATGCAGCAACGAAATCAACAGTAAAACGTTTGAAGCTCCTAAAGAAATGCACCGATAATTGTGCTCACTTTTCTTTGAAAGATTGCTGAGTCAACACTCGTATTTCCTAAGTATTCACGCCTGGTATGCATTTATCTTGGCTTGGTATTCCAGGCGTATTTACATGTACTCTATTCCATCTGCGATACTTTCAGAATGAATAATTAGGCACGCATGTTAAAGACCTTATGTGACGTTAAATGGAGATAAAGTAGCCTCCTGAGTCTTTTCATTTCAAATCTCTGACGGCTTGCTGCTTTAAACATCACAGGTTTTAAAATAATGTTGAGAATGAGCTGTCTTGGAAAAGCTTACGCTACAATTTTTTAGATCTTTGTGAAGTCACTATTATTTTCTGCTTCGGGTGCTTTTTCCTATTAACAGACATCAGCGATTGCTTCAGCAAATCTTTCCCAGCTTTAGCAATCTTCTATAAAAATAAAATTTGACGGTGGAAGAGCAGATAGCGCGCGCCTCCAATTCTATTGTCTAATACTACGGAATCGAGGGCATTGAGTTCGAATATATCGATCTGAGTTAGTCCCGGATTTGAAAAGGCAAGACACTCCACTTAAAAATTTGGTAGAAAAGCAGATAAGGTGCGGCCAGTAATTTATTACGAGGTATTTTTAAAGTATTTATCTTTTTGGGTCTCGGGTCAACATGAATCCCATACATTCGGCTTGGAGCCCCCGATTATGTAAGACCAGGCAATAAAATAGAGGGGGGCACGCTATCTGGTATTCTAGCAATTGTAGCCATTAATAACAATAAAATAATATACGAAGTTAGTCACATACCTGTGAAAAAAAACGATTAATTTAATTAGAGATTAACTTTCACATTTTGTTAAATTTTCTGGAGACTATACTTTGAGTATATTCCAGGAGAAGTAACATCCAATATTTATGAGGTGGTACTGATAAAAAGGCTAATTAAACATCATTTTTGAGAAAATAAATTTTGTTTTGATATAGTTTCGAACAAGGGCTTTACAGTGACTTAGTCCAACTAGTTTTCAAATTTTTGGCATCTTAATGGGACGCAGTTTTTTCTACTGGTCCAAGAAACGAAACTGCTCTGGGCCAAAATTGGAAAACAGGGGAGGTGAGGAACTTCGATTAATTTTGCCATTATAACATGGTAGACTTGTTCGACGGCGGGTTGTTTCCGTGAAAAAGCACTTTTTGAGCGCCGATGTTAGCTTTTTTTATTTCGTTTTTCTGTTTTGCTGTTGTATTTTTCTCCTTCCCAGTCAATAAAACGATTTTGGCGCATTTTCGCATCTCTTGCTTTACTGTTTTGACTACTTCAGCGTTTCTGGTTTCTGTAGTGGTGAATCTATATTTTGTCTATGGTAATAAATCGTCGTAGAAACCAAATATATATAATAGATTTTTAATCTATAATCTAGACTCGCAGTACCTATACCTATCTTCCAAGTAGTTTTTTGATGTACTATATTTTATATGCAAATATACTTATATGTTTAATGTATCTTCCATAACGATAGTGTAGACTATTTTTCGGCTATTTCCGTTGTGGTGACTACAACCAGATTCGTTGAGAGAGAAGAGGAGAAAGAGTAGAATTTCCCGGGTATGTAGGCCCGATTCCCTTTAAAGTGAGCACTTTGGGATCCTCACACAGCTAATCAGAAGACTTCCAATGGGATGATTCAGCTTTTGTTGCTGTATATCCACGTTTCATCTTCAGTTATGATCTTTTTATTGAGATCTGGTTCAATATTAGCAATCTTAAGCAAATCATTATCAATTGTTCTGGTAATAACCACAGAATAAATGTTGCCATGATACGTTTGATGCCAAGATCTTCCGTCAAAATTTTGCACCTTAGTTTTTGGAATTCTCAGTTTATTTTTTAATCCTCAGACTGTCAGTCACTGAACCTTATTAATAGTAGCCCGTACATGTTTGAATTTTCCACTGTTCTACTCGTTTCTGGTCTACCAAAACGGGAAATACTTTCAACAAGTTCCTAGTTATCTCTGAATCATTTGTAATATGCCTTTATTTATGCTGCACTCTTAGTATCACTTGTAAAAGCCTCCCCAGTCATTCGAATAGTTTCTTTGGACAAATGTTCCAACTTTTCCAACAAAATTTGATTAAAATTCAACGGTCTACTTGCTCGCCGACGTCTAACTTCCAACTAATCCTCCCAGTGAAATCGTCCTCATGCTTATTACACTTCACTCACTGCCAGGTTACATCACGGTTGTGAAAATGGTTTTCATCGTATTAACAATGGCACAGGCGTTGCCCCTGTTCAAAACATCCTGCACAATTCTGTGCTGAAATCGCCTTCTATCGATCTAAATCTTTTTGGTGATCTGAAATATCTTTCCTTTCAAGTTTTGAGTACTGGTCTAAGTACTAGAATGTGATAACGTTTAACAGATTTCCGATCATCTTTGAACCGTTTGTACCAAGCCTTTATTTGTATTTATTGTGCACTCATTGCTTTGTCCTCGAAAACAACGTATAGTTTCCAGCTTCACATAACATTTGGTATATTTGTTCAGTCATTGCAAATACAACAATCACGCTCAAGCTCATGCTCACTTTAACTTCCACTTGACCTGGTCAGTGAAATAGTCATCTTTAATGCACGCACATTACAGTCCAGTCTCATCGGCGGTCTATAGTCTGATATAAAACTGTTTTTGGTGTTAATTACACGCAAAGTTATAAAAAGTAATATTTAGGGGGCGATAAAACAGCAGTCTTCATATTCAGTGCCTGTTCGGTAACATTTAAATTCATTTGTCCAGAAGTCTTTAATGATTTTGCAGTCCTCTTGTACTTAGTCCAATTTCATCCTAATTAAGGCAGCTTTCCACTTTTTTTAAAAGCAAAATTTGTATTTCTATTTTTCTGGAAAATTCTTCAGTACTCACTTTTGTAGATTAAAACTAATGTGTCGCTTTTGACTTAAATTTGATGTCTTATCTTTCCTCAGCTATTCCATAGTACAATTACTTAAACCCCTTCTCCTAAGACTAAACACTTATATTTTACACAATACAAGGCCTTGCTGTGGAATTGGATCTCTTACGTTTTATTCATTTCTCTTCGGAACTTTAATTTTTTAAGTAAATTTTTCTTTTTATTCTTTTTTTTTATAGTGCAACATTTATTTTAAGAGTTATAAACAGGAAATATTAAAAATTGTACAAATTGAATTGTTGTGCATTTTTGTTTGTGGATGAAGGATTTTTTGCATGCTTACATGTGATTCTCCAGTGCCGCTTAAACTACCTCCAGGAACCCGTTTCGACAGAAGAAAACAATCGGCGGGTTTCATCGACATTCGCGCCAGTCTGCTATTCAAATTATGCATAAGATATGTCGGTAAACAATTCAATGTTTTTGCTTCTTTAATGTCTATAATATTTCTAACCGGCTTGATAATTGTTTTATGATTTTTTGATGAACGAATTTATTAAATAAACGGAGTGCCTCTATCTAATCAACTCGCCCACTTCAATTTACAACTTTTTTTATTTCGTGGTGCTTGAAAGAAAGTATTGGTTGTTACGTGGTAACAAATGGTGATATTATTTTTGTAAAATTTTTCTGAAGAAAGTTCTTAATTCATGTTTTGGGGAGAGCGGGTGATCAGGCTATTATTGACAAGTCTTAGTAGTGTTAGTTTTGAAAGTTGCGGATATTCTTTTACAATCACAATTTATTATTGATTTACCTCATGTATTGTTTTAGCTAGGCTAGACTAGTTCCAGTTAAACATGAAAATTGTTCTTTTTCAATCAAGTGAAGCATTATTGTATTTAGTTCGTTAGATTGAGCTAGCATCGAGTTAGATAAGGTAACAACAGAGTTAGATTGGCTTTTTCAATAAATGAAAAATGCGCCGACTTTAAATAGTTGATCTTTCCAAGTTTTCAACTTTCGAAAGATTTTATTTATTTTAAAATATTTCAAAAAGCTTGCTCTTCTAATGTTAAACTCAATTATAGTTTCCTCATCTTTAACCATAGGTACTGTTTCTTAAAAAGCTTGTCTATTTTAAAAGATATATATATATCAGTAGCGTGTATTTTAAACGTTTTGATACCTTCAACATTTTCTCTTTTCTTCAAATGGAAGGTTATTGCTATAAGAAAGTCACATTTTTCACCCTAAATAACTTTTGTTGAAACTTTCTTTTCCTTGGTGTTGCATGTTGGAAATGATTTGTTGGAGAGGTTTGAAGAGTTCAACGTAACTTCTTTAAAGGGAAGAACCATTAAGATTAAAAGTATGAAGTGCCGTAAATCAATTTTGTTCATTGAGCTTTTGCTTTCAAATGCTTTAATTTATGTAACCCAACTCTAGGACTACAAACATTTTCCTATTGTCATGATCAATTGACTTAAGGTTTTTGCTTAGGCCAAAAGCCTTCCGAAGAAACATAACTTATTCGCTTTCAAATTGTATTCCTTCAAACGTTAAACTCATAAAGTAAAAAGAAAATGAATGATTTTCTAAAACACCCCTGAAAAATTAAGAATTGAAAATAATCTTATGATTTTTTCCATAATTCCTTTTCTGTGAATGGTCGTGGTTTCCCAAAAAAATTTAAACTTAAATTCCTTGAGTAGAAAGCTTGAAGACCGCTGAAAATATTCGTTCAACTTTTGTTTTCCCTACAAATGTCACGGTTAAATCAATAATATTAAACGAATGATTATTACTGGACCTTTCTACTTATTTGTGAAGCAAATGATTTTCACTTATATATCCAATTCTTGTTTCTGTT
Source organism: Sinelater perroti (assembly GCA_036346155.1). Classification (NCBI taxonomy): domain Eukaryota; kingdom Metazoa; phylum Arthropoda; class Insecta; order Coleoptera; family Elateridae; genus Sinelater; species Sinelater perroti. Next base: position 5,118,205 of record JARFIY010000099.1, read on the forward strand.
ATGTGGGTTCTTTTTTGGTAAATTGATAATTCTAACGAAATCATCGTCGTCTTGATGGATGAGCGACTGTTGCAGATTACTGAGTTGGTTTGGCGGGCGAGTTTAATCAAACACTTTTGGCCAGAAGCTGAATGATCTTAACCAAAACTTTGTTATTGGTTGAATTATTTTGACTGAATGCTCACCTGTGGGATAACTGAATTCTTCCTATTTCAACAATCATTTGGCCAGATATTAAATGGATAAGTAAGTCTATAGTCGTGTGTATTACAGCTGGATGTTGAATGGATGCCTTTTACCAAATTTTTTTCGAATGAATAATTCTGAACAAATGCTCATTTTCTCAACAACACAGATAATTAGAAGCAGATGCTGAACGGATGGTTTGCTAGAGAAGTAATTCTATCCGAACACTTGTTCGGTTAACTGATACTTTATGTGAACATTTCCTAAGTTCCCAATGTGTGCTTCAACGATTCTACCCTTAACCCATAATGCATGCTGATCAATTTATTCTTGGTGTGATTATTCTATTTCTTCACTCAAAGGGGATAGTAACTCTAGAAAATGTCAATAATTGAACGTGACGTGAGATGATCGATCAAACCTTTTCAACGAATCATGAAGTAGATCATTTGGAAGGCCAACTCTCGATTAATCGCAAGCCCAAGCCCCAGGGCTGGTTCGGCAGCGCGCAGCGACGCTCTCTCCGCGCCTCCAGCCCAGCGGTGGGTATTTTTACTTTCCGACTATGACCCACATGAGATGAGCCCGCGAATTTGGAGTCAAGTGCACGATCACCCGCCACAAATAGACCGGCTAAATTTACGCTCGCCTTCGGCGGCGTGCAGAAGTCGCGGCCAGCGCTTGCACACTGCCGATCCCACGGGTTATCGCGGGCGCCCCTTTATCGCGAATTATAAGATGCGAGCGGCGCCTTATCGTTATCAGTGCCCGCGCGCGAGTCCTCTCAGCCGCGCCTGATTCCCTGAAAGGCCCGCGGTTTTCCAGGCGGAAGTGAGGCATGTGCGATCCTGTTCAGTGCGGCGAGGCATAGGGGACGATCGGTGATTGATACGTGAACAGTGAGCCCTGATGAGATTGATGGACCCGGACATGAGTGACGTTGAAGGCAGCGTGTCGGCGTCCCACACGCCGGAATTGGATTACGATATGTGGGAAGGGCAGTTCGAGTTCCTGGGACCTTCGGCGGACGCCATCCAGCCTCCCCAAGGCCTCCTGAAGCCCGCGCCGCACCTACCGGCATCCACGAACGGGGTCCGTAAGAACGCTGCCCACATCTGGTGCGACGAGATTACCGACCAAGTAATTAGTCTTAAGTGTTTTAAATAGTGGAAATTACGAGTCATTGCTTTGGTGTTGGCGGTGGCGATTGCGGCGATGACAGCATTGACACGGCCTTACTTGCAGTTATTTCAACAAGAGTTCTTATACATTTTCATGCCTTGGGTTCACCAGGAAAAAAATGATGATGTACTTGGTGAGACGTTTTCTGGCTTTAAATATTTTGACTCCGCGATTTTTAAAAATAAAGACAAAACACAAAAACAAAGTTGTCACCCATCCAATAATATACTAGGCGGTACCTTCAAGGTCATTGGGAATCACTTGTAGTGATGTCACTTACACATGAGTTGAGTAACTTATGAATTGATAAATCCACTTATTTGTTTGTGTTACATAGTTCGATTTTGAATTTCATGTTTCAATGTAACTTTCATATTATGAACATAGGCGTCATTCAATAAGATTATCTTTACAAGAGCGGTTTCTGTTAACCTACAAATATAATACTATAAACATCCCCCGTCTATCGTTTACTGCTTATCGTTGACTTTTGGTACTGCAGTGTTATCACTTGTTGTTTGCTACTTCGGCTTAATTGTAATTTTAGCTGAGATCATCTTTGCTTTTGGTATTCTGTTATTTACTTTAAAGCAACCCACCCTACAACTCTTCCTTATATTTTCTTCATTGATAGTTCTGTAATGATTTCAGATTTATTAAGGTTTTTAATGTAGAAAACTGTCTGAGTTTCAAAACAACTACGTGGTGGTTTGTTTCTATTGGGTTGTAAAGCTGATTGATAGAGTTTTACTTCTTATATATATATAATGAAAGGTTATGGATCCTTCCAGGCTAAAATGACGATTCAAAACTAACTCAACTTTATTTTTATGCTAGTGCTGTTTTAAATTTTCTGAAGACCTTTCTTTGCTAAAATTTTAAAAATGATGAAATTGATTAAAAAATAACTTTTTGATTCTCTCCAGAGTTGTCAAAATTTGACTCTAAGAAATTACTAGTTTATTCGTCCTCGTTTATCTTTCACTATTGTGTGTGGTCTTCGTAAATGAGGAAAATACACTTCAGTCTTGATTTCGGAAATGTAAGTTGTCAAGATTTTTTCTTTTGAGAAATCCTGTATAACTGGATTCAGTTGTTGCTGATGCATACAAATGTTAATCAAGCGACTGTTTTGTGTTGGGAAATTTCATTCGTCCTTGCGGGCTGGAGTTTGACCGCTTAATCATAGGCGGAATACCAAGCAGCTGCTGCAACGAAGGTGTCGCCGGCGCTCGAAACGCATAAAATGTAGGACTTGCGGTTCTCATGCCGCGAATGCGTGGAAATTAAACGGAAGGGGTGCAATTAATTACCGCGACTTTCTACTTAACAGCAGGGAAACGCCCGCCGCGTGCGGAGCGTAAAAGTCGTCGAGCAGCGGCTGACACGGCAAAAAGTGCACCGACAATCGTGCATCCGAAGTTGATCAGTCGGTGCTTTCCAGAACCAGCCGAACTAAAGAAGGCCAAGTTTCGTTTGAGGAATTTCGATAATTGGTTGCATTTTGCAGATATTCGGCCATGATTGGGTTCGCAGAAATTCGAAAGTGGCGTTGGTTGATTTTCATGGAGTTAATGGTGAACAGTGAAGGGCAACTGCCGTAAAACATTTGGAGTTTTTCTTTTGTATCTTTATAATCGCAATAAACTACATCTGATAGTATCTTGTCATGTAGAACTTTACTGTTCTAGAAGGCGAAACAATGATCAATAAGATCGTATTATAATTGCTATGATGAACAAGAGCAAAGTTTTATGAACTTTTTGTTTTTTGTTCGTGTTTTATATTACAACAAAAATGTGTGAAGAGTGAACACTAAATCTCCGTATTTTTAACGAATATAAAAGCACTAAAAATTGTAATTCGTAGAATGATGATTAAAAACGTTAAATGTCTTTCTAAAATATTTATTGCGGCAGATTGGTCGATTTAATCTTTTTGTAAACAATAATTGCTACTTTAAATTGTTTCTTCCTATCTTTCATTTTTGTTAATCATCAAAGAGTGTGTTTATTTGCTCAAATTGACTTTTCATTAATTTATACCAATAACCGAATAAATACCGAAGCTGTGTCGTTTTTATGGTTGTGTGACTTTGTATATTCAAACCCCAAAACCAACATTTAGGAATACCTGCATCATTCATCTTATACTTGCGGCTGCGAATACTTGTTATCATAGGGATGGAATATTGTGAGTGGGGTTCTCAAGAAAATGTTATTATCTTATTAAAAACTAACAACAACTTTATTGCTTTGGGGGGGGGGGGGGTAAAATGATCTTAAAAATATTTTTATTTTGTACTTACGGTGTTGTGGCCAAAAGTGGACTGTATCGTAATTTTAAATTTGAACAAAGGAACTTCAATCAAAAGCCAAAGCTGAAACACTCACCTTTTTGGAAGCGGCGCTCTCCTGCAGAAATCGGTTCCCTGTGCTGTAATCCTGGGGAATCCAGGAAGAGGAAATAAGGATGTGGGTGAAAAGATAGGACAAGTTACCCCAATCTTTACAGCGGTTCTTTCTTGGTTCCTCGCCAAATAGAAAGGAAATCGGATCGAGTCTTTCCGCCGGAAAAATTTCAACCCCGAAATGCAATCGGGCAACAAAACGACCTCCGAGAAGAGGAAAATCTGGTTGGCAAAATATCGAATCCCGCAATAAAATAGCCTTCAACAAAACGGCCGCCGGGATTTGGAAACTCTTGCCGCCAACAAAACACGCCGGCGAACTCTTGTTCAAAGCGGCCTCGGACACGGAAAATTTAAAGCCAGTCGTCCGCTTTCTAAACTATCACAACTAAAATTCAAAACGAAGCGAGCGAAAAAACGAAGATTCAGCCGCGGCCGAAGGCGGATCGCGCACGCGGCCAATTTGGTCGCCGCTATCTCAAATCAAAACTAAAGCGCGTATAGGGAGCCGAAAGACGGCCGGCGCTAATTTAAAATCCAAATAAAGTAATTGAAAATTGGCGCGAACACTCCTGATATTGCCTAACTGCTCCAAATGTAACAGTTAATTGAGCCGTACATTCAAAAAATCTTTCTTTTTATCTGAAAAATCATTAATCAGGATCCACTTTGGCGAAAATCTTATACAAACAAATTCTATTGCACTTTTGTAGCGTTTTCCAACTTTCAGCAGTATTGTAATATACATTTTGTAAGTGTAGTTTTGTCTACAGATATTAGTACAAGTTAGTTGCAACTAAAAGTGGAAATCTTGAACTGTAGACTAGTAATAATGAAGCATATGCTTTTAGTGTTGTAAAATTTAATTTATATGTTATGATGTTCCTAAGCAGTCTTAATTGTTCTATCTGTATGCATAAAGGTTTCAGAATATTTTACATGCTTGCGTGGGAGTTAATATGTAGATTATCAAGCTGAAGTTTTTCGTGTAACCAAAATATGAACATCCTATTTTATTTGCTAACTGGCTATGCGCACTTGTTTTGCTAGAAACCTACAGCGAAATTCTAACATAATTTCTTTAGCTCAATATCTAAAAATGATTCTTCCGGTTATCACTTTTTGGATCTGTATATTTATATACATTAGATGTTTGATTTTATTCTTATCAATTTGTTAGGGAAGCATTTCTTTGTCTCTCCTCCCAATTAAGAATACGGCTACTTTTTTAATACTTTTTTGAGAGAGAAGCAGAAATGGTAAAGGAAAAAGTTTCTAAAAACATTTCTAAAGGGAAAATACGGAACAACTACAGATAAGAGAAATACATCTTCAATATTATGTTGAACAGGTGCCTGGAGAAGATTTTTATTACATGATTCAAAATGCCACGCTTGACGGTCAGCAAATGCATTTAACCAATACGTGGCTTTCCAAATGATCAAATTCAGCGATGATGATGACGACGTCAGTCCATAGGTGGTTCTACATATTGTGAAGATGGTCATGTTACATACTGAACAGTATAAGATGTTGTATTTAAATTGTATCTTTCATAGATTTGGACGTTCAATTCCAGTTAAAAAGAAAATTAATTCAGTAATTTAATGTATCAATTGGTACTAACAGTTTTTAGTTTTCTCAAACTAATGGAGACTTATGATGTGATAAATACAATATCACAGGACTTTGCGTTGATTCACCAAACTAGAGAAGGTTGTTTAGTATTGAAAACTCCTAGATGATTAAAAAAGGCCTTCATCAGGATGTTGGTGAGAACTGCAATTTGGTTTTCAAATGCACAAGGAATTCAAAAAACCATTTTGACACATTGTTCTTTGACTATCAAATGTTGTATGGTCTGCATATCCATGGATGAAACTGTAAATTATATGGAGTGAACGTTCTCAGCTTGTGATCAGAGGGGTTCCATTTTAAAGTAATTGTAATAAGGGATCGATCTAATATTTTCAAACAAAAAGGTTTAGAAATTGGAGAATTATATGCAAAACCAGCATTCAAGAAACATGTAGTGATAGATTCTAGTAATTTCTAGGTTTGTCGTGTAAAAGTTCAAATGGTTGAATGCGAGCAACCTTAACGGGGCTGCTTGAGCACGATACTAGCTATTGTAATGTGCTGAAAGTCATCTAGTAAATACTAACGGTTTTTTCTCTATAGTTCCAGCTCCTTCAGCAGCAGGTGGGGTTCCTACAGGACTCCGCGAACCACAATGACGAGCGCTACACGCGCGCCAAGGCGGATAACGCCGCCCTCCAGGCCAGAGTCATCATGCTTGAGGAGCAGCTGCGGGACTCTGAACTACGACACGAGGACCGCCTGCAGGAGGAGCAGAAGCGGTCCAAGGAACTTATCGCGCGCGTGGAGCGCGAGAAGCAGCTACAGCTGGAGAACGCCAATATCCGCCTGCAGGGCGCCGAGACAGAGGCGCTGAACTTGCGGGAGGAGGTGGCGCGCCAGAGGTTACGCATAGAGAAGCTGGAGGCTGAGCGCAGGGAGTTTTGCGATCAGGTGCAAGACCTGCGCAATGAACTGTTGTCAGCGAAGGAGAACGAGAGTGCTTTCAAAGAACAGGAGAGAAGGTAGGGAGTGAGGTCTAGCATTTGAACGGTGCTAACGGGGCTTTCTTGTAGACTGATACAGGAACAACAAGCTCACACTCAGTTGATCGAGGAACTGTCCCGTGAGGTGGAGAAGCTGCGCGCTGAAACCAGGACCCCGGCCTTGCCTACGACGTCACCAGAGACGCTACGGCTTGAGGAACTTCATGAGGAGATGGCCAATTTGCGAGAGAAAAACTCGCAGCTGCAGGAGGCCAACGAAGAACTACAGGCAAGTCTGCTTACTGCTGGCGTTGAGCAGGGCCGTCTTTTAACGGCCGGAGAGACTAGTCTTGCTGCTGAATTAGAGGCAATGACTCACGATCAGGTAGAGTACTCCCTTTCTATTAGTTGTTGTACTTTTTTGAATGACCAGCTTCAGCTTTCATGTTTTCACTCATTAAAATTTGCTTAAATAGTGTTGCTTGTTTGTATGTGTGTACATATGTGCTTGCAATTTGGGGCTGCTGGTTGCTTACTGTTTGTTTCTGTTTCTAGACTGACATGCAGCACGATTACGAGTCTTTAGCTAAGGTATGCACTTTGCACATTTTTCCGTTTCGTTGTCCCCTCCAATCACAGTAGATTCGTGGTTTTTAATAGTTCATTATAAAAAGTTCTTACCACCCGCTATCATCCTTCATGACCGGTTTTAACTGAATCTAAATTGAAGCACTAGATCATTCATCGTCGCACTCAGACACATCATAATTTACGGTGTGTTTGTTGTAGATCCAACAGGCTTTGAAGGAGCAGCAGGACGTCAACGCGCAGCTTAGAGCGTACATCGACGGCATACTACTTAGCATAGTGGAGAACTACCCCCAACTATTGGAAGTAAAGCGCAAGCCTGCATAAGGCTCAGCTGGATTTAAGATTTTTATTTGGAAGCGAAACTTGAATAGTGAAATGTGTAATATATGCAGTTTAAGGGTAGAGTTGAACGTTAATAAGCAAGCTCAATGGTCTTTGCCGTCCATTTTGTGATTTAAAGCTGTGATTACAGAAGATATCTCAGTTGAAGTTGTGTAATTCATTTTAATTGTGTTTGTTAAGCACACACCCTCCAAGTGCCTCTTTAGTAGCGTGAAGAAATGATAGTAATAAATTATTTTTATTAAAATATCCCTATTGTTTTATATCGATTGTAATGTTACCTCGTTGTTTGGATACTATAACTAGAGATTTATTATTTATAATTAGCGTCTGCCTGGAAGCGTGCATGGATGTTAAAGGTGTGCTTCTATTTGGTTCTAAAACTGTTTCCGAAAGTCCCGCTAATCACTTCTACCTTACATATATTCTATTGTAAATGTATATAAAGGAACATTTGTTTAATTGTTGTGTACATAAATGTATCTAGAATATCTATGATTTTAGTGTATTCATTAAACAACGTGCTAAATACAGAGTGGTTAAGGAACAGCTCCCTCTGTATGTGTAATGTTGTTCCAGAAGGGCGGCAACTTGTAGTGGTTGCTGCGAAGCCGAATCCTGGCATTGCTTGCTCCGTGTAAACCCTGTACAGGAGCTCAGCTTCGTACCGCAGCCAGGTCGCCCTTCACCCCTTCAGTTAGTTTGTATCTTTACTAATGAAACAATGCGTTTGTTTTAAACGAGTAGTGGACCGGCCTATTGAAGAATCGAACTGTGTGTACTTAGTTCAGCACAGAACTGTTTTATGTGTAATAAAGTGGAATTTATGTATCTAATTAATGTAACCAGAAGGAATAAAAGCGATATACTTTTATTGTTTATTTATTGTCAATTGAAACTTTATTCTTATAAGTAGTCTGCTTGAACAAATCACTTTTGAATTTCCCTTGCGTTGGCGTCCTTCAGGCTTGCCAGCGAGCGCTCTTCGCTAATCTCGTAGCGCAGCCGAAGAATATCTGGGTCAGTCACCTAGAAATAATTACGTGTGTATTTATTACTTAATCATTTGTGATACAAGACACGATATGGTAGCAGATATTCAATACTGGATATATTGCGCACTGGTATAATTACGCTTTTCGGAAAAGTGAAAACAGGAACTTTGTTCTCAACCCTCAGGATGACTGCCTCTTATGAGGCATTTGTGGATAAACGTATATATAAGGTATTTTAGATAATTCTAATTAGCATTTGTTACTAAATATTTTAAAATTTAATGGACGGCTAATAGTGTTCCGTGATTCAATAAGGAAGATGTGCAAGTTTACTACAGTAATGCTGCAGCTTCACCATACAAAATATTTTAGAATTGTTTACAGGTTTAGTATCATGAATGAGGTTTAAATGGATTTTAATAATGAACTAGAGTAAATTTACATGTTCTGTAATCGGTAAATCTTGTTTCTGTCATATTATAATGGGCTGACTTTGTATGATGATCTGATTAATATGTCAATAAATAAGTTTTAACGCACAATTTAATTTTCTTTAGAATGATGTTTGTTACTAAATAAAAAATAAACCAAAGACTGCAAGATACTTTAGAAAATGTACGAGGTCTGCTCAAAATCATCAGTACATTTTGGCTTGATGCTTTCAACACAGACTATTTACAAAAGGCGATTAGACCAATCCAAATTTATATATAACATGTTAATTTTTACAAAAAATGTCCTTGTAGCCACCAGCATAAATAACTATTTTTATTTTTATTTAATGTATTCGTGTAATGAAATCGCTATATTAAAAAAAACATTTTATTGCTGCGACACCCTTAAACTGTATTGCGCTATGTGGGCACATCACTAAGACCCAGTCATCTTTCGACTGTTTAAGAATTTGTTGTATTATAAACCAAGTTATAATGTTCTGTTGCATGCTGTCTAATACGTGTATAGGAGAGGAGACGGTGCTTTTTGATATATTTGTTTATTATGCAAATAATAATTTTATAAATGAAATTGAACGTGGGCTTGTGTTAGCAGAGAAAATATGAACAAGTTTCAATATACCTATCATGTCCCTGTTAAAGTAGATATAACATAAATATGAAATGTGCCATCATGGTTTTGAAACATTTTTAAGGCTAAATGCAAATACTTGCTTACCAACCATGCTTTCCATATTATCATTTAAAAGGATGGTTCCTGCAAGTGAATCTACAACACTTGTATTGCAAGCCTCCTTACGAAGCACACTTACTTTAGCTAGTATTTATATATGTCAGATCAGGAGGCCTTTAAGGCCTATGGCTTTCTGTATAACTTCTTTCCATCTTTTTCTTCAGGACACCTCTTTTTTCCAATCTGTCAGTCCTAAGGTTCGTAGATCTCTACACACTGGAGTCAAAATTTTCTTGGTCTACCTTCCTTTGGTCATCTTCCTCTTTCTGGGTCTTCTAACAACATCTTTTTTGGGAGTCTTTCATCTCTCATTCTCATCCTATATCCTAGCCACTTTATTCTGTTTTGTTTGGCTACATTTATTGCCGATTCACTATGTATATCACTTAGCTCTTCATTTTTTTCTACTCCAAGTCTAGTGGCATAACTAGCGTATGTGCCGCCCGGGCGAACTCTTTAAAGTGCCGCCCTATTTCCGTGTTAAAAAAGAACTAAATAGGGAACATGTGAAAATGAAAAGCAGGTACTAAGCTGAATAGGTAGGTTTAGGCCGACAATGTATTTATTTTTTTATGGAAGGTCAGAATTAATATTACCATAAACGGTTGTTAATACGAAATGCGTGGGTTTCCATCAGTACCTGCAGGTCATTGTACTTAAATGAATTTTTACTTGAAAAGCGCTATTTGCCGCCCCTGCCAAAGTGCCGCCCTGTAATGCGACTCTCCAAGTCTTCTATTTTTATTCCTCCGTATATTCTTCTCAGTACCTTTCTCTTTCACCTTTCTAACTTTAAAATAACCTCTTTGTGATACTTAAAAGAGCTACAGGCCCATAATTGTCACATTTTTGAGTATTATCTTTCTTATGTAAAGGTATTATCAACCCCTCTGTCCATTCTTCTGGCATTTCTATCAGTTTAAATATCGTCTCTTGTAGTTTATTACATCCATATGTTAATAGTTCTGTCTGTATTTCATTTTATCCGGGGCTTTTTCCATTTTATTCTGTTAATAGTTTGTTTTATTTCTTCCATTGTTGGTGCATCTATTTCTTCTTGTTCTTGCTGGTGTTCCATTACTTTAGCTAGTTTTTGCTCTTGCTCTATTATAATTTCTTTGTAGTATTATACAGATCTCCTTCCTTGTTGTATTTTTCCTCCCATTATTTGGCTATGAAGAAGGTTTTCATTTTATATCCTCTGCTTATCTTGTTTATTTTCCTATAAAACTTTCTTGTCTCATTTATTAAAAGATTCCCCTCGGGCATATAATCACTGCTTCTTTTGATTCTTGATATCCTCTTTTGATTTTTACTATGTTTTTTGTTAGTAGTTCCATTTTTGTCCTTCTTCTTTTGTTAACCACTTCATTGCACCCTGCATCGTACTAGTCTTTTTTTGTTTTCTTTTTTGGACTTGGTACTTCTTTTTTTGCTTTACTTCTACTTTCCAACTGCTTTTTTAGATTCTATACAAACTGTTCCTGCGTTTCTGCTTGTTTTGATTTTTTCCCGTTTCTCTCCGTTTTTTCTGTATTGCTGATATCTTCTGTTGTATCTTGGGTCCCACTAAAAAATTATTGTTGTCTATATCAGCTCCTCTGTATGAACGTACATCTTTGCGTGCATCTTGATTATTAATATGTGATCTATCAGATTTAATGTTTTTTTTTGTCTGGACTTGTCCACATTCCTTTATGAATTTTTGTGGTTCAGGATGTAGCTCTGATAGCAAAGGTCCTTTCCATTGTAAAGTTAATTAATAATTTACCGTTTTTGTTGCTATATCTGTGTTTGCAATTTTCTTCTATTGTTGGTTTATTCTCTACTTCCCTTGCTATCTTGTCATTAAAGTACTAATTTTGTCGTATTTGAAATCTGTTTTTGCGTTTTCTCTAGGTTTTCATGATACAGTTGTTTTGTTTTTTCTTCTTCTCCGCTTCTGCTGGGGCGTGTACATTAATTATGCTTATTTTTCTGCATTTTCGTCAAAGTCTAGTATATCTTAGCCTTTCGTTTATTCTTCTGTAAGAGAGGATTGTTGCTTTTAAGCTTTCGTGTATCATGAAGCCCTAGTCTGGTTTGTTCTCTCCCTAAGTTTATAAACATGTATCCGTTGGTTTCCGTTATTTGTTCTCCTCTTATGTTTGTCTCTTGCATTGCTAAAAAAATATTTATAATATATATTTTTGTTACTATAATTAACTGTTTTATGGTTTCCTCCTTGTTTGTTCCTCGTACATTCCACGTTATTATTTATGCTTTTTTGCATTTTCCTTTTTTGCTCTCATATTAGTCACAAAATCGTTGTCTTCTCCACGATCAGTGGGTTGTTCTTATTGTTCTTTTTGCTACTTAATTTTTTGGATTAAGTTCTATATTCTTATCGCGAATCTTTTGTAATGTTTCTTTTTTCTCATCCCACTGCTATACTTGTCTGTCTACAATTGCCTTTTTATACTGAATATTCACAATCCTGTCCTTTCTTTCTTCATCTTTGGTGTAACTGGTTATGGCTTTTTGGGTTTTGGTACTTTTCTCTCTTCTTTTGTTAAATCGTTATTTATGTTTCCTTTTAGCTAGTTTTTGTTTTTCATTATATTTATTTTATCTTCCCAGTTTTCTGATTTGATCACGGCGATGCTCTTGTCTTTGCCTTTATTTATTTGTGTTAGTAACACCCATACCCCTATCTCTTCTTTCTATTATCTGCTCTTGTTTAAATTCTTTCTCCATTATAATTATATTAATCTTCCTTTCACTGCTTTCTATTCTTTCTATTTTGATCTCTAACTTTCCTACCTCTTCTTTGAGACTTTTATTTTCGTCCTGTAGTTCTTTTATTTGGATAAAGTATTTTTATCTATTCTCTCATTTCTTGTGTTTGTACCTGATGTTTCTTCTGATCCTTGCGTAGTTTTTCAATTTATAATATTTCTTCCATCATTTGTATAATAGTTTACTCTTCAGGTCATTTTTGTCCAGTTTCTTTATTTGCTTCTTTTTTAACTTCCTCTGGGGTTTTATGGATTTTTCTAACATTCCTCTTTATTTTTCCTTTGATGATTCTCGATATATATTTGACTAGATTTTCTTGACGATCTGGATGTTTTTTACTCCTTCGGAATACTCCCTTTTCCTCTGTCCTTATTTTTTTCTCTTCTCAAATGAGAAAGGATATAATTCTTTGTAATTATATCATAACATTAATTGTAATTTACCTTAATGTTCTGTCAACAAAACTACTACGTTACTGTACATGTATATGTTGCTTATCTGAATTTGTTCAGCACTTCCAAAAGCTTACTCTCTTATCTCTCTTATCAGTGCCCATACTATTGTAGGTTATAAACAAATACAGCTTGTAATTCTCAAATCTGATTATTTTTCTGGTTAATTTTATTTCCTTCTGTTCTCTATTTTTCACCTTTCCTTTGTCTTCTTTTGTGTTGTCTGTGTACTAGATATAAGCCAATATTTATATACTTATCTAGTAGTTATCGTATTAAATTAAAGTAACAGAATGCAAAGAAATTAAATGTCAATAGAAGAGCTATAAGAATATTACAGAAACCACTGCTTAGAGTGTCGTAAATTCCACTGACTAAGTCTTAAGCACAATTTAGCATGTGATTATCTTAAATATATATTAAAGAAGATTTTTATTTTACAACCATTCAGCAGATGAAATTGGAAGACCCGTAAAAAAATGAGAAACAGGGATTACGTTCAGTTGAATCGAAATAGGATTAAGGGATGGGGTAGAACAGGCTGAGAGAACTGAATACCAAAATTGTAGCATTAAATTTATTTTAGACTTTCAGGTCCTCCATAAAATCATTAGTGTGCTGATTAAAATTCGTTTTTTGCAATGGTACTTTTTTAGTGCATTAATCATTTGTATGCAAGGATCTATCCTAAATCATATATTGTCTGACTGATAAGTTTTTGTTTATTTCTGGTTTTGTGCATCACAAGTTGTAATGTTGTGACTTTTTATCAATTCTTTGACTTAATTAAACAGTAAATTCATTCACTTGTGTCTAATTCTTTTTTAGTTAGTTAATTACAATATATAATAACAAATTGCCACTTTATTCTGCTGTGCTTCACTACACTTATTATTCTCAGTTCACTATGTATATCACATAGATCATTATTTGTTCTTCTTCTATCTTTATTCCTCCATGTATCCTTTTCAGTACTTTTTTCTCTCTCCTTTCTAATTTTAAAACATCCTCTTTCAAATAATCCATGCAGTATTATCTTCGTTTTTTGCTCTTATTATATAGTTTTCAACACCTAATTTTTTGTTTCTTGTGTTGTTCTTCTTCCTATTTCTTTCACTGTTCACTGTTCCACCTTCTTGGTTTATTTACGTTTCTAAGTATATTATTCCCTCTACTCTTTCAAAGCTGGATTTCTTGTCATTTATTGTTATTTCCAGTTTTGTTTCTGCTAGTTTTGTTTTTCCCTAAGCTGTGTATTTAGTTTTGGCCTAGTTGTTCATTTGTAGCCCGACTTTTTTTGCTGCTTGGGTCAGTACCTTCATTTCATCCTTGAGTCCTTCTTTTCTTCTAGTTATTATTACTAGCATATGCCAGACAGTGGTACGGTTTTCTGTAGGTATTTTCATCTATGAGGCTACTTTTTGTTATTACTGATTCCAGCAAAATATTAAAGTTACGAGGGCTAGATTAGTGGACTAGAAGAAATCGTCTGTTGTCACTATAATTTAAGTAAAAAAGCAGATTCTTCAAACATTGTTTTCAGTCCTGCCTTGTTACTGATGTTTTTTGAATATATACAGCCCACATCACAAATTGAAATGGAAACCAGCACCAATCGAATTTAAGCGAACACTTCTCGCGTCCTACACGTTAACACATGATTATGTCTCAAGTTACTGCGCGTATTATACAAGAGTGTGTGGGTAGCTTGGTTCGATATTGAAAATAACAATTTGAGTTTTATAAAGTACTTCATTTCTTGACATAATCCTCTTAACATTCAACACAAATGACCTAATGCTTTTCTAGGTTTATATTTCCTTCACAGGCGTGGGTTTTCTTTGAACCCATCAAAATATTCGTTCATGATCAGCATCACTTTTTCCTTTAACTGAAACTTTTATCAAGGCCAAAAAGTTTTGAGTTTTGGGAATAGATAGTAATTACAAACCTTAATCTAGTCAATTTTTGCTTGAATGTGCCGGAGTCATTGCACTGGCACAAGATTTTTTGATCATTCAGGATGTTTTTTCGCTATGGCTACTTTTAAGGTAGTCAATTAATGGGATTTCTTTCATGTTCTAAAAAACTGAGGCTATCGCTTTTCCTTTTAATTCACGCAGTTCACTGTTTAAATTATTTTGTTTTCAAGTAAAGTGATAAATCCATTTTTTGTTCAATGTTATAAAACGCAACAAAAAATCAGTTTGACTTAAATACTGGCACACAATTGGTTGTATAAACACACTTATGGTCTGGAGTGAGCAAATGCAAAATAAAGTGAACTTGCTTAGTTGAGTGGCCTTTGTTAAATCATACACTTTTATTTGTCTGTCAACCAAAACTGTTATGAGACTAGTCGATGATTTCTGCCACGACATATTTGGATCTCCAGAACGAAGTGTGTTTTTGATACTTGGTCTACAGTGCTTGAATCTGTTTAACCAAAGACGAGCATTTTTATAGGAAGGATAGGAGTCGCACAATATAGAGGTAAAATGTTTTCAGAGAGTTTTTTACTGTTATTTCTTCTAAAAAAGCAAAGTTCACAATATATTCTAATTTTGTCCATTTTGCACTGTTACTTGAAACTGCTATATAACGAATTAATGTTTAGAAAGTCACACAAGGACCTAATCTGAGGTCTAAATGAATTGTAACTATAGCATATTTATTTATAAGAGAAATTTTATGACTATATATACAATTACTGCTGTCGCCCTCTATGAGTATGGAAATCAAATTACCCATCAGCTATTTACATATGACCCATTCGAATGTTAGAAGATTAACATATGATAATTTCTTTACTAGTTTAATAAAATCTTAAAGCTCATACCTGTGCTCTAAATATATTTTCATTGACTTTCAGTTTCAGTCTTATTAACTTATTTCCAATCTGCATCATGTCTATTCATCAAGACTTAAGAAAAATTATCTTTAATTTTCTTCGGTTGACCATTTTTTTGTTTTACAAAACACTAAAAACTTTTGAAAGTCATTTACTCTCTTTTTATTAGTCTTCTAGAGAAGAAGATACAACCTTCAAAGTTTGTATTTATCCTTTTTTTATATGGTTTTCTTTGTCTTAACTTAATTATGGGTATATTTCATACTTTTTCCTTGCAACCTTGCGTCAAATAGTACATTCATATATCTATGATTTAATTTAACTCTATCTCATTTTAAAACATTATGATCTAGTACATCCTCTACGTTTACAGTATTTTTGTTTCTCAATATATTTGTATGTTGTATAATTTACGTTTTTAGATTATTCTTTAGCAGTTTTCATTTCTATTTTTTCACCGCTTGAGTTTGTTTACCCAAATTCGAACAGTTTCATAAAAAGAGCATGAGTGGTCCAATACAGACAAAATTCTTTTGATGACTTTTTTGCCGTTTTTCCTTATTTCCACTCCCCACTCAAAAAAAAAATAACAGAATTGAATCACACCACTAAATGCTTGTATTTGAACAACTATTATATAATGAATTAGTGTCTTAGACTTAATCTAAAGTCAAAATGACTTATCTATGAGAAGGACATTTTATGACCTGTATACACAGTTGTTGCTGTTGCCTTCTACGAGTGTGATGATTACATTACTCATCAAGCTATTCACATACCTACCCATTCAAATTTTAAAGAATTAAGCAATGATTTCTTTACTAGTTCATTGTAATCTTAGAATTCAACCCTGTTCTCTGAATGTACTCTTTGACCTTTCAGTCTCAGTTTTGTTACCTTATTCGGAGAAAATTATGAAAGATCATTTTGAGTTTCCCTGAGGACACTAAGAATTTTGGAAGTCATTTGCCCGGTTTTTATTGGTTTTATAGAGAAAGACATATAACTTTTAACAGCAAAGTTTGGTAAAAGAGTTCCTTGTATTTTAATGTTTTTTAAAGTAATCACGTACAAACAATTACATGAATCTTGAAAATTGTAGGCAAAGTGCTCTTTTGGCTTGCATATCACATTGAAGGTTATGTCCCTTGATCGGAGATCAAAAAGGTAAGTGTGGTTAGTTCATAGTACAAAGAGCGATATAATAATCTTTTCATAACTTGCTTTGTTGGTCTTACGTCTGGAAGTCTTGAAACATGTCCTAGATATCTCATCCGCTGTGACTTTATCACCGTAGTTATCGGTAGTTGTTGGTACAGTTGCATTAATTCTTCACTTGTTCTCCTCCTACATTCCTCTGCTTCTTTTATTCCGCCGAATATTCTTCTCAGTATCTTCCTCTCCCAAATTTATAAGGCTTCTTTTTGTTTTTTATTTATTTTCCATATCTCACTACCATAAAGCAGTACTAGTCTTATTGTAGTCTTGTAAATGGATGATTTCACTTTTCTAGAGATATTCTAGATCCTCATTACATGTCCTAATACTGCCATGCATTTTATTTTTGTTGCGATTCTTTCTTGTATTTCTGTTTTCTCTTCACCTACATTTCTTACAGTAACGCCCAGATATCTGAATATTTCCACCTTTTCAAAATTATATTTAGTTCCATCCTCCACTACAATTTCTAGTTCTCCATCTTGTACTCTTTTTTGGCCCTCTTCCACTACCATACATCTTATTTTTTTCTCATTTATCTGCAGTCCTTGTTCTTTTGCTCTCGTTTTGATCCTTGTTGTTGCTTCCATTAAATTTCTTTCGTTCCTTGCTAAAAATGCCACATGATTTGAGTAGGCCATGATTTAAATTCTTTGGTTATATATTGTTCTTGTTGTTGGCATTCCTGTGTCTTTAATAGCTTTCTCCAGCACTATGTTGAATAATTTTGAGGATAGTGGATCCCCTTGTCTTAGCCCTCTGTTTACATGAAATTTCTCAGATATACGTCCTAGGATCTTATAATCTGTTTCCTCCAATATCATTTTTATTAATCTCACTAGTTTTTCTGGTACCTTTAGTTCTCTTAATGCTTCATACACCTTTGATCTTTTATTTTATCATTCGCCTGCTTAAAGTCAATAAATAGAATATAAAACATTATTTTTTGTCTATACTGTTGTCTATTATTTGACGTAATATGAAGATCTGGTATTCTTCCAACTTCCCTCTACTATCTCGTTAATCCTATTTTTTATCGCCACTGCTAGTGTCCTATGCATGATCTAAAAGGGCTCTATATTTTTCACAGACTGTTTGGTCTCTCTCTTTATGTGTATCGGGCAAACTAGTGCCTCCTTTCACCTTGTTACTATCACTTCCCCTTTCCACACATCTGCTATTATCTTGTATAGCTCCTCTTCTATTTTGTCTCCGCATGCTTTTAGCATCTCGACTGGCTATTCCATTTTTTAAACTGTTAACGATTGTTCTGATTTCCTCTTGATTTGGTGATTCTATTTCTTCTTTGTCTATCCTCCGTTGGACTGTTCCTCTCTCTTCGTCCTCTTTTTCTTCCTTGAATACTTCTTCAAAATGTTCTCTGCATCTATGCAAGCTTTAATTTAACCTTCCTACTAATTCCCCTTCTTTGTTCTTGCAGCTGGCTTTTGTTATAACCTTTCTTCTGTTTCTTCACTTCTTGGTAGAATTCTCTCGTTTGCTTTCTGGCAAAATTATTTTGGATATTTTTCATTTGTTTTTCTACATAGTCTCTTTTCTTTTTCTTACACACTTTACCTCTTCTCTAATTTGCTTGTAATGATTTCTGTTCTCTTCCGTGTCCGCTGCATCATTTTTATTTGTGCTTGTTCTCTTTTCGTCGTTATTTCTTTACACTCCGCATCATACCATTTTTTCTTTGTTCTCTTGTTTCACTTTTTAATATTTTTCATCCTTCTTCCAGTACTTTTTCAAAATTTTGCCAGTGTTATTCATTGTTATATTTTTAGTTACTATTCTCTGAAATTCCTTTCTTATACTATCCTCCCAAAATTTTTCCACTGGACATCATATTTTTACTTTTTCTGTTTTATTTTTTGTTGGTGGTCTTCTATATTTTATTTCTGCCTTCACAAGTATGTGATCACTATCCGCGTCGGCACCTTTGTAACTTCTAGTATTATTTATGTACTTTAAATGTTTCCCCTCTATCATCATGTGATCAATCTGATTCACATTTTTCCCGTCTGGTGCCATCCATGTTCCTTTATGTATGCTATGAAGCAGGAAGCATGTTGTAGCTATTCTTAAATCTCGTTCCACTGCAAAATTTATTATTCGTTTTCCATTATCATAATTTTTCATGTGTTTACTGTGATTTCCTGTAACTGGTTTATATACTTTCTCTCTCCCTCTTTTTTCATTGAAGTCCTCCACTGCCATTTTAACGTCATATATTGGAATTTTGTCATATCATATATTTTCTTTTCTTGCAACCCTGCGTCAAATAATACTTTTAGATATCTATTAATTAATTTCACTCTAAATTAGTCTCATTTTATAAAATCATGATTCAGTACAACTGTTAAATATTTCACTTCTATGATTATACGTTTTATACTTTATTTTATCATTATTTCTATTATTCTCAAAATTATCTTTGTTTAATATATTTATCTATATAATTTGCATTTTCTGTAGACTCTTTTTCTTTGTCAATTTCGTCAGTATTTAACTAGGTACCTACCGTTTCTTTTTCCATGTTACTTCCATTATTTATCTTTTCTAATTATTGGTATTGTTCCTATTTTTTATTGTAAGTTCAAAAGCAAAGGGTATTTTTCTTGAACACTCATCCAATTTGCTTTGATTTTATTTTTTTAAATTAACATTTTCTGTGTAGAAATCACATGTTGTAGTATCGTCTTGTTTATTTTTACGTTTATTCATTCTGGAATGTTTTTTTAATTTTCCCTTCATTTCTTACTCGAATTGTTACACATTTATGTTTCCTTGTTATATTATTTTAGTTTATTTTAATGTAATTAAGTCTTTTTATCATTTTACATGTTTTTCGTATAATTTTTAATTTTGTAAGGCAATCGTATACCTATAAAGTTTTGTTTAGTCACAAAAATCACTTGGTTTCTAAGACTAAATTAGAACAAAACAAGAAAATTTGTAGGCAGATACAAGTTTGTTAATTAGTCAAATCAATCTGGGTGATAAATTTAATTCCGATTGTTTAGCATATGAAAAACAATACAAATTTTGAATGAACTCGTCCTGAAATTCCAGTTCAATGTCTAGAAATAAAAAAGGTTTTGCACTTGTACTTACGGCAAACATTCTGGGCGAAAAATCGTGTTCAACGTCGTCATCAACCAATAAATTGCCATCAGGCTTCAAGTCCTCAGTCGCGCATAAACTACACTTCTTCACTTGCCTCAAGCTGCTGTGCAAAGCCAACCGCTCTTTCGACAACGCGATCTTCTCCTCGGCGAGCTTCTTCTCTCGGTTCGTAAGCGACATCAGCTGCCCTTGAATGTCTCTTAACCTCGCATTGTACTTATTTTCCAGCGCTTTAGCTTCTAAAATGGCCTTTTCCCCCTCCATCGTCCTTCTTTCAGCGCTCCTGATCAATTCTTGGAGCTCGCTTTCTCGTAACGACATCTTGTGCTCCTTATCTTGAAGACTGCGCCTCAAGGTTTCAACCTCACTCAACTGCCGATGGAGGCTTTCCCTCTCCCTATCCGTAAGCTCGGCGGCTTCTTTGGCGACTTGGATCGCGGCGTCGACTTCAGTTCTGGCCTTCTGCGCGTCGTAATTCTGATTTAACTTCGCCGCCGTTTCCGCCCTCACTTTTTCTGCGACCAGCGACAATTTCTCTTCGTTCAAGCGCAGCATTGCCTGTTCCTGCTCTGTCCAGCATGCTTTCTTTGAGAGTCTAAAAGCAAGATTCTATAATTGATACCTAAAAAATTATCAGTTGCACCTTAATTTGGTCCTTCTCTCTATCTAATGAGGCGCGTGCAAACTCAACTTCCCGATCAAATGCTGCAGACCTGGCAGCTAAGATCGAAGCAGCTTGTTGAAGCGCCCACCGCTCTTCTTTCGCGTTCTGACTTTGCTCGACAAGCTTCATCTCCAGGCTCCTCACCAAAGTCATGAGCTGGGCTCGTTCGGCATCTGCGGCTTCTCTCGACTTCTCTAGAGTTGCTCTCATCACTATTGAAAGACAAAATTGCTTATAAGTGCAATTGCTAATATGTGCATTTACTTACATCGTATTTCTTCCTCTTTGGCCTTCAAGGACTCTTCCCGAGCCAAGCTCAGAACTCCATACTCTTTCTTTACCTTCTCTTGAATGCTAGTCAAAATCTTGCTATTCACGTCCAATACTTCCAAACTGCTATCCAACTTTTGGGTGTAGGTTCGCATTTTCCATAACAGAGCTTTCCGTCTGCTTTACCTGCTTTATGTTTTCCACCATGGATGAGTATTCATACTTTATTTCTTCAACGATGCGATTGTGGTTTTCTCTAATCAGTTTAATCTCGTTCGTGTGCGAAATGGTCATGTCTTGCAGTTTTTGTTTATATTTCTCCACCTCCGCTTCGTGATCTTTCTTGACTTGTGCCAAATTCTCATGAAACTGCTCTGAAAGGTTTGCAATTTCGGACTTTAAACGGCTTTCGACAGACTCCATTGAGTTCTCCAAAAGGGAGATCTGCTTCCTAAACTCAAAGATTTGTATTACTGCAGTTAATCATACTTGATACGTACTTGTAAGACTCGTTCAGTAAGAAGATCTCTTCGTGTTGTCGTTGCCTTAATGTAGATATCATTTCTTCATACAGTTTGGAATTTTCATCGGCGCTATTTTTCTTCAATAATTCAAGCTCTTCGGCCTGCTCTTGACTCGTTCTTCCTGCAACAGGAGGTTGTGCCAGCAACAGCTGGATGTGATTATTAATCCTGTCCTGCTGCATTCTCATGTTGTTCTCCATAATATGCTGTTTAGCAAATTGTCTTTCCAAAAGGCTGTTAAACTGATGTTCTTGTTTTATCAGAATATCCTGCTGCTTTCGCTGCATTTCTGCCAAGTTTTCTTCATATTTCTTTAATTGCAATGCCATTAGGAGCTGAGATTCTTGTTGCTGCAAGGCAATAGAGGTGTTTTGGTACTCGATATGCGATGTGGCTAATTTTGTTGAGTTAGTAAGGATTCCAGCATTGGAACTTCTACGTTTTCTGTAATATTTTTTGTTGGCGGATCATTTACTTGAACTTCCACTTCTGGTTTTTCCTTATTTTCATCCCTGATTCGATCAGACTTTTCGGGTTTAGCTATGTCTGTGTCCGATTTATAATTTTTAACCGGTGAGCCCCCGCCAAGCCACCCGGGAAGACTTTTTATGTCAGGTGTGCTTTTAGTTCTCAAGTCTTTTTGTTTGTTTAGATGAAAATCATCTTCGTTTGATACCCCAGCGTCCCCTTCTCCATGAATTGGTGGCCTTGCAGTTTTCTGAGGAGATGAACGATCTTCCGATTGTTTTCCAGGTTGTTCGCTTGAAAACAAACCTAACGGATCAAAAACACCACTACCAGCTGATTGAAGTCTGGAGCGCCTTCCTTCTCTTGGTGCATGTACTGGAGAATATTTCACACCAACATTTTCCTGTGTTGTAGTTTTTTGAACAGCAGGTGCTGCACTTTTTCTGATTTTTCTTTGGCGGGTTTACTTTCTTTAAGTATATCCTCAAACGAGGAAACCGTTTCAGTCGGCTGCTGCTTGGTGGGCCCAAAAATGCTCTCTAGAAGGGCGCTCTTCTTCGAAGCCGATTCCGCTCTTTTGGGTGCCTGCTGATCGCCTTTCGTTTTCGACATATCTTTGTCCACTTCCGGCTTGCTGTCAAGGCCTAGAGTATTTAAAATGTCGTTATCATCCTCGAAGCTGATCTTTTTCGCCAACCTCGCGCTCTTGTCAGGATTGCTGAGGGCGCTTTTCAAGGGCTTTTCTTCTGCCGCCTCCTTCAGCCCCAGCCAGTCGCTTTCTTTATCTTGCGCTTTCGGTTTGTCGTCCAACCCGAACAGGTCGGTGATGGCCTTTTTATCTGGAGTTTTCGTCAAGCTAGCTCGCTTTGCTAATACTTTCGGCTCCTCGAAGAAGCTGTCGTTGCTGCCGTCAGACAACAAATCGGCTAGGGCGTCGTCGCCATCGAAGTTTCCCATATTGTCAAGCTTGAAAATTGCTTTAGAGCGCTGGACGTGCAGGGCGTTGCCTAGCAACCGTAATACAAACTGTGGTTGTAGACGCTGGATGTATCTTCTTTTTGGCACAAAATTCAGTAAATTGCAATGTTAACTTGTGCAACGGTAACTTTAAATGATTTGCAGCAGCTTACGGCCGTTGCAAAGTTTAATTTATCTTTTAAATCTCGTAGTTAAGAGTAATACAAACGAAAATATGTAGCATCCACACTTACAACAAACTTAAAAAGGCGATGTTGCCGCTATTCCATTTTTATAAGGGTATCAATAGGAATAATACATTTTAGTTATACTAATTATGCGGCTAAAATTGTAGATCGTTTATAATGATCAATTTTTTGGTAAAATTTTGAAGCATATAAAGGATAATTTTTAAAACTCAAGCACAAAGTACTAAATTTACTTATTTTTGATATTATTTGATAGTTTCTTTTTATTTAGCATCTTGTTAGGAAGTAATTGTAACTAGACTAAGCTTAAGTCTATCTAACAATTTTTCTTTAATGAAAATGTTCGCATTGTTAACAACAGGTTCCCTTTGGAGCACTCCATTAATGTTGTGTTACACTTCACTCGCGTGTTTATTCTGCTTTTTGTAAATGTACTATTCACTTAAACTAGTTCAAACGGTTTCACCCTGTTCAACCGCCGCACTTGTTCGTTCTTGCCAAGAAGTTGTAGCGTCTCGACGTTTGGGTGCTGGTGAAGCCTTTCTTCGTGTTTCTTCGCAAATCGCTGGATTTCTTCTACGATCGAAATAACCTTTAAATACTTGTGGATGTCTTCATTTCGTACATACCACGGGGCATTAACAATATTTCTAGGTGTTTTGTTTTGAAATCTTTGAATCATTAATACATTGCTTCTCTTGGTACATTCCCATAGTTGTAACCCGTACGTCCAAACTGGTTTTAGCACTTTTTGTACAGTAATAGTTTATGTATCGACAACTCAGAGCGTCTCCCAATTAGCCAATACATTTTCCTAAACTTCAAGTTGAGTTCATCTCTTTTCTTTTTGACGTGTTCTTTCTACCTCAGCTTTGCATCTAGTGTCATGCCTAGGTATTTTGCATTATTCCCATATGGTAACGTTCTCTGGTTAATTACGATAGGTAGATGGTTGATCTTCTTATTAGCATAGTTGGTTCAGTTGTTGACCTTATCTGTAGAGATTTATAGTTTAGTTGTTACGTCTAACACTATGATAGCCGTGTCGTCAGCAAAGTTTACGATTGTGGTTTCTTCCATGTCATTCGTATATAGAAAGTATAGAGCTGGCCCTAATTCGCTCTCTTGCGACACAACAAGTAATATTTCTTTTATTTCTGAGTAGCTGTCTTCGTGCTTTACTCTGAAGTGTATATTTGAAATGTACGACTTCAATAGTTGGATCTGTTCTTGAGGCAAGCTTTTATCTATCTTATATTTTAGTCCTTCGTTGAAAATTATAGATTGTTTGTGATTCTATAAACCTGGTCAATCGTAGAGTGCTTGTTTCTAAATCCAAATTGATGGTTTGGAATCAGTTTATTTTCGTCAACCGGCGACTTTAGTCGTTTTAAGAAGAGCTTCCCGAATAGATTTGATATTGTCGACAGTAACGAGATTGATCGGTAAGATGTTTTCTCATTTGATGGTTTGCCAGGCTTTGGAATCATTATTACTTCCGCTACCTTCAATTGCATGGGTACCTACCGTAGTTGGAACGCTGCATTAATCAGTTAGCTTAATAATTCCTTTTCTTGGGTGCTCTTTCAAGAGTTGCCCAATTATGAGATCAAAACCTGGGGCTTTTTTAGTTTTTGTTTATCTCGTTAGCAACTTCTGCTGGTGTGATCAATCTGATTGGGGTCTGTCATTATGTTGGTTGCTGGTATATCTTCTTCTGCAGCTTGTTGGGAGTGTGGCTGGAAGGTATTAGCCAAATACTCCACGAACGATGATTTTCTCTCGCCCAAGAACCATCTTCTTTCCGAATGGGTGGCATCTGTGTTTTGAGTCTCTTTAAATTTTTTGTGGCTTTTTATAGTGAATAGTCTGTGTTTTTGTCAACAGACAGTTTTCTTAAGAAGCCATAAAATGTTTCGTTTTTGTTATCTCAAATTTTGTCTTTTAGGTTGTTGGGTCAATGCATTGAATCGCCTTTTGTTTTCTAGTGCTCTTGATTGTTGCCGTCGTTTTCTGGCTTTTTTCTGCTACCATTTTTTTTGTCCTTTTCGGGCAGTTTATTGCAATTTTCTTTTTCTTCAGTACGGGAGTGTTGTTCCATGCTGCTTGTTGCAGATTCACGACTAGTTGCTCTATCTCGTTGTCCAGTTAGTCTGTTGTCTTTAGAGGAGTATTTAGCTTGATTCTTTGTTCAAGTTCTACTCTAAATCCATCCCAGCCTGTACTTTTATTGGTAAGAGAGGGCAGTTGTTCTTTAACAATAATAGTTTTGCTTACAGTTAAGATGATAGCAAGTAGTTTGACGATAGGTCATAGTTATCTTCTATACTGATGTAATTGGAAGATATGCCTTTTAATATGAAGAAGTCGATCAGATCTGGTATTTTATTAGTATCTGATGGCCAGTACGTTGGCTTTCCAGTAGAATGACATTCACATCTGGCTTGCTTGATTGCTTCGTACCACCTTTGGTGGTGATGAGTCTCAATCCCCAAAATGTATGCATAGCAATAAAATCGCCTCCAATTATGAAATGATCTTCTAGTGTTTGGAAAAGTCTGAGGTAATCCTCTTTTGCTAGTGCATATCTAGGCGAGCAATAAATTGCAACAACTGTATAATCTTCAGATTTTGTACGGATTTTTTTATGTTGCTTGTATCTAGGTTGTTTCATAATTAATATCTTTATAGTGTTTAATGTTACCTTTTATTATTACCGCTAATCCACCCCTAGCAGTATTGTTTAGGTGGATGGTGTGGTATAACTTGTACCCTTTTATATTCAGGTAGTTTTCTCTAATAAAGTGTGTCCCGAAATTCGACAGATGTCTATTTTTTGATCCCAGAGGAATAGTTCTAATTCGTGGGCATGTTGAAGAAGCTCATTAGCATTCCAGACAGCTATTCTTACTTTTGACAACACCCTTTATTGCTGGTTTCGAGTTTTTGAACTCCGTTTAAAATTGTTTTGATGAACGTTCGCAGACATAGCTGATTCAAAAAATATTCTCATAATAAACTCTATTCTTCTATTTATTTATCTAACCTTTTTCTATCCAATAACTGATATAAGCTTCCTCAAGTTGGCGCCAGAGTTTTGGTCTGCCGTTTTTCTTAACTAATTTTGGACGTCCTTTTCCCTTCTTTGTTGGCCTCTATTGTTATATTTACTTATTCCACCTGTTGTCTCTCTGTTGCATAATATAGCTAGCTTATCTGCATCTCAGGAATATCGTGTGCTCTACATTTAATACTTTAGTTCTTCGTCTACTATCTTCAATTCTTATTCTATCTTTTAGCTGTATGTTTAACATTTTCCTTTCTATGGCCGTTTATGTTTTAGTTAGCTTGTCCGTGATATTTCTTGTTAAGGTCCATATTTGTGCTCCATATGCCTGCACTGAAAGAACGCATTGGTTATAAATATTTTTTCTTAAATGTAGCGCTATTTTTGTATTCTTTAGTATTTTGTTTTGTACATTTTACAATAACAAGTGTATATGATTGTATGTTTCTATATTTCTTGGTAGATCAAGTGGTGGGAGTTTGGAAAGTGGCTGTCCCGTACGTTTTTGATTTTATAATCGAGCGCGATAGGCATGGTGTTGGGGGGGGGGGGGCATGTTGACGTCACCGGGATGGCAGATGACGTAATCGGCCTAGCTGCTGACATGAATCGAATCGTTGCAGGTAATATTTGGGCATTTTCTGATGTCACTCGTTCTTTCGCCGTAAAACGGTCTGTTTTTTGCCCCTTAAGAGCGATAAACCAAGATGTACCATAACACCGCGAAAGCTTTCGCGTCTATCTATAGTTCTTTCTTTTCTGGGTTAGTCATTACTTTGTACTTTTGCATACTTATTGTTAGGCTTATTTATTTAGCTCACAAATTATTGTCTATAGTTCTTCAAAATTCTAGGACATCAACACGATATCATCCACAAACCTTAGATGATTGAGCACTTTTCTGATTATCTGAATAACTTTCTTGTCCCAGCCTAACTTCTTAAATACGTCCTCCAAAATTGTTATGAATAACTTTGTGATAATTGAGTCTTCTTGTTGTAGTCCTCTTAAGTATATTTTATAAATTATAATCTTATTGAATATTAAGCATTGACTTTTTCACTATCAATAATTTTATGTTATAAAATGATTTCTGGTAAACTAGCTAGGTACAGGTATTTATTTAATTTTCTATTAACATTCTTATGGTCACTAGGTGGTCTGCCGTACTGTAACTTTCTAATTTATTGTTAAGTCTAGTAATTATTATTTTAGTCACTAATTTGTATAATTGCGAGAACATAGATATTGGAGGGTAATTTTTCAGTTTGCGTCCGTCGCCTTTCTTATATCGCAATATTGTTAGTGAAGTGTTCCACTTTTTGGTATGTTGTTTTTTTCTGTATATTTATTTAATAGTATTTTGAATAGGGTTTTCCTTCTTCTTGTAGTAATTTGGTTATGAGCCTGTTTTCTCCTGGTGCTTTATTTTCTTCATATTTTTTCTGGTATTATTTTGTTTTTATCCATATAGGTATATCTTAGAACGCATCTACTATTTTTAGGATCTTCTTTGATCATTTATTTTGGTATTGTTTTTCTTAATTTAATTTATTTATTCCCCTCCTAATAATTTTACACTTTTTGTGTTTTTGTTTTCTTCTATGATTTTTTCTACTTCTGGTTGTTTTCTTTTATTTCGTTTAATAGATTTCTTTAGGTTTTTATTAATATTAGTATTTGAAGTATTTGAGTATGTTGTAATAGTTCTCTTCTTTCTTCGAACAATTTTTTTTGTTCACTCATGACATTTTCCTTATTTTAATTTACTCTTACTTCGTTATGATTTACTGTTAACATTATCTTTTAATATTTTGTTAACTTCATTTATACTTTATTTGTATCGTTATTTCTCTTTTTCTAATATTTTCTTTAATTCTTGTTGGTATTATTCTCTAATATTTCTTAATTGTTTCCTATTTGTTTTCGTTTTTATTATTTTTACTTCTTCATCTTACTTCTTTCTAGTTTCATATTAATTACTAGTCTTGCACACACCACTTTGTGTTGAATGTGTTTAACACTAATGCGTCTTAATGCGCCTTCATGCATCCAAAGTTCATGTTTGTTAGCCTTTCTTAATGTATTCATTAGATGTAGAGTCTGTTGCTCTAGATATGTAATATGTATTTGTCCTTTGTTGTTTCTTTCACCTAATCCAAAGATGCCTATTTTCTCTAGATATTTCTTTTTTGTCAATTTTAGTATTATCTCCTATAGTTAAAGTATATTTATAAGCGTGATCTTCTCCTGTCGTTATTTCTCTGTCACTTAATAATTGAGTGTTGTACTTGAATACTAAAATTGCAATGTTTTCATTTTTGCACTGTAATGTAAGCTCCTTCTTAGTTTCTTTTGATTTTCGATAGTTCAATGATATCTTAATTCATTCTTTTTACTTTTTTCTCCAATTCTCCCAATATTTCAACTGTTTTCATTTGCATATATTATATGTTTTATATTGACGAGTTTTTACGCATACTCCAGTTCAGAACCTATGGTACAGACCGGCTAATTTTGAGTTTGTAGTCCGTTTTAAGGCCAGTCATTTTTTTCCTTTTTTTAGGGATTGTTTGGTTTAAATCTCCACGCTTGACAGGCAGGTTGAAGAACTATAGACAATAATTTGTGAGTTAAATAAATAAGCCTAACAATAAATATGCAAAAGTACAAAATAATGACTAACCCAGAAAAAGAAAGAACTATAGATAGACGCGAAAGCTTTCACGGTGTTATGGTGCATCTTGGTTTACCGCTCTTAAGGGGCAAAAAACAGACCGTTTTACGGTGAAAGAACGAGTGACGTCAGAAAATGATGCAACGATTCGATTGATGTCAGCAGCGAGGCCGATTACGTCATCTGCCATCCCGGTGACGTCAACATGCCCCCCAACACCATGCCTATCGCGCTCGATTATAAAATCAAAAAACGTACGGGACAGCCACTTTCCAAACTCCACCACTTGATCTACCAAGAAATATAGAAACATACAATCATATACACTTGTTATTGTAAAATGTACAAAACAAAATACTAAAGAATACAAAATAGCGCTACATTTAAGAAAAATATTTATAACCAATGCGTTCTTTCAGTGCAGGCATATGGAGCACAAATATGGACCTTAACAAGAAATATCACGGACAAGCTAACTAAAACATAAACGGCCATAGAAAGGAAAATGTTACACATACAGCTAAAAGATAGAATAAGAATTGAAGATAGCAGACGAAGAACTAAAGTATTAAATGTAGAGCACACGATATTCCTGAGATGCAGATAAGCTAGCTATATTATGCAACAGAGGACAACAGGTGGAATAAGTAAATATAACAATAGAGGCCAACAAAGAAGGGAAAAGAACGTCCAAAATTAGTTAAGAAGAACGGCAGACCAAAACTCTGGCGCCAACTTGAGGAAGCTTATATCAGTTATTGGATAGAAAAAGGTTAGATAAATAAATAGAAGAATAGAGTTTATTATGAGAATATTTTTTGAATCAGTTATGTCTGCGAACGTCAGAACCCGCAATAAAATTTAAAAAAAAAACTAGATCATTGTAAATTGCAATAAATAGATAAAAATAAGAAAGTAATAAAGAGGTGGCGTTAACATATTTTGGGCGCGCTGAAAGTATAAAAAATTAAAAATATTAACAAAATAGTACAAGTAAAATCGGACGAAAAATACTTTATGCAAAATTAAAAAAAATGTGTTGGAAAAAAAAGAGAAAAATAATAATAAATAATAAAGGTCAAAGTAAATAATACGAACAATTTGACATCGCAGATGTAATAAAAAGTAAGAGAGTCAAAATGCAAAATTGCTGTTTATTTTGTTTTTTACAAGAAAGTACCGAAAGTTTACATTATCAAATGCAATACACAACATGTTGCAAACAATTCTAGGTAAACTTGTTAAAGTTAAATAATAACAAGATAGCTAAAGAGTATTCAAATAGAGTAGAAACAGAAGTAAGAAAATTGAAAGTAAAAAATCTGAGTATAGAAAAAACGCGGGTAACTATCAGAATAATATTAATTTCAAAATTAACATATGCAACTATACGAATCAATAAAAACGTAAAACAAACATCTTGGTGGAATGAAGAGATCAAAGAAGCAGTTAAAGTAAAGAAACATAAGTGGATAAATACCTAAGTATAGGAACAAGTAAAAACTGTAATGAGTATAAAGAATAAAATAATAAAATTAAGAAAGTAGGAAAAAAGCTAAAAAATAGAACTGGGAGCAAATCGGTATGAAGATGGGAGGGACTATCAATAGGATAAAAAATTGTTTTAGAGTGTTGAAAAATATAAGAATAGGAAAACAACAACTAGCAAACGTTATTAAAAGCAAAAACGGACAAATACTAACAGACAGTAAGAAGATAATGGAAAGATGGAAGGAGTACTTTCAAGAATTACTTAATACAGATAAAATAAGACAACAGGGACAAGAGCTAGAAGATGAGATACATAAAGGGCAGGTAATAAGCAAAGAAGAAATTAAAGAAGCTATCAAGAAAATAAATAAAGAAAGGCAGTAGGTTACGATAAAATAAGTGGAGAGACGTTACAAAATTTTGACAGAAGCCATCAACATCTTAACCCATATGTATAACGTGATATGAAATAAACGGTAAATGCCACATGATTGGGAAATAAGTATTGTCGTACCAATCTTCAAAAAAGATGACAAAACAGACTGTTCAACCTACAAAGGTACTACCATCTTAAGTACTGCTTTAAAGGTGTATGAAAGGATACTTGAAAAAAGGTTAAGAATGGACCAGTCACAAAGTGATTTTATGAAAGGCAAAAGTATTATATATAGATTATATATTTACTATAAAATAATTACTAGAACGAACTTCAGCGCAGGAAAAGAATACTTTATAGCCTTTTTCAACTTAAATAAAGTCCCAAGAAATGTAATGGAAGGAATCTTAAAAAGAGAAATGTATCAGCAATCTTAAACATCCATAATAGCTGCAGAAATAGAATACGAATAAACAACCAGGAATCACACAAATTTAATGTAAATGAAGGGTTAAGACAAGAGGGAGATTAAGCCCATACCTCTTTAACATCATTTTAGACGATATCATCAAAAAGAAAATAAAAGTAAAAGCACTAGCTGTAGGATATAAAAATCTAGAACCAATGCTTTTAGAAGAGTGCGCTTTTGCTAATGACTTAGTCATATTTGCAAAAAACAAACAAGAATTTGTTACTATTATTAGAATTCGGAACGAAAGAAGTCTAGAGATGAATATTGTAAAGACTAAAGTGATGATGATGTGTCAACATAAAAGTAGATTGGAATAAGATTGAATAAGTCGGTATTTTTAAGTATATAGGGGTTAATATAGATAGTTTGGGCGACAAGATGCGGAACTAGTAGATAGATTAGGAAAAGCTTCCAGATTTTACTATTCCATAAGAAATGCATTGATATGGAAAAAGAAAGTGTCAAGAAAAGCAAAAATTAATGTTTACAGAACTGACATTTGGATGTGATACAAAAAAATGAAAGACAAAATACAAAGCCTGAAAATAAACTTTCTACGTAGAATTTTGGGAACAACGAGAAAAGATAGGACCAGAAACAGCAAAGTCAAAAGAACTACAGGTAGAGCCGATAATAAACATAATTGAGAAACGACAGTGGAGTTAGTATGGTCACTTAGTAAGGATGGGTGAAGATCGACCTGTCAAGAAAGTGTGGGAGACCAAAACGCAAATAAGAAGAACAAGAGAGCGGCGGATGACAACATAGAATAAATATATTGGAAAGGTTATAGAACAAAAAAGAATGACACAGCAAGAAGCGAAGGAAATTGCCAGAGGCAAAAGGAAATGGGGAAAATTTGTCTATAAAGACTTGTGCATAATTGAACTATGTTATACTTTACATCTACTGGTGTTATACGGTATTAAATTTTACATATTCTTTTTTTTATATTTTATATGTTCTTTTTAGTTTACATCCGTTTTTTTAAATTTTCTAAATATTTTTTATAATTTAGTTATTTTTATTGAACTATCTTTGCTAATAACATCATAAGTTAAGAAAAACAAATTTATAAAATAAAAATTTCGTCTAGATCAATAGTTTTAGGAAATGTTCCAATAATGCTAGCTGTATTTCCACGTTGGATAGCTAAACTAATTCTTTGTCTTAGGTATGAATCGATCTGGACTCTCCAGTTAGCAGGTGAAGGTAGTTTTCGAGCTTTGCGATAAAATCCGTTGCTTTATCACACCAAGGTCCCAAAGTCTCTACTGCAAAAGGAATGAAGATGTATCCTTGGTCGATGAGCTCTTTGTATTTTCTCTTCTTGTTATGGTGGAAGCAGCAGCATTGTTTGGCGATAGGCCGTCAGTACAGGTAGCATCCCAAATAACGTTCATACCATAGGAACACGGGGTTAAAGTTAAACCATCCACTCTTTCGCCATCATTACGGAAGAGTCCACATGGTTCCAGTTTAGATGGGATGTTAATGGATGATAAGGCTTGTTGAATAATCTTATTTAGTTTCTGGTGGCTAGAGTGACGACTACTGCTTTTTTTACATGAGAGACCATGAGTTCCTGACTTGTCCACTTTATCTCCGCAGATGCAGTTGTGGGGCTCGCAAATGTTACATCCCAATCTGAGAGCAACTGATATTCTGAAAGTGCTGTCATTCAGGAAAGTTCCAAGTTTTGTGCATGGAATTGCATTCAGCCAGGCACCGGATTCGGGTTTAGTGGAGGCCAGATATCTCGCCTGATCTCTTTCAGAACTGAAATTGAAGGTTCGAATTATTCTGTTCATATTCAGGATGTCCCAACTTTTTTGACATGAAGGAATGGGAGGTGTTTCATCTAATAAACTGCTCCAGATTCTGATGTAGTCTAAGTATCCTAAAACATAGGCTAAGTTATTCTCGGGTAGTAATATCATGGAGTAAATTAGCTCTGATACAGAGTTCACAGACGACAAAAAGGCTGGGATGTAGATATCAGATAATTTTCTAATTCCGATAAAATACGGTACTTTCCAAAGAACAGAAAGCTTGGATCCTAGTAGCATAGTGCAAGGAACTTATATATTTCAGGAGCATATTGTAGAGTTTTCTCCAACATTACATCTCGTTCCACCGAATTAAAAGCATTTCGAAAATCAATTTTTATGATTACTTTGTTCGTGTTGCGATTTAGTTCGATGAAGGATTTTGTGGAATGGATAATGGCTTCGCATCCACCTTGTGTTCCAAAACCAAGTTGAATTGGACGTATTAATTTTCCAACTTTTTCTTTCACTTGTGAACAGGCTATTTTGGCAGCTAATCTTCGTAGAGTGCAGCCAATTTCAATGGGACGGATTCCGCTATCTTTCTTGTTTAAAGCACAAAGGGAGGCTTCATATATTATTGGTACGATATTCTTATTTATTTTTCCAGCTAGCATATATATATATATATATATATATATATATATATATATATATATATATATATATATATATATATATATATATATATATATAATAATAATAATAATAGGCCTGCAAACTGAGAGGTTAAGGCTCTCATACGTTCGCTCTCTCTCTACCCGGTCGTCGCGCACCATCTCTGATGCGGGGCGATGTGGCAAGCACCGCACCTTAGACGACCGCTATTATTACCCCTTGTTCGAATGAACGCAGGTACTCAATTATTTTTACTGACTGAGTAGGCCACCCGCCAGGCATCAGAGAGCACCGGGAATTGAACCCGAGTCCGTCAGCATCGCAGCCCGCCCCTCAACCACGGGACCACGCTGGCTATATATATATATATATATATATATATATATATATATATATATATATATATTGGTCTAAGTGAAATCCTTTCGTCTTTGTGTTTTATTTATAAAAAAATAAAATACAAACGTATACACTGTTTTATTAGATAAAGAAATTTATATTAACTCTGTTAAATTCCAGAACATAGCAAGGACCCTGTACAGTATTTCGTATGACATCAGTCAACTAGTTACAACTGGCAACACCGCTTCTGAATCACGGTCAAACGGTGTGTTCAAATTCCTTACTCCGTTAGTTCTATCTGCGTTATTTGAGTATTTTACCGTTTCGTTTGTGCTGGTACTTTGTATTTTTATTCAAGATGAGCGACGCGGAAGCTACTGTAGCAGAGATGCGAGAGCTGGAGGCCGAAGCCAGCGCGTAAGTTTTCAGGTTATGTTTATATGTTTTGAGTTCCATGCTAATGTTTGCATTGTGGTTTTCGTATTGGCGTACTTGATGTTTGTGTAATTTTCTTTTAATGTTTTTATTAGTCTTATCGTATTCTATCGAATACACTGATGTGTACATTTTAATAGTTGGGGCCCTTTGTAACGTATCAAACAAGCGAAAGCATCTTTAGTTATACTCTAGTTAAACAGCTGGTCTAACATTGAACTAGGAATACAAATATTTTACTAGTGATTATAGTTGCTTTAGGTACTCAGATAGAAATGGATATTGCCAGGATATCGTTTGAGAAGATTGTCACAGAATGTTCATCATTTTATCGCTGTTTACTATTCTATCAACATTTCGTTCCAAATAAGAGCCGACATTCATTCATTAGTACTAGGAGTTATTGGAGAATTTTGTTTAGTATAGTAGTTGTGATAGAATGTTTCTTAAAAATTATTATATTTATTTTATGCAATTCAAACATGAAAATGAAGGCATGAATAAATTTGAAATGATTACGTATGAAGGTAAATAAAACGATAATCTTGAAATTGTTATGAAAATTTAAAATGTCGTGTCATTGCCCTAGAAGTTGGCAGTACTATTACAAGTGCTATCATACAGGTCAAATATCATATAGATTGATATATACAGCATTGTCTAAAAGTCTTTTGATTTTTTATTTTATCAGTTCATAACTCGTTTCAACGATAAGCTTGCTTAATGATTTTGATGTGTTAGAGGGCGGCAAGGCTTCTTGTAACCTGAGTGCATACATGGATACAGCTTCTGAAAGCAGAGCTGAGATTTTCTTTTACAACCATGTCTAAAGGACCGAATTCAAAGCATTATAATTTTTTAGAGGCATAGGAAAACTTCGCATAAAATATATGTTAGAGGTAATTGTTAAATGAGTATTGTTGGGACTTTGGGAAATTTAGGTTGCAGCTTATTTACAAGGAAAAACGCGTTTGAAAACAAAAACGCATCGAAAATATGGTAATAATGTCTTGAATTTCCTTCGACCTCAACGGAATAAAGACGCCGTTCATGGGAAAGTGTATAAAATCGAAGATCTTGCTTTCCCAGCAATACTCGTTGAAACATTGCTCGAATAGGGAAATAAAGCAAAACATGTGGGCTACACGATATTTGCATCGTACAGTTTAACATTTTTAATGGCATACGTACTTAGAACGTTTTGTCATACGGGCGCTATGTGTTTTGTCTTCATTAAGTTAAAAATTTTCCCTAGACCAAAAAATGGAATTAACTCGTGAACATTTTTGTGGAGTGATTTTTACGGCTTTCGACGTGGGTTATCTCAACAACATTGCGTCGATGAACTCACTTTGAATTTTGGTGATGAAGTCCCACACAGGGCCACTGTATATCGTTGGTTCAATTAATTTAACCTGGTCGTAGTTCACTGGTGGATTAATTTAAAGCAAGATGGTCATGTGACTTATCGTGAAATTCTAAGATGTAAATATCAAAGATTTCTGAGTGATAGTAATTTTGAGAAATAAAGTATTCATTTGGGTTTTGCTCTACGTCTCCAGTAGCACTGCAGCATCACGGACGTATTGCGCTTTTCTCATTTTCGTTACAACACAATTTCAGTATTCTTGTTTCTTACAGCAGTATGTTTAAGTCCTTTACTGGATAGTTGCTGTATTGTTCTGGATCCATTATTGGTTTTCCATAACTAGCCTATCGTGAGCTAAAGCCTTACTCTCACACCAGATACGAATGGCTGTTTCTAGTTTTATGCCACATTGCCTGTAACACAGATTACTATTGTACAACCCTATTTTGTTGAGGTGTCATCTAAGACAAACAAGGTCCTGTAACAGTCTAAGAGCTAGCAATAAAAATCTACGAGATAAGATACAAGGATAATCTATGCCTAAAATATTAGTATTATTTTAAATTCAGCGAAAGCTCGATTGGCAGAAGTTAGTTTGTTGTCTGAAAGCGTGGGTGGAGGATCAAATACGCAAATTTTGAAGGAAAAAAATGTGACAAGGTACAAGGCTGTTTTTGTAAATATAATAACGTAAAATTGAAGCGTAGGTGGATACTAAACGGTTGGCAAAAGTCATCAAAGTCAACAAAAATTAATGAAAAACACGTTATAAGGTACACTTCTGCCAATTTGCATATGTACTTAGGTAATGTAAAAACTGTATGTAAATTGGCAAAAGTGAAAATGAAGAATTGATACTGAAAAAGTTAAAAACGTATGTGACGCGCGGTTTACGCTTGTCAGCTGTTAATATTTTTTTGCTGTATTTCGACACATACAGAAGCATATATACATATGAAAGAAACAGAAAGAAAAAAAGAAAAAACTGATTGATGGTTTTTATTATTTTTCTTTTGCATGCGTGTGCTTATTAAATGATGTACTGGAAAGGTATAATAAAATAAAACATTAGTAATATGACACGAAAAATGTCTATTCGTCGGTATCGGTGGGTAAATCAATGTCGTCCTCAGGCTTACTGTCGTTTTCGTAATCCACATCGTCCTCTTCTACTAAAATAAAATTATGCAAGATTAAAAATTAAAAAATAATGATAAAATAACAAACTTGTTGATATTAAATGCTGTACCTTCGGAATCATCTTTGTCGATGATAACATATTTAACGATCTTCGGGCAATTGTTCTCCGTCAAACCATTTGAATTCATAACGTCTAGCCTCCTTCGAACTAACCCTCAATTCCTTCTTCTTCTTCTTTTCCTTCTCCCTTATGCTCTAAACCGTCGGGTCCTCTAACCACTTCCGGAAGCTGTCCCGGTTGGCTGCCATTCTTTTACTTCTCTTAGGTGTTTTCCTCTCTGTTCTACCCTCCTTTCTAAGCTCTGTTCCCATGTTTCTCGTGGCCTTCCTCTGCTTCTTGTTCCCTCTGGCTTTGCTTCTAGAATTCTTCTGGGGTCTCTATTTACTTCCTTTCCGTTTATACCGTTTACATTCCACGTTCCAATTCTTATCCGTGATTCGCGCCGAGTCCGTTTCCCAGTTTTCCGTCCATTTCCGAGGCGATTGTTTGTTCTCTGAATCTGTTTACCTTGTGCGGGTGATTAGCCCAGCCACAATACCTCAGGACAATGGTATCAGGTTATACCCCCGATGCTGGGTCGCCAGAGTCTCGTCTGTTATCTAACAGGGTACCACGTGTGAGGTTGGCATTTGGGTGTCTAGATGTTGACCCTTACCTCAATTCCTACACCTGAAATTTTCCGTTGTTCCTACTCTGGGTCAAATAGACCCTTTGTAATTTTCAAACGCTTATATCTCAGCAATAAGTTATCGTAATATGTTTTTTTTAAATTAAAGTTTAGAATTCAAGAATTTAAATATGTGGTGGAGAAGTAGCTAAACTTAACTGGTTTTTAATAATAATGGAAAATATAAAAAAACTTAAAAAAACATTTTTTTCAAAAATAAATATCTGCACTTCATAATAAAATAAATTAACTTTGTAGGTGAGAAATAGAAAGGTCTAGAGTTGTACTTTAAGTTTGTCGTTTTTCCATTTTTTCAAAAACCATATTTTTTGGTGAAGAGAAAATTTTGAAATTTCGGCTTTTTACCGACATACGTTTTTCAAGCATAGACTAAATTTGCACATACAATATACACATACATACATACATACATACAGAAGCTCTAACAACCGGCATCATCCAGTATACTAGTGGAATGAGAACATACCTGCTATTCGAAAAGAATGCATCCGGGCGAGGAGAGCGCAAACACGTAGCCGGAAGATGAACAACAACTTCGAAGAATAGAAGGAGCTGTACAAGAAGGCACGACTGAAATTAACTGAGGCCATCAAAAACAGCAAGAGAGAATGCTGGAAGGAACTGCTTGAGGAGGTTGATGACGACCCGTGGGGAAGACCCTACAAGGTTGCCATGACGACTAAAGAAGCAGGCAATGCTATTACCAACTTGCCCAGTGTTTCTGAAGAGAATAGTCGAAACACTCTTCCCACAACAGCCTAGCTGTGAATTCCAGATAGGGCTGATGACGAGGTTATTTCTCCTGTGACGATAGAAGAGGAAGGCATGCGATAAAGTGGGAAATTCAAAGGCCCCAGGGCTGGATGGTATTCCCAACATAGCACTCAAGATGGCTATAGATTTCCCCGCCACGTGGAAACAGCAGAGATTGGTTCTCCTCCCTAAAGGGAAAAAACCACCGTACAAACCTTCATCTTACCGTCCACTCTGCATGCTTGACACAGCAGGGAAAACCCTGAAGCGCATTATCCATAGAAAGATTGAAAAAGTATCTGAGAAGCATTTATCAGATAACCAATATGGTTTCCGCAAGGGTGCTATCGACTTGGTTACCAGCATCGCAAAAGAAGCCATCTCCGGTGAGAGGTGGAAAGGCAAAAAGAAGAAGTATTGCTTGGTGGTAGCACTGGACATCAAGAATGTTTCAATTCGCATCATGGAGGCGTTAACGAAGATTAATATTCCAGGGTTTCTGCGAAAATGGTTGCTAGCTATTTTACTGACAGGATATAAAATACGACACCGAGGAAGGTCAAAGCAGTACCAGACTGAGGTGCCACAAGGCTCAGTACTTGGACCACTTCTGTGGAACATAATGTACGATGGTTTGCTTCAGCTCACATTGCCAAGAGCGGTCAGCGTGGCATTTGCTGACGATATTGTCGTCATCACAGGCAAATACTTGGAGGACCTGAGCAATCTCGGTCGTCTTTCAAGAAATACCAAGAATACCTAGACTTTTTAGGTCCGGACTCGCTGAGCAAAAACCGAGGCAGTACTAATAACGAGCAGAAAGAAACTCGAAACGATCTCCTGCAAGTCGGCAGCACAGAATTACATCCCAGCCGTCCATACGATACTTGGGTGGATGATTGATGCTCGGCTCAATTACAAGCAGAGGGAGTACGCTGCAATCCGCCAAGTCCGGTTTTATCGAGCCTCATGCCGAATGTAGGAGGACCCAAACAAAACAAGATCGCTCCTGACATCAGTAGTCATCTCGGTTATTACATATGGCATTACCATCTGGGCAGATGCACTGATGATTCAGAAAACTCGCAAAAAGTTGACATTAGTCTGTCGACTGAGCGCACTTCGAGTGGCAAGCGCGTTTCGAACGATCTCAAAAGAGGCCGCCGAGGTCATCGCAAGTCTGTTACCAATAGAGGAACTAGCGGAAGAGTGAAAACGCATCTCGAGGAAAAACCGCACGCATAGCCGCTGATCAAATAAATATTGAGAAGAGACAAACAAGCCTGCTTCACTGGCAGGTGGCATAGGATAACTCGGATAAAGGTAGGTGGACCCACCGCCTGAACCCCCAATTGGGCAAGTGGTTATACCGCAAACACGGTAGTGTGAATTACTATCTGATACAGATGCTGTCGGGCCACGGATGCTTCCGGGCATACCTCTACAAATAGAAGTACGAGGATTCTCCGGAGTGTCCAGCTTGCAGCGGATTAGAGGAAAATGCAGAACATGTATTTTTCGCCTGCCCTAGGTACGAAGTATACCGTCTCGATCTGGAGGTAACACTGGAGCAAAGCATTACGCCCGAGACGTTGGTTGGGGCGATGCTATCCTCTGAAGAAGCATGAGAAGAAACGACCATTTTTGCGACTAAAGTGCTCAAGGACCTACGTCGCGAAGAGCGTAAGAGGACCAAGCTTAAGAAGACGCAACAGGAAATTAACTATGAAAGTTTCTGACACTCCTGATTTTCTTCTGTTACAAGAGGGTATAACAAGAAAGCAAAAAGGAAGAAGGAGCTCACCGAATCGTGATGATATCAACAACATGATGGTAAAAGCAGAGACGTAGGGAGATTCAACAGGGAAGGAAGAGCTTAACAGCTAACACCTCCCCATGAAGTAATGCCTGACGACTGTGCCATGGGGGATATAGGCCGGGTGTAGAGAGGTTGTTTTTAGTCGGGATTGCTCTTGGTACGAAAAATGCCAAGATCTGGTCTTTTCATCTGATCAGTTTGGTTGCGTCAACACTCGGTAACCTGGCAAGCCCGGCACAACGTGCGTAAATGCATTTTTCCTATCAATTTAAAAAAAAATATACATACATACAATGTACACACACGCGCGCGCACATACATTTGTTTTCTTATGGTATATTTCGAGAATCTTGTTCCTCAGGTTTCTCGTCATATTCTAAGTGTTGCTCAATTGGAACTCTACCCTAACACACTTTTCAATTGCTCACTACTATGCAGTAACAGCCGGACTAAGCGGGCTAGGTAGCCAGACTGGTAGGGCATATGTAATAGGTTTTTCACCCCACTCCCGAAGGCTTCCCTCTCCCCGTTTAACAGCTACAGAGGAGAGAAGGATTTCTAGAGGGTCTCTATGACCCAGAGTAGGAATTGAGGGTTAATCCATCCAAATTCCCCTGTATCAAGGTAAGAAGGATTTTTTTGTTAGAATTTTCCCAACTATTTGTGATGTATTTGCATCTCAGCGGCTGTTGATGTAATAAGGATTGACATGGTGGCAAACTGGAGGCGTCAAAATTCTATAATTTTTTTTGGTAAAGTTTTCATTTATATTTT
Source organism: Sinelater perroti (assembly GCA_036346155.1). NCBI lineage: Eukaryota > Metazoa > Arthropoda > Insecta > Coleoptera > Elateridae > Sinelater > Sinelater perroti. The sequence continues at coordinate 5,159,097 of JARFIY010000099.1, forward strand.
TTACTTTAAATGTTTTTAAAAACAATTGAGAGTGAGCATTATTGACTGTCATGAGGTTTTTTTTAACTTTAAACTAGAGATGGGCGATCCGCTCATGATCATGAGTTACTCAAAAGTACCAGCTCTTGGTAGGGAGTGAGTGAGTTATCACTCATAAAATAAGAGCGGTAGCTCTTCGATTTCCCGCCTCGATCTGACTCATAAGAGCTGGTTCTTTTGAATAACTCATGAGCCTATCTCTACTAGAGAGTGAGTGAGTGAGTTATGACTCACAAAATAAGAGCGGTAACTCTTCGACCTCTCACTTGATTCTCGCTCTTTCGCTGTCGTGCGGTCTGCGCATATGCGAGCAGCTCCTTGGTTCTCCCGTCTCGATCTGACTCACTGATCTGATTCACTCCCGAAACTTGATCTCGGCCTGTTTCTGATTCCGATAACTCCTCAGTTGTTTGCGACTTTGCTTATTCTATCTATCAGTCTTCGCCTTTATACAGCTTGGTATGTAATATTTATCTATAACATCTATAATTTAATATTTAAACGATTTACGTTATTTATAATATTTTGTTGTTATTTTAGAACAAAATGTCGCTGAGAGCTAGTAGGTCATCAAGTGATATTTGGTACCATTTCACCAAAGAAGAAAAGGGAAAATGCCGCTATTGTCAGGGAAAAATAAAATTTAAATAAAACGATGTTGAATTAAACAGTTCATTACAATTGATTTTATAATGGTAGCAGTAATAGCCTAACTGATATAGCCAGTAGGCACAACTGTATCAGAAAATGAGTTATGAGTTACAAAAAGAGCTAGCTCTTTTTGGTGAGTGACGATCTGAATTTGATCCCAGAAATGAGTCATTTTGCCCATCTCTACTTTAAACCATAGATGTGGCATACAGCATCTTTCAGAACTCGAAATACCTTTTCCTTGTTGCATGAGGGGTTGCCGACATCTATGGATGCTTTTACATAACAAGTAAATATGCAAATTGGCAGAAGTGTACCTTATCGCGTATTTTTCATTATTTTTGTTGACTTTTGATGACTTTTGGCAACTGTTTAGTCTACACGTACGCTTCTGCCAACTTTTTTCTTTATTATATTTGCAAGAACAATGTAAATACTAATTTTCAGTTTTTTACCTTGTCACGTTATTTTCCTTCAAAATTTGCATATTTGATCCTCCACCCACGCTTTCAGACAACAAACTAACTTCTGGTAATCGAGCTTTCGCTTAATTTAGAATAATACTAACATTTTAGGCATAAATTACCCTTGTACCTTATCACGTTGATTTTTTGTCGCTAGCTCTCCATCTATAAGACCTATTATAGTTCGTAATTGATTCCTGCTTTGTACTACTAGTTCTTCAGTTTGTTTAAGAGATGCTCCTTTTAAGTGAGTTTTGAGTCTAAGATCACTCCAACATATTTTACCTCACCTGATAACTATTTTTACACCTCAAAGCATAAGAAGTCTTAGTCTCTCTAAGTTTCTCCTTTTTGTATATGCTACTGTGATAGATTTTGGAGGATTTTCCACCCGGGGTTAGTATTTGTGATTTATGTTTAGCAATTAATTTTTTAATTTATTATTTTATTTATTAATTAATTTTTATAATATTTATTAATTTATTGTTATCAGAATGATTGGTGTTACAACCATATAGGTTATATTTGTAGTTAAGAGGAGCGTTTGACAGAAAGATATTGAACTTTTTTAGTTAGAATAAATGGCAGGAAACCGCACTATGTTTATATATCAATATACACTTGAGAGCAAAACAGTCGACTTACTAACATGATCGAGTTTTGAGAGAATGTGTATTCACTCCGATACCATTCCAAGTAAAGTTCAGTGTACTGTTTGAAAGCTTAAAATTGTGATTTTAAACGATACTACTTTGATTGTTATGAAGTTATGGGCCTAAGAATAAGTGTAACAAAAAAATTAAAAAGAAAAGGTGATTATGAAGGGAAAAAATGAAATCCTCAGTTGAAATTAATTTAGTGACATTTTCAATACTCGTGTTGCCACCTCTACTCCTAATTGCACTTTCCAAGCGATTACGCCTGGATCGAATAACTTTTCCTATGCTGTCTTGAGGGATTGCTTCCTACTCTTCCATCAACGCCGCTTTCAGTTCCATCACGCTCTCTGGTGCAGGATTTCTGGCCCGAACTCTTCGCTTAAGCTCATTCCAAACATGCTTAATTGGATTCAAGTCTGGGCTGCACAGAGGCCAGTCCATTTTCGGTATATTGACGTCAGTCAGGTAGGTAATGGTCATTCGCGCGGTGTGACATCGCGCATTATCGTGAATTAGCATGAACTCCTCACCAACAAATCCCCCAAACGGAACATGTTCCTCTAGAATGTTCCTGATGTAGCGGTCTGCTGTTAAACCTTCTCCGCGTCCTCCACTAGGCACGAAAACCAACTCAGTTTTTCTGTGCATGGAAATGCCCGCCCAAAATGCGCCAGCATCTTGAATGCAGCAATGAGCAAATCGCTCCCCTGGACTTCCTGACGTCTCCTATCGTTGTCATGTAGGCACATCCTATACTCGTTGATTAATAATATCCGACTCCAATGGTCGAGGTCCCAATCGAGAACACGGCGAGCAAATTCCAGTCACCGTTGCTTTAGCTGCATTTTTTTGGGGCCAGGTTGGCTGCCTTTAGTCTTCTCACTGTCCAAGCGTTGACGTCCACAGCTATGATCGCACTCAGCTCTTGCTTGAGGTCAACGCCAGTCAAATGTTGATTTCTGAGGGATATTGAGACAAAAATCGATCGTCACGCTCCTACTTGCCGGCGGACGTAGCCACCAGTTTTCCCGTACCGATGCCACACTCTAGATACAGCTGATTGACTCAGACTTAGTCGATTTTCCACGGCTCTCTGACTGAGGCCCTCTCAACAATGCAACTGTCTGCTGCTTCGGCGACTGTGGTATCCATTTTCTTGCGAATCACTCGAGTACTTAATCACTTACTTACGTCAACTTCCTGCGATAAATTACCGGTTGCAAGCGTATTGTCGTTGCGCACGTGCGTTTCATTTAGCAAGATTCGTAAAATACCGCTCGTGATGCATATTTTTTTGAATGCGTCATCCGATTAATGCAATAGCAACAGTTTTTTAAAGCTCAATAATAAATATGCTCCTTGCACGTTAATGTTTTTATTTTATTTGCCTTAAACTGAAACGGGAGACAAAAATGCGCGTGGAGCTAGTAATTCGATTATTTTGCTCTCAAGTGCAGTAGCACATAATATTAGTAATCTGTATTCAAACAATTACACTGTAACATCCAGGGAATTGGCAGAATTTGTCCATTAACTCGCCTATTTAGTTCTTCTAACGCATGATTATTTACATTGCAAACATACTCAAAATAAATTTACTTATAAAAAATATTTCAACCAACATAAGAGACCTTGCGTGCGTGTTCTCGGCAGCTACACGCTTGACAACCAATTATCCAAAGAAATTTATAAGTATTAATTGAAGTAAATTAGCGAATATTTAAGGATCTTTTGCAAATGCATTAGAATTAGGAATCTACAAACAGTCCTCCTCATAGGTCAAGGTTGCTAATTCGGCCGAAATCGCATTACATGTAGAACATATCTCGAATCATTCGCTGGACTGTTGGCAAATGTTAAGAATTTCAAGGCGCGTAATTTGACCCGAGGCTTATCAAAATATGTGACTCAAATTGCACAGCTACTAATGAGAACATGACGTGTAGAAATATGTTTGTGCATTTTATTCTTTTACATCTGGCAAAATTTCTGGTAGATAGTTCTAGTGTGATTATTTTAGAAACGTTTATTTATATTTTTTATAAAATTTATTGGAAATAATTAATACAAATTAAAGCCGTAAAATTTACAAACTGTAATTACCTATGTATCGTAAGTGCTGGTATGACTATTCACTTTGAATTTTGTGGATATTTATTAAAATCCTTTAATATTGTTTAAATATGTATTATTATAATTTTAAAGTAAATGTTTAGTATAAAATTCTTCGATAACATTTTAAAAACACATTAAAATGACAATAGTTATTATTAAAGGGAGTACAAATAAGTTTCCGCCGTTTTTTATCAAAAGTTGGGCATTTACCTATTGTGAAAGAACGCAACCTTATGTTTTATTCAAAGTATTGTCCATCGCTAGCCACTACTTTCTCCTATCTTTCTGGCAGCATACGGATACCGCGTCGGAAGAACGCTTCATCTTTTGAGGCTGTCCACGAATTGGCCAAATTTTTGGTATCTTCATATGATGAGAAGTGCTGCTTAGACAGGCCATGTGCCATCGATCGGAACAAGTGATAATTTGAAGGGGCAATGTCTGGTAAATACGGCGGGTGGGGTAGGACTTCCCAATTGAGTGATTCCAAGTAGGTTTTGACCGGCGCCGCAACATGTGGACGAGCATTATCATGCAGAAGAATAATTTTGTCGTGTCTGGAGTAGCAGTGGGCGCGTTTTTCCTCGAGTGCTTGACTCAATCTCACCAATTCTGTTCGGTAGAGAGTCCCATTAATTGTTTCGTTCGGTTTGAGCAACTCATAATACACGACACCAGGCTGATTCCACCAAATACACAACGTACGTTTTTTTCCATGAATATTCGGCTTGGCTATCAATATTGAAACATGGCCACGTGGTTCCCATGATTTCGTCTTTTTTGGGTTATCGTAGTGGATCCATTTTCACATGTGCAAAATCGGCGTTCAACGTTTCTCAGCGTCAGTTAATATAGAACCCAATTTCATTGCTTTTAAATCATTCCCAACGATATGCTTCTACAAGCAATCGATGCGCCTCAACTGCAGATTTCTTCAAATTAAAGAAGTTTCCGCAAATGACACTTATTCGGCTCAAAACTCGACATTTTCGCACGAAAAATATTATGTAAAAATATTATGCTGATACAAAATCGCTAATATTTTAAGGTTATGGTGTTGTCAGATGTCCAACCTTATGATGTGATGTTTTTCATCTGACAATTTCAACCATAACTTACTGGTGGGGCCATGTTTTGTCAAACGGCGGAGACTTATTTGTACTTCCTTTATATATGCATATATAGGTGAATTCTTAAGAAATTAATTTGTATTCTTGACCTAGTTTTTAGAAATAATACATGTTTATTGCAGAAAATACAGTTAAGGATCAGCTCAAAGTTTACTGCTGGCTTTAAATCATTATTTTTTCCAAATTGAAGAGATTGTGAATGTATTAGTGTTATGCTAGTTTCTGTGAAAAATAGCAGCAGGTATTTCTTAATTATTTTTTTACTTTAATTATAAACAGCTAGAAAAAAATTCTTTAAAATCAAGGGAAAACCTTTTCCAATCTACTTATTTTACTGTAATTTCAATCATAAGCGATACATCTTCGTTTTGTGGACATTTAAAGCGAATGTTATATAAGTTTCATCTAAAGAAAAGTTATATTAGACTGGACAGGTTACCGAAAATTAAAAAATTGTTAACAAACAGAAGAATACTTCAAAATCTTATAGCCACGATGTTCGGCCAACGTGTTCTTTCAATTCTGATGTACGGCTCACAAACGTGGACATAGGCTACAGCAGATATAGATAAAGTAGTAAAAACACAAAGATCTATGGGAAGAATAAAGGTATCACATAAGGAAACAAATATTTGGATTAGAAAAATTCTTCTGCTTCTTTATATGCATACTCTTCGGAGAAAAGTGTTTGCGATCACGACGTGGGAAATGGCAGCTCTAAATAACTGCGTAGATGTTTGTCCGTACCAGTCCCTCAAGTTCTTTAACCAGGATATGCGTCTGCGTCCTGATGGACGGCGACCTTCAATTTTTCCTTCCAAGACCAAATGCAGCAATCGGTATTTAAGTTGTCTCATAATATGACCAAGATATTGTAATTTGGTTATTTGAATTAATTCCACGCATTCTGGTTCTTTTTGCATCTTTTCCAGTATTTTCTTATTGCTGACTATGTAACCATGGAATACGAAGCATTTTTCTATAGGTGTACATTTTAAAAGCTTTTATCCTTTTTATTGTTGATTTTGTTAAGGTCTATGTTTCGATTCCCTATAACAATACAGGATAAACATAGCATCTCAATAGTTTAATTCGTATTTTTAGATGAATCTGATGTGAGCATAATGTTCTTATTTTCATAAATGCTGCCCGGGTCATTTTTATCCTGTGAGCTTTCACATTGGTAATTCACCCACGCTTCTAAATAGCGATACTGTGATTTATTTTCTATTGTCTGTTGTGTTTGACTTTGTGAAAATCCTCGTAATCACTAAAGAGTAAATAAATATATTTATTTGCGTCACGGCAACTTTACAATAGAATTCGTATAAATAATAGGGGCCCACGTGTATCTAATCAATCATGAAAACCAACCTGATGTTCTGCATGTTGTTCTTCGCTTTTTCTATAAATTCTGCGATGTATAATTTTCAAGAAAGTTTAGAGTATGTGGCTCATCAGACTTATCGTACGGCAACTTTGCACTGCCTAGGTTTATTTATTTTCGGTAGCGTAACAAATATAGTGTAATTAGTCTTGGGATTATGCCAGTTTTACATATTTTGTTAAATAAATTCACTAAAATTGTGGTGTTTTTGCCCTCTTATTAGTTTAATTATATCTATAGATACCTCATCTGGCCTTTAGGCTTTGACTGTTTTTGATGATTTTACTGCTTGCACAATTTCATCCTTTGCTATCTCTAATATAGTGTAATTCCTAACATCTATTGTTGGTGTCACCTCTATTGTTCTCAAAAAAAATTTCTATATAATCCTTCCATGATCTAGTTTGTCTTCTATCGATATAAGAGTTTTACTTTCTATATTTATTGTTATGCTGCTTCGGTTGTTTTACATTTTACTACTTCTCTAACTTGTTTATGTAAATTGCCCCCATCATGTAGTTTAAATGTTCGATAATTTCGCATTTCTCCTTTAACCAGTTATTTTTTGCCTTTTTATTTATTTTTTATTTCCTTATGTAGAGTCCAGTATGCACAATTGTTATTTATTGCGTTATCGAAAAAGTCATGTCGTATTTTTGGGCAATTTTCAAGACTTATTTATTAGTAACATAACAATAATGTATTGGCCACTTTCATTGATGACCTTTTGTCATCTTTCTGGGGGTTGCATGACTCCGCGCTCGTAGAAGGACTGCTCTTTATTAGCGAAAAACTGGGTGAGATGGTCTTTGATAGCCTCATCAGAATCGAAAGACCTACCATTCAAGTTATTTTACAAAGAACGAAACAAATGCTAATCTAATGGGGCAAGGTCCGGTGAGCCAAAACTTCCTATCCAAGCTGCAGCAACTTCCGGTGAGTCACCAAACTAGTGTAAGGTCTCGTATTGTCAGGATGGAACATCATGCCTTTGCGATTGACGAGTTCAGGTCGTTTCTCCGTGAGAGATGTATTCAAATAATCCAGTTGACAACAGGACACAACAGAATCGATCATTTGATTCCGCGGTAGAAGCTCGAAAAATACCACACTCTTGTAGTTCCGCCATATTGAGAGCATAACTTTTTTGGTGAAGATCGGCTTTGGATGTTGTTTTAGCTCGCTCTTTTCCTCTGCACCACGATTGTTAATGTTGAATATTGTTGTAAACAATCCATTTTTCATCGTCGGTTACGAGGCGCTTCAAAAACGGGTCGATTTTGTTGCGATTGAGATGAGTATCGGCGATATTAATGCGGTTGGTGTGATGGACTTCTTTAAGTTCATCCGGAACCCATATGGAGCTTGCTGATGAATCACAGCTTCCTGAGATGGTCGTGGACGGTTGAATGATAAAGGCTCAGTGTCCTACGATGTCACGAGTAGTTGAACGTGGGTTTGCTTCAATCAGTGCCTTTATTTGATCGTCATCAACTTCAACAGGCCTTCCGCTGCGAGGACCATCGTTGACGTCAAAATCGCCAGCACGAAATTTAACGAAGTATCTCTGACACTGACGTTCTTGTAGATCATTGTCCTCGTAAACTTTACGCAATTTTCACAAGCCTGTCTTGTGTTCTTTCCTGCGTGAAAATAAAAAAGCAAAATATGCCGAATATGCACAGTTTTGTCTTTCGTATTCAACTTAATGTAAGAACTGAAGGACGCAACCAAATGAAATACTTATTTGTTTCAAATTAAGTTAATCTGTCATCTGTCAAAATATATAACACTTGTGCCTATTGCGATGACGTTTCTGATCTAAAAATACGTGTAACGCCATCTATTGCAAAATCCGCCATGACTTTTCCGACAACCCTATAATTTCATTATTCTGTGCTCTTCCATCATTTCAAGTATCTAATTAAACATCTAATCTTTACGTTTTTGTTATGTTTTCTGTTTTTAATATAACATTACAGATATTTGTTGAATTACATCGAACAATTGCTCATATATTTTTTATGTTGTCGTTAATATGATATTTTTTGCTTAACCGTTTATTAATTGTCTCCGTTACTCTCTCATATACGTTAGTATTTTTAATTTTGCGTATGTAAAATTTTTAATGTGGGGTTTTTGTATTCTTCATAATTTGATTCTGATATTGGCAACTCCCGGATTGTGATCAGAGGCTACGTCCGCACCAGGACAAGTTTTTACCTCCTGAAAAGCCTCCCCGAATCGCTTGTTTACTATAACATAATCTATTTGGTTTCGAAATTTCAAAAGCAGGGGATCGCTAGGCATATAGTCGACGATTTGAGAGCTTAAACCATGTAATCGTGATCGTTAGATTTTGTTCTTGACAAAATTGAATTAGACGCTCGCCTCTCTGATTTCGTTTGTCCAATCCAAAATCATCCATGGTTTCTTAATAACGTTACTTATCGGTTTTGGCATTGCAATCACCAAGAATTATCTCAAAGTTACGGCCATAATTTTTACGATTTTAACCAAATGTAAGTCCAAACTCTGCCCAAGTTACTTCATAGTATAGAACATATATTTAGCACATATTTTCTACCACTACTTGTTTACAAAACCAGAGTCAGTGAATTCAGTTATGCAACCAAGATCTCTATTTCCATTTTATTTTCATTCATATCTCATGAATACATCCATGAATTTTTAAGTGGTTTGTTGCTATAAGTGAACAAACTAGTCATGCAGGTGGATATTATCATATGCTTGTGCTCTCAAGAAAACTGAAAATTGACGCTTGATTTGTTCTGTAAAATTTACATAAAACATTTTAATTTCCTGTAACAGGTGAATCCGGGAAATTTTTGCCGCATATTTCCCAAACATTTCTTAAATTGTCCTAGAAAACTTGAATTTCTCAGTTTTTTTTGAGAAATAAATTTTTTTTAATACCAACCCCAGTACCACTCACGTAAAAAAGGATGTATGGAACACCATCACCAGAGATCAGGCTGGACTTCAAATCTTTGTTGGTAATGTTCTCTTCAAAAATTCAGAAAATTTTTAATTTAAGATTGTAAAAGTTTGAGGAATTCTGCACGCAAACAGTTGCTTATAACCACCCGACATTTATCACATGAGTTTAGATCGTCTATATAGATAACCTGTTACTTCTAATGCAACAAACTAAGTGAAGCTAACAGATGGTGCGTAGAAGTGCATTGTGCTTAACGCAACAGCAAGCTGAACACCGGATTAATGTGTGCAGACAATTGCTTTACAAACCCTCAGGACCTCTGATTTTATGACCGAATTGTTACTAGTGATGAAAAAATCAAACCAATGGTTTCTTAGAGGCCAAGATGCAAAACCTGTAGTAAAACGTAGGACAAAGTTGTGATTTGTGACTGGTGGAATTACGAAGGTCTGATTTACTTTGAACTGGTTTGCGAAAGTCGTACTATATCCCTGAACTTTGCCAACATCTTGACAGACTGTATGGTATCGTAGAACAACAATATTTTAGTACGTTCAATTAAAAATAGATGTTGCTGATAACGTATAATAACAGTCCACGTACGGTCCAAAGAACCCGACAGAACGTGGAGGAATTTTGTTCTTATCCTATAATAAGGAAAGTAATGTAATCGGCAGAAATTTGACCTACCCAGTTTTTCACATTTCTGGACGAATTATAGCCTCAGGACACCAAAAAAGTTGGTTTGAGCCATTGGTTCGTGTGTGTGTGTGCGTGCGTGCGTGTGTGTGTGTTTGTGTGGGTGTGGGTGGGTGCGTGCGCGTGCGTGCGTATGTGTGGGTGTGTGTGTGCGCGTGCGTGCGTGTGTGTGTGTAAAAAAAAACTGATAATATTTCTGTGTTTACAAATACCAAAGGTTTTATTGTACTAAGAATCATTGTGCAGAAAGAAACGAATGTGTCAAATACAGAGGAGATCATTTTCTAAACCCACGTGTTAAAAAATCTACCGATCTTTCAAAATGTGTAAATTGTGGAGGAGACCATCCCGCTAATTACAGGGGTTGCTATCAACTATAGCTGTAAAAACAACATACCAGTAATCAAGAACAACAGCAAATATCACAATATGCTAAATGGATAATTAAAATATTAGCAATACTCACTGAAATTCCGATTTAATAATAGTGCAATTATTGCAATACCAAAACATTTATCGAAATGTGAAAAACTTTAAATTACTGGTTATCGCACATATAGAAAAATAAATACTTGAAAGTAGCATGGGCGGTGTTGCAATTTTCATAAAACCTTATTTAAATATAAAAAAATATAATTGATAACCATGATTTTAAGACTAATTTTCGTTATTTATTTTTAGTTTGAAGAATAACATTTGCCTTTTGTAACGTTACAAAATGAATTATGGCGCCATCGTATAGAATTTTACAATTATCAAACGCCTCACTGGGTGTGAACACCGGTGGGGGTGTGATGGGCTTTGATTTCTAAGTGAATCTCAAAAATTTTTGCTGTTGCGGTTTCTGCGCTCCAGAAATTTTAATCTCGGGCATAGTTTTAAAACTACCTGTTAACAACTCCTTGCGTTTTGATAAAAATTCAAATTTAACCCAACTAAACTGTTATCCATATTGAATAAAAGTTTAATCGCACTTGCTTTACTTAAAATAAATTGTAAATAGACGTAGATGCAAACACACCTTGAAAAAATTATATCTTATTTGAAGTTTGTTTTACATTCCAGTAATTGCAAAGGAATTTTAAAGTATTTCGTTGATGTTGCAGAAATTAAAATATGTTTATTATTCTTGCAGTGAATGCAAAAAGTTGAGAACCGCTGCTTTACGAGCTTAAAAAATTAAAGCGCTTTAAGAATGATTAAGTATACATGTGTGTGCTAAATGAAGGGCACTCAACCTGCTAAAGTAGCATTTTGGTTACTATACGTAATCACTTTAAAATGATTGATGGATCTTGTGATTTACATTTGATGTGGCGTTTCGTGTAAGACGTTCTTTGTAATTTTCAGGTAGAAACCGATTTCATTCCATGGTTAACGACCTTTAGTAATTATTTGACATTTAATTGGGTTTGCAATATGAACGAATTTAAATAATTTTCTCTGTTTTTTTATTGCCAAAGAATTAAGTTATTTGTATTCAGTTGTAGTCTCCTAATTACCTCCATTAACTTTATAAATTTATGTATTTAAGTTTGATTTATGGCTTTCTCTTATACCCTTAAAAATCGTTACAGTTGTTTATTGAAAAAATAAATATAGACTTGTTTCAAAAGTTATGATTTTATTAATAAGTAGTACAGATAAAATATATTATGTTATATAACAACAATTCTACTCTACTACTTTCCCCGCTTTCCCCAAAAGCCTGCTTTCAAAAATTTTTGTTATTTGCTAATAAAATCTATCTATACATTTGAACAGAAAGTAAACAAAAAAAACGTGGCGCGCCCTGCGCCCTTCATTTACACTAGGAGGTCCGTGCGTAGTAAACAGAGACAGTCTATACATTTGAACGGAAGGTAAACAAAGACGGCTGATATGAAATTTGGCGTGCCGCGCTCTGAGCGCTTAATTTACACGAGGTCAGTGCGTTCGTACACGCCATCAGGGCCGCGGCTATCATCGGGCCGCTGCATTGATGTACGCAAAAAGCATGTTTGCGAACAGCCATTTAATTTGCTTCCGCCGAGCGGAGGTTCGCGGAGATAAATGCCCATTCATAATGGACATAAGCACAAGCTGCCCATAAAAAAAATACGTATGATGCACGTAAGCCTTAGGTAAACATTTGAAAGTTGGGCATGCTAAATCAAAGTAGCGGCAGCAATATCCTTCCAGCCATTTTACATAATCATGTTGCTTTTATACCTGTTATCTCTTTCAGGGTATAGGAACAGATGCATATTTACTAACTTAATTAATAGTTCTCTATTCGTTGTAAAAACGAAAAAATGTCGACAATATTAAAGTTAGGTTATGCAATTTCAGAATCAAAACAAACATTCTGTTACTGCTGCCGACACTAATCTAGGGAAAAATTAAAAATTACTGCAAATAAATGTAAAGTTGAACCGATTTCTTACGTATGAACGTAGAACGTAAAAATTACGGGAGTGCATTATGAACGAGCGCATAAGCTTTGCATTGGTTTAACTTTACGTATTACGTATTTCTTATGGGCGACTTATGCTTACGTTTATTATGAATGGGTGCTAGGTTAAATTGTTCCATGTTTCTGATCCACGAATAAAGCCGATACAATTAAAAATTTATACGTTCCCAACTTGCAAAAATTTGAGAGACGGCGGGTGAAAAAATGTCAGCCGAGGACGCCAAAAATAGCTTTTGGGGAGCAACCCTTGATGCCACATATAAAAAAACTCACCGCTATTGAAATAAAATACTCAAGGAAAATATCAAACATCACGAAATTCGATCATATAAGAAACAAAGAGATATAATAATCTACACCAAGAATCAATATCACAAAAAATTAAGAAAAAAAATAGTAACATGGTTTGGACATGTCACAAAAATACCTAAAGGTAGAAAAATAAAAGAGTACTTACAATCAACGAACTGGAAGAAGAAAAAGATAGGTAGTCTGAAGAAAACTTAGGAGGAAGATAATAGATGAAATGGGAGAAAAACATTTAACGAAATAGAAAAAATAGCAGGCATAATTTGAAGGGAATTGAGGAATTGGATAGATTAGATATACCTGATGTCTTAAAGGCATAAGAGATGTGTAGAAGAAGAAAGAGCTAACAAAATATCGTTTTAATATATTTGTGTCATTGAAATGAGCGTTTTAATGAGAAGAGAATTTTTTGATAAAATAAATAATTACATGAAGTAATATTCTGAAAGTACGGAGGATGAAATAGAGCATCCTAGTCAAATGTTTGTAAAGACTAAGAACGTGGGACTTAATAATTCATACTAATTGATTCCTTAGTCCTTCCTTTGTCCAATTGGGAACAGTGTGTCTGTATTGATTAGTAGTTTCACCTTGTGGGAGTAGTTTATAATCCAATCGCATCTTTGAGTAAAAATTTGGTCTTATTCCAATTAAAGACTTCGTATCGCTAGACTCCATAAGCTTACTACCTGTTATTATAAGTTATTTGACATACTGCTATTTAAAAAGACAATGTCTACTATAGAAAATAAACACTTAAAACTAGACCATCAGTTCGGGTCTAGAGTACAACGTTGAACCATATAGCAAGTTCATCATGTAGTGAGTATTATAAATGCTTCCTTTGAAACAAGATAGTACCTGTAGTGCAGTTTTTATCGATCCAAGATCGTCGAACATTCGATGAACAACACTCTTTTGGATGTCAAGTCGTTTTTTCATCACAGCTGCTCGAGCCCTGTTCCATAATCTCTTCAACGCTTGTATCGCCTTTTCGAAACTTCCTCATTTTTTAATCGCCTCTTTCAAGTATCCAGTTTTGCCGATTGTCTTCTTAAGTTGTTGCTTCCTTATCCCAGGTTCATAAAAAATATGTTGGTTTTGATCAGTGAATCAATCAACAGTTGTTTGGCATCCCTATTTGAGCACTTTTAAATAACTCATGCGCAAAACGCTTAAGGCCTTATACTTTCTACAACAAATGGCACTTTTCCTGGGTACTTATTCTAAAGTAGTTATAACATAAAACATTCTCCTTTGTTCTACAACAAAAAGTGAGTAACAATTGTACATTTAATAGTACGATTTTAGTAGTTACAGTTGTTTCATTGCTCACACTATTTATTTTTGTTTTAGTGTGCTACATTCACACCGTTCTAACTTCAGTGATGATTCCGACATGGTTTCATCTCATGCTGACGCAAATATCCCAGGAAAACTCCACACAGAAAAGTCCAAATACGCTGCTTTCTACAAGTGTAACAGTCTTGACATGACTCAAAAGACTAGGCGTGAGAAGCTGTTGGAGGAAATGAAAGAGTACTTTTTTATACTTTTAGTATCAATGAATAGTATAGAGTACTCCGCTTTTCAGGCGGCGCCAGGAGGTCGTAAACGAGAAGCGAGGTCTATTTCGACTGCTTAACTGGGATACTGCAGACGAAGTTGACACCCATGGCCAGGTAGACTTCATGGACGTGGAAAATTCTGAACAAAGTGAGGATGGAAATAACCCCTACTGCATGCGGCTAATGCTCTCGGAGTGGTTCACCGATATTCCAGAAGATTTGGAAAGCCAATGGCTGGTTAAGTTTTGCCCAGTGGGTTCGCGCCGACTTGTCGTGGCGAACTGGGTAAGCTGCAGGTGATTTTATTGTTGTGTTTTGCTTTTACGTTTTGTAAATTTTCCAGGGTTTTACACGAGATTACGACTTAAGAGGTGAACGCAAGTTCCAATTCTTCTCGGAGCTTCCTGGCGGAAACGATCGTTCCAACTTTAGGTCTACCACAATTTTGGATTGTATATTTAATCGCATGGCTAAGCGTTACTATGTACTGGATAGTATTGCGTGGGATGGTGTTTCTACTACACCACTGGATGTAAGTAATTAGAGCACTGATTTAGTATGCTGCCTGCACACAAGTTGTTAATTAGCTATTGATTCGTTGCTCACGTGCTACGTTTGTAAAAGTGGGAACAACAATGTTTCCACAATTACGACAATTATGTCATTATCAGGACAGATGAAAGTCTCAAGCCATTTAGTGAACATGAATAAAACAATCTATGTAATTCCCATAAATACAGTTTTATAGCACTTTAAGCCATGGCTTGATTTGACTCCATTATTTTTTACTTCTTGTCTTAGGCCTTCTACGTCTTTCAAATATCTTTTTGATTTATTCTACGTCATATGTCCCAACCATTTCAATCTCTGTGATCTTACAACTATTATGTCCAGGTTCTCAAATAACTCTTAGTTCTTGATTACTTCATTTCACCCAAACATCATAAATTTTTTACCTCTAAATATCTTCCTTAAAAGTTTTCTTTCCCATAACGAAAGATGTTAGAAATTTTTCGCCCTGTTGCTCCTAAAATTCACAACCCATCTCATCTAAATGTTACAACCGGTCTTATAATTGTTTTAGAAATACTTATTTTTAGTTTTCTCTGCGTTCTTTTCTTGTTTAGTAATTTAGTCAGCGAGTGTAAGCAACGGTTTTCTAACATTTTTTGCTCTATTTCTTTTTTCATATCTTGTTTTTTTGCTAAACATTGCCCGTAGGTTGAAAAATTTTCTACTTCAAAATTATAAATTCTGCCATTGTCAGTCCCTATTTTTAGGTCTTCAGTTATCCCCAGATTTTTATCTGTCTACTCCATAAATTAGGTTTTATGGTTATTAATCACATTTTCCTGGCTTCTTTTTCTAATCTACCGAATATCACCTGTAGTTCTTGTTTACTTCTTGTTAGTTATACAATGTCATCTGCGAAGGCAATACATTGATAAAATTTGTTTTAAACCAAGCCCGACCTGTTAATATTAGCTGCTCGTATTACTTTTTCCAAGACAGAATTTAACAGGAGGGATGCCATACTACTTTGTCACTCTAAATTTTTGTGTTCTTTTGCCTCTTATTTGTTTAATGTTAGCTTTGCCATATTTATGAGTTTTTTGCTTAATCTTAATTCATTTAATGCTTTATATAGTTCAGCTCTTTTTATTTTGTCATAGACATACTTGAAAACTACAAAAATTACAAAAGTATCTTTTTTATATTTATAACTTTCTGCTTGTATTTCTCTTAGAGTATGTATTTGATCGACTATTGATCTTCCCTTTCTAAATTCGCTTTGATAATTACGTAGCTCTTTTTCCAATTATTATAATAATTACACCCATACTTCTTTTGAGAATCTGATTTTTTTTTTATATTTGATCATTTCCGCAGTTATTTCATCACTTTTGGCACTCTTATTGTTTTTTAAATTCCTAACTATATCCTTAACTTTTTTCAAGGTAGGTGCTTTTCATCTTCTTCAACACGATTTCCCCTTTTCTCTTCATCTTCACTATTTAGTAGCTGCAAGTCCAATATTTCATTTTCCTCTACTATAGTTTCACCATTTTTGCTCCTATGAAATACTATTTCTACTTAATACCCTTTTACTTCTTCTATAAAGAGTTTTTATTTCATTATCTTTATAGTTTACCTCTATTTTGTTGATAATATTCACATTATATTTTCTTTTTCTCTCTTATTGTTAGTACTTTTTTACTTTTTCTCTTGTTATTCATCTTCTTTCTTTGATCGTTTGGTTTCTTGTTTTAACAGTACAGGGTGGTATCCAAGAGTAGGACTTGATTTTTTTAAAAAAAATGTATTGAACATTTTGGTACATCGACTTAATACTCTTTAAAATAGGCCCTTGGGCATCCACACACTTCTGGTAGAGAGTCTTCCAGGTCACGAAGACCTTCTGGAAGTCGTTCTTCAGGATGCTGGTCAGCGCCCCCGTCGTTGCCGCTTGGACTGCTTCCACCGAGTCGAAACGATGCCCCTTGAGCTGCCTCTTGATCTGGGGGAACAGGAAGTAGTCCGGCGGTGCCACATCAGGGCTGTAGGGGGGGTGAGGCGACGTGGAAACGCCGAATTTGGCCAGGAGATCTCTCACAATCCACGCGCCGTGGCACGGCGCGTTGTCATGGTGGAGCTTCCACTTCCCCACCAGGTCTGGTCGTACGTGTGTGATCCGATGCCATGACGGTCAAAAAATGCAATCAATATCGATTTCACTTTCGATTTCGATATTCTGACCTTCTTTTTACGGGGTGATTGTGTGGTGTGCCACTCTTCGCTCTGACGTTTTGTTTCCGGGTCCTATTGGAAGACCCAGGTTTCATCTCCGGTGATGACATTATCGTGAAAATGTTCGTCTTCTTCCAAATAGTTCAGTATTTCTTGGGAAATCTCAACACACAGTTCTTTTTGCTCGTCACTCAACACTTTCGGCACCATTTTCGCGCACACTTTTCTCATCGACAAATCCTCTGTAATGATGCTTAACTTTCAGCACATTGTCGTCCGTTCGCGCTTGGCCGCTAGGAGGAAGCACGCGGGCGATAATGGGGAAGGCCGGGCGGCCGAGCTCGCACGGTTACCTTCAGTGACGTAGCAAAATTTTAAGTACGAGTCAATTATTGTCTTGTACTGTTTATTTTAATCAGCTTTCGAGTGTTGGACTCGAGCCTTGTCCTTTTTTAGAATAACAAGTTCCGGGACGAGAGCAGTGCAGGGCCGAGACGATGGATTTGGTATAATATATAATAATAGGATAAGGAAAGTCGTGTGATGTTCACACCAGATTTTTATTAATAGTTATCTTCAAGTTTCTTTGTATATTTTTCTTTTTATCAAAATCAATTAAGAGTTTATCTTTTTTCTTTTTCCTTAATACTTCCTTTGTTGGTTGTGCACGTATATTAATAAAAATGAGTTTCTGATATGAACTTCTTATTGTTAGTCTCAAGGTGCAGTTTCTCTGATTCTGTTTACCCTGCCACTTTTAAAGAATATGTAATTACCTGGTTGTATTATTTCATTTTCTTTTTGCTTTGTTTCTTGTGTTGTCACCAAATCATATTTATACTTGTCTAAATCTTGAATCAAATTACATAACTCTTCTTCCGTATCTATCCCTGACATTCCATGTTTTCATCCTTAAATACTTATATTTCTTTCTTTCTTTCACTAGTCCTTGGTACCCTTAAGGGTGTTTGGTTTTATATAGTTATCAAAATTATTATTTTTCTTTTTGCTATTTATTTTCTTCTATTTTTATTTTATCCATTCTCATCCATTTCCCTTGCTTGGTTCAACATCAGTATTCCCTTTTCATTTGTATTTATTTAGTTTTTTGTGCCTTGTATTTTCAACATCTCTTTATCCTTATTTGATCTCCATTCCACTTCTTCAATCATGATTTTGCTGTACCCAATTGTAATGGCTTTTCCATTATTATTTTCTTCTTGGGCCTTTTTCATTTATTTTTTTATTAATCATTCATTTTTATTAATCATATCTTGATAATTTTCCAGTTCTACTAAACACACTCCTGTGCTTAGTTTATGTGCTGCTTTAGCTTGTACTTTAACCGCCAGTTATTCTTTAATAAGATTACTTGCTGCCATTTTCACTATATTTGAATTTTTACTGTAATAATTTCACTAACTCCTATATTATACATTCTTTTTTGCTTTTCTACCCACTCGATACAGTTTCTTCTCCCAATTGTTTTTTAAATTCTTGATTTTTCTTTTTGAGATTCTCTTTTTCTCCTTTTAAGTTTGTATTGTCATTTCTTAATCTTCTAATTTCATCACTACAGTCTCGTTGCTCATTTCTAATTAACAGAATTCTTTGTTATTTTAAACACAGTGATGAGTGAGTGCACACTGGTCTTTAGTTTGATGCTGTTTTGCATACCTGGACTAGTAGTATAATAATGAACCTAATTTAATGAAACGTCAATATCTGATGCAAAAATTCATTTCCTTTTCTTTTACAGTTCTTTACAAAGAACCTCTGAAAGATGTCAAACCACGTAGTGTTGAAATACCTTCTTCTATGACTAATACCCATTTTGCCGTATATTTAATTCACTATTAGCTGCCTATTGTTTTTAATAAATTCATAAATTTGAGTAGCGTTTGTCTTGGTATTACTAGTATGATTGTGACATGTGTATTATATTTTTAAGTTTGATTCAGCTTGGAGAGAATATCGATTGCTTTAACATTTTCTTCAATTAAAAACCTTTTTATAAGGTATTGGATTTTCTGTTATTGTAATTGGTACTCATAAAAGATATGGAAGATCTATTGCTTATCTCAAATTAGCTTACATATATATTAACAACCCTAGCCTTCATTTTGTGTATTGTTCTCCGATGCTTACAAAGTACATTTATTCCTGTAAAACAATTATTTTGCTTACGTGCACAACTAATACTCTTTTTATAACACTCCTTCACCAGAATTCAATATCTTTCTTTCTGTTGCCTTTTTAGCTGGCCCAAATATGTAATAATTACTAAGGACGAGGCAAAAGTTGTTCACTAACCTTAACATGTTATTGTTTTATTTCGGAAAATAATACCGAGCCATGATTAATCTTCAGGATTTCAATTTTTCATTCACCATTACCTAGCAAGAACCCATCACTATTGCAGCAATGAACTTTGATATTATTCACTTAGACTAAAAACGTTTGTCTCAAAAATATCAGTTTGTGAACTTTCTATTCCATTTGTACAGCTCATACTGTAATAAACTTGCATATCACTATAGTGAACTTTCACTCGTCAATTAATTTCAATACGTTTCCTAACTTCTCTCTTAAAATATGGTGGAACAATGCTTTCATCCATCCTAAGTGGTCGGATCGTTTTTAAACTGATATTGTGATTGTTTTATTTCTAGCACTGCACTGTCACCCATGAGTTATAACAATCACGCAATCTTGTAGGATCATAGCATGATATTTTAAATGTTTTGTTTTTCTAGCCTTTTTTCTGTTGAATAAATGAGAATCGTATGATTGATTTTCTTCGTGTTTTGATTGTTGTAATATATTATTCCGTCTGTCTGGAAATATGGTATACATTTACAATTTAAAATAATTAGAATAATTTTATTTATAAAATAGTTACATATATCTAAACAAATAATAACATAAAGTTTTAATTTAACAAGGATGTGGCCGACAGCTTCTATAGAACATGATAATGTTGTTTGTAATCATCCCCTCGATAATAGTTTCACCTTAGTAATATTTGGAAACTTATAGAAATTCTGTCCTTCTCCTAAATATAAATTACATTTAATTTTAATGTTGTAAAGCTAGACCACAAATATTAATTGTTTGCAATAATGCTTTTTCATAAAAAACGTAATATTTATTTCAGATCATTAAAGAAATATTTCTGTTAGTGTTAACATATCTTGGAATTGTTGCTTTATTTCACAAAAGTAAAAGGAAAAAACGTTTGAGAGAGAATTTGATAAGATATTGCGAAAAATGGTCAACTTTAAATGGCTATAATATCTTGGTTACCATTGATCATACGGAGTTCATTAAAAAAAGAAATCTCTTCGTTTTTTATGGGATTTCTTTTCTTTGAACATTTATATCTATCTAGGACGTCGTGAAAAGAGTTACGGGCGAATTAGTGAGAAAAAAACAAAAATATGATTTTTTTGTAAATTTTTAACTTTGTTTTTTAATTATTTTTGATATTAACAATAGGGAAAAAATTTAAAACGTATTTGGATAGGATTTCATTTTTTAAAAAAAAGTATTTTTGTAAAATTCGGCAAATTTGCATTGCTTTTGAGTTATTTTGAAAAAAAAACTAAAAAATCGGCTTTTTCGGTGAGTTCTGAAAAACGCACCTAGGAATTTAGTACCACTTTGTGATTTTATCATACCTAGGTATCAAACTAACATATTAAATAATAAAAACCCTCCAACGTAATTGTTTCTTACTAAAAGACAGATTCAATAGCCTAAAGATAGTATAAACATGTGTCACTTTAAATTGTCTAAAATACACGAATTTTTCTCTGTCAATTACTTTTAACATATGGAAAACTGTCTTTGTGCCATTTGTTTATTAGTTGTCTAGCAACCACTTATTTAGAAATAGAAACAAAAATGATCAAGATAATATGACTATCGTTAATCCCACAATTTTAAAGAAATGTATTTCATATTTTCAGATGGAGGGAGTACTATACAGATCAAAATACAAACAAAGAACAATTATACCATTCTTGTTGATTTAACAATTTTAAATGGAAATTGACGCTATTAGACACTAATAAATAAACTAGCCTAACAAAATAATAAATCTGTCATGGTGAACAAAATATTACTCGTAACCTGTGATACTCTTTATTAATTTGGTACAAACTTAGTAATTGTGTTTTATGGTCCTTATTATTTTGTATAGAACTGTTTACACTCATTATTATTCTGTACAGCTCATTTTTAATTTAAAAAGTAGTAGGGTGAAACAGGAACAAACACAATCTTGTCTCCTTTAAATTATTTATCCAAGTACTGTAGTAACTTATTAATTAAGCATCCATAAATTGAAAACAATGTTGTCAACACTGTTATAACCATGTTATTTCAATAATTTTTAAACGATTATTGAATATTTATAATAAAAATGACGTAAGTCTTGCTACTACATTTCTCATTTAATTTGAATGTGAATGTTTTAGAGCCAGAACCGTTTCATCACGTTGAAATCCGATCTTTGTAGCAAGCCAACCTTGCAGAAAAAGGAGTTACAACACCACACCGTTCATCGAATTGCCAGACTATCCTGCAAAGCGATCCATAATTGCAGAAGTGCTCTCACAACCTTACAAGCTTGGTAACAAGCATGCCATGCTGGACGGCCTGCTGTTCTATCACAAGGATGCACAGTACATCATGTCCTCCACACCGCTTGTGGGTTGGCTCAAGCCCTTTATGGTGCCGGAAATGTTGGGCGTGCCCGTCCACAAGTGGTATATGACCTGCCCCAACTACCAATCGATGCAGCAATACATGGAATACTGGGCCCAGCAGAGACAGGACCGAGCCGTCTACAACACCAAAGTCAAAAAGAGTGAGGAAACACATGAAGAGGTAAGCAACAACTCTATTGCCTTTGTGCAAATTGTACTGTTTTCTTTTTTGCAGGAAATGACTTGAATTGATATGAATTGTGATATTTTATTGAGAAGTATTTTATAGTTATGACAAGATGATTTTAATATAACATTATTTTAAAACTGTTAATGTACAAATGTTCTTTATGTTTTTTATCGTGATCACATTGTACATGTACATTCATGTTGATACTAAGACTGAATTATGTAACTGAAGTACATATTTCATAAATTATGTGTTGTGTATTTGTTCTCACCTTAAAGTTCCCTCAATGTTATTTATAATCGAAGAGAAGATTGATTAGACACGATAAAAAAAACAAGCGTGGTGTATTTCTTTCACATTTAATCTGTCGGCTGTTTTCTAAATGTTATTAAACAGAATCAGAAATTTTCAAATTTCATGGTCACTAAACATATGCTGATTGAGGTATCTAGATTTTTTTAGTGATTTTTTAACTATGCATTGATTGTTGTTTGTTTATTTTATAGGAACTTAATCTGAATCTCCATAGTTAATTCTTTTATTAAACTTTGTACTTTCAACTAAAAGTTGTATCATCTTTGGCTTAATTGTAAACAATTTTACTCAATTGGTTTGATCTGTCCAATAATACCCAATAATCCCTTCTTCTGTTCAGAATTTGCCTGTAGTCACAGATATTTTGGAGCAGATAGGTCATTTTGAACTATGTACCAAGCATTTAAACAAAAACACAAAGCAAGTATGCTACCATTAATTTTTCTCATTGATTACTTTTTCTGCCTTCGGATGGATATTAGGCTGTTGTGCAACAATGCCTTAGGGCATTCATGATTAAAACTAGTGAAACACTCCCTCTCTTTAATTTTATAAGTGTTGATCATAAATGTATGTTATTTGATAGAAACTATATCTAACTAATGACCATCTTATCCAAAACATTTTCAGAAATTTTGAAATCAGATTATTACAAAGCACCAACTGACTCCACTAACCAAAGTACAATTGAGAAATATTGATTTGGTTTCATTAACAATAATCTGTCATTAGTAAAAGTTTTCCTATTTTTGGATTAATCTACCAACTTTCAGAGCCAGTGAAATCAACTTTTATCGAAATAGGAATAATCACGGATAACAAAAAAATGTGGAGCATCATCTTCATGCCAAAATAGGTAATCATTAATAACTTGTAAGCTCAACTTTTGGATTAAGTTATTCATTTTAAACTAAATTAAGGGCTATCTTTATAACAATTTATATTTATTAATTCATTCATTTCTGCTGGCGGTGTTCTTTTTTTTCTGAAATCTTTAGCCTAGCTTGTCCAGTGAAGCAACACTGCTTGTTCTCTTTTACATTTTCCTGGAAATTTATTTTAACAATTTCAGCTCAGTTTATAAATATATCATTTTCAAGTTTTGGGATTAATCATTATGATAGCAAATGGTTTAAAGGACATTGATTCACTGTTGTCTGTTACTTAATATAAAAAGAAGTACATCAACTCCTACAAAAACTTCTAAACTTGAGTAATAGTAACAAAATTATTTCAATTTTACATTACACTCTTATATAGCATGTCAAACCATTTTCTATGATTTGCCAGATTCTTTTGCACTTTAGTAATCGATTAGGAAGAAATCTGGATGAAAAGGATAAATTCTCTGCTTAACCTGCATTTGAAAAATAAGCCCAATAACAAGTATTTCAATTACTCCCAACACTGATTCTTGATATACCTATTATGTCATTAAACTTGAAACTATGCTTAGAAAATATCTCAGAACCTGTTACCAATTTAGTTATTATATAGTAATCTTTATAAAAAAAATGAGCATCTTAAAACAAAAAAGCTATGATAACTAATGACATCGATAGTGTTTCCCATCATCATTCTTATCATGTATATCTGTGAATACAGGATAGCAGCTTAATTTTATATTTCTTTCTAAAGATGTCTATTATAACTAGATAAAGCATTAAGAATTTATAAACTTCAAATATAACTAACGAACTGTTAAGATTTTGGCGATAAAAGTCTGCACTTACTTTCAGGGTAGTGAAGAGCCAATGCCTGGCCTGGGGAAAAGATTTTTGCTAGATCTTTAAAATATTGTTGTTTTATATCTTTATGAGTTATTAGTATTAAACAATTCTTACATAATGCTGTATGAGAAATCAAGTTTTACAACTGATAATAAATCCAATTTAAATTGTTAACTAGGTATCTTGTACTTTGCTACATACAAATGCACTGGTGGTGAACATACATGATCTCTCTTGAAAATATGTAGTCATTGTTAATATAAAAACAGCTTGTGCGGCGTTCATATAACCTGACAGTCGATGGTGGACATGCATGCGTTAATGAGGACGCCTTCACCAGCTGGGTCACTTGATGACGTTGATGATTGAGCACATGTAGTGTGTGATTGTTGCATTTGCAATGACTGAGCGAGTAAAGCAACGAATATCTATCAAATTTTGTTGACAAAGCTGAAACATTCGTCCACAGATACTATTTGAATAATTCAATAGACTTTCAGAAACTATGGAATAAGTGCAGCATAAACACAATGATTTAAAGATGATCAGGAATATGTTGAAAGATTTTTTGTTAAAAATAAATATAAGTTGGGGATTCCAAAAACTAAAATGTATGAAATTTTGATGGAAGATGTTAATATCAAACGTTTCATGGTAAAATTTATTTTGCACATACTATTAATTACCAGAGCATAAAGGAACTAGTGGTATAATTGGTAACAATTTGCTTTAGATTGCTATCATTCTAATGGAAACCTCCTGATTCGCTACGCCTGAAGAAGTGTGTAAAATCACAAGGTTCTTACCTTAAAAGGGATAGAGGCTATTTATTAATTATATAAATTGTTATTATAATTATAATGTTTGTACTCTATGGATTGACATTTTAGAATAGACCACATATTTCACTTCAATTGTTATTTTAGACTAGACTTCCACAAAAGTATAAAAATGAGGATGTAATTGTGTGTTGTTACCAATCAACTCTGAATTTGTACTGAATCAAATAACAAACTTGCGAGATATTATTTAGAAAAATAACAATTTTATTAATAAAAAGAACAATCTATTGTTTACTTTCCGACAGTTGTTACATAGGATTCACTATATTATGATATGCAGTCTAAGTATCACGTATGTACATAGGAAATAATAGTGTGACAACCAATCTTGTAAGCACAGTAAAATTTGTTTGTGAAATTAAATTTTGTCAAATAAATCATGAGGTAGTCATTACAATGGTACTAAAAATCGAAAATCGCTTAGTAATTTGAATGCCAGTTACCAGTTCACTTAAATATGTAATTATTAGTCATATTAAGAACCAGATATTCATTATGGATCAGCACAAATATATTCAAGCTATATAATTGTCCAACCCCAAATGCTTGTGTCTGGTATGACCATAATTTTTTTTGTAAATTTTTGAAATTTACAATCTACTTATAATAAATATTAAGCAAATATATAAATATGAATAAGATAAACTATTTATTTAATTCTTACATATGAGATTGATTTTATAAAATAATAGTAACATGGTTCCTATATACAAATAGCATTTAACATGAATAAATTTATTGTTATATTAAAAAATCAGTTGGGTTAAGTCCCTTATGTTTCCTCTACTGAAAGCTTTTGTACGAGTTGGTTTTGGCGTCCATATGATTTTCCAATTTTCGTTTGTAGTAAATTTGTAAATTTTGACGATGAAAGGCACTCCAAGATCGTCAAGGATAGTATGATTAGTGGTATGTTAAGAAGCAAATGTAGCAACTTGGATTGATATTTCTAATTATACTACTATGTTACATTTTTTGACGTATTCGTAGTTGGATACTATTTGTCCAGATTGACTTTGTTTTGATTTCATATAATAGCAGTTTATTCTCCATCAAGAGTTATAATTTTGTACTAATCCCAATACTAAAACCAATAAATTTGTATAATCGTTTCATTTACACGTGTTTTCCCTATTGAGCACTGAAGTTCTAAATATTTAACTTTGGTTTTCACAGACATTGGTAATTTGTGTCGACTTGATTTGATTATCATCCATGTGACCATTAATTGATATAATTCAGTTGACGTTGAAGATTTTGATTGGCAGTAATTGGGTTATCATTACAGATAAAATGGCAAGATCATCAGCAAAGGTGGAAATTTATGTACTATCAGTCTCTGGTGTGTCAGTGATATATGTAAATAAGGTATGGGCTTCAACATACTCATTGATGAGATATTAGAATTGTTGGCAAGATATTTTAAAAAATTATTATATTTTATAGTCATAATAATCTTCTTCTTCCTTCTTTTAAGTAGGCTATTTAGCCTGTTTCTAACAGCAGTTATATTATTTTATATATTATATGTTATATTAATATCATAACAATCTGAAGGGTAAAATATAGTAATTATTTGGGAGTTGCAGTTTTGAGTTGTGCAACAACCTAAGTGTGATACATTTTATGAAATGCTTGAAAGATATCTAAAATAAATGCTGTTCAATTTTTGTTTTCTTGTAAGCTCTTAACACATTTTAATTTGATAAATTGTTAAGCGATTTTCACGATATCCAAATTAATGAGTAGTAGTGTTAAAAGTGTCAAATACTTTCTTTAAAATAGGAAGTAAATCAGTCTGCATGATGTTTTCTCATCAGGGGGTTTACTACATTTAATCTGTATTGTAGAATAAGTTAGTAAAAAAGACAGCATATGATATATAATATATACTGTAATTATTAATGTGCTTTTTTTAATTGCAGTATTTTATTGATCTCTTACTTAACTTCCGGTGGAGAAAAATATCTTAGGGGGGGTTAATGTTTAATTTGCCATATCTAGAAAAGTATCAGTTTTATTGTCATCATAATTTATGAGCTTAAAAATATTTGAAAAGTAATTTGCAAATGTATTGGCTTTCCTAATTTGATCATGCCCATTTGCCCTCAATTGCTCTCTAGGTAAAATTATTGTTTATACCTATGATAATGAGATTGCCTTGAATTGTAAAATTCATACATTCTTATAATATTAATTACAAATTATGATTTTATTACAAATTTGTTCGTTATATTTTGTGATTTTTCCATTTTGCCCTCTCAACGTTTTTGAGCTAGTAGTTATTTTATGTATAATGGTATATTAACATATTTCTTTATTTGAGAAAGAAAATTGACTTCCATGCTTACTGAATACAGTTTAAGTACTAAACTGCGCTGTCAATATCTTCAAGTTTGTTTCTTAGTTGTAAACTTATATTCGTTTCAATAAAAATTTATAATATAATTCAAACTGCTTTTATGTTTGTTAAAGTATAATTATTTCACCTCTTTTTATGCTACATAAGATTTATTATAATTGGAAATGATCAAAAGGAAATTCATTATTTGATTCAACAATGGTCAATAGTTAATAGATATACCTATTACTATAAAGAGATAGAACAGATCTGCCATTCTTTGTAAATCTGTTGGCCATTTGTAAATAAGGGTCTAGGACGTTTCTACGCCGACTGATTTTAATTTATTTTTCGCATTAATGTTACTATGGCTTAATTTGTAAAACAAGAATAAAAAATAATAAATAAAACTTGAAATGCAAATAACACCAAGAAATTTACTATTACAATTTTAAATTAAAGGAATACATAATATACATACAAAAGAGAAATAGGAAAAATAAGATTATTGAGTCATTTGGTAATTGTGTGCTAGGCCACGTAAATAATCTAGAGGTTCCCTATTTCCATAATCTAAGACAATTCTTCGAAGACGTGCATCAGCGTCACGGTATTTTTTCAGCTTCGTCGGTGGTAAATGTCCGGCGATAAGTTGCTCAAAATCAGCATCTCGCCCTTTCTGTACTTTTCGCAATCCATCTATAAATGTTTAAATAGTTAGGTGATGCATGTCTAATTCACAATGCAATCGACGATTGGCTGCCTCTGCATGATTATTGGTGCGATCTTCTCCGTCTATTGTTCTCTGGTAATTCCACATTGTTGGATAAAACATTAGCTCGTAATGCAAATTCAGCATCATTGTCATATTGACTGTCAATAATGACCAATTTACTTACGAGCTAATTTTTATGGCACTAAAAGCTGCATATTTTATGACCAATGGATAGATGCTGGACTTAAATTTGGCACTTTTAATTAGTTCGAATATACGTGTATGTAAGCAATGCTTGTTATGGTACAGTAAATAGATGCACTCCATGTTGTTATAATCACAAATTAGATACCATGTGGACTATAAATTTGGCAACTAGTGTTTTAAATTAGTTCGAATATACTGTGTATGTAATACCTGCTTGTTAGGTAACAGAGCATACATATAGGATGCACTCCTCCATGTTTGTTGCTTATTATACCATTAGCATACCATGTTAGTCGGCATTAAGTAAATGCTGAACCAGCTCTCCTTTCCAATTAAAATTCTATTTGCTTCTCTCCATCATCGCTTACCAAAAATTATATTGTGGTTGAGACATATTCTTGTATGTATTTGGCAACACCAGAATCGTTTGAATCGGATCAGACCGCTTAATAGAAAATTCCATTCACTTCGTTTTTTTTTTTGATAGAACTTGTACCTGCTCAACAATATACGTTGTTATACAAGGTATTTCTAACAAATAATACTTAACAGAATGAAATAATTTGAATGGAAATTAATATCCACTTGAAATAGAAAAAGTTCACATTCACTTCGGTTTGATTGTTGTTTGGCACTTAGTTTTCACCACTATCACTTTCATATATGTCTTGCGGTAGCTTGCGTTTTAGACGTGTATGGATATTTCTTTGACCTAGTTTGTAAGAGGTGGCACCGCTGCAGTTGGTAAGGTTCTTATGAAAAGTTTTGGTCAACTTCGCGATGTGTTCTTGAATTTTGGGTAGAGCTAGTTCATGGTGGAGCTGCTGATTTGTAATAAACCAGGGAGCGTTGACTGTCATTCGAAGGATTTTATTTTGTAGGACCTGGATTCGATCTAAATTGGTTTTGAGGCGTTAGCCCATACCACACATCCGTAAAGAACTAAAGGACGTATTAATGATTTATAGAGAAGAGTCATACAGTCGATTCTCATAGAAGAATTCCTATTGATGAGTGGATAAAGTTGGATTAGTCGTGTGTGTCCCTCGTTCAATTTTTTAGTATGTGGTATTTCCATGTAAGTCGAGTGTCGAGGTAGATACCAAGATATTTCACGGGCTCATCATTAGCATTCCACTGGATGGGATGGTCGTTAATTAAAATAAGAGATGGATTTTGATTTTTCGAAGAGAATATTTTAGTGACACATTTAGAATAATTAATTGATAAATTCCACTGTTTGAACCATCTGACTAGAATATTGGTGGCAACTTGAAGTTCAGCAATAGCTTGTTCTAAATGTTCATTCATAGTTAACACGACCGTGTCGTCCGCGAACATTGCAAGGTTTATGCTGGGAACTGGAATATCGTACATGTAGATGTTGAATAGAATGGGACCCAGTATACTGCCTTGCGGGACCCCTGCGTGTATAGTTCTGGTAGCCGATAAGCTAGTGTATTTTGACCGCAAATGTGCGATCTTCAAGGAACGAAAATAATACAGACTTGATATACTCAGGTAATTGTAGATGTGTTATTTTGTATTTTAAGCCTTCTGTCCAAACGCGGTCGAAAGCTTGTGCTATATCTAAAAACAGGGTGGTAACGTATTGTTTGCTTTCAAAACCTCGTTCAATGGTCTCGGTCATACGCTGAAGTTGGTGGCAGGTGGAGTGGCCTTCTTTAAATCCAAATTGAAAAGTGGGAAGAATACTCAGTTTTGTGATTTTCTCGTTGAGTCGGAGATAAATGATCTTCTCGAAGAGCTTTGAGGTTGTTGTTAATAAACTGATTGGTCGATAGCTGGTGATTTCTTTCTTATTTTTGCCTGGTTTGGGAAACATTAGAATAATTGCATGTTTCCATACATTCGGAAAGTATCCTATTCTTAGGCAGGCATTAAAAGTACTTGCTAGGTATGCTAGCGTTTTTTTAGACAGCTTCTTCAGTATTATATTTGGTATTTTGTCGCGTCCAGGTGATTTATTTATCGGGAGAGTTTTAATTATAGGCGCAAGTTCCCTAGGTGACGTTGGTTTAAAGTTAGCTTCAGCAATTGGTTGATGTGTTTCT
Source organism: Sinelater perroti (assembly GCA_036346155.1). Lineage (NCBI taxonomy): Eukaryota > Metazoa > Arthropoda > Insecta > Coleoptera > Elateridae > Sinelater > Sinelater perroti. The sequence goes on from JARFIY010000099.1 coordinate 5,189,410, forward strand.
ATATAATTTATCACTATATTTTTAAATACTGGGTCTGCGTGATTTTTTTTTTTTTTTTTTTTTTTTTTTTTTTTTTTTTTTTTTTTTTTTTTTTTTTTTTTTTTTTTTTTTTTTTTTTTTTTTTTTTTTTTTTTTTTTTTTTTTTTTTTTTTTTTTTTTTTTTTTTTTTTTTTTTTTTTTTTTTTTTTTTTTTTTTTTTTTTTTTTTTTTTTTTTTTTTTTTTTTTTTTTTTTTTTTTTTTTTTTTTTTTTTTTTTTTTTTTTTTTTTTTTTTTTTTTTTTTTTTTTTTTTTTTTTTTTTTTTTTTTTTTTTTTTTTTTTTTTTTTTTTTTTTTTTTTTTTTTTTTTTTTTTTTTTTTTTTTTTTTTTTTGGATGAGATTTAGGAGGTTGATAGAATAGTGTTGATTATGGGGAAGTTTCGGGTGATGCCAGAATTATTATTTGGTAACCAGGATGGGTTAGGTAAGGATGTGTTGTTATGAATATTGTAATCATAGTCAAAGTCGAGAATGAAAGATAAGCAACTATTCAATACACATTCACTTCGTTTACACTTTGAAACATGAGTCATGAACATATTGTATAAACCACGCTTAACTATTTATTGAATGAGTCAATGTATGTTTGAAGATATTCTAAATATACATTTGTTCGACAATGTAGAATTAAAAATTAAGTAAGAATTTGTTTGACGTTTATCTAGGTAAAGCAGTAGTGTTAACACTTCAAATCACCAAACGCCTCTAGTAATGTAAAGACTAAGCTTTTGCATGGTATTTTTCTCTGTTTATCCCCCAAAAAATATTTTTCGTCAATTTATAGTATATTTGGTTTTGTTTAGTTCTTAATTAGTATTTCAACTCCTCACCGAGTTGTTCAATTAAAATGAAGTCAAAACTTGGGGTTAACTATTCCAGTTTATCCATTTTCCTTATGTGCTTAAACCACTATGTTATATATACATATTTTTATGCTTAGATATAACGAAATACTGAAACGAGTTAGTTCCAAATTGTTGCCAAAATGAAGGTATTGTTGAATTGTCCAAAATTACCCCTCGAAACATCAATACAAATTTAATAAGTAATGCCTGCTACGTATTTGTTATATCAAATTGTCAAAACTGATAGCATCATTTGTTACTCCCCAAGATGCTTTTTCGTTATTTCAATAGTGACGTGCTTTGTGCCACTGCAACAAATTTAATTTAATGATTAATTGCTTGATCATTGAACCCTAGTGCAAACATCTATCAGGTTTATCATTTCACAATACCGATCGAAAATCTTCAGTCACCGTTTATAATGAATTCTTTTAATTTTTTTCTCAAATGATACTGAAGTTCAAATTTGAGCTTTCATAGCCATATCTTGTTTTAGTAAATGAGCTATCTGGTCTTACCTTCTCCTTATATATATATATATATATATATATATATATATATATATATATATATATATATTATATATTTATATTTGTTTGTTTTAAGGTCTGTTTGATACTTACTTCTTTTTGACTATTTTTAAAGGGAGTACAAATAAGTCTCCGCCGTTTTTTATCAAAAATTGGGTATTTATTGTGAAAGAACGGAACCTTATGTTTTATTCAAAGTATTGTCCATCGCTAGCCACTATTTTCCCCATCTTTCTGGGAGCATACGGCTACCGCGTCGAAAAAACACTTCATCTTTTGAGGCTATCCACAAATCGACCCAATTTGTGGTATCATGTGATGTGAAGTGCTGCTCAGACAGGCCATGTGCTATCGATCGGAACAAGTGAAGGGGCAATGTCTGATCAATAAGACGGGTGGGGTAGGACTTCCCAATTGAGTGTTTTGACCGGCGCCGCAACATGTGAACGAGCATTATCATGCATAACAATAATTTTGTCGTATCTGGAATAGTAGTGAGCGCGTTTTTCCTTGAGTGCTCGGTTTGAGCAACTCATAATACACAACACTAAGCTGATTCTACCAAATACACAGCATGAGTTTTTTTCCATGAATATTCGGCTTGGCTGTCAATGTTGAAGCATGGCCACGTGGCCCCCATGATTTCCTCTTTTTTAGGTTATCGTAATGGATCCATTTTTCTTCATCAGTGACTGTACGATACAAAAAACCTTTTCGTTTATGCTTGGCAAGCAGAATTTCACATGTGCAAAATCCGCGTTCAACGTTTCTCGGCTTCAGTTCATATGGAATCCAATTTCCTTGATTTTGGATCATTCCCAACGATTTTAAACAATGTGAAATTGTTTGTTGAGTCACTCCTAATGTAAGTGCAAGTTCTTCTTACATTTGACAGGAATCTTCCTTCAATTATGCTTTCAATTCCGCGTCTTCGTACACTTTCGACCTTCCGCTACGTTCTTTGTCTTCGACGTCAAACTCACCGTTCTTAAACTTATGAAACCACCCACGACAACTTCTCTCACTTAAAGCAGCCTCACCATATGCTTCTATAAGCAATTGATGTGCTTCAGCTGCAGATTTCTTCAAATTAAAGAAGTAAATCAAAAGTTCCCGCAAACGACGTTTATCCGGCTCAAAACTCGACATTTTCGTATGAAAAAAATTATGTGATGCTGATACAAAAGCGCTAATATTTTAAGGTTATGGTGTTGCCAGATGTCCAACCTTATGATATGACTTTTTACATCTGACAATTTCAACCATAACTTACTGGTGGGGGCATCTTTTGTCAAGCGGCGGAGACTTATTTGTACTTCCTTTAGATTTGGACCATTCATCGAAATTTCCTCCGCCTCAAATAATTGTCAAAATGGTACATTGCAAAATTCGTTCTTACTCCAGTAATTTTCAATCTATAGCAGATTACATGGCCTCATTTTCAACAAAGGTCAAAGCAAAATTTATTTTACGAATGTTTGGGATTTCTAACATACTGAGAAAGTTATTTGTGGAAAATAGATTAATTAGTTTTTCAACAGTAAGATCACTGCAATATACGTATTTCCAAACCAAATTTCTCGGGAAAATTTAACATTGGCGTGTCCCTTTCTATTTTATTCCAGTCTTCATTATCCACTTCTTTGTGTCTACTTCGATTTCTTCTTCAGAAGTTTTTCACTCCCAACAATCATTTATAAGATCATTTCATTTAATTCACTTATTTGCATAATCTTTGAATTTTTCATTATTTTATCTTTTATTCGTTTTATTGCACACTCGTAGAAATTGTTTTTGCATAAGCCGGATTGAAACTGCATGCATCTGTATTATAGTAAAGATAGACAAAACCAAGTTGAAGTTAGCTCGCATATGACGAAATGGTGAGAGCATCATCTCATTCGAGATAAGATACTTTTGTTGTTTCATTTTTTGTACAATTTGTCATTGTTATTAAAATATATAAGCTAAAAGTCCATTAAATGAATACATTTTTGCAATAAAAAGATAATACTGTTGGTGTGTACATATATCGTGTAATGTGGCATAGCAGCGAACATATTGAGACTCAAGTATATGCATGGCATAGTTGTTTAGACAGGAAGCAGTTGAAATTGAAGGTTACTGATGTCATTGAAGGACCAGCGTGACTATGAATACTTCTGAGATTACAATAAGCTACAGCAACCATTGCTGACGATTTTGGTTCTATTTTGTTAAAACAGCAGCTTAAGACGCTGCTGTGTGCTGTTTTGTATGGAAACAACTATTGACAGGGAAGGGGAAAGTTTTTGTATTGGATTGTTACCTACAATGAAACTTGAGTATACATTTACATCTTAAAAACCAAAGCAAACAAGTATGGAGCGATGGAGGGAGAATCTGCAGGCATCACAGCCAAAACTCGGGTTCTTCCAATTGTATTTTTTTTATTTCAAAGAACTAAACAAAACCAAATATACTATAAATTGACGAAAAATATTTTTTGGGGGATAAACAGAGAAAAATACCATGCAAAAGCTTAGTCTTTACATTACTAGAGGCGTTTGGTGATTTGAAGTGTTAACACTACTGCTTTACCTAGATAAACGTCAAACAAATTCTTACTTAATTTTTAATTCTACATTGTCGAACAAATGTATATTTAGAATATCTTCAAACATACATTGACTCATTCAATAAATAGTTAAGCGTGTGGTTTATACAATATGTTCATGACTCATGTTTCAAAAGTGTAAACGAGTGAATGTGTATTGAATGCGAGTTGTCTTATCTTTCATTCTCGACTTTGACTATGATTATAATTATTTGCATTAACAACAAACAAGTTAGAGAACACTATGTTACCCATACATTCTACTAAGCTTAATGTTATGGGTCATCAGCCTCAACAAATACCCAATGACCTCTAAAAATCTAAAACACTTAAACCACCCCCAATATATATAACATATATATATATATATATATATATATATATATATATATATATATATATGTATGTATGTATGTATGTTATATATATAAGAACATGAATGTACTGTCTCTACAGTTTGGTTGTCAATTTTTATGTTTATGTTGTCTTGTTGGTTAGTCATTATTTTTGTTTTTTGTTTATTTATTTTTAGCCCAACTTTTGCTGATTTGTTCTTGAGTTCTTCGAGCATGTTTTGTAAGTCCACTGCTGAGTTTGATATGATGATTAGGTCATCTGCATAGGCCAGGTGATTGAGCATTTTGCCGTTTATATTCATTCCTTTGTTTTCCCAGTTAAGTGACTTTATCACATCTTCTAGTGCTGTTATAAACAACTTAGGACTCATCGAGTCTCCTTGCCTTACTCCTCTACCGACCGGGATTTTATTAGTGTTTTCGTGTAACCTCACTGTCATTGTTGATTTTTCTTAGATGGAGTGGATCATTTTAGTGTATCTATAGTCTATTCTACTGTTTTGCAGGGCTTTTTCTATCGCTCACAATTCAATCGAGTCGAAAGCTTTTTCAAAATCGACCAGCGCCATATATAAAGGTAAATTGTATTCGATGGCTTTTCTATTAATTTCTTATTGTGAGGATGTGGTCGTTTGTGCTGAAATTTTTCCTAAATCCAGCCTGTTCGATCGTCTGGTAGAATTCTAGTTTTGCATCTAATCTGTTTACTATGATTTTTGTGAAGAGTTTGTATATTTGGGGCAATAGAGATATTGGCCTATAATTATCAAGTATTGTTTTGTCTCCCTTTTTGTATATGAGGATAATTAGTGCGTTGCTCCAATCATCAGGAATCCTTCCTTCCTCCAGACATTTATTAAAGAATATTTGTAATGCTTGAATTATCGTATCTCCTCCTTCTTTTATTAACTCGCCTATTACGCCATCTTGTCCAGGGCACTTGTGATTTTTGATGGACTTTATGTTGATTTTAATCTCCTCATTAGTAATTTCTGGGATATCTTCTGAATTTACTTTTATTATTTTCTTTTTTAATTCCTGTTCCACATCTTTCGGCGTTTCGTTTTTTTGTTTGTATAGCTTTTCATAGTATAGTTCTATGGTCCTTAAAATTTCGTTTTTATCTCTTACTTCTTTTCCCTCATTGTCTTTAAATGCTGTGATATTTGCTCTACCTAATGATCTTCTTATGCTTTTCATATTTTTATTTTCTTGGATTATTTTTTCAATTTGTGCTTCTAACTGTTTCCTTTTATCTTCTCTTATTGATTTCTTCAGTGTCTTATTGGTTTCTGTAAATTCTATCGTGTTCCGTTTTCCGTTATTCAACAGTTCTCGTCTTATACGGAATAGTTCTTCTGTTCTGTCACTCCAACTTTTTTCTTTTTTCTTACGAGCTGCGGCTACTTTAAGGCCTGCGTCTAACATACATTTGTTTATGGTAGTATTCATGTCGTTCATTGTCATTTCCTGTATTTCAGAGGATTCTAAATTCTTGTTTAATTCGTATTCATACTGTGCTTGTTTTTCTTTTAAAATCCTTGTGTCTATCATTGTTTTTGGAGTGCTAATTCTTTTCTTTCTTTCCAATCTCGTTTTTGTTTCTATTCTTGTTCTCAGTATCCTATGGTCGCTTTCTGTGCCAATATTGTTTAGTGGTGTTACATCTTTAACAATATCTTTATTTGATGATAAAATGTAATCTATTTCGTTTTTATATTCTCCGTTAGGGCTGACCCATGTCCACTTTCTACTGGGTTTCTTTTTAACGAAAGTATTCATTACATATACATTTTGTTGTTCTGCAAAATTCATGAGCATTTGTCCGCGTTCATTTCGTTTCCCTAACCCATGGATTCCGATCTTATCTTCGCTTGGTTCTATTTTTTCCCCTATCTTACTATTAAAGTCTCCTATTATTAGTGTATATTGGCAGTGGTTATTCTTTATTGCTACTGAAATTTCTTCATAGAACGATTCTACCTCTTCGTCATCATATTTTGTAGTTGGTGCGTATACTTGGATAATTTTCATGTTGCAGAATGTAGATATATTTAGGATGGTATAGGCTACTCTTTTCGATATGGAATTTTAGCTCTTTATGTGATTTTTTAATTTCTTATTTATTATAAAACCTACTCCTCCTATGTTGTTGATTTCCTCAGTTTCTGCACCTCTGTAATATAGTATCTGTCCTGATGTTAGCGTTAGGCAGTGCTGGCCTTTTCTTTTAATTTCAGCTAAGCCTATTATATCCCATCTAATGTTTTTAAGTTCTTCTTCGAGTTCGTATAATTTTTCATCTTTGTTTAGTGAACGTATGTTGTATGTAGCAATCATTAGTTTAGTCTTATTTCTGTGTGTGCTTAATGTTTTTGCAGTTGTCAAATTTGTGTCTCCCCCAGAATGCTTGAAACAGACTGATGTGTAATCATCAGTGTGAGATTCTGGCATTCAAAGTAATAAATCAAATTTCATGCTATTGACTCACATGACAAAGATGTTTAAACAACAAAACTTTTTTTGCCAACGCAATTTTTAATTTTAAAGAAGATAAAGTTTTTTACTGTCTATTTATGTTTTTTTCTGGAGATTAATTTTTTGGGTTGGTATTGATTGGATTTTTGACGGGTGAGTTTTTTAAGGAATTTTGGTTTTTTTAGTGTTCTGTTTTGATTCCAATAGGTTCATAGTGTTCTATTCTGGTATTTGCTGGGTTTTATGTGTTTTAAATTTTCTTTTGGAAGGGTTTTTTTAACTATTGGGTGGATTTAGGATTTACGGGTTTTGGGGGAATTTTTAATTATTTATTATTTATCGACCATTTTTATTTGTTTGGTTTGACAAAAGTTTAATCCTTTTATTGGATTTCCATTGTTGCGAAAAAGGATAGGGGTCATGTTTCGCAAGTAAATTTGGGTTTCTCATATTGCCAGTTTGTTAAACTTCAATTTCTATGGTTAGCGCCCTTCTTTGTAGCTTTTCAAAAACTTTTTGAGATTAAACTATTGTTGACCATTCTTTTGTCCATTTAAAATTTAAATTTTTGATCATTTATCTTTCTCTTTTAACTTAATAACCATAACCTTAGGGGCTTAAGGTTTTCTTTTGCTTGATTCCAAATAAAGTAATTTCCCATTTATGTTTAAGCAAAAATTTTACATTATAATAAAATATTTTAAATCCAATTGAAATTATGCTTTTTTCTTCTTTTTTTTATTTCAATTATTTTATTTTATTATTTTTTTTTTTTTTAAATTTTACGTAATAAAAACATATAAGGTATTTTTTTTTTTTTAAAAAACTAAATTTAAAAATGAAGGATAGTTTGATATAGTTAGCATATAACACTTTTGTTTAAATAGGAAATGAGGAATTTGTTAATGGTTTAAACAACAAAGGGAGCAAAGTTCATTTTTTTTTTAAGACTATTTAAAAGAAAAATACACTTAGCTTACCTTTACATTGTTATAACTTAAGAGAATTTTTTTTCTTTTTTTCAAAATTGGTTTATCAAAAAAAAATTTTTTTAATGTATTTTTTATATATTTTTTTTAAATTAACTTGTATAAATTATAAAAAAATTTGAAATTAAAAAATTTTTTTTTTAAATTGTAAATAAAAAATTTTTTTTTTCAGCAATTTTTGGATAAATTTTGAATTTTAAAAAACAAAAATTTTTTGCTTACTTTTGTTATTTTTTTTTCCTTTCGAAAGATTCTATTTTTAATTTTTATATCTAATTTACCTCTAAGGATTAATTCTGATTCTGTTTATTCACCTTTCATTAAAGCTTCTGCTCCCAGTAGTAAAACTGGTACTGATAAGGACTATGATCAAATGAAAGATGATACTAATAAACATTCCTTTTGCATTAGTTTCTTAACTAGACATGAAGTATTATGCCAAATTCATAATTTGGGCTATTGATAACTCGACTTTCTGCATTCTATAATTAATTTTTATGTTAGGTTCAATTTGGTTCTACTGATTATAGCAATATCATCTGCATAGGCTGTTACCATATTGGTAATAGTGTTACCTAGTAGACCCAATTTCCTTACTGTAGTGTGAAAATCATTTGAAACAGAGTGGCAGGAGAACATCTCCATTATCTTACAGTTGAGTTCTCTAATTGGCTGACAAAATACAAGATTGTCTTGAGTTTAATATAGCCGACTTATTTAATGTTATTTTCACAACTCTTACTAATTTCAGTGATGTTTCTAATCTGATTAGTTCTGGCAGTATTTGTTTCTTTATCAAACTTAAGTCTACATTTGTTTTTTCACAGGTCATTTGTAATATATGTATTGCATTGATTGTGCTTCTTCCTGCTATGAAACCCTGCTGGAAATCATCTAGAAAGTACTTTGGGTATTTACTAATCTATTTTTAATTAAGGTTGCTAAAAATTTTTTTTGTATCACCGGATCGCCTCACAAGGGCCATACACAGTAATATTAAATTAATATATAAAATATAAAATATAAACATTATACACAAATATGGTAAAGGGCTAGTTTATTGCGCACTAGACAATTGGGTGGGCATCTTTAGTCACCGTCACTTAGTAGCACGTCCTGTGGGAGACGAGGTTGCAAGCGAAGGTTTATAGATCGTTGTCCTAGTGTGTAGTGATCGGCAGCTGGGCTGGTTTTTAGGTGTGCCATGAATTTTTTGGTGGTGCTTTTGATAAAATCTTGGATATGTGTCATGGTGTAGCTGATCGGATGAACCAAGGGCCGTTGGTTGCCATTCTGATGACCTTGTTCTGGAATACCTGCAGTTTGTTAACATGTGTTTTTGACGCAGCACCCCACACTACGCAGGCATACATAAGAGCCGATCGCAGGATGTATTTATATATTAGCAGGGCGCACTCGATTTTATACGGAGAATTTCTATTTAGGATTGGATATAACAATCTCAACTTATGACGACAGTCATTTACTTTGGAATTTATGTGTACCGCCCAGGTTAGTTTTTGGTCCAAGTGGACTCCTAGGTATTTTACAGCCTCGTCTTTCGGGTCCCATGGGATGATATTGCCATTGATAACAATGGGGATTGGTTTTGGAATCGACGGAGAGTGAATATTTTTACGATAATTTTATTTGGGTTTAATGTAATGTTCCAGCAATTGAACCAATGTTGCAGTTGATCTGTTGCATTTTGAAGAGCTTGGATTGCGTCGTTTAGGTCACTATTTTGCGTTATTATCGCCGTATCATCCCCAAACATCGCTAGGGAGCAGGTGTCAGGCACCGGAATGTCGTACATGGATATGTTGAACAGTAGGGGTGCCAGGATAGATCCCTGGGGTACTCCAGCTTGGATGTTCTTGGTTCCCGATATGGAAGTATTGACGATACTGGCAAAGGTACGTTCGCCGAGAAAGGTTGAAATTATGCCATATATTCCGGGATTTTCAACTGAATCATTTTATAAAGTAGGCCGTTGTGGCAGACCCGGTTAAACGCCTAGGCAATGTCGAGAAATAAAATGGTGGTGTATTGTTTATTTTCGAAACCTTAGCTATTATTTCGTGAATTCTAGCAAGCTAGTGTGTTGTCGAATAGTTGGGTCTAAAGCCAAACTGAAAGGGTGGCTGCTGGGATATATAGGTTGGGAGTCGGCTGTAGATGATTTTTTCAAGAAGTTTAGGTAGAGCGCTGAGGAGGCTTATTGGGCGATAGGATGAGGGATTGGTTTTACATTTTCCAGATTTATGAAAGTGCATTACATGAGCGTGTTTCCAGTTTTTAGGAAAGTATCCGGTGGATAAGCAGGCATTGAAAAGAGAGGTGAGATATGAAAGGCATTTGGGAGTGACATTTTTGAGAAGCATGTTTGGTATCAAGTCAGAACCAGGAGCTTTTTTATTTGGTAATTGTTGGATAATCGAGGCAATTTCGTCAGGTGATGTTGTTTGGATATTGGTAGCATTTAATGGAAGGAGTTGGGACACTATTTCGTCTATATGGTTGTTGAACTGTGTGTTTTCAATACTGGATTTGATTGTTAACGCTTGTTCAAGGTGTGTACTTAGGATATCACACTTATCTTGGTCGCTGGAATATGTAGCATCAATTCGTAGGGTAGGTATTATGGGCTTCTGGTTGGTGATTCGTTTAACCGCCCGCCACATTGTCAAATCAGCCGTTTCGAGGTCGCTTATATATCGTTGGTATGATGAAATGCGGTGGTTTTCGAGTTCCCATTTAACTTGGTGCGTTAACTGGTTGAGGGCTAATTTATGTTGATGTTCCCAGTACGTGAGGATATACCGGTTTGCGATAGGTTTGCATGGAGGCTGTTCAGGCTGCTTGATGGAACGCTGAAGTAAGGTGATTTGTTACCTGATCAATACCATCAGCGTTATAGATTTAGGAATGGCAGTAGGTTGGTGTCGAGGTGAGTTTTGAACATATCCCAGTCAACTGGTCCACTAATTGGTCCGGGTGTATTTTGTACTAGGGACGGTTGCTTGTTAAATGTAAGTATGATTGGAATGTGGTCAGAATCCAATTCAGCCAGTACTTGTTGGAAAATGGGATATGAAATTCTATGTTGAAGGCAAATATCAAGAATATCGGGTTGATACTCTATAGTAGGTCGGTTAGTCAGGAGCTGTTATCTGTAAGGAAAGATCTGCCGTTATTAAGTATAGTCGATTGCCGTTTGGGTTGTTTGTACGACATCCCCATGCTACATGTTTGCTATTTAAATCTCCTAATATTAAGGTTGGTGATCTGCTTTCTAGTAATGACTGCATATCATGAGGCATCAGGCGCTTGTTAGGTGGTTGGTAAGCAGCGATTATTATGAGTTCACCGTTATCAGATTGTGTAATTTTGATTGCAGAAGCCTTGAGATGGTGGAGGTTCAGGAGAATATATTCTACATGTTTAATTTTCCTTTTAACGAGTACTGCAGTTCCATCCGAGGCAATTTGCGCTCGTGTACAATCATGACAGTAAATGAAGTAACCTAGGAGTATAAATTTAATTTCTAGTATGAGATAGGTTTCACCTATGCACATTATGTCGTAAGAATTTGGCGAGTATTGCTTTTTGATTTATGACACCGTTGGCATTCCCGCTAAAATTTTATAGGCACTGATAGCATGGTCATTTTTACAGATCTTTTTGCTAGCTTTTTTTATGCAATAGAATCACAACAGATTGGGACCAATCCCTAGATATAAATTCCTTTTCCCATATTTCATTAATTAGTATGTTTTTTCTGTGCTATGACCTGTTGCTTTTTTTCTTAATTATAAAATATGCTTTTCACTTCTTCATAGTTGAATGCCTAATTGAATCTTACCAAACGTGAAAATCTATAATTGGTTGTAGATTATTATCTTGGTGTAATAATTCCTGAAAGTATTCTTTCCAGACGTTTTTTACCTCCTCTTCACCACATATTATTTTTCCATCTTATTTCTGAAACCCTTGCTTTACAGGTAGGTTTATTATGCGTGTTTTCAATCTTTTTGAAAACTTCTTATTTACAAGTTCACTTTTTAATTCATCCATATTTTCTTTTTTGCTTTAATAAATTATTCGCACTGTTCCTAGCTCTCTCTCTCTCTCTTATCATTCTCTTTATTGGTTTTCATCCATCTCCATCTGAATTTGTTTTTATTTTCTTTTGCTTGCTTGCATTCTGTCGTACCAGTCATTATGATTCTTCTTTCTCCAAAAACCAATTTCCTGGCTACCAGCTGTGATAATGTTATTTTAATTAGGGTCCAAGAGACCTCGGTAGAGTTAGTTAGTGGTACTTTAATTTTGATAGTTTTGTTTGCACCGTTGCTCATCAAGTATCTCTATTCCTCTTTTTGTACATAATTCAATTTTGTTTTCTATAAATCTGAATTGTTTTAACTAACTGCATTAGAACCTCAGTAGATAGTAGATTCTGACTGTACAAACTGTTTTTAGATAATTTTTTAAAATTAAAACGTGATCCATTTGGTTTGTATGATCCTCATCAGGAAGTCTCCATGTTATTTTATGATGCTTGGGGTGTGGGACCGTGTTGTTACTATAGTTTGAAAACTGTGGTACTTTGACAGAGCCCATTGTGGTTGTTTTTTTCATCCTTATTACTATTCTTATTTACTTTCATATTACTGTAAAATGTCATACAATTTTACGTGCAAAAGTAACCATGAATCGGTAAATTGCAAAAATCAGATTAAAATTGTTTTTTTATGTGTGAATATCTTAAAATATAAAATTTGTGTGAATTTTGCATTTATATGCCTCATAGAGGAATAAACTGAAAGAAAAAGGAAATTGTAGCAGAGTTCAACATTATTTATCTTGTTACAGATTGCGATTTATCTGTATTTAAGCAAACTGATGGCTCCATTTTTCTCTGAAAAGTGAATTTCGTTATGTTTCTTCTCTTAAGTGCGTCATGTGCAAACTTCTGTTTAACAGCGAATAAAAGACAACGTTCTCTCTATCGTGACTACTTATATTTTCGTGATTGGTCTAACAATAAGTATCATAAAACATTACAAGAAAATAGAAGTATCCAAAAAATATTTTTGATTCTTAAATATGTAAGGCTACGCGTCTAGGTACCTAGGAATGCATCTTATACTCGTACTTGGCACTGATTGTGCATTAAAATTATACTTAAATAGATTCCATAGACAAACGAAAACTTAAACAACTCGTCTTCCGCTTTTTAAATTAGGAGTATTAAATAACCAGAAGTACTATCCACGCTCTCGATAGGCCCTTAAGGTTTGGTCAGTTACATGTGGCGGGTGTTGCCGAAGTTTATGCCCGACTGGTTGGCGCCCTTGTTGCTGCCCATCTGCAGCCCGATGATCGTCTGGCCGGCGCGCAGCTTCTCCTCGGAGAAGTGGCGCTCGTTCTTGTCAGCCTCCTTGGGGCCAATGCTGGGCTTCCCAAACTGGCCAGCCTGAAAAAATCGAGTGACTATAATTCGCCAACGGGCGCGTTTCGGCGGCGTACCTTGCGCCCAAGGGACTGCAAGCAGATTACGACCGAGTTCAGATTCTGCCTTTCCCACAGGTCGACGGTCTGGAAGGTCTCTTGCGCCGGCACGCCCAGCTCCCGCGCCGCCTCGAGGAACGCGTTGATGTTCTCCATGCACTTGAAGGCCATTTGGCTCTGGTTGATCTTTTTCACCATGGCCGGCTTGATACAGTTCACTAATCTGGAAAATGCGGCGCGTACTGCGAATCGCCTCTGCCGGGGGAGAGCAACGTACCTGCACAGCAGCTGCCCGTCCTTCAAGACCTCGAAGAAGTTGTCCATGTCGCCGGCGACGTTGAACTCCTCGTGCGTGATGCTTCTGATCCATTCTAAAGATTCTTGAGCAAGTTCGTCACTGTATTTGGCATTTATCTGAAAGCAGAACGGCTGTTTAAATAAAACTGGGACGAGAAAAAGATGTGTTGGGGCATCCTATAGATTACTTAAAGAAGTCTAGAAATAACAAACCTTTCAACCGATGACTAACTCTGTTAAAGCTTAACGGCTATTTTGTTATCATTTTATTACGCAAACAATCACAGTAGACCTTATCGGTTAGTTAAACATCATACAAATCATTTTATATCAACAACACGGGAACATCCAAGTACAAGTAGATTTACTGTACAAAATAATGTTGGACTTCTTCATTCTTGAACATTTACTGCTGCACCCGGCGGCCCCAATTGGGTCACGGCGCAGGCACACAGGCGCTTATCCGAGCATTCCTTTTATGGGCAGTGACCAACTTCGGCCCCTCTTCAAAACTTTCCGTTACCGAGCGCCTGCAACGTCTGTTGACGCATTACATCATTCTGACTCATTCGCCGTAATCGCCGGCTGTTCCCAGTTTTGAGACTCGAGGTCCGAAGTGCGGTTTCATCAACCGCCGCCGTTACTCCCGATTCCTTTTTACCTGAAACGGCTGAGCGTCGGATCATTCGGAACCGATTTGGCCTCGAGCGCTTCGGCGTCTCCTAAGCACACAAAGGCGGGTCCTGAAGTTCGTCTCTTAGTCAGGCGCCTCCAAATTCGTCTAATCGCGACCGTTAGGCTGCAATTAAGGATTCTAATCGCGATGATAGCGCGTCGAACAATCCCAGGAAGTTGCGGCTACACGTTCTCAACATGGTCGCTAGGCAAGGGCAATTGGACTTCCTTATTCCGCTGCGTTGCGCTATCGCGCATTTTTGCTAGAAGTGATAACCCGCCGCTTGAATCGGGCCGCATCCTTGCCAATGTGGGGCAGAGTTGGTCACCTTGCAGCGAGAACGACTGCATGGTGAAGGGTTTGGCGATGTGGAATCCACTCAAAAGCGATAGTTCATCATTCGCATCTCTATTTATAGTAATGACCAGCCAGTTAGTGCACATATCGATTTTACGTCACATCCGTCGTTGCTCATTAACATTTGCTCGCACTTCTGGCGGCAAATGGAGTTCAATGGTACGGCGGGGATTCGAAACTGAACGAAACCTCGCCCTAGCCGCAAGCGCGCTGGCCGGGCATAATTACAGAGCAGCAATACCTCTAATTCCAAGGCCGCGGCAGCTGTAAGCCGGCTCGAATTTAAATTAACCTTTTGTTCTGCCAGGCGGCTTTCGGGGAACCGAGCTTTGCATAAGATACTGTCCTCGAGTTTGGTCAAGGTTGGTGCTATGGTATGGATATTCATGCGTTGCTTCCATCTTCGATGGAAGATCTATTTCAACCTTGAGGTGATTCTTCGCTTTGGGTGATGATTGCTAGACTTGTATTCCTTTAATTAAGAAAAGGAACAAAGAACTTTTAAAGCGCATAACAATTTTGAGTTCCAGAACCATGACGACTAGTACGTAATTAAGTTAGGGGGCTGTAATTAAAACAGTTCCGTTGGAAATATCTGCACAGTGAAACGTGACGTATCATACTGGAGATAAAACAAAAGAAGTTTATCTTTCTGTAGAAAGTAGTAGATACACCTAGATAACTAAGGTCGCGTTTACATATCACGCGAAAGATAAGCCAAACAATCTGAATTAAAGTGCAAGGATAAATGAAATTATCATTTAACCATCACAAGTGTGTGATTAATCAGATGCTTATCAAATCAAGCGGATCGAGTCGCGTGTTGAGAAAATTAGTATTTTTCAAAATAATAACGACGAATATACTTATCGAGCTAATTGAGATACTATGCCAAATAATAGATTTTTAAGTGAAAATCAAAAAGGTAACTTACATTTACACATTTATAACTACAAAGTGAATATCTAAAAAATTATCTCAACCAAAATACTACAATGACCTATGTTCACAGTTTTGTCACCTCAAAGTAATCCCAATAATCTACAATTTGAACTTAAAATACGGAAAACCAATTTAAACAATTTAGAAACCCAAATCTCAAATTTTACCATTTCTTAAGTTGCATCATTTACACTAGGGACAGTTAATATTATTAAAATGATTAATTTTATCTCATCTGCAGGAAATTTGTGCCACGATTTTTTATGAACTCGTTTTCATCACTTCAATCTAGCAGATCGTGAAATCTCCATCATTGTAGAAGATAAAAGTGATTATGGTACTACTAAACAACTCTTACCAAATCAATGGTATTAGTTAACATTATTTCTTATGCTTAACTCTTTCATCACTTCAATTGTCGGATGGTTCAATTGAGAAGCGATCAAAGCAACTCAGAACTTTTGCAAAAGTCAGCTTGGAGATCATTTTGCGAGCGGCAATCATAAATAAACTTCACATTTTGTGGTTGTACTTTAAATGATGACCGAAATTTAGTCACTTCTACTGAACCTGTAACATTAAGCACCATAAATCTGAACAACTGCCACTTCGAATAATTCAAAACTATACCTTTCAGTACTAGTTTTAAATAAGAACTTCCTCGTTGGAAATTTTTAGTTGTACAAGTCACTTTTTGAGAAATCCAAATTTAAACAAGGTCATTGTAGAAGAACGGAATCGATGTAGGAGGTAATTCACCAGATCCAAAACTATTAAAGTGACATTTGACAAATTGAAGTACTTCCTAAAGTCTAAAGTAATGGAGTTTTAAGTAAAACGACTTAAGCAAGCCTGATACATTTCCTAACCACCATGACCACTTTAACCACACAAAAGCCAGTTTGCTATCACTTCATAAGCGGAATTTTTCGCGGCATTAATTCAAAACTGGACCATAGAATATGAATTCATTCTGTCTCTTGCCAATACGATCAAGAATGAAAACGTTTGACAATTCCAACCAAAAGTGATGGTATCATACCAAAATGATTTAGGCAAGTGCTCTCGAATTTTATAAAATTTACCGCAATAACTCAAAATTGACATAATGTGGTAAATTATTGTTACATCTCCTAATCACCACGAATCACTTTGGCCGCACAAAATCCCGATCGATATCACTTCAAGTAAAACTTTTAGCGGAAATAATTCTAAACTGAAGCATAAATTATGAATTCACTAAGTTTATTTAGAAAAACTATCAAGAATAGCGCCTGATGCATTTAATAAGCAAAAACCCAATCACCTGTCAATATGTTGAAGAGATTAAGTCGAATTCCTTAGTTTCTTATAAGAATTCATAAGTAACTCGTGTACTTTTGTAGATAACTAAAAGTACAAAAAACTGTCACTTCAAGTGATCAAAATCCAATTAAAGAAGGTTCTAAGAACGCATCTGTAAAAAATCTGCCCGAATTGCTTTCAAGCAGGAAAAGCAAACTACTTCAGATGCTTTTAATTTTTGTAGTGATATCCACTTCGTAAAGAAAAGTGAATTTTATTCAGATCCTCTGGTGGAAGAAAACAATCATTTTCCCGTACTAAAGAAACCAAAAAATGTCCAGCAATTTGGGGCTCAAAATTTTCAAAACATCACTTCAAATCTACAAAATACTGTATCTGCAGTAAGAAACAATTTTTTATTATAACAATTGCAAAACTCAAAAATTTGATGATCTCTTGGTATTACAAAAATATAAGGTAAATTCATTTGCGTAAGCTGCAAACATTCATGAATCGTTCCAAATAAAATTCTGGGGTGGCTCATAATAAAAGTATGAAAATTGAAGCAACCAAATTAAAGGATATCGCAATTTCTTAAGTGAACACAGGTAACATATACAGCAAGGAAGAAAGCTCGATCATATTTTTTTGAAGAACCATCTTCAACTATTTCCAAGTTTTTAAAGTGACATTGGCAATTGAAACTTGCGTTACCTTTCCCTATCATTTAAGTAGCGAATTCACTTCATCTTCCAATAGCACAGCCAAAATTAAAAATCTCACCACTTCGACGAACTCATTCATTCAGATGAAAATCTTCAAAAACAAAGTTGATGAAACGAAATTGCAATATTTCAACACTCTAAATGAGGGTTGAAGTTTTCATCTTCCACAATGATTATGCAAATTGATGTTTTTAATTAAACTTCAATGGGTAGCCAAAAACCTGCGAACTGCAATTATGAGAAGTATAAACTTCAACGATTTCTACAAAACTAGCACAAATCGCTTTAACTGGAGTTTTTTTGGGCATTGGAACACTCAAAATTTTGAAATGGTCGAAATGAAAACGCAAGATAATTGTAGTAAATTTTTGAAGTGACGATAGTCTGACAACTGATTTTTTTTGCTTTATAGTGATTATGCATTTGACAACTTAAAGTAATGGCCATCACTATATATTTATAAAAAATAAGACAGAGATGCGCATTTGGAAGCTCAATATACAGAGAAGTATCACTTCAAAGGATTAGGATCAAAATGATACATAAATAACCAGTTTTACTACAAAATTTACGTATAGACCCGAACAATGTTTTGAGCAAATCTTCTGAACAACTATTATGATCAGTTCAATTTAATTCTTGCTCAATTTTGCATTTGTGTGTTCAGAATCTAGAGGTCGATTTTAGTGATCCAAGGAAAGTTAAAAAGGCGGAAAACAGAATGACTTCTAGGCATTCCAAAAGTATTGATGCAAGTTAACCCTTATAACCTCTTGGAAAATTTAGTACAAATCGCTTCAACTATGGTTTTGTATTTAACGGCACAAATCTTGATAACCATATCACTTTAGGAGTTGTAAATCCATAGAAGGGTGTTAAGAGAAGCTCAGTTATATCTTGACTACCCCAATATGAGGAATTAATTTTTTGGTAATCGTAAGTTTAATCGCATAATGTGAAAAGAAGGAAAATTTTTATTTTAATTTAAAATCTGGCTATAGTCTTCATCTAAATCATGTTCTCCTGATGAACTATGGACTTGGTGACCCAAAGCTTCAAACTTTGTATCGTCGAATTTGTAGCTGAAGCTCCTCGCGAGTTCAGGTTGCTGGACGTAATAACTCCTACATATTTGCAAAAAGTACCATAAATTACGCAGCAACCTCTACTTCACACTTCGCTGCTAATTTTAGAACATGATCTAAGCGCACTTGTACAAATAAACGAGCGGTTTCGAATTGCCTTCAATTGGATTATCAATTGCGGGATCTGTCTGCGCCTCCAAATCGATTATACACCATATTTGGAGCAATCGGAAGTCCTGTATACCACCAAGAGGCGATAAAAGTTATTTGGGATTCACCAAGTCACTTCCATCGCCTTTTTCGAAAAATCATGAATGAGATGACGAGTTAGGTGCAACGCGCAGGAAAAGCTGACCGGTTACCCATGCAGATTTCTTTGGCATTTCCCTGGAGGTGTTAATGAATTCAGCTGCGCGCGCGCTTATTACCGCCCAAAGGTGCAAATGTTGCATTCACCTGCATGCTGATGGTTGCTCATTTTTGATGGTTACGTAAGCAAAGGGACTTTCAGTATTCCAATCCGGTACGAGCCGCACGAGACCTGGCGGAATGCAATTTGAGCAAAACAATGAGAAAGAAACGGCCGCGACGGCCTTGGGCGCGCGGTGTGCCAATCTGCCCGCCGACGTTAATCGATTTCTGACAATTCATGTCCCAGTAATCGATCGTCCAGTCCGCCGCTCAAAAACCGTTGCCGCCTCCGGCCGGCCGCATCACGTGGGCTAACCGGTTACCAACAAGACGGTGCTCTGGCACAGCCGGCAACGGCCCATCCTGAGCCGATCGATCCCTTCGCGCCTTGACCTACATAAAACTTGGTGAAGGGATACTACGCCCTCGCTTGCCCTATCTCGTTGTTATCAAAGCAACCGCAACTTCTAAGCGGCCGCTTAACAGATGAATTCTAATTGGCGAATTTGATTGGCCAAGACGGATCGAACAATTGAATGCGTGGCACCCTCGCCCTGTACGTACCTTTCGTTGAGCCTCCGCGGCAAATCCACTCTTCGTAGCCCTGTGGTTGGCCATTTTGCACAGACACGTAAAACACACTGATCACCCGCACCGGTTTGTTCGAACACGGAACGCGCGCCGCACTGGCTTCGAGTCGCCGAGTTCGCGTTGCTTCGGCCCCTGGCCCCTCTTAAAGACACCGGCGTGCCGATATCGCCGTTCCAGGTCCGAGAACACTCCCCCTTGGCCCCGCAGCCGGCTTCGCTTGCTTATCGGTACTTCAGCCGCTCCGCTGTTACTGTCGGGGAAGGGTTGCGGAAAATGCCATCGCTGCATCGATGGTGAAGTACAGGGCGCTTCAAAATAAACTGCACGCTATCTTTCTTCAACTTTGAATACAAAAATTCATTGTTCAAAAGAACAATTTGAAACTGAATAAAATAACTCTAGGAGGTTTCTGGCGAAGAATTTTATCTCTTCTATCGTATTTGTATTATTTTTTCCCGATAAACGTGATGTCCCTCACCACAACGAACACATCCTGACTTCAGAATTATCTAAACCGAATTATTCTGTTTTACTTTACTTTTAATCATCTCTTTTAGGATGATTTATCATCTTAAATATTGTTTTAGTTATCTTTTAATGGTTTCAATCCTTATATTGCCGGATTTTACCAGAAGTTGAAGTTCATTTTTTCTTGTCGTCTTTTTCGTAATGCAAGTTTTTTGGAAAATTCTTAAATTTAATTCAGCAAAGAGCTGTTAACTTACTAAAACCACTATGTCGAGTGATTGTTGTTCTTATTAGTCTAGTTTTTGCAAATTTGTCGATGTTATGTGTTGTTACATTGTCTCTTTACTACTGTTAATTCTTCATAGTTGTGAAATAGAGTATGTTGTGCTGTTTCTATTTGGTCACAGTAAATGTTGATTTCATGTTTACTTCCCATGCTTACATTTAAGTCGCAGTAATTTGGTAGAATTGTGGTAGACCGCGAATAGGTATATCGTTTGTGTTAAATCATCTTAGAAAATCAACCGTTTGTAATTTTGCTCATGTTCTTTTTGTTTTATGCCGACTTCATGTTCCAACATGACTTACTCCTCCTTTTGGCAATCTTCCTACATGCCGAAGCTATCACAGACCTTGCATTTTGGTAACGGTTATAGTCGATTGATATTTTTTTTATAATTTTCTGATTTGTACGTCTTAGTTAGCTCTATCTCGGCTTCCTTTATATCTCCATATATTCTCCGGAGCACCTTGCGTTTCCCATAATTTTCCCCTCCAAGTCTTTATTTATGATCCATACTTTTCATATAACAGTTGTACCCTTATTTTTGTTTCGATTTTAAAACGGTTCTTAAGGCACTCACACCTTTACTTCCTTTGGCTAATCACTTGACAGTTTCCTCCATTTCTTCGCTTTTGTTTGATAAAGTCACACCTAAATATTCAAAACTTTATACTCTTCCAAAGCTTCCTTCTCTGCATATTATATTATATTCTTAACTAACTAGATTATCAATAGCTCGCATTTCCATGTATTTAGTTTTTTTCTTTACTTACGGTTATCCATATTCCTTTGCAGTCATCTCTAGTCTTCGAAAAACTCACCAGGTGTGCGGATTTGAAGCACTAAAGCATTTATGTTTACGGTGGTATATAGTACTTTTTGTATATATTCGGCTTTCTCATCACTACTTTTCGAGTAATAAATTAAAGAGCATCGAAGATTATGGGTTACCTTGCCGTAACACCCTGTCGGCCTTGAAACTATCCAAAACCCTTCCTTCTAGTAATATCTTACAGCAGGTACCTATATAGTATTTGGTGCCGGCGACCTTTTGTATTCTTCTCTCCAAGTGGCGTCATTTATTTCCTGTATCATTTTTTCCCTACATATTTCATAACCTTGATTCGAAGTGCTCTCTATAATCGCTTTTAATCTCATCTCTTTTGATGTTATAATATTTGATTTTATTAGTACATAAAAATTTCTTTTTTTTTTTAGACTCGGGATCAGTTTCCTTATCTTTGCAAAATTATACAGCATGGTGGTTGGCTTTTGGGCCATTTGAAATACTTCTAACCTTTTCTGATTTGCTTTCTAAAGGGTTTTCCAACAGGGGCGCTTGAACTTTGACGGTGTATAGCGGCTATGTCGGGCACATCCTCATGGAAAGTTACAGTGTTGAGCAACCCTTGCAAATCATTAAACTTTGTTATCAAAATAAGTGCTCAGTTCGAGTATGTTCCGTGCACTATCTGATTTTTGCAGTGCACACAATCGTTTTACTGAGTCGACTATTCGTCGTTTGGTGGACAAATTTGAATCAACTGATTCAGTAAACAATCGAACAACACCAGCACGTTGTCGAAACGTGAGGTCTGCAGAAAATATTGCTGCAATGAATGAAAGTGTGCAGGATAACCCGAAGCAGTCAATTCCTCGTTGCGCTCAAAAACTTCGCTTTTCGCAGACCTTAACTGGCGAATGTTGCGTCTGAACTTGGGCCTGCATTTATAAACAATTCAATTAACCCAGGAACTGAAGGTAAACAACCATAGGTAGCGTCGACCATTCGCTGACTAAGCTCTGGAGCAGTTGGAAGTGGAGCCCGATTTTGAACGGAAAATCATATTCAGCGATGGGCCAATTTTTAGATGAATGGCTATGTCAACAAGCAAAATTGTCACATTTGGGGAGATAACAATCCACATGAGGCCTATCATTTGGAAAGTCATCCAGAAATAGTTACTGTTTGGTGTGGATTTTGGTCTGGTGGAGCCATTGGCCTGTACTTCTTCCAAAATGAAACTGGCACCGCCTTAGCTGTTGCCGCCGAGGGGTAGAGGTCGATGATAACTATTTTTTTTGCCTAAATTGGAAGATATGGATCTCAACGACATGTGGTTCCAACAATACAACAAAAATTAATGATATCTCATATTGCTTTATTTAAATTTAAAGTTCGAGCGCCCTTAATGGAAAACCCTATATTATCTCCTTCATATTTCTGTCTTTGTTTCTCTATTTAATAATTTCCGTAATATTCCCTTCCTCTTCTTTCTTTTCTACCTCTTTGCTGTTGAAAGCTCAACCAAGTGTTTAAAGTAAGTGCGCTCATTACACCTGCCATTGCTTTATTTATTTTCTTAGAGGACGGACTAGGCCAGTTTAAAATTGTGTTTAAGGTCTCACAGATTTGACCAACGAAAGCCTGCTTGGCGGTGTTACAGTCTCCGACTCGCCGATTTGAGGGGTGAAGGGGTTGTTAGGTAGAATTCCCCAGGCCTCTAGTTCCTAGGGGCCCGCATAGGTTTGAATGCAATGCTTTTTATTTCAATAAAATTCCAATTTTTTTAAATGGGCCTAACGTTTATGATTTAATTATGCATAAAAAATAGATAATTTGGTGTTGATGTATTTATAATATCGTGAAAATGTTAGTGGAAATAATCAATCGAACCCAAAAACTAAGTTCTTCACAACTGGATTTTCGCAGCTCAAAGAACTCTTCAAATTAATTATCCTTAATAAGCCAAGTTGGACTAAATAAAAGTGACGAAGCTAAAAAGCGAATTAACAAAGTGAGACTTGGAAACGACAGAGAAGAACACGGGCTTTAATCGACGAAAATATCTATTGAAAACCACGCCTTTAGATGCATTATACAAAGGTAGGTGAGTTGAGGGGAATTGTTATGTATATTAGTGGTTGTCCCAAAAGCTATTACGAAAATATGAGCTGAAATTAGAAGACAAAATTTTGAAAAACATCGATGAGGGTAAATCCAGGTTCTTAGTGCCACAAATACTTTGGGTTTAAAATACGTTACAGAGGGTTCGAATAGGAAGTTTGTTGGGTAAACTATAAAACAAAAGAAAAAGCAGAACAGTCGACAGTTTTGAAACAGCTTTAAAAACAAACGATAGGAACAAATCGGTATCTTATACCATCAGAACACGTCTGATTATACCGGGAGTTTTCGGCGCAATTGTTGGTGAATTCCTTGCTTTATCTTCTCTGAACGAGCCTTTCGGGGTACTTTTTGGCTGCAGCTTCAGATTTTCATTCAACTTTGTGGGGTTGCATCTTTAAGCATTACATTCAACGGGACTTTAGCAATCGTCTACCATGACTTCCCATTCGTTGAAAAGCATGACTGTAGTCTTATCTCCATCCTAGTCATAACCCTTTTCGTGTGCTTTCTTAAATTGACCCAAAAGATTAATATCTGTTTAGATTTCAGTAAACTCTGCCTGCGTAAGTGATTGAGTGGATTGAGTAGCTCGTTGGCTGGCATTGCCGGTCCCAAGCCTGGGTAAAAGAGGATTGGTG
Organism: Sinelater perroti; assembly: GCA_036346155.1. Lineage (NCBI taxonomy): Eukaryota > Metazoa > Arthropoda > Insecta > Coleoptera > Elateridae > Sinelater > Sinelater perroti. The sequence goes on from JARFIY010000099.1 coordinate 5,213,427, forward strand.
GAACAGGTTAGCAACCTACCCACCGTAAAAAGGGCAGACGTTTCTAGAACCAAAATGAAGCCCCGGAATAGGACTGATATTATGAAGGCGGTAACGGTGCGACAACGAAATAAAAAACGAATATAAAGAAAACAAATTATTAGACTAGGTGTTTGGAATATAAGATCATTGTATCAACAACAAGATGAAATTATGTTAGAATTAGTAAAACAAAATTGATATTTGTTGTAGATCTTAGGCAAACAAAAAAGGTAAAAGCGTTATTGCATATGAACACTATATCCTCATATACAATGGTGTAGGAAAAGGCTAACGAGGAAAAAAAGGAGTATGCATGCTAATCTGCAGGGATTATGAAACAAAATTGACAACGTGTGGTACATCTTTGAGAGAATCATATCAATGTCACCGGTAATAAACGACAACTGAATACATATTACAAGAGTGTACGCACGGGAATATTCAAAACCCAAAAAAATATATTAAAGAATTTTACGAAAAGATACAAGCACATATCAATACAATTCCATATGATCAGCCTATGTTCTTGATTGGAGATTTGAATGCACGAATAGGACATGACATTTTATCGGGTGTAAAACAGCGCTTCAATGAAGAAGTTATAAATAATAACGGAAAAACATTAACTCAATTTTACGCATTTAACAACTTACGAATCAACAATACTTATTTCAACTATGAAACGCATTATAAATACACCTGGAGCAATAGTAGAGGAAGTCAATTTGTTATCTACTACATAATATTAAACATACATGTACATCAAACTTGTATCTTAGATGTTCGAGCATTAAATTTCATTGAAATTGACAGCGATCATAAGTTAATATTAGGGAAAATATGTTTAACCATATAGAAGTTGAAAAAGACCCCACCCATTTTTGAAGAACAAGAGAATCCTTTTAGAAGACCCAAGCATACCAAATCTTTACCAGAGACAATTGAAATACCATATCTCTTAAAATTCTATATTAGAAACAGACAACATAGATGAAGTTTGAGAAAATTAGAAACATATATATATATATATATATATATATATATATATATATATATATATATATATATATATATATATATATATATTTATATATATATATATATATATATATATATCTTCTTCTTGCGGTTCCTATCCGTTCCGGATGTTGGCAACCATTTGGGCTATTATAATTTTGTTGACTGCTGTCTTGAATAACTGTGTTGTGGTCATAGAAAACCATGTTCGCAGGTTTTTAAGCCATGATATCTTCTTCTACCCGGACCTCTTTTGCCTTGTACTTTTCCTGCAGTATAACTTGAAGTAGTTGGAATCTGTTTTCGTTCCGCATAATGTGTCCTAGGTACTGGAGCTTTCTTGTTTTATTGTAGTCAGTATTTCTTTTCTTTTTCATTCTTTGCAGAATTTCGTCATTCCTGACTCTCTCTATCCATGACACTCTTAACATTCTGCGATAGAGCCACATTTCAAATGTCTCCAGCCTTTTTCTGTTGTTTTCTCAGGGTCCATGACTCTACTCCATAAAGAAGGATAGGAAGACGTAGCATCTCAGAAATCTCATCTTTGAATTAATTGTTAAATTGTGGCTTTTGAAGATGGTACTCATTTTGTTGAACACGGCTCTAGCCTTTTCAATGCGGATCTTTATTTCCTGTGAGTTATCCCACTGGTCATTAATGCTGCTACCAAGGTAAGTATACTTTTCCACTTGTTCTATAGGTATATGGTTTGTCATGAGTTGACATCTGGGGATATTATTTTTACTGATGATCATTAATTTCGTTTTGTTTATATTGATGTCTATGCCCTGTCTCTGACTACATTCTGTTACTCTGTTTAATAGTACTTGTAAGTCCTCTAACTTTTCAGCAAAAATGACTGTGTCGTCTGCGTACCTGATGTTATTTAATCTTTCTCCATTGTGTTTTCTAACGCTTCTCTGAAGATGTATTCTGAATAAAGGTTGAACAATAGCGGAGACAGTACACAGCCCTGTCTCACCCCTCTCTGGATTTTTATATCTTCGATGTTTTCTTCTTCTAATTTCATTGATGCCGTCTGATTCCAATATAGGTTTATAATAATTCTTAGATCTTTTTCCTCTAGTCCTATGTTTCTTAAAATATCTATCATCTTTTGATGTTGGACTCTATCAAAAGCTTTTTGAAAGTCTATGAAGCAGGCATATACATCGCAGTTTACATCCCTGCAACGTTGAATTAATACTTGAATGCTAAATAGGGCTTCGCGTGTTCCGACTGCGTTCCTGAATCCAAACTGTGTAGGTGCTATTTGTTCTTCGCATAGTTTGTATATTCTATTATGAATTATTTTTAGAAATGATTTTAATAGGTGGCTCATGAGGCTTATTGTTCTATACTCGTTGCACTTCTTAGCTCCTGGCTTTTTAGGTAGTAGAATGAATTCAGATTTAAGCCATTCTATAGGTATTTTTCCAGTGTCATATATATAGTTGAATAGATCTGTCAGCCATTTCACGTTTTCTTCATCTAGGAGTTTCAAAAACTCTGTCTGTATGTTGTCTGGGCCAGGTGCTTTGCCTTCCTTCATACTTTTATTGCATTTTGTACTTCTTCTACTAGTATTTTTGGTCCGGTTTCGCTGTTTATCTGGAGAGGTTTTGGTCTATTATCGTGAAATAGCTGTTCTGTATATTTTTCCATGTTTCACTGATTTCATTTTATTGATAATAATTTTCCTTCTTCATTCACTAGTTTGTTCACAGTTCTCTTTTATATTTCCCAGTCACCTCGTTAATTTTCTTATATATATTAAAATTGTCATGTCTCGCTTGTAAGGTTTCTATTTCCGCACATTTTTCTTTTACCTCTTTTCTTTTGCTTCTCTTATTTTCAATTTTATTCTTCTATTAATGGTATTATATTCTACTGGATGGCTTTTTTGCGAGTCTTCTTTTCTCCATCAGTTGTAGAATTTCATTTGTCATCCATGTCTTTTTCTTTACGGTGTCTGGTTTTAAGAATTCCTTTTGATACTTTCCACAGTGTCTTTTACTTTTTGACCTCCTCTTCTATATTTGATATATTCACCATATGTCTATTTATGTTTGTGTTTAATCTAATCTCGTCGTTTAACCTTATCTTTGCTTTATGTTTTATTAGTGGTTCTTTTAGTTTTCTTACATCATACTTATTAGTACCTTTCTTTCTTATTCTTTTAATTTAACTTTAAAGGTGCCCACTAATGGGATGTGGTCTGATTGTATATCTGCACCTGGATATGTTTTTACACAGGTGCAACTGTTTCTGTATCTTTTATTTATCAGGATAAAGTCTATCTGATTTCTAACAACGTTTTCCGGTGAGTCTTTAGGCGATTTCCACGTGTAAAGTCTTCTTGGTGGAAGTGTGAAAAATGTATTCATTATTGCTAAGCCTTGTTCTCCTGCAAATATGCTTAGTTGGTTTCCACGCTCATTTCTTTCTCCTAACCTGTGCGGTCCTATGAAATCACCTTCCCGACCTTTTTGAATTGAAATCTTCCATTAGTATATTTAGATCTTGTTTTGGCAAGTTTTTCAATATATCTGCGATTTGAAAATAGAACTGTTCCATTTCTTCGTCTGTGTGATTTGTCGTTGGAGCATATATTTGAATAATGTTTAATGTTGTAGGTTTAGCTTTTATTTGTAGTAGCATGATTCTTTCTGAGATTGGTATAAAGTTTGTTACACTTTCTGCGATTGATTTACAAACTATGATTCCTACACCATGTTGATATTGCTCATTTGATGAACCTGAGTAATATACCTGATGTTTGTTTATATCACAGTAACTTGCACCAGGCCATCTCATTTCGCTTATTCCCAGGATTTTGATTTTCAATCTTTCCATTTCTTGGATAGCATTGTTAATTTTTCCGGTTTGCGCCATTGTTTTTACGTTCCATGTACCTATTTTCATATTTATTTCTACCGACTGGTTGTTTTTCGATTTCTCGACTTCGTTCATAACCGCCCCGGAGATCCGATCGGGGACTTGAAACTCGGACAATTTTGTTTTGAACATAGCCTTTTCATGGTGATACTAGAGAATATCCTTAGGATCTTTAATGCGGTGATTTCTCCTTGTCTTCCGCATTCCTATGCCGTTGACTGTATGTGGATCAATTTCTTTTTGCTAGTTTTGGTCCACCCCGGGTATTTTATTTCCCCGGTACCCGTCATATCTGACGAGCGTTTCCCTATCCGCCACCTGGGGAGGCGCCCGATGGAGGACTAGCAACCCCACACGGGATATATATTGCTTGCAACGCATAGCGAAGTGGCGAAGCAGTTTCAGGTCACTAACGCCAACCGATCAGTTTCAAAATCACTAGCAAACAAGGCTTTTTGGTCACCTGTCGACTGGTGAAAACAGAATTTGGAAATTCCCAGCCGTTCTCGAGTTATTGCTCGGACGGACGGACGGACGGACGGACGGACGGACGGACGGACGGACGGACGGACAGACGGACGGACGGACGGACGGACGGACGGACGGACAGACGGACGGACGGACAGACGGACGGACGGACGGACAGACGGACGGACGGACAGACGGACAACATGAAGTTAGTAAGTGACTCCGCTTCGCTTCGCCACTTAATAATGGGTATAGCTGTGCTAGTCTTGCATAACTCTGATTGAGTTTATGGTTGATATGCTGCTTCCAAAAGAGTTTTGTGTCTAAAAGTACTCCTAAATATTTTACTGTTTTATTTATTACTATAAGGTGGGTTTCGAATTCTCCTGAGTGTTAATATTTTTACCTGGCATTTGCTCGAGTTAATTTGTATATTCCAGTCACTAAACCACTTGCATAATTTATTAGCGGCCTGTAGTAGTTGTGCTGCTTTTGTTAGAGCTTGCTTAGTGTAATTATGGCTGTATCGTTAGCGAATGCTGCTAAAGTGGCATGCCTGACGTATAGATGTTAAATAAAAGTGATCTCAGTATACTGCTCTGAGGGACTCCAGCTCATATACTTTTGGTATCTGAGACTTTGGCATTTATTTTCACTGCGAAATTTCTGTTCTCAAGAAAAGAGAATAGTATTGTCTTTAGGTAGTTGTGTAATCTTAGTTTCAATAGTTTTCTTTTCAGCCCATCTAGCCAGACCTTATCAAAGGCCTGTGCTACATTAAGGAAAACAGCTGTTGCGTACTGTTTGTTTTTGTATCCAGAGAAACAAATATATTAAATGCATCGAGAGAAGCCCTTGGTATACAAAAAAATAAATAAGGAAAAGCAACAAGTACATAAAACACAAAGGTTCTCTATGAAAGTGAAAGATTTACCACACGAGAATAAAATGTCTTATCTAAAATATAGATCGGAACAAAGCTGCAAGGTAGCCAAAAACAGAGTAAATGATAAAATTAGAGTTATCAAAGTAAACTTTGGGAATGTACACCAAAGATTTAGAACGATACTTCTACGATCAGCAAAAGCAAGTTCGGAGACTGATACGTACCAAAGGAAAGAAGTCAAGAAACATATAGAAAATAAGAAAATAGATGAGAAAGTATGGTTAAAATATTTTAAAGATCTATAGACAGACAGTCCGTTGAATAGTATAGAGAATATTAATTGACGAGAAGAGATACGGACTAAACTAGAAATTGACGATAAAGATATAAGAATCGCATTACAAAAGTTAAAAACAGAAAATTTTCAGGTGAAAATAATATTACCATTCAAATGTTGAAATATGGTGGTGAAAATTCGAATTTGGAAATTAAGTTAATCAAATATATACCGGAAAAGTCGAAGATATCATCTATCTGGAAGAAAGATATAATACCAATATTCAAAAAAACGTCAAAGTACCTAATAACTACCTTGACACTACATTAAAGCTAACAACAAAAATAATTCCGCAAAAATACTAAACGAAGAAGGACAAAAACAAAGCGTTCAAAATTGCATATGGAGAAATAAATACTTAAGAACGGAAGCAAAGTAAGCCTTTATAAGGCAGTCGTAAGGCCAATACTGAAGATACGCTGCTGAAACTCGCGCAGATACAGCGAAACCCAACAATTGCTCGAAACGGCGGAAATGAAAACGCTAAGAAAAATTATTGGACGAACTCTGCGAGACCAAACACGGAGCGAAGATATACAAGAACAATGTAGCATTAAAAAATAGGAGATTGGGTTAGAAATCGAAGAGAAGAATGGAATGAACATACATCCAGACTGAACGAAGCAAGACAAGTAAGGATAAAGAAACTAAAAAAATGGTGTAAAGACAATCTGCAATAGAACAAGCTATAAGATGAAATAATAATAAGAAAAAGAAGAAGATTTTAGTTGTCCCATGTGGCTGAGGAAAATATCTTTAAATTCGTATTTATGTAGGAAATTGCGGGGTTTAATTATTTTAGTGTAGCCCACAATATGAGCATCCATAATCAATTCAGCGGTTCTAGGGTCTTTTACTGTGTTGGATTGTAAGTCACATTTAGGCCTAGTAAAAAGCAGTTTCATTCCACTTTGATTATCCCTCACCTGCTTTTAACAAGTTTGAAGACTGCAACGTCCCGTGGCTGGAAGGTCTGATTGGGATGTTGAAGACCTTCAAAATGTTCACTAAAAGTTTCGGTTCGCATATTTTTGACATATTTTAGAATAAGGACGGAAGAAATTGCAAAACCATTCTGGACTGTGACAAGAAAATCCTCCTTATTTACTTGAAATCCCTGATTTGCAGAAAACATCACCTGTAATATACAGACATGGTTAAAAGTTGAATAACTTAGGACCTATCTACCTAAAAAAGGAAACCTGGGATATTTATAGTGTGTAGGAACACTTTTTGCCATTTTCTTCACTTCTTTGTCCAGAATGCTGTAGAAGTTACTGCAGCCGTTGAAGTTTTGTTCCGCAAGGTCGTACGGGGTACTTCGAAGGTTCGAGATGCTTCTGTTGCTGACATACTATTTTGTATAGTTTTCAGTGCTTGTTCCACTTTCCTTGGTGAATATTAAACTCTATTTCTGGCGATTTGCGCCACACTAACCCGAAATTAAAAGAACCAATTATTTTCTTTCGCAGTGGTTGTGGGGACACACTTCAGGTGAACATTTTGTCCGCTAGGGTATTATGACCATAAGAGATGACACTATGAAAACAATTCTTAACAAATTATCTCTTTTGATACTTCTGAAAAATAGCAGATGCAGATAAAAAATTTAAGATTAAATAAAAATGATAGCTTTTTTGTTTCTTAAGACTGACATTAAGAAAATTTGCAAATAGCATTGTTGGATATGGATTTTTTTATCTTCTTACATAAAAAAACAACAATGCCAAAAGCGACTATTTACAAGATTTTCTTTAACTGAGTAGTTTGTTAGGTTGGTACACATGGCTCCTTTGGAGAATTTTGGTACTTAAATTTAAAATATTTCTGTAGTGTAGTGTAGTTTCTATCCTAATATGAACAATAATCCGTTCCTCCATCGTAAAAGTCTGAACCGACTGTAAAAGAATTAATAGCTTGTTAAAACAAGAACAAACTGTTATACTACTTGCACAATTCAGAGTGTGACAAAGATTGTATACTTACGGAATACAATACAGCGGAAGATAAACTAGGAGATTACAATGCTGACTGGTTTTCCTATAATTTTTTGTTTATCTTTATTATTTTATTGATATTAGATACGAGGGGTTACCCGCGTCCTAGGCTGACAATTTTTCACCAGCCCTCCCTCAAATTTTTACAAGTTGGAAGCGTGGAAGAATTTATTTACAAATGTTAACAGTAGAATAAGGTGACCTTATAATATTAAAGTATGATATGCAAAATGATCCTGAAGAAACGCATGCTCAGAGCTCAGCCACGTCACATTTCATATCAACTGTCTTTGTTTACTTCCTGTTCAAATGTATAGGCTGTCTTTGTTTACTTTCTGTTCAAATGCATAGATAGATAGATTGTGCAGAAGGAAGAAAAATTATTAAAATTAAAACGGCCGTACTAAAAAAAATATCATTAAATGATGCAACTATTATAAGAAGCTTAGTTTTTATTGAATTAAATCCATTATGAGTTTTTTAGTCTTTTTCTATGTTCATGAGAAATTAAACCTAAGAGGGGATGTAAATTTTTTACTGAATAGGACGAAGCAACAGGATTTCAATTTTTCCTATGGAAGAACTTAATTTTAAAACATACCGTCATTTAATTAAAGTTTTAAGTTAGAAGACCTTTGAATTTTTTTCTTAGGACTGGAAACAGATAGAAACATGCGGTTTGCTTCAAAATGCGCGCACTTTTTGTGAATGCGTGACAGAGATGGCAGCACTGCACCATATACAGGACTTTAGTGGCAACGGCAAGAGTGAGAATTGTTTTGATACTTAAAATAGCGACGTTTTCATTACAAGAACAGCGTCTAATCATTCATTTTCTCCATTTGAGTAGTGTGACATCGATTGAAATTAATCGACAGTTGAGTGAGACGTGGTGATGGTGTTATGGATGTGTCTAATGTGCATTTGTGGGTGCGATAGTTCAAAGAAGGCAGAACGTCGTGTGACAACAAACCAAGACAATATCGGCCTCGCACCAGCCGGTCTGACAAGATCAAGCGAATAGAGAAACTTATTTTGGAGGATCGCCGAATGAGTGTGGAATACATCGCCTTCAAAGTTGGCATTTTCGTGGGATCTGTGCACACAATCCTGCATGAAGACCTGAAAAGACGAAAAGTGTCTTCCAGGTGGGTACCACAAATGCTGACATCTTTGAAGTGATTTCTCATGCTCCCTACTCACCTGACCTGGCAAATTCACTAGTCGTGGCGCTATTATATCAGCGATTTTCTAGTGGTCAAAGAAGACTCTAAAGAAGCCTCCTTAGCGGCCATGGAATTAGGGCGTCGACGTTGTGAAAAATCTGTACGTCTGGAGGGAGACTACGTCGAGAAGTGACACAAGTTTCACAGTTTTCGAATAAAACAATTGCACTAACTATTATTTTTTAATAAAAAAATTTGAAATGATAAGTGTTTTATTCATTTGGCATTTTTAGTATGATCTTCCACCATTTTTGTTAGGATTGTATGCTTTGTTTGAAAGATACAACTTACTGCTTTCTTCTATTATTAAATCTCGTCACGAAGTGCTTACTAAAGTTTCCGTAGATACAGTTTTATAAAGATCATACATTTTTATCAATGTTTTTGTTTGAATTTTGATTATTGTGTTTTTTATATTCTTTGTATCGTAATATTCTTTTTCTGTTACATATCATTCTTTCACAGATTTTAGATTTATTGTAACATTGATGATTTTTTTCTGTCAAATCTAATTTTATTTTTTAACATAGTTTTCTTTTAAGTTGATACACTTTTTCCAGCAATGCTTCAACTCCTTTAATCCGTCCAAATCAGTCTTGTTCTGCGCCTACGGCTGCGATGACCTTGTTTGATGAAAATCTTTGTCCTCTGAGCCAAACTTGAGTTTAGAAAACAGATAATAGTCGCTGGGGCCAGATGATAAATGTGCTGGGTGGTGAATTAATTCAAACTGCAATTTGTGAATTTTGGCCATGGCGACCGCCGAAGTGTGACCCGGTGTATTGTCTTGATGGAAGAGCACTTGCTTCCGTTCAAATAGTGCCGTTTTGAGCAATTACTGCCTTTAAGTGGTCTAATAACGATGCGTAGTACGTCCCCGCTATTGTTTTCTCTTTTTCTAAGTAGTCAATGAACAGAATTTCCTGACTATCTCAAAAAACAGTTGCCATCATCTTCCTGGCTAATGAAACCGTCTTTGCCTTTTTTGGAGCAGGTTCACCTTTTGCAGTCCATTGTTTTGACTATTCCTTTATCTCAGGAGTGTAATGGTGGACAGTGGTAAATTGACGCAAAAAGTCTGACTCGTTTTGTTGAAATCGCTTAAGTAGGGCTTTGGAAATGTTCATTCCAATGAATTTTTGGTTCAAAGAAAGCAAGCGCGGGACCCAACGCGCGGACAACTAGTTAATGTATGACAAAAGCGTTATTTTAATATGACCACAGCCTCTGTTATCCCCCAAACCTTGATTAGACGGTCGTCCAGTACCATTTGATGAAATTTTTTTATGTTATCAGCGGTGGTCGCAGCTGTTGTCTCTCCCGAACGCTCAGCTGTCCGTCTTTTCACTATGGCAAATGATGGGACAGGTACTAATTACGGCACGGTATTCGATTTTTTCCAACTACTGTCAAACAATAACTAATCGTCCAAATTGCATGCATGATTGTAATAACAGAATGGTTTTCATGTTGAGACTCAAAACTTTTCAGACTGCCCACGTATATATAAAAAATGCGGTTGAATTAAAAGTGGTACAATAATGAATCGATCAATGTAATCCGTGGCTTATGAATTCAAATAGATCACGTAATGAGTAATATTACCAGTGGTAGCAATAGAATGTACGTAGTGTTTTTTCTGCCTTTCTTTATGCTTGCGTTAATGCTCATAAGCCATTACCAAATATATGTTTTATCTGCGTTTCATTACGTGCAAAATATGTGAAACGGTCCTTATGATCATTTTACGATTAAGTTTTTGCGTATGTATTTCAGAATTTTGATCTTAATGAATAACTTTATTTATTTTGCTTACGGTTGCTGGTTCCGTTTATGCAGAATAAGTTCTATTGTCAACTTCTGGCCTCGTTCAAACAAAAGTCTAATCAATTTTAAAGTGTTTAATGGTCAGAATTACTTATAAAAACTATAGAAAGCAAGGAAGTGCTAGCTAATAAAGAAGATTTACACAATATTTGTGCTGCTCTAATAACTTGCGTGTGCCCATACAAAACAAGACCAGTAGAACAGAATACTTTATAAGTAAATTAGCTGTAGGCTTTGCTGTTTCAGTTGGGCCACATTTTCTAATTTTCTTCTGTCCACTAGTTAGAATAAGATCTTTCCAGGTTTAATTCTCATTTCTTTTTCTAATATTTTTTGCTCTGCTCTCCTTTATTGACTTGTCATCTCAAAGATTTTAATCGGTTTAATTTTATTAAGTCGTTTATTAGTATTCAATTAGAGTCTAGGTTAGTCTAGACCTATCTTATTACTAATTCTTAGTTCTTTCGTATGTTTTTCCAAGCATTTTATATTTATACCGTCACAAAGTGTATTAAATTTAGAATACAAAAGCCGCTTGCCTATATTGTAGCGTTAAACTCACTTTTGCGCACTGTTCATGACTATAAATAATTCAATAGTAACTTAACCTGCTATTATTTTAGTTGCTGTATGGCATGCTAAGTTGTTTGCGGTTGGAACCATAATCTTTCTATCCCAAATTCATTCATATGTGGCGCCAAGAAATAACATTTTTCTGTACCTCTCTCTAGTAACACCAACGACTTTGTCTTTAATATGTCCAAAGATGTCTACCACACTTTACATCAGATATTATACCGCTGTTTACGTGGGTTTGATAAACGCCAACATTTCTTTACATCTGGAGCCTTTCAATTGTAAAATTTTCTGTACATCGAGCCAAAACTAAAATAAAAGGGTACTGCAAAATTCTCTTCCTATTTTAAGGTTTGATAAAGCAAAAACGATAGAAGGTATATACAATTAGGCAGCGAGGAAATATATTACACATTACTTGAGATAAACTTTTGCTGTGTGGGCTGTGATTCTATCTTATTAGAATCAAACGCCTTCTAGTTACAGTTGGTTAAGATGCGAAACATCGAATTATTTTCACATATCGAAAAAATATTCTCAAAAAATGTTACTAACTTTACTCACCGCACACCAAACAGTAACAAGTTGACTATGAAGAGGTTTTTCATAGATATCTTGTGATTTCTTACCACTCTAATAATCAATAAGTTTTGTATATTATAACTGAAAATGGGCTTCGTATATAAAGAAAACAATTGCGTCTGCGACAGGTTTTCCAAGTTGTTTCCACACATTTCTACGCACTTTTGACAATCTCATGCTTGTTTCTTTACAACAAACTTGTTATATAGATGAAAAAGAAGGTTTTGGTGCAAAATCCCTACATTACGATTAGACAAGTGAAGGCACAGCGTTGTTTGCAGCAGGTAAAAATACAGCAAATTTACGGAAAATATTAATAAATGATAATAATAGTAAGGCTCTAACGCCCCATGTTGAACACGGCCTACGAAGAGAGAGGTTAAGGCTCTCATATGTATGCCACTGTGCCCAGTCGTCGCGCACTATCTCTGATGCGAAGCGATGTGGCAAGCACTGCACCTTAGACGGCCGCCATCGTTGTCTCTTGTTCGAAATAAATGCAGGTACTCAATTACTTTTAGTAACTGCATAGGCCACTCGCCAGGCATCGAGAGCTCCGCGAAATGAACCCGAGTCCGTCAGGACCGCAGCCCACGGGATTAGTAAATGGAAAATTAAAATGAATGTGCCAAGTCAATTTTACTAACAAAATGACTTATTTTCCTCACAGCCAATGCTACTATTGTTCCATTTTAAAACTTGACTAAACCCCTAGGTACAAATTAGGATGAAAAAGCATTAAAAAGAATTGTTTTTTTAAGTTCTCAGTACAATACGAATTCTTCATCTACATCTAATTCTTAAAAACTTATTTGGCTATATGCTATATAACTCTGAGTTTGTACTACCGAGCCCAATAAAACGTTCTACGTGACATAATAAATGCTCTATGGTATGTGGCCAATAAAGATATTAATCGTGACCTTGCCATTGCTTTTCTAATGGTTAATATCAGAATACATGCGAGAAAATATAAAACCAGACTTTATCAGCATGTAAATGTAGAAACTTTTTAATTCCTCGCCAACCAATATCTCGTTCATAGATTGAAGAGGATCAAACCATTTGACCTGGTGTAGTGGTTGCGTGCTTATAAGCGAGAGTGATTTAAGTGCATCAGTTATCTTTAAACTTCACTAGATCTATTTAAGTATATTTAGCCCTAATGCTAAGATTTATCGCTTTAAATTAATAGTTGGTTATTCTTGTGCTTGATTCACGTTCGCAAAAAGACAACTGTTACAGGTTTGGAACAAATCTCGGTAGTTCTGGCGCTAGATGCTAAGTAATGTGTCGGTGGGTTGCGATGATTCTAGAAAAAAACTTCATTTGAGGTATGGTCACGAAGATAGTCGCGGTTAGACACAATGGAAATAAATAATCCAACCCATAAACCGAGTTCTTTATAATGTAAACAAATAACTCTGTGGCAGCCATTGCTATAAGTACATCATCAATCTGTCGGTAACACAAAACATTGTTTATTGTTCCATAAAAATGTACTAGAGTTGCTTTATAAAATTTAAATTTTCATAATCCTAACCAAAAGGGGAAACTGATGATTTTGCAAAGAAAATTGTTAAAAGAAACTAAAATATTTGAGTATGCGGAGTATGCTGCCCTTAATGGTGATGAAAATCTCATCTTTTCCTTCATATAAGAAAATAAAAAGGAACAGAAAACGAGACTGGAAAAGTTTTTCTCGTCCGACGGTGTTGTCACCAATATCTGTTTTGATTTGGTTAGAAGGTTTTTTATAATGTTACTCAGATTATTTTTGTTAATAATGAGCTAAAGATGCTGTAAAGGTGCATCCAAAAAACTTAAAAAAACATTTTAGCAAAAATTAATTTTTGATTGACTAAATTATGGGATGCTGGGATCTCAATTAGTTCAGATTAATTTTGTTTAAAGTAAGACTTGTACAGCGGTGATTCTCATGTAAATTTGTGTAATGCGCTCTAATTTGCTTATAAAACTCGTTTACGAACCTTCCAGATCCTCGCTCAGTCGTTTATGACTGTTGTCTGCCAAAATAAGCTGCAGAATGTGCGACTTTAAATGGAGTCAAAAGGGGGATGGAAGAGTTAAAATATTTACGAGCTTGCTATAAACATTCAAAAATGCCGTACTTCGAAGTGTTGTAAAAGGGGCTCAGGATTTGCAAGCGAACTACATGGGGTGGCCCGTGATAACGAATACATTTCCATAAAGTAATTGCTTTAACTGCGTCGAGGTACTAAACAATTATGCTTTTTGTTATTTTATTGGAGAATTATAAATGTTTCAATCATTATAACCTTATTAATGTTTATTTTGATATTCTTCAGGCTTTCTCGTAGGAAAAAATTTAATCCACTAGATATCATTTCTTATGGCCGTCGATTTCTTGGAAAAGGTTTTCTTGTGTCTGGTAAACCTGCCTTTGTTAAGTTATTTTATTATAGGCATGTCCTTGAAAATACTTTTATCGCAAAAGAAATATTGGATATGTAAGGGCTTTTGTCGATTTCATAATAGATTATCCTCTGTTTAACGACATTTTTGTTGATCGACGTAATTATGTAAGTAAAAATGAGGTTTACAGCTATTGATGATGTCTTTAGGGTTATTAAATTGTATTAGCATAGTCTTCGACTATCATAGCTTACATTATTTTTGCTACTATTACCTTAAATAGGTTTAATCAAGTCATGTCTTATCTACGACATTTTCTACTATTTTATAATTCTGTTATATTCTAGCTAGCATAAGTTTAGTAGCAGTTGGCGCGAAATCAAAAACACAAATTTGCACTTTAATTTGAGTTGCCCTGTAATGTTTTGGCATTTCCATTTCTGATTATAAAAGGTTTTCCAATAAGAATGATATGATCTTGACATAAAATCCTTACAATGTTATAACTGCCACTAGTTGTCATTTATGTTTAGTATAATCGCATAATGAATCGTGGCCAAATACACGCTGCAAGAGCGTTTGGTTGTTGTCCAAAATTTTATGAAAATAGACGTTCTTTTGTGAACACTCAAACGTGCTCTTCGCAAAATTATGGTCCACATAATCGCTCTTCTGTGTTTGCTATTCGTCAAATAGTTGAAAATTTTAAAGGGATTTTCCCGATGCGAAATGTAGAGATCATTGCTGCTGAAAGATATAGCGTTGTCGAGACTCCATATTTATCAATTCTTAGTCGTGCTCAAGAATTAGGGCTTAGAAGAACGACAACTTGGCGTATTTTGCGAAAATATTTAGGTTTACACCCGTATAAGCTAATGGACCATCGTAAGCACCATGACTGGTGTTCGGATTTTAGAGCAACTTGAAACGCATCATAATTTTGGGCAAAAATGATCTTCTAAGATGAAGCTAATTTCTGGTTAAGTGGATATGTTAACAAACAAAATTGTCGTTTTTAGTGTAAAAACAATTCACGAGAAATTCCGAGAAGCCCTTGCATCCGCAAAAGTTCACTGTATGGTGTAGTTTATGGCATGGTGGCATCGTCGGACCATTCTTTTTCCAAAACGGGGTATTAGATGCAGTCACAGTGATTGGTGAGAGGCACCGATTGATGTTAACAGATTTTTTGTGGCCAAATTTAAATAAGATTGATTTTAAGGACATGTGGTTCCAACAAGATGGTGCCATATGTCACAGTGATAATGCCACTATTGACGTATTTCGAGAAAAGTTTGGTGATGGATAATTTCAAGAAATGCAACTGTTAGTCCATCTTCAAGAAGCTTTTGGATTACTTTTTGTAGGATTGTTTGAAATCTATGATCTGTGCAAACAAACTACGGACCCTTGATGCATTAAGATTGAACCTCAAATGCTGCATTCGTGCATTCGACCCGAGTCATCAAAAATTTGGTCCATCGAATTTGCTCGTGCGCACAAAATCGAGGTGGACACTTAAATGATGTGTTATTCAAAACATAATGTAGTAAACTATGCTTCAAAATAATATAAAAAAATTTGTTGCATCTGAAATAGTTTTTATTATTTCGTTTTAAAATCGTATCGTTCTTATTGAAAACCCCTTTATAAATATCTGAAATATAAATTCGGTCAATTTAATTTGTGCTGTCGTTATTTGTTTTTCGCCCTAATTTCGGTGGGAATTGCCTAACCTTATAAATACAAAAGAAAAATTTTAATTTTTGAGACCAGCGCAATGCAAGAATAGCGGTTCATACCGTTTGCTACATGAACATAAATCCGCTATTCTTTATTGTGAAGTTATAACAGTAAACAGGCACAGATGCGACCTTTCATATTTTTACTACTCACTATTTTCACGCTGATTTCTATTTTAAGCGTGGTAATTTTCTACTAAAGATATTAACCATTCCGCTGTAAGCTATTAGTAATACAAACAACAAGTACAGCTAATAAACCCTGATATTGTACAACTTTCAATAGACATTTGCGTTTCAATATTTGTGGGTTTAATTAGAATGTACGTTTATGGAAGTAATAAACTTTATCGCGGAATTTTATCTCCGCAAACACGGCGTTATCAGCTTTCTAACGACAATAACGTGCAGTATTTTTACACCAAAATGAAAGGCGCTCTGCAGCTGGAGATCGGCTGAGCAAACTGCGCTCATGTAAATGAACTTTATCGCTGTCATGTCTAAGAAGCAGGTAAACAAATTCCATTCCCAGCGTCAGGTACTCTAAATCGCTTCTAATGATAATTTAATTATACTTTCAAAAGAATGCACCAGGAATTGGAACAACAACACAAATCAGCTGTGGCATTTTAATTTATTCTTGCTTTAATAAATTGGGGCTGCTTGAAATTAAAGCAAAAATCAGATGAGAACCCAACATTTCAATTATTTATCAGTTGGTATTATTTTAAAGAATAAACATTGCTATTAAATGTAGAATATATATTTGAAAATTATCCTCCATGGCTCATTTGACATTCTTGAATTTTTCTGACAAAATTGTTTTATCGAATTTTTGCTTTTAATTCAAGAATTACAAGATTTTGGTGGCCAATTCACTTCGCTGTTTTGGGAGAAAATGGCCCATTACATTTTTACTAAAACCATAAGTCATCCAAATCCATGCTGCACAAATAAGATCACAAAAAAATTCACTATAATCTCACGATAACGTTTACCAAAAAGGGTCCAATCACTCCACCAGCATAAAATCCACACCAAATTGTTACTCTTTGGGTATGCATAGACTGTTCTTGAATGAGCCGAGGATTTTCTATGTCCCAAATGCGACCATTTTGCTTATTGACATACCCACTAAGGGAAAAATGCGTTTCGCAACTAAAGATAATTTTCTTAGCAAAATTGCCGTCAACTTCTTGATTCTCTAGAGTCCAATCAACAAATTTATGGAGTTTGAAATGGTTGTATGGATTTAATTCCTGAGATAGCTAAATCTTCAATAGGTATAGATGCAAAATTCATTGTGGTACTTTTTGAAATGTTCAGATGCCGTGACCGACTATGGTTTCTGAACTTTCCGTCACACTACACATAGCAGCAATGTTTTCAGTTGAACGGCTGGTACGAGGCCAGCCTATTTTTTGTTGTCTGCACCGAACTTCTTTGTTAAAATTTTTAAATAGTCTTCTTCACATTTGTTTTATTTGGTGTATTTCTCCTTCCAACAATGTCATTTCATTTGCACAGTCTCCCACAGCACAGAGACCCCCATATTTGATTGCCAAAATTGGAACTGATATAATAAAGACAAATGTTTATATTTATTAGGAACTTAAAGTGCAGAATCTCAACTTAACAAAAACAAAACTTCTAGAAATTAACTGAACATAAACTTCTTAATCAGTCTCTCAAAAATATTTAGTAATTAATAGCCACATAAATTGCAGACTTTGGTATGGTGCTCATTGCACATAAATTTGTTGCATTTAGCGTACTTGCTTTTGGTTTTCCTGTCCTTAGATCTCGGACATAGGTGACAACGGCCTTTGGAAGCACTTGGCTCAGTTTCAGAAGTCGAAGGCTCGGGATTATTTATGAGTCGTTGTTTCAGAGAAGGTAGTAATGTGGGAAATTCAGCTCTTTTGGTTTTATAACTTTCTACGAGTCCGGTTGACAGTTTTTTCAGGAATTATCTTCGAATGATTTTTGTACTGTTATTCATGTTATAATTGACGTAAGCGTTTATTTCCGCCACATTAAAAAGATGGGAAAAAATTACCATAGGCTATCTCTTGGTACGACGAACAATATTATAAGTTTCACACAGTTTGACGTTGGTGTCAACGCCGCCATTGGTTCTATTATAAAACTCTATTATTTCTGGCTTTTTTCATTATCTTTCATATATAGCATCATCATAGTGCATTATAGACAGTAAAATAACAGAATTGTATTTTTTTGGCACATGTGAAACAAGAGTTAGTTCGGTACAAAAACCAAACGTTGATGAAATCACTTTAGTTGTCTTTTGAAGTAAAATATAAGCAGTAATTTCCTTTTTATTTTTTCGCAGAGTACCGATCAAAGTAAGCTTTTGGTCCAACAAGTGTTCAGCTAGAGGAATACTTGTGTACCAGTTGTCAAGCATAATATTATGCCCCGTACCTTTGATTGGATCGGCAAGTCGTTTCATGATGCTTATTGTGTCGTTTGGTTATTTATATGGACCACCTGGTTGAGAACCTACGTATATTTCAAAGGTTAGTAGATAAGCTGTTTTGGCGTCAACCATAGCATGGAGTTTAATTCCATATTTATTCGGTTTGCTTGGCATGTAGACTAAACTACAGAATTTGCCTCTAAATGCTGGAAGCTGTTCATCTATAGCTACATATTCCGACACTGTAATGTTTTTTGAAGGAATCACCAATCAGATTACAAAATTCCAGAATAGATGCCAATTTAACAAGCCGTAATGTATGTTCTCTAGACGGTATATCATCGAATCGCCGACAACGAGTAATAAAGAGAAAACGACGAGAAGACATCACATTAGAAAAAAAATCTATTTCAGTCTGTCGCCCATAGGTCAAGAAAGTTCAAATGTGAAGATCTAAGGACACCGGACATCATTAGTAAACAAAAAAAAATGCTTGTAATTCTTCAACGGTCAATTCTTTTGCGTCAGGCTATCTCTGGAAACGTACGCGTATACTTTGAATATATTGGTTTGTATGTCTTAGAATAAAAAAAAAAAAAAATTGAAAACACTCAGTCTTACTCTTAGCACATCGAGCTTTTCCTTTTGGCCTAGGTAAATTTAAAACAACATTATGAGCTCTTTGTCTTATTCTTTGGCTTGAGGCATTTTTGGGCCATTTTGTTTTCTTGTCCTTACCTAAATAGTATTTTGAAGCTAGTGGGACTGATTCATCTCCTGATTCTTCTCCTGAGTATCTTTTTGATCAATACACCCTTCTTCCGCGCCCAACTCGTCGTCACTTTCGTCGAAAGGATCCACTTCATCTTCGTTGAGAATAGAATTTATTTCCTCTCAAGTCAAGTGATGACGGCTACCCTCACCTAATTAATAGAATAATAATCAAAACAAAAATAATAAAGAAATTACGAAAAAAAATATGCTACACTATTAGTCGCGCGGGGTTTGCTTGACCCCAAGCACCTTCGCGTGGCGCGTGTGATTGAAGCCCCGACAACCGGAGTACTGTGGAGGAAGGAGGGGGTGGGCTAGGAAGCTACTGGAAGGTACAACCGCTTACGCCGAGTATTTGCCGAATTATGAGAAAACAAAGTTGCTTGGGGTCCAACGGATCCCACGTGACTAGCCAAATGTTAAGTAACGACGCATATTGACTAATTTCAATGTGTTTGATTCAAAATATCGCCAATCAGAACGCTGCCAACCTTGCAGAAAAAGATGCACACAATATAAATCCCGTGTTTCTTTTGGGATAACCAATATTACCATGGCAAACAAAAGCCCCTTTTAGATAGTAGACGCTGATAAACATAGATAAACATTTTGTTCTAATTTTCAATGTTTTGCAAGAATCTGAAGTCAAGTATGCAACAGTGATATATTGATATCGAATTCTAAGACAAACTTAAGTTTTGAATAAAAACCAAATAAGTGATCGTCGATAAGTGGAGCCGATCCAAATCGAATTCAGCGATGAATCTATTTCGTCAAAAGTTAATTCTACTAAAGAGAATTTTTTAGCTTTAATAAATGTTTAATGAGTTTAAGCAACGATAACATTATTCATTAGAAGTAAAGTGCAAATAAGGAGCAATAAGTGACGGGGTGCATTTTTTAAAGTGCCACTCCAACATACAAAAATTGCGTAGTCTCAGGTGTAGTTCTAATATTACCTAAAGATGGCTGGTTTTGCAAATAGACAACTCTTATTTAACATCAGAGTACACTCATGTAACAATTTCCATACCTTGTATTAAAAATATAAGAAGTACCGTTTTACCCAACTCAAGTCTGAAAATTTATCGCCACTTTGAGGGTTTTCCATAAAAAAGAAACTTTTCGTGCACAGCTTACGCAGTATTTGTATAGATTTTCTGACTTCCATAAACGGATGTTGTGCGTGTTCATCTTGGTTTTGGATAATTCTAAAAACTTGAGCCATAAACCTGCTAATATAAGGTACGGAAAGTAAAGAGGTTTATTTGCTTGGCCCAAGCAGATGAGTGTTCGGATGGAGTCTTCTGCCCCACCCAACTTGTTTGCCTTTAAACCTTTATAGAGTGCGGATCTCTTGCGAAATGGATAGTCGTCTGCTATATTTACGCGACAAAAAGAGTTCAGAGAAGGAAGAAAGTACGTCGGGGATGAGCATCACGTAAGGCACTCATCAGTGTCTCACACTTCGGATAATATTGTTAAGGTAAAAGCACTTTTGGGTTCTAACCGAACGACGCCTGAGTGTTAACTGAGGGACTCCCAAAATCCATTGCGCATAAATTTGGTTTTCGAGCTTTTGACTGAAAAACAGAAGAAAATTTGTTGATTTATTTGTGAATTTTTGAACCACATGAGAAGTCTGATTTTTTAAAGAAAGTAATGACTGGCGATAAAATGTGGGGCTTTGAGCACGATCCGTAAACGAAAAACAGAACTTTTCAACCAACGAAGATTCAAAGGAAGAAATCAGAGGTAAAAGCAATGTTCATTGTTTGTTTGTTTTTGTTTGTAAATGTGTTGTCCATAAGGAGTTCGTACCACACGGACAGATGGCTAACGGCGTATTTTACGTGGAAGTGCTTAAAGGGTGGAACAGTTCTTCACTACGTCAATACGCTGAGCCATACGTTGCAGTTAGTGAAAGTGTATTTCACGAAACAATCCGTGGCTCTGAACCACTTCTTCTTACTTCGCCGGTTTAAGAAAGCTTGAAAAGACAACATTTTGAAATTGTTAAAATGTACAAGCTGTTGCAATATTGCAGTAACAATTTCAGAGCTACAACATAAAAATATTCAACAAATTTCCATCAGAATAAACAAAATTGACCTAGTATTTTATTGGGAAGCCAATAGACTTAATGCAGCAGCACATGTGCTGGGAAAACATCTGGTTTATATTTGCAGCTTTCAATCCATGAAATTTGCGTCCTAGCTCTTTCCAGAATTGCTCGATGGGATTCAAGTCCGATGACAGCAATGGCCACTACAAAACAGCCACTCTTTCTTGGTGGAACCAGTCGGAATCAAGGGCAGAAGAATGATATGGATAGTTGTCTTGCTGATAGATCCGCCCATGAGCCATTTTCTCCTTGTATATAGAAGCATGTAGTCCTGTATTATGTTTCTGTAGACGAACCGATCTATTATTCTATGAATCCTCACAAGGAGACCGATCTCATCGAGCGAGAAGCAACCCCACTCCATTAGCTTTCTACCACCATGCTTGACGGTGGGCAGCTGTAACGGGAATTGAATATCCGACTCTTCAGACGTCTTACGTATGATATCCCATCCGATCCAAACAGATAGAATCGTTAAACAAGACCTTTTTTTCATTCTGCAGATGTCCAGTGAAGATGCTCTTCTTTGTGAAGACGACGCGTGCGCCACGATTCTTGATAGAAATGTGGATAAAATTCAGACAAGGACCAGCCTGCAAGATGCGGGCGATCAGGGAATCTTGTTTCGGAGTGGTGGTCTTGCGAGGTCTATCGGTGCTTGCAGAACGGATAACGCTTCATGATGTTGAAAATTATCGGTATTGTAATGTTGAATTATTTGCTCCTCGCAGCAACAGACAATCTAAGCCCGCGGCCTTCGTAGATTGCTTAACGGACGGTATTACTGAGCTCACGTCTTTTCGATCTGCGAACAAATATAGAGTATTGTGATGAAAAAGTCAAAACACAAAAACACGCAAAAAAATGACAAAGATATAAAAACACCATAAAAAATCAATGTTTGTTCTCTTTAGGACAAATGGACATACTCTCGAATCACACCACATATTAAAAATCAAGATATAAAGTCCAACAATGAAATCTGCATATCAATAAACCCCTTTGTGTAAATTTTCAAGACGAAATGTCTTGTTATAAAGAAGTTATGCTGAAAAAACGATGTAAAAATGCTTTTGACCGCTACTGTAGGTCACAGGTAATGACATAAAGAAATCTTCGTATATTGAAGGTGGTTTGCGAAAATCGTCAGTTTTGGCTAAAAATATGTGGTTTAGAGTAATGAATCACGTTTTATCATGTAGTAGTCTGATGGGAGGGTTTGAGTGTGGTGAATACTTGGAATATGATACCTGCCAAAATGTGTAGTGCAGTGAAATTTTGGGGAGCCGGTGTAATACCATGTTTTTATTTTCATTAAAATCAATCGATTCTTTCGTAAAATTGAATAGAAATCTAATCGAAAAAGATATAAACACATTTTGACCAGTTCTGTTCTGTCTACGATTAGAAATAATTTAGTGCCTATATAATATATACTAGCAATCGCCAGAGTGGTCTAAGCGGTTGAGACGCGGACTGCGATGCGAACGATCCCGGGTTTCATTCCCGGAGCTTTCTGATGCTTGGCGAGTGGGCCTACTTAGTCACTGAAAATAACTAAGTACCTGCGCTCGCTCCAGCAAGGGGCAATAATGGCGGTCATTTAAGGAGCGATGTTTGCCACATCGCCCCGCATTAGAGATGGTACGCAGTAAAGTCGGACTTATGAGAGCCTTAACCTCTTAGTTCACAGGCTATGCTCTCATGCGGGGCGTTAGAATCGTACTATTACACACACACACACACACACACACACACACACACACACACACACACACACACACACACACACACACACACACACACACACACACACCACACACACACACACACACACACACACACACACACACCACACACACACACACACACACACACACACACACACACACACACACACACACACACACACACACACACACACACACACACACACACACACACCACACACACACACCACACACACACCACCACACACACACACACACACACACACACACACACACACACACACACACACACACACACACACACACACACACACACACACACACACAACACACACACACACACACACACACACACACACACACACACACACACACACAAAAACACACACAACACACACACACACACATATATATATATATATGAATCCCAAGGAGTGTATTAAATACCTTGTGGGGACAGCTAAAGGACTTACATAGATCAAACAAATCGGCAAATATCTAGCCGAATATACGAGCATTCTCTGGCCGTACGGAAAGACGATAATGGTTCGGCACTTGCCAAACAGAACAAAGAAACAAGCCACAAAATTAATTTCTCTGGGGCTAAAACCATTGCCCCCATTTTACCAGCAGAATAGTACGTGAGGCAATTGAAATAGAAAAACGCCCACATTGCCTCAACACAAGAGATGACAGCCAACGTTTACCCGTCTTATGGAAATCCCTTATTACCCCACACCGCCAGTTACGCAATAATCCTACAAACTTTCACTTCCAGCCCTATAAAAGATCAATCAGACCACACGAAAGGTCAATCTTATTCAAAGACTCATAGCCCTCCTTGGGCAGATTGAGACCCCGAGTGAAGAGCTAACCTCTTGAAAATGACATCAAAGCCGATTCCGTAACGAGAATTTTCCCAAAATAGACGCGGTTAATCCCGTGACCATAATAGGGTGGGACAAACTATACTCTCGTCTGAGTTATTAACTGTATTCTCTCGAAAATGACCAACTACTTCGTCATTTTGTCAGGAGCCTACTCGAGCATTCAAATCACTCATTACCACTGTTTCTTGATTTTTCTTTATATTGTCTGACCTATTCTCTACATCTCCTCAGAATTTGTCTTTAGTATCCTGATCACTATCATTTGTTGGTTCATAAATCCCCACTATTTTTGTTCATATCCAAAATTTATCCGATAAGTTCCCTTCTCTAGCTATGTCGGCTTTTTCAACATCGGACCATACCGGTTGTACTCGAAAGTCTTTATCGGTTTTTTCCAATAGGTGTCGCTAGGCTTAATATGCAATATTATGATTTGACACGTGTTTATTTTATTCTACAGACATCAACGTCGTAGGTTATATTTTGTGAAAGTATCACCTTCACATATTCAAAAATGACAAGTTATGTGCCTGAAAACGTGTATTTGCAGCATGCATTCTTTTTTTTTATTTATCAAAAGAAAAAAGCCGTTGAAAGTCATCGTTTGCTAGTTGATACATACGGGAGCATGTTCCAACCATAAAAAACATGTGAGGCGTGGTTTCGACAATTCAAAAGTGTTGTTTTTGATGTGAAAGACAAAGAACGTTCTGACAGACCGAAAAAGTTTGAAGATGCGAAACTGCAGAAATTATTGGATCGAAAACCCTAAGGGCAAAAAATCATGGTTATCACCTGGAGAAGCTGGCCCATCAACTTCAAGGCCAAATCGTTTTGGTCGCAAGACAATGCTCTGTGTTTGGGACCAGAGTGGCGTGGTGTATTATGAACTGTTGAAACCTGGTGAAACAGTTAATAGTGATCGCTATCGACAACAAATGATCAATTTGAACCATGCATTGATCGAAAAACGTCCAGAATGGGCCTGAACACACGGTAAAATGATTTTACAGCATATAACGCACCGCATCATAGAGCAAAACCGGTCAAGGAAGCATTGAAAGCGCTTGGGTGGGAAATATTATTGCACCCGCCGTATTCTCCATACCTTGCCCCACCTTTTCGCATCAATGGGCTCTGCATTATCAGAGCAGCACTTCGCCAATTTCGAAGAAGTTAAAAAATGGATCGATGAATTGTTTCGCTCAAAGGAAAAACAATTTTTTTGGAATGGGATTCATAAATTTGCCTGAAAGATGGGCAAGATGTGCAGAATTGAATGGTCAATATTTTGAATAAATAAATTTTTCCATTATATCGAAAATTATGCATTTTTTCCAAAAAAAAAAAAAACGGTAAAGACTTTCCGGTACACCTGGTATATGTGTATAATTGTCCAAGGTTTCTGTACCCCATGTTAAATTCTTTGACTTTTCCCCATTTATTCTGACTATTCCTATTGTTCTTTTATTCATACTCTTTAACATGGGGAAAGGTATAAAACAAGGGGATAGCCTAAGTCCTTTACTGTTCATAGTATACATGAACAGTATAATAAGGAAAACAAAAAATGAAACTAGAAAATCAAGATTAGGGTATTACAATATGAATCCTACAAACACACAAGACCTAATTTATGCGGATGACATCCTGGTAATGGCAACAAACACAAGACAGCTACAACACAACATAAGTATATGGAAACGAAACCTCGAGGAAAAGGAAATGCAAATAAACACACAAAAAAGTAAAATACTACATATCAAGAAAAACAACAGAAAAGAAATAGAAGAACCCATTTTCCTGGATGGAACTCAGCTACAATATGTTGAAAGATATGAATATTTAGGAGCATATATAAAAAATGATGGAAGAATAGATGACGAAATAAACAATAGAATAAACAAAGCAAATAACATTTATTTCCAGATAAACAACACCATCATAGCAAAGGAAGAAATAAGCACCAAGGCAAAAATGCACCTATTTAAAACAATATTCACCCCGACTCTGATATACGGAGCAGAAACATAGGAAATAATCGATAAACATAGGTCTAAAATAACTGCATCAGATATGAAATACCTCAGAAGAGTTCTGGGAAAGACTAGAAGGGACAGGATAAGAAACAACAGCATAAGGGAGGAACTGAACCAATACCCAATTGTCCACGAAATTGAGAACAAACAATTACAGTGGTACGGACACGTGCACCGCATGGACATCGAAAGATACCCGAAACTGATAATGGAGACAAGAATGGAGGGAAGAAGAACTAAAGGCAGACCCCGAATACAATGGGAAGATAATGTAAGGCTATCGGCTAGGAAAAGAGGAAAAAATATGGAGGAGGTAAAAAGAATGGCAAGAGAGACGAAACCCTATAGGGAATGGATAAGGGGCCCAACGCCGTGAGGCATAAATGGGAAACGAGAAAGAAGAAGAAGACGTTTCTGTACCACTTCCTTTCTTCTTGGTTTCTGATTGTAGCATTATTTTTAAATTATAATTTTCCATTGTTTTGATTATTTCGGTTATTTCGTTGGATAAGCCCTGGACATTCCATATTCCGAAAGTCGCAGTTCTTTTTCTTTCCCAAGTCTTGTTTGATTTCCATTCTTTTCCGAAGCTTAGTTGCGGTTTCAAGAGTATTTTAAAATTCTTTTACGGATAGCGAGGTATTGGCCTACTTGACCCCTAGACTTGGAGGACCAGAATTTTCTATGGGGGTTTACACCGTTACCCGAAAACCAGTTTTTAGGCGCCAGAAGCTAGCCTTTCGTCCTTTCCTGTTAGCTACAGTCGATTACATATACAATTAGTTTGCTAGCAGAGCGCTACTAAGAAAAGTTCCAGAAACGTTTCTCGAGATTTGTGGAGATGCCTGTACGGCATCTGCGTCTACCTCGAGGCCATACTAGTCCTACTCTCCTGACTCATAATATAGAAGACCAAATATCGAATATGCTTTGTATTAATGTTTATTAATAATTAATAATTGTTGAACCCTTAAAAGTTAAAATACATTGCTGAATATGAAATTTTACAATCCCAAAATTGTGTAAAACTACCTATTCTTATTGAAAATGTTCGGGAATGGATAAAAATAAATACCCAGGATTAATTTGCACTTTTCTATACATGCACACTCATTACGGTTGGAAGTTTCAAAAGTGCATCTTATAAGTCATTCGAATTCTTGGAATACCCGACACCGAAAAAGTGGAAACCTTGTGTATGTCGTCACCTGTCAGACGTGTCGTATTGAATTACACAGCACAAAAATCATGAATAAAAATACTACAGATGCGCATGATTTAATATTTGTCGGTTAATTTTGTAGTTGTCGTGGGGTGCCGCCGCTCGATGACTTATCGAGTGGCGAATGAGGTCATCGTTCAAAAAATCAAACATATTAGGTCACCATGTATTTACAAAAGATAAAACGCCCATTAACATGGACGTATCAAGGCAACGCGCGAGAAAATATCAGTTGCTAAACAGGCCATATTTGAACCCGCTGCTGCAGAGCTAGGCATGGTCGGTTTTTGCGCTGGCCGCTTTGTTTTCGGCGGAAGCGTGGCTTTCTCAGTGCAGACGTGGCCGAGCCGCGCGTAATAAGAATGCACATGGGAGTTATTGTTATCATTCCCACACGGCCTGCGAGATGCAGTTAGGTCGCGCAGCCTGCCGGCCATGCTATTGACACGAAATGATCGTTACGTGCACCTCTTGCGTTGCCCGTGCAGTTTCGTCATTGACTGCGATCAGCATTCCTGCACGTGCATTTCGTCGCAGGCCTGCTTCTAAATATGTAAACCTACCGTATTTGCATTATAGATTGGATTCAAAAGTTACTTGCGGACGGGTTTGCTGCGACTATGGTACTGTTGCTAAACACTGCTTGAATACAATGGATAAGGTTTAAGCGGGGCGATACACGTAAAAGGCTCAAAAAAGGACGATTTTATGAATTTTTTGGGGGCAAAGAATAAACTATCAATTTTCAAATTTTGCTATTTATTAAAATATAGTTTTATCTTTACAAAAATAATTGTTTTTTAATAATTAGAATTTTCTTTTCAGCGCGTCCACTCGGGAGTTGTTAATTGACCTAAAATCGAAAAAAAAAATAATCAGAAAATGATGTGTTTAAAAAAATCGATTTCTTACTGTTTTTTAGCCTATTTATTCAATGAAAAAATATTTTTATGATCAAATTTTAAAACATTTAGGTTCTAAATGTTTTAAACATTAGGTTCACATAGAGGGGGGCAATGGCTGGTATGGTCTCAATGGGGATACTGATGCCGGTTAAGTATTCTCCAAAAAATATTGAGAAATGCCTCTGCACTATTTCTTAGCTCTCCTGTTCCCACGTTCTCGCCGTGCCTCCTGACTGTAGTCGTAATAGACTGTAGCTAACGAGAAAGGGTGAAAGGCGAATTTCCAGCGCCTTAAAACTGGAACCTATCGGCTAAGGGAATAAACCCTGACAGAAAACTCTGGTCCTCCAGGTTGGGGGTTTACAGCGGGCTAGCTCCTCGTTTGTTGTAAAAACTATAAAATGCTAAAAGACCAAACACACAGCCTCGGAAACAGGATGAATCAAACATAAGACGACGCACGCAAAGAAAATGGACATGGAAAGTGGATACATGGAATATACAAGGCATCGCAAACAAAGAACAAGAAATATGCGGTGAACTAGATAAACTGAATATAGATATAGTTTGCCTAACAGAAACCAAGCGAAAAGGCCAAGGTAAGAAAATTTTCAACAACTATGAATTATAGTGATCAGGTGTATCTAAATCAGAGCAGGAGTAGCCATAATAATAAAGAAAAAACACAGTAAAAAAATTATGGATGTTGAAGCAATATCAGAAAGATGTATTAAAATAACTTTAAAAATCAACAGCAGAAAACTGACAATATTAGCACTCTACGCTCTAACAGAGCACGCATCAGCCAACCTGAAGGAAGAATTTTATAAAATGATAACAGAAAAACTGGACAAAATTAAAAATAAAAAAACAAGTCATTGTAGCAGGGGATATTAATGCAAGAGTGGGAATACGAAAACATGACGATGTAGTAGGCCAATTTGGTGAACCAACAGAGAATGAGAACGGAGGAAGACTAATAAATATGTATAAACAATATAATCTTAAAATTTATAACACATTTTTCGATCATAAAGACGAACATAAATATACATGGGAGAGACCTTCCTTAAATCAGAAATCTATTTTAGACTACATCATTATAAGACAACAACCAAACATCAAAATACAAGACGTACGAGTAAAAAGAGGAGCCAATTGTGGTTCAGACCATTATCTACTTACAGCAAAAATTATAATATCTCCAATTCAATTAGAAGAACAAGTAACATCATCAAGTGTAACTACACAGTCGTAAATATAAGCTTCACTTACTTAAGCAAGACAGTATTAGTCAACTATACAGCAACAGATTAAAACTGAAATTACAAGCAAATATGGTGAGTAATGACATAGAAAGCGAACACACTAAACTGACAGAATTAATTCACCAATCTGCAACTGAAGCTTTGGGAAGAATAAAAAGGAAAGAAGAAGAAAACCTCTCTGGTGGAATGAAGAAATAGATAACTATATTCAAATGAAAAACAACGCATACCATAAATGGCTAGCCTTAAAGACTGCCGAAGCATTGCAAGAATATAAACATCTAAACAGAATAACAAAGAGAGAAATTTCCAAATATAAAAATGCTACATGGAAACACAAATGCATAGAAATTGATAGCATGTTAGGGGGAGCGCAATCTACAGAAGTCTGGCGATGCTTAAAAACGCTAAAGTCAGACAATAGTAATATAAATCAAATATATATTAATACACCTACTTGGATAACACATTATAATAAATTATTACCTAGACGAAAGTAATATTTTAAGGAAAATTAAATCAGACATAATAACTGAAAACGACATCCAAGTAGCGCTGAAGAAAATGAAAAATGGAAGAGCGCCTGGTCCTGGTGAAATCCCGGCAGAACTACTTGAATATGGAGGAAATAATTTAATAACTAGATTAACAAGTCTTTTTAACAACTGTATTAAACAAAACGAAATAGTAACCCAGTGGAAGGAATCTTTTATTACATTTATTTATAAGAAAAGGTCTGGGAAAGATCCAGGAAATTACAGAGGTTTAAGCATTAACTTTTAGCAGATTATTTGGAAGAGTTTTGATGGCCAAACTACAGGAAAATTTGGAAGGAAAATTAGTGACGAGCAGAGTGGTTTCACTAGAGGTAAATCATGCGTTGACATCTTCGTGCTACAACAACTTATAGAGAAAAGAATAGCAGTGGAAGAAGAAACTCATTTAGCATTTATCGATTTGAAGAAAGCGTACGATTCAGTACCTCGAAGTAAATTATGGAAAGCTTTATACACTATGAATATAAATGAACAACTTATATACATCATAAAAGAGATGTATAGAGATAATAAAGCTTATATAAAAAATGGAAAGGACGTTTTGGAACCATTTAGACTAACTAAAGGTCTAAGACAAGGCTGTACGCTTACCCCATTGCTTTTTAACACATATTTAGAAGTAGTCCTACAAAAATGGAAAAATGATGTAAGGGGAATGGGCATACCAGTTAACGACACCCATTTATTCAATCTTAACTTCGCCGATGACCAGATTGTGATTGCACAGGATGCTTATGATCTAGAATTGATGCTGAGAAGACTTTATAAAACATACGAAAAATGGGGCTTAAGTATCAACATAGAAAAAACAGAATATATAGCAATAAACACTAACGCTAATTTTCAAATGATGGTAAATGATACGGAAGAAATTAAACAAGTTCAACAATTTAAATATTTAGGAACTTTAATAACTACTAACGGGGTAGGCCAGGATGAAATAAAAACCAAAATTCAAACCAGCCGTAAAGTACTAGGAAGCTTAAATTCGATATGGTGGGATAAGCATATCTCGAGGAAAGTTAAAATACATATAGGTAAATCATTGGTAGAATCAGTGTTTGCTATGGTTGTGAAACGTGGACAATTAACAATCAATATAAAAGAAAACTACAGGCCGTAGAGATGGACTACCTTAGAAGAAGCGCGCTGGTATCCAGAAGCGAACATCTTACAAATGATGAAATACGACGTAGAATGAGGGCCACAGACACAATAACGGACATAATTGAAAGGAGAGGAGTAAAATGGTTTGGACACTTGATGAGGATGGATGACCAACGATGTCCGAAACGAATCTTCAAATGGACTCCCCCAGGAAAACGGAAAAGAGGAAGACCCAGAAGATCATGGAATAACAGAATAAGAGATGCGATCATCAAGTATCAAGTATAAGAGGAAGATGCTCAAAACCGAGACATGTGGCGTTTGAGAACCGGAAAGCCGCACGGGGTGGTATAAACCAGAATATATATATATATATATATATATATATATATATATATATATATATATATATATATATATATAGGTTCACATAAAGCTTATGGTATTAGAAAGTGATGTTCAAAAATTCATTAAAATCGGTTGAATATTTTCCAAATGAGAGTATGTCAATTTTGAGAACACGACTTTAAGAAAAACGCTTTAAATAATTCGATAGCTGAAAAGTGTCTTATGTTTCTTTCGTTTTCAACTTACCTGTTATACAGTGATTTCAGAGACATAACAATCCTTCAGCCTCTTCAAAGAAATTATTTTCCTTCATTTGTTGCTTTCTGGGGGCTATACGAGCCTCTTTGGAAGATAATGAGTTGCGTCGTTTCTCTCGGATCAGCCGCCGCTCGTCATAATCATAGGCGTATTTCATGCTCTGGTACCCAATAACTATTTCCAGCGCTTGCATAATCTGCAGTATTGAAGAATAGCCTTCATTGAAAAGTCCAGCAGCAATGTAAGTTGATATTTCAACGACTTTTAAGCCAGAATTTAGGTGCTTTGGGGCTAGTCCCCAGATCGTTGAATTAAAACTTTCATTCGTATTTTGCGTATAAGTTCCTAACCATCGTTGCAATAATTCTTCTTTTGATAAGTCTTGGTAAATGGAAAAAATACATTCTTGAACGATTGGATCAAGTGGCATAGTGGATGTTGAAAAAGCTCCATTTTTTTACCACTATCCAAACTTTTTTGCCAAGCACATTAATTGTCTTTGTCTGGTGGGTAGTAATGATGCTATGGATTTTTATTAGTAGAACATAAATGATAGTAGATGGCCATGATACCTCTTTTCATTTCTTCAACGGTATTCACATTTATTCTAATAGCTAAACCATAATAAGTTGTTAATTTTTTTTGTTAAAGATTCTGTCAGGCTTCCTCTACCGCCAAGATTTTCTTTTTTTTTACATTTCGAAACCGAGTGCCCATTCCCTTCACAACGTGTCCAAAGTACTCACTTTTTATAACTAATAAATCTTCATAAGGGTTAGTGTCTATAACGGACTTAAAAGTTTTTGAGTCTCCGTCTCTAATATAAAACGCGTATCTAACGCCATACTTCCTCTGATCTTAAAAACATTTTTGTGGTCGCAGATACTTCCATTTTGCCTGAAGACCCTTCGTGATTAATAGAACATTCTTCATAGTGATCTTCATACCAAGTTAGATACTTTGGAGTATTTTATTTTTTTCCCAAAATGTCCATGCTTGACACCAACTCCTTTTTACTACTGAATTACTGATTTTATCCAAGTAATAGTCAATTATTTTAATGACTCCATATCGCAACTTAAATCCACGCTTTTTCCAAGATCCATCACCAGACACATTAATTCCGAAATGGGTTTTCCATAATCTTCATTCTTTTCTAATTGTTTTTTCACAGCTTTTATACAAAGACGATCAAAAACTTTTTGCCAATAAATATAGATGCTCGATGATGCTGTTGTATGCACTCTGGCTTGTTCCGTTACACATGTCTTCTTAACTATTCCATCCATCGTCAGATGTAAAACTCTCCAAGTCTTTTCCATTTCAATCTATTTTCTGCTTTTCTCATCCAGTCGTAGCCTGCTAGCCTTTTGATGTCATCAGTCCACCTAATCTGCGGGCGTATCGTGCTCCTATGTTGGCGCGGTCTCCATTCAACAATTCGTTTGGTTCACCGGTTATCTTAGATTCTGACGATGATTATTTCAATGAACTTATTTGATGGATTATGCCTGTTACTCGTGATCTTCTTCCGATCTCTGTGTTTGAAATGCAGTCTGTTAGCGTTACATTAAGTATATGTCTTTCCATTGAACTTTGCGTTTTTCGTAATCGTTCAATTATGGCCTTATTCAGTGCCCATCTCTCTGCTCCGTATGTTAATACGGGGAGTTTATGTTGATTAAATGTTCTTGATTTAACTGTATTTGGCAGGTTCAATTGACTGATTTTATGTAGTTTTCCAAACCTGGTCCATGGTAAAGATATTCTTCTATTTAAACCTGCTTTTAGGTTATTAAATTTTTGTCCTAAATATAAAGATACGGATTTACTTTTTCGATTTGTTGATTTTGTACTATGAGATTCAAATCATTGGTTCTTACATCATTCGTCATATATTTTATTTTACTAATGTTTATCTTACAACTCATCGATCATTGTTTGTAGTTCTTCTTTACTTTCATTGAATATCACAATATCGTCGGCAAAATGTAGATCGTTTAACATTATCTTATTATTATTGTACCATAATTTAGCTTAATGTTCTAGCCATTTTCCTTCTTCAATATCATTGGTTCATGCTTTTTCACTTTTGTTCAAAATGGCTTCATAGGCGAAGAGCTGTCTTCTGTGCAGGTCTTGTTTTAATTACCATGTTCACTTTTCTTAAGCTTTCTCTGTCTATTTATATTTTATTTTGGCTATGTTTCTTCTTACCTTGTATTAATGGTATGATTACCATTACTTTGTAGCTATTTCTGGTAAGCAACCCTTTTGTCTTTTATTACATCTTCTACTTCTTCACTCCAGATTTTAAGTCCTTTTTTCTATTTACCTTGCGTCGTTTGTCTGAGATTTCGACCATTGTATTAATTTTATTGTATTAACACATACGTTATTGATGTCGGTTGTTTGTGTAATCTGTTATATATATTGAGGACTTATTGAGAATATTCCTCTATTATTTAATGTGTCTTTCCTATAGCTTCCTAGTATGCTTATTACAGGCCGATCTCTCAATCTGGCATTTAAATATCCTATTATTATTATTATCATTATTATTAGATAACCATTTTTATTTATTGTTTATCTTATTCTCTAGTGTATTACAAAATTAGAATTCTGCTTTATGTTTCTCGGGACTATATTCTCTATACACTGTCAAATATTCTCTATCTATTTTTAATCTCATGGTTATCGAGTGTTCGTTAAAATCTTTTTATTTTCACAGCTGAATATCCTCACATATTTTTACTTTAACTTTCTTTTTGATTTTGACGATACCTCTATATTAAATTTTATCTAGCCGTTTATCTGGTTCGTGGTCTTTGCTGCTGAGTCTGCTTATATATTCTGTTGTGATCTTTTTCTATTGTGTTTCCATTTTTTTATCTCCAGTTGTCTGTAAGTAGATTTTTGTGTTGTTTGTAATTCTTTGTTTAGTATGTTTTTTCTGGGTGCGAATTTTTTGTCCCAGAATTCTTAAAGTAAATCAATTCCGAGTTAATTTCTCTACTAACCTGGAATAATTATATTTTTTTATAGTTGCTTCTATTGTAAATGCAAATGAGCTTTTACGTGGATCAGGTAACAATCTTAACGCAACCCTCCTTCCTTATCCGAAATTTTGATCAGTAAAAACGTTGAGTTGTACGATTCACTCATTTCCTTTCCCAGACAGAGTGTAAACGATAAGATATATGTAAAAAAATAAGGTTAATTATTGTATACTTAGAAGAACTCTTACAAACAGTATGAGGTTCGTTCAAGTTTTAAGGTCTCCAATTTTTTCCCAGCAGTGAAAATAAGTAGAAAGATGGAGTTAATGTTAAAAGACGCAGAAAATATTTCTTAATTGGTAATATAGATGGCAGCACCATAGAATATACACAAGTCGAAGTAAGTTGCAGTGAAAGTTTTTTTGTATACTTCAAATAGTGATGTTTAATGTTCAAAAATAACATTCTCTTCTTACATGGTGAAACATTCATAGAAATTAATCGCCAATTCAGTGAGACATGCAGTAAAGGCGTTATTGATGTTAAAATGCGCTTTAATGGGTGCCAAACAAAACAAAATTTAAAAATTCCTGATTATTTATGAATTAAATACACAGTTTGTCCGGAAACTATCAAATATAATTTTTTTAGCCAACTAGAAAGGCTAGAGGGACGTGGTTTTCGGCAGGATGAATGGTGGGGGGTCTTAGGTAAATAATGTGGTCCAGCTCAGTTGTCTCCGAGCCTCAAAAGAGTGAGAATAGCGCTTCCTGCAAACCGTGCTTTGATGGCGCGCCACGGACTCGTGCAGCGTACCTTAGAGCAAGCGATTTTCTAGTAGGCAGAACGTACCCTTAAAGAAGCATTCGCAGCGGCTAAGGAATCATGGCGTCGACGTTGTGAAAAATGTGTGTGCTGCAGATTACGTCGAGAAGTGACGCAAGTTTCACAGTTTTCGTGTGATTAGTTTGTGAGAAAAAAATCAGAGGTTTTATAACTTGAATGCACCTCGTATTAAGAATTTTACCGGAGTATTCTAGTCTGGTTGAGCATGCAAAGCAGGTTCTCTTTTTGTTTTTTATGCCGTTTCTCATGAATTTTTTTATAAAACTTTTCAGAACTGATTTAATTGCAGATGTAGTTCCGCTTTAGGTACAAATTTCGATTTGTTTGAAAGGACATGGTTGCACTAGTTGATCAACCGATATTTTTATAAATTTTGCTCTTTCAGTTTTCACATTGAAATTGTACGCCTAATGCAAGGCGTGGGTATTGACGTCAATGATATCAAGGAGTCAGCGCGCCGAGTACGACAATTTGCCGTATGCTTAACATGTTTTTAGTTTAGTGTCGGCTCCCGTAATAATTTAAGGTTTTTCAAGATCTGGGTCAGAAAAACCGTTTGCTATTTTTTTGTATGATTATATGATACAAAGGTTAAATTATTAGATAAAACCAAATAATTCAATACTATAAGATTTTCTGTCTTAGATAAAAATACTTCATTTTTAAATGTATTGTACAATATGAATTACTCACATTTGCTTAATTTTTCTATTAATTAACATTAACCAGTTGAGGGCGCTAGTTAAGAGTTATTTGTATTCATTGTAGATTTTATTAGTTTTATTATTTACTGAACAATTTGTATTTATGTTGTATTTATATTGATTTATGTGGGCAATCTGAATTTTGAACTTCAAAATGAAGATGGTTTTACTCGTCAAAACGATTCTGCTACTACAATCGTACATGCTTTGAAAGTGCTACAAGCACTTGGTTTAGCAGACCACTTCTGGAAGAAATAGATAAGAAACACTGTACCCCTAATGGAATATTCAACTTAAACGAAACGGGAGAGCCTGTTGTACAGTCTAAAGTTCAGCAAATTCTCTCTCCCAAAGGCAAGCGTCTGGTCGAGACTATGCCATTTCTTCGGCAGAAAGGAGATTATTAATTATTGTGGTGAGACATACATTCTTCCGATTTCCACCCAGAAGGTCATGAGTCCACTGCTTATGAAGCAGGCTCCACCAAGTGCTATAGCAACATGCCGTCCGTCTGGATAGACCCAAACCAATCTGTTTAGTCTCCGGTTCAAGCATTTCCTGGAGACAGTGAATCAATCAGCAATGTCTTCAGTTTTACTCGTCCTCGACGGTCATAATACTCATTCTAGAAACATTGAGACTATTGACTTAGCGAGGATAATCATGTGACGACCTTCCACCTCACATAACGCAAGTATCGCAATCACTTAACAGAACACTCTCTGAGGCTTTGAAAACATATTTTAGTAAGAAGATAAAAGTGTGGCTAAGACATTCAGACAGGCCTCTAACGAATTTTGATGCAAGCCACAAGTATTTATCCCCTAAATCAAAACATCTTCAGTGAACATACATTTCCTGCTGCAACCACTGAAATAAACAACGTGGAAACTCCTAGAACTGACAAAGTTGAATAATATACTCCTCTAACTCCCTTTGGCGGAAGTGAAGCAGCCCAGCTAGAAGAAAATCACCAAGAACCGAGCACTTTATCAAATATTGTCACAACAGCCGACATATCTCCTCTGTCAAGTTTGAAAAGACAAACATCTCAACGTGCTAGAAAGCGCGGCACATCTGCAGTAATCGCTTCATCACCATATAAGCAGCCATGTCTTATATAGAAGCAAGCCAAATCATCAGGAGAAAGAAAAATGTCTGCGAAACATAGAAAAACGGCAAGGAAAGTGAAACAGAATTCTAGAATTATAAGAAAAAATAACTTAAGCACTGAAGATGAAACGATGTCCATCCATGACAACTCCAATGACAATTTAGGGTCAGAAATAATCAAGTGCCAGATTCGGGGGACACAGACTGCATTTTTTTTTGAAGAAAATCTATCGAAGATAACAGAGGTGAAGATTGTGTACGATATGGTGTCATGCAGAATGTACAGTATGTAAAAATAACTCATTTATTTATAACTGTTATAAATAGAGTATCAACTATTCCACATTCATCATTAACAACAGCTGATACATTCCAAAAATAAACATTTACATAACTATCTTACATTTTTGTATTTCTGTTTTGATACAATTTTAGTTAGTAATATTGTCAAACAATATATATATAGTTCCCCGTAATAGGCCTCGAAGGCCCTTTGGGGTCGTAACAGGATAGATCTGCTACAATCTAGAGCCTACGGTACACAAGGGTAGTAACGTGGCTGGCGCTACGTACCGACCGCCTATTATTACCCCAGAGTTTGACCTCCAGGTACTCATTTATATATCAAACAATATATAACTGTATTTTTCTATTTTTTTATAAATGCGTTTAAAATAAATATGAAAGAATAAATTGGCATTCGATATTTGTCTCCTTTCCTCTAAATATGACTAATTTGCCAGGGCTATGACTATTTGAGTTTGAATATTAGTTGGTGACCCATGTCAATTAACTTCAAAAACTAGCGTTTCTAGGCACTTGGAATCAACTGCTTACCAAGCAAATGAGCAGCAGTAATTAAAGTTGATGATGATTATGCACAAGAGTGAACAATACAACATTCTTTGTTTTTTACTAAAATTTGTCTTTAAAGACGCTGGCCAATTATGCATCAACTTAAAATTATAAGTTAAATAAACTTCCAAAAGTTCTTTAAAGCAAATCTGAACATGGAAGTAAAATATGATTTTTGTATTTTGTTAAATTAGGTGTTATAGCAAACCCTTCTATCGTCTGGAAGCGTGACATAACATAATCTTGCCAATCCACACAGCAGTTATCAGCTCTATTCAAAAAAAATTGAAACATATTTTGCCATAGATGGAGCGTTGTATACTGAGTAAATAGGTAAATTTATTCCAACTTTTAAAATACCCAAACCGTTTATTGGGAATTTCCAAGCTGCGTATGCCTTTAGAGCAAATAACGATGAAGTATCGTTTCTTAGAAAATCTTGATTCAAAAATAAATATGTAAAGTAAGGCTTGCAGATGTGTATATAAGTGATCATAACTATTACTTCTACAACTATTACATTTTATTGATATACGTAGTCAGTCTGAAAAGTTTTGAGTCTAACATATAAGCAAGTGTTGTTTCTGTCAAATTCAATTTTATTTTTCAACATAGTCTCCAACCTCTTTAACCCGGCCAAATAGTAGTTGGTATCTTAGTTTGCAAAATAGGCGTCTACGATTGAGATGACCTCCTTCTTTGATGAAACTCTCTCTCCTCCGAGCCAAACTTTGAGCTTGTAAAACAAAATACAGTTACCAGGGCCAGATCTCATAAATATGCTGAGTGGTGAATCAATTCGAACTGCAATTCGTAAATTTTGGCCGTGGCGACTGCCAAAGTGTGAGCCGGTGCATTGTATTGATAGAAGACCACTTGCTACCCTTCCAAATAGAACCTTTTTTCAGCAACTGCTGCCTTCAACTGGTCCAATAACGATTCGTAGTTCGACCCCGTTATTGGTTTCCTTTTTTTTAAGTAGTCGAAGAACAGAATTTCCTGATTATCTTAAAAAGCTATCGCCATCACCTTCCTGGCTAATGAAACCGTCTTCGTTTTTTTAGAGTAGATTCCTCCTTAACTGTTTTGACTGTTTCTTGGTCTCAGAAGTGTAATGGTAGGCCCAGGTAGCTTCGACCGCCGAAGTGTTCTCCGGTGCGTTGTTTTGATGGAAGAGCAGATTATGCCGTTCAAAATGAAGCTGTTTTTCAGCAATTTCCGCCTTTAACTGATCTAATAACGATGTACAGTACAACCCCGTTATTGTTTTCCTTTTTTCTAAGCAGCCCATGTACAGAATTCCCTATCTCAAAAAACAGCCGCCATCATCTTCCCGGTCAATTTCCATCGACACTGATAAATCGACGCAAAAAGTCCGACTCGTTTTGCTAAAACTGCTTAAGCAGAGCCTTTTATTTATTCGAATGAATTTTTGGTTCAAAACGAACAAGCGCTGGGCCCAACGTGCAGACAGCTTTCTTAAAGCTAATTATTTAGCCAATATATATGACAAACGCGTTTTTTCGATATCCCTACAGCCCTTGCTATTTCTGTAACTTTGATTCGACGGTCGTCCAGTACTATTCAGTGAACTTTTTTGATTTTATCAGCGGAGGTCGCAGTTGTTGGC
Organism: Sinelater perroti; assembly: GCA_036346155.1. Taxonomy (NCBI): domain Eukaryota; kingdom Metazoa; phylum Arthropoda; class Insecta; order Coleoptera; family Elateridae; genus Sinelater; species Sinelater perroti. The sequence goes on from JARFIY010000099.1 coordinate 5,253,214, forward strand.
CGTCCCGAAATCTCATCATCGGCCAAGCTGGTACGACCACGTTTAAATTCAACTGTTCATCTTTTTACAGTGGCAAATGATGGGAGAGATTAGTCGTATTGCCTTTCAAACGTAAGTACTTAATTACGGCATTAAACATTAAACGTTTTTGCCGTCTTGAGAAACCCCTTTTTTTACCCTCACGGCTGCAGTTGCCTGAATCATCTTATACTCATTCCACGACTTTCTAGGTTGCCCTCTTTCATAATGCAGTTTCTTTATTGACATTGCATTCTGTACTGAAACAGAACTATTTTAATTGAACGGTTGTGAAAATGAGAATTTTTATTCTTTAAAAATCTGTACGCCATAAATTTTTATTAATTAAATTTCTATTAGATTAATCCATTTTAATATTCGACATACGAAAATTTATGTCTTATTTAGAAACCAAATGTCATAGAAAAAGTACAATACTTGTAGGTTCAGATTAAAAAATATATATTCTCTGTTACATTGTAAATACCTAAACCCATTATACCCTGTATAATGGATGAGATTACGTATAATATTTTCTATATTTTAAACGGCGGTGAAAACTGTAACATATTGTTTCTATTTTTCATATGTTGGGGATAAATAAAGAATACTATCTCGTATTCGTGTACTTTTTAATATTACATATTAGTAACCTCGCCATATTGGAAAAGAACAGTTAAATAGATGATTATCGATGTAGGTTACAAATTAAATAGTGAGCCCTGAATCCACTTTTAAATACATATAAATAACATTTGTAAAAGTATACAGAAAATAATAAATATTCAGCTTTTATTACATACTTGAACAGTTCTCTTGAAAGTCGCAAAAAGTTAGTAGCTTGAACACACATCTCCCTTCACCGTCACTCATAATATGACAGAGTCTCTACTCACATGCTAGTAATAGTTCTAGATCGTGATAGGATATGACAGTACCTACTGAGCAGAATTAAACTGATATTCTACGTTTGTACTTCTATTCTATATTTATATCATTTCCTCTATCAATTTTTCAGCAAGCAATTGACGTGGTAGTTTGTGGATAGTTGGATGGGAAAGCATATTTCAACTCTTGTTGGTGACAATGTGGTTGCTTTTAAGCAGTCTTTTGGCTTGAATAATAGTATAAACACGACCAAGATGAGCCAGGTAAAAGTCGTTGTTCATGTTGAACTGCCTTTTGTCATTTCTATCCGGGATTGTCTTTTAAAAATGCCGAACTATTATACGTTAACTTATAGACTTTCGTTTTGATAATAATTACTGTCATTAGGATTTTTAATCTTAACACTCTCCACTTTATTCCACTTTATTTCGATTCTGATTTAAGACTACCTACATCGCGATTTCCGTCGTTTCGTTCATGATTAACTTTATTTAGCCATTTTAATGTAGCAGTTCAAAATTAAATAATTTTTTGGGGGTTTGGGATTACAATTCTTACCAATATGACAGTACAATCACCAAATCGGAAAAATGTAAAGGTTAAGTAAAATTATCAGTAAGTCCCAACAAGTTTTTATTTAAATATTTTTGCAACAAATCCTGGTCAAATTCTAGAACCATACTGAATGGTAGAAATGAGTATTCACTTATAAATTGCTCAAAATAATTAGTTCTTTTAAATGAATGTGTGACTTAACGTTAATAGAAAAGAGCGGCAGATCTCACTCGCTTGAAGTAGATGGGATAGCATCAATTTCTCAAAACCTAATTCTACGGGTTTTGAATTCGAGAGTTACCTACGTTCCTAGCTTACAATTCTAATTCTTTTACTGTTCTTACTTTATGATATGAATAAAGCGTTCTTTAATGGCAAGAGAGTGAAAGCTTCCAGAGTGCATACTTAGATGAAAGGTTTTGCCCGCCTTTACTGTCTTCTTCTTCTTCTTCTTACCCCGTTTCGGTCCATAACTGGACGAAGGCCTTCTTCATTGACTTCTACTTGGTCCTATTTTAAGCTTCCTGTATCCATTTCAATCTGGTCACTTTTTTTATATCGTTGTACCATCTATTGGGTGGTCTTCCTCTGTTTCTTCTATATTCCACGGCCGCCACTGAAGCATTGTTTTTGTCCCTCTAGTTTCTTGTGTTCTGGCAAGGTGTCCGGCCCAACTCCATTTCAGATTTGCTATTGCTTCAATAACATTTGTCACTTTTGTTTTCTCCCTAATCCATACATTAGTTTTTCTGTCACGTAGTGATATGCCTAGCATTTTTCGTTCCATTGCTCTTTGAGTGGTTGTTAATTTGTGCAAGTGGGTTTTTGTTAGGGTCCAGTTTTCGCTTCCGTAGGTCATTACAGGTAAGATGCATTTATCAAAAACTTTCGTCTTAAGATGTTGGGCAATAATTTTGGACTTCAAAATAAAACTAAGTTTACCGTAGGCTATCCATGCTAATCGAGATCTTCTTTTGATTTCTATTATTTGGCTGTCACGGTCAATCCTGAGTGTTTGTCCTAAGTATATGTATTCACTAACATTTTCAATCGTTACATTTCCAACTTTTAATGTTTCGTCTATGTCCTGATGTTCTGGCATCATTGTTTTTGTTTTGTTTAAATTCATTTTCAGACCGATCTTTTCTGCTTGTTGTTTTAAGTCTTGTACCATATACTGTAGGTCGTTTTGATTCGTAGCAATGATAACGATATCATCTGCATACAGTAGGTGGTTTATTTTTCTGCCATTTATGTTTACCCCATAGTTTTCCCATTTAATTTTTCGAAACATATCTTCTTCACTAGCGTGAACAGTTTAGGAGACAGACAATGGCCTTGCCGAACCCCGCGTTTTAACTCAACCGGTTTTGTTTCATCGTGTAATTTGTAGGTAGCAGTAGTTTTATTGCTGATGTTGTTCAAGAGATTTATATATCTTTGGTCAATTCCACCGTTTTTAAGTGCTTCTGTAATTGCCCATGTTTCTACCGAGTCGAAGGCCTTTTCAAAGTCTATGAAAGCCAGGTAAAGAGGTATGTTATATTCATTGGTTTTTTCAATTAATAGTTTCATTGTAAATAGGTGATCTCTGGTTCCATAGCCTTTTCTAAATCCGGCTTGAGTTTCTGATTGTATGCGTCCAGTTTGATGGTTAATCGATTTGTTATTATTTTTGTCATTAGCTTGTATAATACTGATAACAAACTTACCGGTCTGTAATTCTCTAATCGCGTGTGATCTCCTTTTTTGTGTAGAAGAATGACAATGGAATCGTTCCAATCTTGCGGTATAGCTGCTTGGATCAGAGTTTTGTTTAGCATATTTACTATTTTTTGTTTTAATTTTTGTCCTCCCCATTTGATCAGTTCTATTACGACGCCGTCTTTCCCAGGTGATTTATTTGCTTTCATTTGCTTTAGTGCGTTCTCTAGTTCGTATTCTTCTATATCGGGCAATTCTTCAGAACCAACATTTTGGGTTTTGGCAGTTTCTTTACGGGTTTCTTGGGTGTTTTCGATTCTTATTACTTTCGATTCATATAGTTCTTTATAGAATTCCTGTACTATTTTTAGTATTTCATCTTTATCTCTTATTATGTCCCCATTTCTGTTTCGTAATGCACATATTTGTTTTTTCCCGAATGTTGGTCGTAGTACCTTCATTGCTCCATTTTGCTGAATTATTTTATTTATTTTCTCTTCTTGTCTTTTGATTCTGTTTTCTTTGATTTTTCGTCTAATAGTCTTACATAAGTTGCCGTATTCTGTTGTATTTCTTTTATTTTCACTAACTAGTTGTCTTCTTTCTCTTAAAAGTTGTATTTCGTTTTGAGTTGGGGATTTTCCATTTACTTTGTTTGTTATTTTTGTTATTTTGGTCCCATGGGAGATAGCATCTAAGATTTCCTTGTGCAATGTTTCAATTTTATTATCATTATTTCGTTGTTCGAGATCGTTTAGTTTATTTTCGACTGCTTGTTGATATTCCTCCTTCTTGTTTTCTATGTCCTGTGCGCCTTTACTGGGGGGTATTTAATTTAACTATTGAACTGTTAAATACTTAATATTAAAGTCCAATAAAAAAACTATAGTGGTATCCTAGACCTCTAAATACTTTAGCCTGTTTTAAATTACTTCCAAATTCTTTATCAGCTTCTAAGCGGCCTATACATTAGCACTGTCTTGGTGTAAGATTTCTAGACTTGTTAAAGGATGAGCTGTGTCCCAAGAACTCATCTTATATGTTCGAAAATCGAATGAATTGCTAAGTTAGTAATCTGTAAGTACATTAAAATAATTATTTTTTAGTACTATAATTCGTGCTCACATGTTTCTATTATTTTGGAAAAGTATAAAAATAACAATAAGGATTATTGTGATAATATCAAAGTAACAATTTTAAAGGTGTTAGAAAGGTAAAAAGGCAGTTATTCAATTTTTATAAGAAGGATTAAACTATTATTCAAAAGTTTTAACCGTTAAGATGCTAAAGGAGGTATGATGATTTTTTTGGAATTGGTTGATGGTGTAGCATCATTTCAAACTGGAGTGACAATTAGCTTAATATATTTGCTTCGAGAGTTAAGAAATAGAAAGGTTTTTTATGTGATTGTTTGACCATTTTGTTATGATAGAATTTGGTATACGGATGTTTGGGATCAAAAGTTACATGAAGTTTGAAGATAAGTCATGTATTCCTAAAAATATGATGTCATGGAGACAAAGTTCATATACATACATACATAATCCTTTCCTCTTCTACCTTACGGTATCGAGGTGAACGTCACCACTAGCCGTTTCCACTCCTTACGATCCTAGCCATTCTTTCTGCTTCTTTCCACTTCATATTTTTCTTTGTCAATATTCCCCCAATTTCATCGTTCTAGGTCTTGGTTGGTCTTCCTCTATTTCGTTTTCCATCAATTCCCATTTTCCCAACACTCTTCGCCTTCCTATTATCCTTCATCCTCACCATATGCCCAAACCACCTTAGCCGCATCCCTTCAAGTCTTTCTAATGTCGGGTTGACGTTACACTGGTCACGAATTAGTTCATTTCTAATACGATCACATCTAGTTACTCCAACTGCCGCATCTCGCACGCTTGTATTTTGCTTCTGTTTCGAGCACTTAATACCCATGTTTTTCACCATACAAAAGCACCGGCTCATATATCGTTTTAAATATTCTAATTTTTGTTTTGAGGCTCACTTCTCTTTTCCTAATAAACTGTTGTTCAAGGCATAGAATAATCTCGATGCACTAGCTACTCTGCTTTCAATTTCCGGCTCCAGCTCCCCATCTCACTTATTTTCGACCCCAAATATTTAAAGTCTAATACTTGCTTTATAATCTCATTATTCATACTGATGCCAACATTCATATGCTCCTTTGTTATCACTAGTAGCTCCGTTTTCGCACTGTTCACCTTCATTCCAAATTCTTTAAAATTTTCATTCCAGATATTTACATTTAGTTGCATGTCTCCTTCCGTCCTAGCCACTAACAAAGTTCATATATAAGTTGTAAATCTAGGTAGCTTCTTACACAATTAAATCTTTTATACTTGCGTTTAACCTGATACTATTATACTTATTTTAAATGTACTGCTGAATGCTTTTATTTATTTTTTTTTACTTTATTGTTCTTTATGGTAGCAGTTCATAAATATTTTGTTTGTTTTTTATTGGCATCGTATTTTGTGTAGGTTTTATTTTATAATATTGGTCTACCTGAAAAAGCAATTAGGACTAATATCAATATATACTTACAAAAACCAACATGAAGGTTGATTAAAAATAATCTATCAGTGGTAAGGTAACGAATAATATTTTTCGTTTTTTTTGGCAAGAGTTTTTATGAAATATTTCTGTATTCTACATATCTATTCACTTTATGAAAAGCTATGAAAGTGTCTCCTACAACGTTTGTTCGGAAAGCTTCGGAAATAATTCAATAAAATCAAAAGCATTGCACGTAATCGTTTATTTTTTTAAAATTCTTTAAAATTGTGTCGTCCTACATCTACACAGCGTTTCTAGCCTGCCTGCCGCGCTTCGAAAGCTTCCTGAAATGCGGAAATTGAAATGTTGTTTATGGCCTTGGTTACGGCGGTTTGGACTCTCTCCACCGATCCAAAACCGGTTTCTTTAAGTGGATTTGAGTTTTGGGAACAGAAAGAAGTTGGAAGGGGCCAAGTCCGGGCTGTACGGCGGCTTGATCATCGATTTCATTTTTGACTTGCACATGCGGGTCTTTTTCGGACAAGGAGATCCGGTTGTGCGTCACTCAGAACTTTGTCTTTTGGTCTCGGGATCGTACATGTACTCGAAATACCATGTTTCATCATCGGTGTCCGGAAAGTCAGGGTCAGACGCAACACGTTCCAACAATTTCCGGCAGATCAACACACGCAAATCCTTTTGTTCTTGGGACAAAACCTTCAAAAATAACTTTGCACAAATTTTTCTCATTTGTAAATCTTCAGACACAATTTCATGCACTACAGTTTTTGGCAAATTCAACTCCTGTGCTATCAATCATACACGTAAACACCGATCAGAGTCTAAAAATGTTTTCACTTTCACCAAGTTTTCATTACTACGGCTCGGAGACGGATGTCCTTTGCGTTCTTCGTTTTCCACCGCTTCTCTTCCCATACGAAAAATCTTGTCATTCAAAAATTTTCGTTTTTTACATGGCTTCTTCTCCGTAGGCTTTCCTTATCAGGTTCAAAGTCTCGATGACAGATTTTTTTTGTTTAACACAAAACTTTACCGCATAACCTTGCTCTAAGGTACGCTGCACGAGTCCGTGGCTCGTCACCAAAGCACGGTTTGCAGGAAGCGCTATTCTCACTCTTTTAAGGCTCAGAGTCAACTGAGCTGGATCACATTATTTACCTAACACCCCCCACCATTTATCCTGCCGAAAACCACGTCCCTCTATCCTTTATAATTGGCTAAAAAAATTATATTTGATACTTTCCGGACAAACTGTTTATTTAATTCATAAATAATCAGGAATTTTTAAATTTTGTTTTGTTTGGCACCCATTAAAGCGCATTTTAACATCAATAACGCCTTTACTGCATGTCTCACTGAATTGGCGATTAATTTCGATGAACGTTTCACCATGTAAGAAGAGAACGTTATTTTTGAACATTAAACATCTCTATTTGAAGTATACAAAAAAACACTCACTGCAACTTACTTCGACTTGTACATTCTATGGTGCTACCATCTGTATTACCAATTAAGAAATATTTTCTGCGTCTTTTAACATTAACTCCAACTTTCTACTTATTTTCACTGCTGGGAAAAAAATTGGAGACCTTAAAACTTGAACGAACCCCATACTGTTTGTAAGAGTTCTTCTATGCACACAATAATTAACCTTATTTTTTTTACAAATATCTTATCATTTACACTCGGTCTGGGAAAGGAAATGAGTGAATCGTACAACTCAACGTTTTTACTGACCAAAATTTCGGATAAGGAAGGAGGGTTGCGTTAAGTTTGTTACCTGATCCACGTAAAAGCTCGTTTGCATTTACAATAGAAGCAACTATAAAAAAATAGAATTATCCCAGGTTAGTAGAGAAAACTCGGATTGATTTACTTTAAGAATTCTGGGACACCAAAAATTCGCATCCAGAAAAAACACACTAAACAAAGAATTACAAACAACACAAAAATCTACTTACAGACAACTGGAGATAAACACAATAGAAAAAGATCACAACAGAATATATAAGCAGACTTAGCAGCAAAGAACATGAACCAGATAAACGGCTAGATAAAATTTAATACAGAGGTATCGTTAAAATCAAAAAGAAAGTGAAAGTAAAAATATGTGAGGATATTCAGCTGTGAAAATAAAAAGATTTTAACGAACACTCGATAACCATGAGATTAAAAATAGATAGAGAATATTTGACAATGTATAGAGAATGTAGTCCCGAGAAACATAAAGCAGAATTCTAATTTTATAATACACTAGAGAATAAAATAAACAATAAATAAAATGGTTATCTAATAATAATGATAATAATAGTAATAGGAGACTGAGAGATCGGCCTGTAATAAGCATACTAGGAAGCTATAGGAAAGACACATTAAATAATAGAGGAATATCCTCAATAAGTTTTGTTTTTTGCAATAAATTCAAACTGAATAACAACTTATACAAGAAAAGGACATTCAAAAGTATACCAGTAAAGCAAAAAGAAATAGAAATACACTGATTATATTACATCATAATAAATAAAAAAAATGCGTAAAATTAATTTTAGGTGCCTGAGATTATAGAGATTGAGATGTAAGCAAGGTCATGACAAAAGTTTAATATATATATATATATATATATATATATATATATATAACAGATTACACAAACAACCGACATCAATAACGTATGTGTTTTTGGTTTTTTGGTAGGCTCTACGCCCCGCGTGAGCACGCCTGCGAACTGAGAGGTTAAGGCTCTCATACGTTCGCTCTCTCAGCCCGGTCGTTGCGCACCATCTCTGGTGCGGGGCGGTGTGAAGCACCGCGCCTAAGACGACCGCCATTATTACCCCTTGTTCGAGTGAACGCAGGTACTCAATTATTTGTAGTGACTGAGTAGGCCACCCGCCAGGCATCAGAGAGCGCCAAGAATTGAACCCGGGTCCGTCAGCATCGCAGCCTACCCCTCAACCACGGGACCACGCTGGCTAAAACGTATGTGTTAATACAATATAATTAATACAATGCTCGAATCTCAGACAAACGACGCAAGGTAAATAGAAAAAAGGACTTAAAATCTGAAGTGAAGAAGTAGAAGATGTAATGAAAGACAAACAAGTTGCTTACCAGAAATAGCAACAAAGTAAAAGCGACTAATCACACCATGAACACAAGGTAAGAAGAAACATAGCCAAAATAAAATATAAATAGACAGAGAAAGATTAAGAAAAGTGAACATGGTAATTAAAACAAGACCTGCACAGAAGACAGCTCTTCGCCTATGAAGCCATACAAAATTTGAACAAAAGTGAAAAAGCAAGCACCAATGATATTGAAGAAGGAAAATGGCTAGAACATTAAGCTAAATTATGGTACAATAATAATCATTGAAATCAAATAGAAGAATTAGAAGAGCTGAATCAAGTACTGTAAATATCCAAAAATGGAAGAGTATCATGTCCCGAGGAAATAAGTACTGAACTAGTCAAATGGGATAAATGACTAGGACTAAAACTAAGACATTTGTATCATAACTGGTATACAAGGAAAATACCCAATAAAATCAGTACATGTGATTGAAATGTAGAACTATAGAGTGATAAATCTACTAAACACCATATATAAGATATACGCAAGTATAAGAAACACAATATTTTAGACCATTATAAAATAATAAAAGAATAGAATGGGTTACGAAGAAGACATTCTTGTATGGTTGAAATATTTACTATATAACAGATAGAAAAAGTAGATAACTTAATCTGGAAACCCATTTGGAATATATGTAGATTATTTTGTAGATAGAGGAAACCCTGGGACATCATAAAGAAATAGTTATAAAAAATTTCCCTATAATGAATACATATTACAAGTCATATAATAACACCCACATAAAAATTGCTGGAAGCTATATAATAATATAAACACTCTACTATTTGTTTATGATCAGATACTAATACTAGAAACAGAGGATGAGTTACAGAAAGAAATATATACATGAACATGATGCTTAAAGAGCATCGGCAATATTACATCTAAAATTAATCTTACAGCAAAACTTAGATGAAGTCCAAAATCGTTATAAATGATCCTTATTAGAATAAGGCTCACACTTCAATTTCTAGGCTGCAAAATCTATTATAATGAAGATCAGCATATAAAAAACCAAATAAATAAGTTCCAAACCATTTGTAGAACCATAAAAGACGGAAATGTAACTTACATTATACAGAACTACGGTCACTCCTGTAATGCCATATGGGAGCACAACCTGGATCCGGAAGAAATTCAAAAGTTAAAATAAAAATCCTGTGCTTGTAAATATATATTTCCTGATAAATAACAGAATATAAGAAGTGGATAAATTATCTTGGAAAGAATGAACGGTATGATAGACTTGACGATGTCGAATCATTTTAAATGCTGATCTATGAATTATATTATACATTTTTCGAAATTGTAGATGTTTGATTTTAAAATGTCTTACTGGTTTGCATATAAAATTTAATTCTTATTTGTTTATCAAATTTTTGATTACCACTCTTCATGTATATTTTTAGTTTTATTTTGTTTAGCGATATAAAATATCTGTCGTAGTTAAATATCTTTTCTCATGTAGTTTTTCTGTAAAATGTGGTTTTTGGGTTTCTTTTTATGTCCCTTTTAGTTGTACTTTATTTATTATTGCTTTGATGTTTTTATTATTTCATTTTTTAGTTATTTCTTTCTAATAATATTTTTGTATGGCTTTTAATACTTATATTTTTAGATTTTAGCTTTTTCTATGGTTTTTAATGTTTAATGTTTCAAAAACAATTTGTGAGATATTGCCACCTATCGGACTATTCACACTATAAGTGTTTGAATAAATTGAAATTTTCTTTATTAAAAGGAGTTGGAATATCTTTTGGATGCAGCTTTTAGGTTAACAGAATTAAAGTACGTTATTTATATTCTCATTCTAACGAAGTGGGTGTTTTTACATGGTAATGTATTTCCTCCAATAATCACGTCGAATGAGCGCAGAGCGTGAAATTATAATTAAACAGGGGACTTGAAGCATCCTATCTGTTCAGCCATAATTTGAAAACGGCGAAACCAGATCCTACAGGGCCTAGTAATTTCTGGAGGTGTCAATATGGAATGACATGTTATACGCATTGTTATCGGAGCTGATTGTTTATTAACGAAACAGCGCATAAGCATTTGTCACGCACGGTTTGTAGCTCGCCGCAATAAAACCATAATGAATGAAGTATAGGCTTTATTAATAGGAGATACCCAGAGGCAATTAGGCGACACCACTAAGGCCTTATTAGACGGCCGCAATTACTACAGAAATCAATCTCAGCGATGTCATATACTTCATTTCATAAACTCGCTATGTAATAGCGTTACTTGATTTATCTTCGTTGAAAGATACAGGGTGAGCAAAGATTCTTAGAATCCTGCCGAGTTTTTTTTAATAGAAATTTATAAATCATGCTACACTCAAAGAATAATTCTAGAGACGGCACACAACGCTTTCATCGTTTTTAGCGTTCTTGGTAACATAGCTGGAAATGGTGTTCAAAGTTCGCGTAGGGAGTTTTTGCACGGTGACTTTTGTAGCGGAGCCAAGTCAGTACTGTAAGACGAATGTGGAAAAATTGATTGGTTTCCAGAGTTCGGCAGAATTATCTCCCTTTTTTGAATTGATCGTCGGACGCAATGTATTAGTGTACGGGAATTCAGTAGCATATTCTTGAGTAGCACAAAACATGACATTTTAGTGCCCATCATACCCACAAAATCCTCGACAACTTCATGAACCACCTGTCCTCAGTCACAGTGTGCAATTGTTTGGTGTACTGTTGGGGATTTGGCATCATTTTGGAATTTTTTTAAAGAAGCAACATGCACTGTTACATTTATCCGCTATGTTGCGTTGTTACGCAATTTTCTAAGGCCCAGATTCAACGAACATAGACATGCATCATTGTGATTCCAACAAGATGGCAAGCATTTTTTGAGAAGTTCTGCGACAACTCTTTCCAGGCTGTTTCATTTCATTATATGGTGTTATTCTCTTGCTATTTTTCTCTGTGCGTACATTTGAAGGCGAGATCTCTTAATTGGGAACTAAAGAATGCTATTGGCAACATGATTGGATGTCATCTGCAAAACTGGTCGATTACTAAATGGTAAGCATTATTCTGTGTAATGGTACGAGAAAATATTGAATAGAATCTACACTGACAAGCAAAAAATTGAAGACACATTCAAATTGTGATATATTTTTAGAATTTTCAGTTAAACAAAGCTCGACTTTTGGTTATCAAGATCAATATGAGAGGAAAACAATGAAAAAACCTATTAATAATTATTCCCTTCTCATGTGTTAATGACTGCTTGAAGGCGATGAGGCATATTTCTAATTAAGTTGAGGATCACATTCTGGTCGATGCTATTCTACTCCTACAATAGCAACTCTTTCACCTCCTGAATAGTTCTTGAGGCAGGTGTATACCTTCGGATATATGGGCTGGTCACTCAAATTGCCTAATTTCCATATCATCAAGATACCCTTTGACAACTATGGCTACGTGAGATCTAACATTATCTTGCATGAAAATGCCATGTTCGTCAATAGTGATCACGAAAGACATAACATGATCCTGTAGAATCTCCGTAATGTATCAGAGAGGTGTCATTTTGTATGAAAAACAACTCTGAGTGCTTGTGAAGAAATTCCTGCTCAAACCATGACCGACCCACCGCCAATTGGAAGTCGCTTGTCAATACAAAGTATAGTGTATCTTTCTCCGGGTCTTCTCCATATTCGCCGACGTCCGTCTGATCTAGTAAGGCAAAAACGCGACTCATCAGAAAAGAGTACCCTGCTCCAGTCTCCATTATTTCATGCCAGGTGATTTCGGGAAAAAGCCAATTTTGCAATTTAATGCCGGCGTTCCAATGGTGGACCCGTGGCCATTCTTCTACGAGATAATTCCGCAGCACGAAGTCTTCTTTTAACGGTCCATTCACTAACATTTACAACTCTAACTTCTTGGAGTTAATTTTGCAGCCAAACTGCAGAAGCTGTTCTATTCTGCAAACTTGCCAAATAACGGCTACCTCTTTGGGTGGTGACTGTTCTTCGACTGGATCCTGGTCTTCTGGTTATCAGGAAAGTTTCCTCAAAGCGTTGGTGCACCTTTTGTATAGGCCCTTACCATCAATTTTTGCCGTTTTACCTTGTCCTTGACCATCTTATAACAGGGCTATAATTTTGACACGACAACTTGTTAAATAAGCCCTTTAACATTGCAGCGTGCAATTAAAAGGTTTTACACAGACACTAAAATGAAAATTTTGGAATAGAACGAATGCACGCTATTTATGTTGTTTTTTTATGTGTCGAAAAGGGGAATCATTCTGCCAGACCCTGTACATTGGGCTGAAACTCGATACATTACCATAATGAAGAATAATTGAAAGTTGTAGGGTCATAACATATACTCTAATTTTAATATTCTTTTTGATCTTAAGATACGTTTTTAATTAATGATGCTTTGAGGCTCAAAAAAGCTATCTTTTTTGTATTAATTATTTCTTAGGATGAGGTGATGAGACTGTATGCCATTCAATACTTTGTATGCTTGATCGTTTTGACAGTACGTCGTCAATCATAGTTCAGCATAAACGGCCATTTAAAATAAATAGGTGTCTTAAGCGTTGTCCATCTTTTTAGTTATATTTGAAAATTATTCATAGTTAAAGAAAGAGAAATAGTAAAAGTAAAACTGGTGATAACAAGGTGAAAGTAGTTATAACTCAGAAAGGAACCATTTTGTTGGACCTGTTGGATTTTGAGCATCTACAAATATTTGTGTTTTTGCGCATCCTGTATAAAGCTGCGGTTGCGTTCGTAACATTTGACTGAATCACAAGCGACTTCTTGGCGAGTAAGGCGCGCAGGCAATTATATTTTACAGCCCATACGAATGCTTTGACCTCATTGCAACCGAACGGCTGATTACTTCTGAGTAACTTTAAATCGCAGAAGCGGCGCCATTTCTGGCATTCCATGCCATGCATTCATCCACATACCGCGCTGCGCGCCGACAAAGACGAAAAGCCTCATGATATTCCATGCATTCCGGCAAAAGAAGCCGCGGAGAATTGAAGCAGCAGCGGGTCGCCTCCTGGAGGATCAAGAGCGAACGAGCGAAATTTGGGATTGCGACCCAGGAGACACGTCCGCAAGTGCTCTCGTTCCGATCGCACTCTGGTCTTGAAAGCGAATCGATGTGCTTTTTGGAGGATTACATCATTTGTTAGGGTCATTGCTTGGGGCGCCGTTCATCATCCGTTAATAGACCGAATATCCGGCTACAATAAAACAAGGGATTACAGCGCCCTAGGGAAAACGAAAGCTTGTACCGAGAAGAAGGCTATTCGCGGTTTCTCCGATACCGAATTTTCCTTACCGTAAACTTTCGATTTCCAGTTGCAATTTCACCGTGTCAAAACTTTCAATTGAATGGTAAATGCTTGTACGTGCGTACATGACGTGCTTCGTTGCTAGAACGAAAAGTTATGTCAAGTTGTATAATGTCATTCCGCAATTTCTTTGAATTTCCAAATTCCTTAATACAGGCGACATGTAATAGTTGTTCGAAATATTTGGTACTTTTCATACCTCATGGCATTTTCCTTCATAAAAAATCCTTTAGTTTAGTAAAAAAATTATAGCAATTGGAAGTCATACTCGGACTAATCAAAAATTTCTTTGTTGAAACTTTCAAAATGTTGTTCTGCGGTTATTCCCAAACTATTGGACAAGTTTTTTGAATGATTTTTCGTAACCCTTTCAGTGTCGCAAATTTTCCTTGGTATTTATCGCTTTAAGACTTGAATTTAAGAAGTAAAATTCCTTGTTTTCAAATCATAGCTACCATGAGTGTTGAAACTCTGAGTTTTGTTTAAACTTTTTTGGTTGAGTTAGTAAAAGAAGAATGATGTATTATAGGGTCTAGTATAATGAATGCCTCTTTTTGAAACAACATAAATTCTGTTCAACGTTTTATTGTACCATCGTACAGAACAATACTTGTCATTTAGTCATTAGCTAGTTTTAAGATGATATCGCCCAAATTTTGACCCGCACGAGCGATATACTTTTGCTGCTTGACCTTAAAATTCGGCAGTTTGCTGCGTCATTTGCACTGGTATAACATCCTTCAATATTTTACTCAAATATGAATTGATGAAGACTGTATTAAAAACTCAACTGTGAGACAAAAATGATACAAAGCAAAATTAAGATATACTAAATTAATAGTTGATTGGATTCATTAACAGTTGGTAGAACCTACGGAGTTGAGAATGCTAAAATATTCAAAGAAACTGGGGTATGCAACACGGACAGGAAACGATCGATCAATGAGAGGTCTCCAGAAGGAGACAGCCTTGCGAAACAGTTGTGGAAAATAATCCGAACTCGGAAACTAAAAAACTACAAATATATGAACAAAGAAAATGGTAATGATATGGAAAGGACTAGAAAATGTAAGAAGAAGACGGATATAACACTTGGGTTCTGGTATATACGTAGTTTAGGGGTAATAAGTAAATCCAAAATCCACTACGGGGGGTTACAAGATATGAGGTGGGGATTTTGGCTCTACAAGAAATAGGATGGAAGGGGGGTGATATTATTGACGTACATGGGTGTTGGGTGAAGGTTTAATGAAAGATTAAAAGTATGTACAAACGTTAATGTAATTCAAACTAGTAGATGAGAGATTGGCAATACTAAAGATTGTCAAAATTTTATAATATAGTACTGGTTAACGTACATACCTCAATTGAAAATAGTGAAGAGGAAAAGAGAAATATTTTACGTAAAATTAGAAAACATGATTGGCAAGATAGAAAGCTATGATGTAAAAATACGGATAACAGATAAAATGTAAAGGTGTAGAGCCAACAAGTGTACATACCGATAATAAGGAAACATAGCTTATATGTTAACTGTAATAAGAATGGAATGAGATCAATAGATTTGGTTAGCGGAAGAAATTAGTGACAGCAAGTACAAAGTTCCCATAGAAAATATATACAAGGAATATCACCTGATAAAAAGACAAAAATCAAATAGGTCCTGTCTTAACAGATACATCTCATGCGAATATTTTAGGTATGAGAAGTTACGAGAGGGTTAACTGCGACATAGATCGTCCTTTAGTTCAGGCTAAATTAAAGACAAAAATAAAAAGTGAAAGGCAAGAGAAGATTGTGAAGTAGATCCTCCCCTTCTTCTAAATTAACGGGTTAGGCTAACCACCTGCCCGGGGTACGCCTAACATGGCTCGGAGTACCGTACGACCGTGCGATTAAGTTTAGGTTAGCAGACTACTTAAAAAGATGAAGGAGAAAATAATGTGGAAAACTACAGAAATAAAAGAAAATTATCACACGATAAATGCAGGGAAAAGAAGAGAAAATATGAACAACAACGATTGGAGGAATACCAGTTTTTTTTAAATAAAAAGACAAATATTTTGTTTTCGACTACTATCGAAACTATGTAAAGATGAGGAAGAAAAGTTAATAGAAGGTAGGCTGGAAACAATGAACACATGAAAACGGTTCTTTGAAAAATTTTAAATCTGGATGGAGAAAATGTCCAAACAATACAGAAAACGTGGAAAGGTCAGGGAGGAAGAGACCTAATAAAACCACATACAAGAGAAGAGATCGAACAAATTATATAAACCGCTAAAAAGTATAAACCTCCAGGAGAAGACGGAAAGCCGGCGGGGATGTTAAAATATGGGCCGAATAATAACAGAAGAAATATATAAGTTAATAGAAAATATCTGAAAAGGAAGTAATAGCTCAAAAATGGCAAGTAGCTGTTATATTCCCAATACATAAAGGTCGTGTCAAGACAGTGTGCAGTAATTATAGAGGCGTGACTTTACTAACCATAGGGTACAAGGTACTAAGCTGAACAGCTGGATGGAATCAACGATAAGTGATCACCAGTTTGGTTTCAGAATAAATAGAGGGACGACTGATCAAACATTTACCATGGGACAGATTCTGGAAAAATTTTGAGAATACAACATAAATGGACATACGACGTAATATTCAGATCACAATTGCTTAGAGGCTAAGACAAATTTGGGATATCCAGGAAACTAATAAGACTAGTTAAAATGTGTATAGATGACATTAGAGCCAAAGTGAGAATACAGGGACAGCTATCAGATAATTTTGTAATCAATACTGGCTTAAGACAAGGAGATACTTTGTCAGTCACACTGTTTAACTTCGTGTTGGAAAGGGTGATATGAATAATACATGTTAATCCTGGATAGCTAATTAATGCTACTGGTGAACTAACAAAGATAGAAAAGAACTAATAATTTTAAGTATACAAAATCCAAAATTAATGAAAACATCTCATTTGAAAAGAACTAATAGATTATAAATTATGGCTGTTAATAGGTGTAATATCAAAGCAGTGAACAGTGAAATTAAAACGTGGAAGTCAGTGTTAAAACCTATAGCGAGATATGCTGCAGAAACATAGTGTCTAACCAAAAATGAAAGGAAAAAACTAGATCTATGGAAACGGAAAATCTTTAGAAAGATACATGGTGAGTGTTATTTAATCAAGAAATAAGAAGCCGGTGTGCGGAAGCAAGTATACCCGGAGATATTAAAAGTAAAAGAGGTAGATTGCTAGGACACGTCGAGTGGTCGTAACCTACAAGTGGAATTAAAAATATTTTGAGTAGTAAACCAAAAGGTATAAGAGGGGAGAGCAGGCCAAGATTTAGATGATTAGAAAAATTGGAAAATGCAAAAGTCATGGGAATAATAAGATGGAATAAAAAGGCGTCAAATAGAAAAGAATGGAGAAAGATTATAGCGAATAGCCGACCATGCAAAGTAAAGAGTGTTAGGAATTGTTTTCTTCGGGATATAATCTCAGAATGTTGGATTGCGGGCGACGACCGCACTTATGTAAAAACAGAAAGCAAAAATAAAAATTAACAAATTAAAACGAGGAAAATAATGAAAAATGATGTGAAAACATAATTTTAAATTGAGAAAACAATTATCAAAAACACTGGCAGAACCATAGAATACTTAAGGTTTAAATAGTAAAAGAAAACTGTAGCAGCTCAATGAAAGAAATTAAATACAACATAGATATAATGGAGACACGAATTTAAATAGTAAAACTTTAATACGAAAAAAATAGTTGTCGGTGCATAAATGTAGGTAGAGCTTACAGTAGGTATACTTACCATTAGATCACAGAACGTTAACGAATAGTATCAATTATATCACATTATGAGTTGATTACACAAAGGTGTCTATAATAAATAAATATTTTATAAAGGGTGACGGGAGCTTACTAATAATTTATTAAAATATAGCACAAAACAAATAGTATAATGCAAAAGTAGAAAGAGAGATGAGGAATAAAGACATAATAGGGTAGAAAAGTTTACAAATAATAATGGAATTAATTTATTATATTCTGCATCCAGAAACGATTTAGTGATTAAAAGTGTAGTTTAAAACTAAAAACACATCAAATTGTACAGATTAGTCTAGATAAAACCAAATAGATATTATTTTTATTTCAAGAAGACGATTTTTATTAAGAATAAAAATAAAACATTTAAGACCAACATATAGAGAGAAGAGCAAAGGAGAAAACCCAGAAAAGAAGAAGTTATATATAAAGAAGTAAGTTGTCTGTAATATAGTATTTAGAGATATTAAAAGCTAAATTATATGTAAAAGAAAAAGGCGGAACAGCTAAAAAAAATTGAAAAGTTTTGAGAGACAATAGAATAGTGCGCTAATAAAATAGCTATAAAAAAGATAATAAATGTAGATTGCTGCAGGAAAAACATATAGTTGAAAACAGAGAGTTTTGGAAAAACTACAATCAAGAAATTCAGAAATGCAATGTATAAAAGAAAAAGAAATATATACTAACAAAAGAATCAAAGAAACAGAAAAAACTTATAGTTATACATATTGGAAGCTTTCATAATAACGCAAAAAGATGAATACAAACAATAACTAGTGAGAATTAGGAAGAGAGGAAAATTTGTGCTTAGGAAACAGCAGAAAGGTTACAATAGAAAACTGTAACCTTTCTGCTGTTTACGGTGGTGAATAAAACGTGAAAACTTACTAAAGCTACTTATTTATTCTACTTACAGGTTGTACAGATTAACAACGCTATTTATATACACACTACATACAACTATTTATGTAAATGGCACACTATTTATGTTAGCACAGCTCCCGCACTTAAATTTGCTCGTTTGCACTTCCCAGTTTAAAGAAGATTAAGAGTTATGTGACAATAAACCTAAGCAGCCTTGGTCACGAACCTGCCAGACCGAAACCACGATTGCGCAAGTAGAGCAAGTTGTTATGGAAGACCGTCGATTAGACGTGCGTGATATCGCCTCTAAACTTGGCATTTCCGTGGAATTTGTGGAGTCCATTTGCATCCAGACTTGAAAATACGGAAATTTTTTGAAACGTGGGTCCCACGAATCCCGACCGACAAACGCAAGGCTGTGCGGGTGGCAATGTCTCAGAACATTTTGACACGTAATACCGCCATGAATTTCCGACCATGAAGGACAATCTCTATGGCCGCTCATTTTCCAATCGAGCCACTCCTGCATTCAGCGATTTTTAGTGGGCTGCGACGAGATTGTGAGATTAGGTAGAGAAGTAACAGAAGCTTCAATTTTCTCGAACAATTACTTTTTCAGAAGACCTTAGAATTTGAACGCACCTCGTATAACTTAAACAAAGTGATTATTTGCTTATTAGAACTTTTCGACATAATTTTACAAAATGTTTTAAGAAAAACTCAGATGAAGAGACTTATTTAGGTATGGAAATAACAAGTGATGAAAACAAGCACTAGCACTAGAAAGAAGAATGATAGCCAACTGAAAATACTTTGTTAGATGGTAAAATGTGTTGCATTTGTATAGATAGTAATAGGTTTTATCAATTAGAGATGGGGAAGAAACTACAACGTTGAGTTAAAGGGTCTTCAAAAGAATTATGAAAGAGTAATAAACAGGGAAGTAGAAGGAAAAAGTAATTTAGTAAAACAGGCTAAGTGATTAGGACAGATATGGAGGCGAGAGGAGAACGACTTGACCAACAAAACATTTCTATTACAATTAGCCGGACAAAATAGAAAAGAGTGACCATGAAAATCATGGTGGGAAGAAGCAAAATACAATTTGGAGGAATTTGGTGTACAACATATGGAAAAAATCATCAGCCTGACTATCTGAAAAGAAATGTTTGTTGTGGGCTGTTAAAGTAATGAAAAAAACATTAACATTAACATATTTACTTCCTGCGACATACCAAAATATTTAATTTCCATAACATAGACGATGTTAAAAACTGTCTAGTAGTAATGTATAGTACGATGTTTTACTTTATTCTAGTGTTTAAATGTTTCAAAATTGAAATTTATTTAATTAGGTTTATAAATAAGTTCTCAGCTTTTTTCTGCAAAATTAAATTTTTATTTAAAAACAAACAAAAAAAGCTTAAGTATCAAAGTATTCTCCGTTGGCATCGATGACCTTTTGCCATCTTTCGGGTAGCTTGCGAATTCCCTGGTGATAGAAGCTCACCGGCTTCGAGACGATAAAGTCATCGATACATTTTCGGGTTTCTTCTTCTGTTTTGAAGTGCGTATCAGCCAAGTGATGCTGTAACGACCGGAATAAATGATAATGGGAAGGGGCCATGTGGGAGAAGTTCCCAGCCTAACGCAAAGATGTGTTTTTGCGTCGCCTTCGCAACATGTGGTCGGGCATTATCATGGAGCAGGATGACTTTGCGACTTCCTTGTCCAGTAAATGGCCTCTTTTCTTCGATTGCATCGCTCAAATTAATAAGTTGCTGTTGGTAGCGATCCGCCGTAACTGTTTCACCTGGTTTCAAGAGTTCATAGTACAGCACACCTTTCAATCCACCAGATACAGAAAATTCTTTTGGCGTGGATATTGGGCTTTGGAGTTGATGTCGAAGGTTTACACATGATTTTTTGCGCTTGGGATTGCCGTACAAGATACATTTTTCATCGCCCGTAATAATTTTATGCAGAAAATCCTTTTTTCGGTTCCTTGAAAGCAAATGGAGTGCGTGTCACGCCGTCGATTTTGTTGTCTTCGGACAGTTTATGCGGAACCCATCTGCCTTCCTTTTGTATCTTACCCATTGCATGCAAACGTATGGAAATGGCCGGCTGAGTGACGCCAAGCTGTTCTGCAAGCTCTTTTTCAGTTAGCGCATTGTTTTGATCCAGCATGTCTGCAGCTCATCCGTGTCAAATGTTTGAGGGAGTCCAGCGCGTGGTTGATCTTCAAGACTAAACTCTCCGCGAAATCGTTGGTACCACTCTTTGCACGTTGCATGACTTACAGCATTCTCACCATATGCAGCACAAATCATTTCGGTGGCATCAGCAGCGTTTTTCTTAAGATGAAACGCGAAGTGGATAGAAAATCGAATATGCTCTTTTGTGATTGCCATCGTGAACACAGCTGATTATTGAGTTTATGTGCATCCAACGCCAAATCGCATGGTGTTCCGAAAGACCAAATGCCATTGCTTTAAAACCGCAAGAGGGTGGACTAATACGCTACATGTAAACGGTGATTTGCGTCCTGTGAAATCTAAAGCTGAGAAAAGTATAAAACATCAAAGAATCTAGACACTACATAATTTTCATGTCAGGACAAGTTGACAAACATTAAAGATTAAAACACTTCAAGTATATTTTTGTAAAAACAATTCGATGAATGTCGAGATACAGAAAAATATTTACAACAAAGCGATCAGATAACTTATCCCTTTCGAAGCAAATACATTAATGGCAGATAAATAAAAATAATTCTTAAATAAACAAAAGATAACACATTGTTTATATCAGAGAGTAAATTACAATAATAACAAAAATACTCCAATACATCACAAATTTACGAAAAGGACTAGAAGGCGTTATAAATTCCTAAGCAAATTACAAATGCACAACAGTTGCAAAATATTTAATTAATAAAAGCAATAATTTAAATTAAGAAAATTATTCAAAAATTAATTTAAAATAGAAAAGGACAGTTAGAAAACATGTGTTTTTTGAATTTTATGAATTTTGAATAATAGACTTATTGGTTTTTGTTTACTTTCTCTTACTATCCTGATAATTTATTTTTCTTCTTTTTGTATTTTCCCTATATCTTAAATTAAAAGTGCATTTTCTTTCTTATTAATGATAAATACATTTTCCTTGTTTATTTTTAATAATATGCATTTATTTACTTCTGTTGTTCTAAGGCTTTTTGCAATTGTAAAATTGTGATCAAACTACTATGCATTTCTTACTGAAAAGGGAAAAATATTTAAAGCTATTTCCGTAAGATTTACGTCTTGGTGATTCAAAATCGATGCAACTGATTTTTATAGCATTAAAAAAATCCAAAAGTTGTTCCATTATTTTTTTCACTATTAAACCTAGCACATACAAATAACACTATTATAGGATGTTGATACTTAGAATACTCAAAATCATTGAAAAGATTACTTTATATGAAGTGCATCAAAATATTAAAAATAATAATAGAAAATCTATAAAACTGTTACTTTCTTCATATTTCTTTAAGAAACATAAACGTAAAATAGCAGGAAAAGTGGATCGTGTATCTTTTTTCATTTTTTTTTTATTAGGCTTTTACTAGTTCAACAAATTAATTCTTATTCAAGGTAGCGTTAATACAGATATTCTAATACATGACACAGATCAGAATAACAGAAAGGTTATTAACACCTCTCAGAAATGCAAATTAATATAGTTGATTTAAACACAGTGTGGTAGACGAATCAGTTAATCACCATCAGAATCCCTCGATATTAGATAAATGTCTTGAGGTAATTTACGCTTCATTCGCATGTGTATTTGTTTTTGATCAAGATTATAATACACTGCACCTTTTGAGTTCGTTTTTGATGTGTTTCCCCATACGATGCAGCGATAGAGAACTAGTGCTAGTCTCGTATGACCCTCAATGAGTTTTGCAGTCATATAAAATCTCCAAGTTAGGCGGATAACCAAGTACAGGCCTAGGTATTTCACTGTTGATTGAGAGTGGAGGTGGGTTAACGATGCGTTTAAGTGTGAAAATCTTTGCGACGCATTTATCATAATTGTTTGACAAGTTCCATTGTTTTATCCATATGGCTAGAGTGTTTGTGGCAATTTGTAGCTGGTTGATCGCTACTAGAAGATTTTCGTTTTTAACTAGCAATGTGGTGTCGTCTTCATATGATGCCAGATCCGCAGTGATGTTAGGCAAGGATATTGAAGAGTATTGGATCTAGGATGCATCCTTGAAACACTCCAGCTCTAATATGTCGGGTTGTCAATTCTGTAGTTTGAATTTTAATTGCAAAAGTTTTGTTGTCAAGAAATGAAAACAGAATTGCTTTCAGATATTCTGGGAATTGCAGTTTAGAAATTTTGTATTTAAAACCTTCTGTCCACACGGTCAAAAACTTGAGCTAAATCCACGAAAAGTACCGCTGTTAATTGTTTGTTTTTATATCCTATTTCAATTGTATCGGCGATTCTTTGGAGCTGATGGTATTTCAAATGTCTTTTTTTGAATTCGAATTGGAATTTTAGCAATAGCTCTAGTATCTCAAGTTTATTATAGAGCCGGATATAAATTATTTTTTCGACCAATTTTGACAGTGTTGTTAGAGGGATAATAGGCCGGTAAGCAGAAATATATTTCTTGTATTTACCAGGTTTGTGAAAAAGTAGAGTTTGAGCATGTTTCCATTGATTTTGGGAAATAGTCAGTCCGAAAACCAGCATTAAAGAGGGTTTCTAAGTATACTAAGGCTTTGCGCGCCAGATTTTTGAGAATGATATTGGTGATTCTATCCTCTCCTAGGGATTTGTTTAATGGTTAGCTTAATCTGTTCTCCAAATAATGGTTGGTGGATTTCAGTGTGTCTGATAGCAGTATTCGCAAAGCAAGGATAATGATGGTTATAAGAGTTGAAAGTTTTTTCCAGTTGGTTGGCAAATGCTTCACATTTTCCTTCATCTGTATTATATAACATACCATGTGATATGTTATGGAGGGTATTTCTTGTGATTATCTTAAGATTTTTCTCGCGGTTTTTCGTAGTCCTAGATCGCTTGGCTCTAGGGTGTTAATAGACTTTTAGTAAGTTTGAATTCTATAGTTGGCCAGTTCCTGTTTAATGAGGTAAGATAACTTGTTAACCAAGTTTTTAGTTATTTGATTTCTGGTGTGTTGCCATTCTCTACGGAGCTGACTCTTTTGTTTTATTAAATTAATTATGTGTGAAGGTGGAGTTCCAGGGTTAACAAATGTTCTTTTGATTCTTGGTAGAGTTATTGTTTGGACGATTTTTCTTATACTTATTGTTATTTCAATTATTGTCTCTTCTATTTCATCGGTGGTTTAGAGATCATTGGGATATCTAAGATTTTTGTATAGAGTTTCCTGGAGGTTATTCCAGTTAACTATTCCGTTGATTAACCTATTATAAGTCCAGCGAATACATATAGTAATAAATCATTATAACACACCTCTAAACCGCCCCCGAAACGCAGAAGCCAGGTTTACAATGTAGTATTTATAACAATATTTTATGTTTACCTCTTTATGTTAAACAGATAAATCAAAGTTTAAAAACTTACTTTTACAATGCACACTATGATTAATAGTGAGATACAAATAAAATCTCCACTTGTAAACACAACAACTTACTCGTAGTACTAACGCACGAGTGCTCAAAATTGGGTCAGTGTGTACCTGACTACTGAAATACCCGCACTTTTTTAAACCGCCCAATAACGGGCAGTTATTTAAAATAAGCGGGAATTTTTGAGAGTTTTATTACTATATGTAGTCGCAGAACGCAGTATAGGTTAGTTTGGTCTGTGGGAGTTCATTGTAGTAAATCATATTATGACTGATAGATGGTCTGAGTGAAGATCAGTGTGTCCGGTAAGGAAAATAAAACCTTTTGGGGCCGTTAGCTAGAGAGCGTGCGTTATTGAAGTTGCTCAGAACACGTGCGAAATTCTGATCGAAAAGTTTATGAAACAAACCAAGATTTACAACCAAAGTCGAGAAGATCATTTGTTATGTACAATTTTTAATATTTAATTGGAGATTAAAAATACAACCGCAGAAACAATTTAAAAGTTGTATTATGTATAATTTAAATTCAGTGGCATCCTAGATAAGTTTTTGTTCTCTATATCATAGCAGAAAGTACATCAATCGGATGATTTCCCGTTAATGACTTGTTGACTAGAAAGTGAGTTAGATGTATATCGATACCAATGATCAATAAATCAGTGTATTTTATTTATGATGACGGAAATCAAATATTTAAAACTGATTATATTAATTCATTTATTAATTAATTAAGATAATCGTCTAAACGGAGGAGTTTTAGTGCATCTTTCACATCAAGGTCGCCTACTTTTGGTCTATAACTTATTAGGAAGATACTCAAATGCCATTTGAAAAGCAAAATGTATTTTATCCTGCTTGTCAACAGCTTGATTTACATTTTACGTGAAATTTTATTCCTGAAAAATATCAGTAGTTTTAATTTATTTTATCATTTTTAAAAAATTATATGTCTATCTGCATCTATATTAGTTTTATCATATTGTTACTTACAGAAACTCTTGCGTTTTGTACTTCTTTAACTTAACTTTATTTATATTTTATCTTTTTAGCTGTACTTTAATATTATATTTAACAATTTTGTTCCTATCTACAGTTTAGACTTCCAAATCTATGGTTCTTTCATGTGCGGTAGAAGTTGAAAAGAATACTTTGATGAAAGATAATATTTGCAAATTTTATCTACATATAAAGAGACAAAACAATGAAATAAATTGCATTTTTTTCAAATATTAATCTCCAAGACTAATTGTGAGAGACACTAATATAATTAAGTATTATAAACTATGTTCTGTTATAGATTTTATGGCAATCTAAAATGTTGTCAAAAAGTAATAAAATGATATTGTAGCGACCAACTGTTGGTTGTTTCATATGAGAGCCGTGAATAAAGTGGTGGCAACATTGGTGGTATAAATATTTTAAATAAATATAAGGTTTTGCTAAGCGTGTGGGAGCGAGGTAATTTTTATTGATGATAGTGATGGAGTTTTCTACTGCGTGTAGCACTGATGGAAAGCTGATGTCTTTTAGAATTTTTTTAAACTGAAAGAACAAGTTGTAATCACAAAATTTTATATCAGGGAAATCAGTAGGTTGTTCTAAGACTTCTTTATGTCACTTTTGCAGCAAATGGTTATTACTCCTACTATATAACAATGAGCCTTGTTATGCAAGCTACAGGTGAATGGTTCCTTAGTTAATGTGCACTTTGCGCCCCGTAATCAGACCCAGATAGGGCTTGACGTCAGTGTAGCTTGCCTTGATATTTTCATCTGCACGTCCAGCATAACTAATGATGGAAATTTTATTATCATATTCCACTAGTTATAGTCTTCGGATTTTATTTTACAAGAGGTGACAGATCGAAGGTGACCGATAATTGGGCCGCAGTAAAATCGAGCGAAAGCAGTCTATGGAGGAGACGGGGCAATCGGACAAGCAAAATGTCGTTTTATTCTGAGACGTGACCACTGTGCTGCTATGTAGACGGACATCAATAAAAGGCGAGCCGCATTCAGGTCATGCGAGAAAAACAAGACATCCACGAACTTAGCTTCCAGATTATTTTTCAGCGCAAGCCGTCGAGGTTTAGAGTCTTGCAAAGATACTTTCGGCTGAGATCAAGATCCGAATCTATTGGACCAAGGCGCACGTGAGGATTTTAAGAAACTAACGGGCGGACCAGCTGAACAAAGAGACTGCGGCAGGAGCAAGACTACTATTGAGACTGTATCAATGGGGCTCGTAAAAAACCGATTGCGGACTAAGACGAGAGAAAGTTGGCAGTAGAAGGATTTGCGCGGATTTAATCTCCACAGTCAACATAGTGCGACAAGCGGCAAGGTACCTTGACTAGCTTACCTTATTAAAATGTGAAAATTGTCAGAAGACCAAGAGAGATGCACCTATGGAGAAATCAAAACGTCATATATCTCCTGCAATACGAAAGAGGAGACCGGGGTTAGGGCGAGTAGTGATGGTTACTAGCAATAAGATGTGACAAGATCAAAGGGTTTTCTATAGTACGCGAGTGGTGTACGTCTTTTGCAGTATTTGAGAACCCGTACGGCAGATTACGTATAGACATGGACTTGGGATGGAAACGGGGGTTCGACCAATGAGTGCTGATTTGCAACATGAAGTTTAAAAACTATAGAAATTTAATTGTTATGAAAGCCAGGGTTTTAAGTAAGATAATGTAGTTGAGGTAGTGCTAGTATATTGTAAGATGGAGTATCAGCTAAGAGTATTTAAGCATTTGCCCTTAAATATTTTGAGTAATAAATTATAATGTCGTACATTGTTAGCAGCATAACCTTCACCCTACCGGATTGCTGTCAAATTTACTTTTGAGGAACGATTCTTGGTGGCTCTATTTCTTTATTTATCTAAGGTTATGGAGAATACAACGTGCCGAAATTTGCCTCATGCCGAGTTTGTTCTTCAGAAAGTGCTACACTGTTTGGTGACTAATCACAATTTTTACAAATAATTTATCGATAATTTAGTTTATTTTGCAACTGTCCAATACGATAACACATTGTTTCCGTGAGCTTCAAGTAGGGCTCTTGGCTTTAACCGTGTTCCATGATAATAACTCTCGCTATACTGGCTGTTGTTAGTGTTATACGAGGTGTGTAGATAAAGTAATGAGACTGATGGTGTCGCGTGCAATCTGGGAACACTAGGGGCTGCCCGTTTGGAGGACAGGTGGGTCGCCACTTGATGCGCGCTCAATGTGAGTAGGAACGCTTGCAAGGCAGTACATTGTCTGGTGATTTGTTTCGTAAAATGTTTTTAGCGAATGCGTTTTGACAATGAGTGACAGTAAGATCGAGCAACGGTGTGTGATTCCGAAAACCTTTTGCTAGAACCAAAGGACAAAAGGAGGAACACGTGCCTTCGAACGTGTTATCACTGGTGACAAGACTTAGGTATTTTAGTACAACCCGAAGCGCCAGAGTTCCTTTATTCATTCGACTTGAGTATGCGTGACTTTTCTCTTTTACGTGTGAAAATGTACCTCAAATAATGTCACTTTGGGATAGTATTAAACATTGAAAAGTCGTAATCGACCAGTTGAAGGCGATTCCAGTATCTACGTTCCAGCAGTGCTATGACGAGTGGAAAACCCGTCTCCAGCGCTGTGTGGTTGCCCAAGGCAATTACTCTAAAGGGGACAATGTTCAGGTGTAACTGTCATTGCCTAATAAAATGACAAAAAATCAGTTTCATTACTTTATTTACACACCTCGTACATATAAACACTGCCATCAACAAACACTGTCCATTACCATAGCGCATGGTCTCTCTTCGGCAATGTGACCATTGCTTATTTACAACCTTGTAATTTAACAATTTTATTATTAAGTGGCGAAGCGAAGCGGAGTAACTTATTAACTTCATGTTGTCGGTCTGTCTGTCCGTCCATCCGTCCGAGCAAAAACTCGAGAACGGCTGGAAATTTCCAAATTCTGTTTTCATCAATCGACAGGTGACCAAAAAGGCTTGTATGCTAGTGATTTTGAAACTGATTGGTCAAAGGTTAGCTAGACTAGAGGGTTCTCAAATTTGGGAGACTGCTTTGCCACTTCGCCATGTGTTGCAAGCTTTGCAGGTTTATTTTAATTTATAATGCATTATTTTTATAATATTTACATGAATTTTGAGATTACCTAAAAATAAAATTACATAAACCACAAGCAATTAATATGTCTTAAAATACACGACACAATATGTACCTGAAAACATCAAAACTTTATTTTCAGAAAAAAGCTGCTAGTTATTGAAGCATAGATATATTTTATACTTAAATGGGGGTAGTATAATTTTATAAAATGGATATTTTACAAACTAAAACAAACAACCGCTCTATTACAGGTGAATAAAATAATTCGAGTTAAAACGTACGGTCTGGAATTTTTACAAATCAGTGCTTCGGTTTGAAATCTATAAATAGCAATAAACACATCGGCATTGTTTGAGTTGGAGCCGAACGAATCAATCACAACTGTTACACACCGCTGGCTGCAAACAAAAGGAAACTTTTAGCAGAATGTGGGGTTGATTATTACGTCGCACTGTGGCTGTTGTTATTTTGACAATTTTTTAAGAACAGGTATATTATTCTGCAAGCCATGTAAACTATAGGATTCAATTTTTTGAAATTCGAATTGTGTCAATCGGAAATATTTTATTGCACCAAAATTAGCGTGAACAGTTGATACGTTAAAATCATTTAAGGGACTTATTTTAGGCTTCTATACATTAAAATGAGAAACCTTATGTAGAGAGTAATGTCGTCTGTCTGTCCATCTGTCCGTCCTTTTGTTTTTCAACTTTTGATCAATGTAGCTTCCAAGCTGGAGACCAGCTTCTGTTTCTGTTATTTCTGATATCTGTCAAGCCTTATAATTTTTGATTTGTGATAGACAGAAAAATAACGTTTTCAGTATTTAACTGAGGACCATAAGTCAATCCCAGACGCCAAAAATCAGCCTAATCGGAAAATTTCGAGATCGGTTTGACGGGAAATGGCCACAAACTTTTGTTTATGTATAATAATAATAATAGAAACAAAATGACTCCATCTTCGATGCAACGTTTGTAAAAAATTCAGCAACCGATTTGTCTTGGTCGATAACAACCGTCACTTGAGTTAGTAGTATTACGGTATTTTGCACAACGATGAAAATCGAGTATCTAGCTGTAATTCAATTTCTCATTACTCTTACTCCTAGTATTATTAAACAACGTTTGAGTGGTGTACAGTAAATCTTTGCCTTTGTATTTCATTATAAAAGGATAGGTAAAATAATTTCGTTTGGTTCGAAAAGCATAAAAAGCGAACCATGTGCAGGTGAAAGAAAAGTTGGAGTTTTTTAAAACAGTTTGGCGATGTGATTCTCCAAAAGTAGTATAATATGAATAAGGTTAGTGCCAAATGGGAAACAGCTTTTTTGTTACTAGTTCAAAAACAGTGACGTATGACTTGTGAACAATTTTTAAATCTCTGTTGAAGAAGTTCTTTAATCCATCGTTGCGGGAGATAAAACCATAGTTCTGCACCATTCCTTAGCAAAAAGTGAGTCAATGGAATGGCGTAGCCTCTACGAAATACGCCCAAAAAGACAAAGGTGGTTTGGGAGTAAATTTATTTTAGCTTAAGATTAACATGTCTTTGACTGACAAGGTCAATGGCATGTGACGCCATTTTTATTTTTTTTAAATTCTTATTTCAATAAATTATTTATAAAAAGATTGAAAATAGCTTCGATAGGAAAGTTTTGTTGAAGTCTACAATAATCAGTTGCATCACTTATAAGACATACTTTTTAGCGATTAAAAAAAATTGACAAATTAGAAATTATATTATTTTCTGAAAAATAACATGGTAAGAAAATCACATAATGCAATATTTAAAGGAAAAATTTATCCTCAATAAATAGCAACAACGAGGTCAGCATCGGCCTTCAAAGCAGAGGACTACAATGTACAGATGAACCAACCTTTTCAAGTGTTTCGCTGATCGTCATTTGGAACACATGGTATTAGCCAGAGCTTCTCATAAATTTTAAGATAAAATATCTAAATTTGTCAAAATCAAAATACCTCATGGGCTTAATGAGCCTTCAAACCAAGAACGGAGAGGATGCTGTTCAACAAAGACTTCAACATACATACGTCCAATTTAGAAAAATTATTTGTTGCAGTATTGTAATACAACAATTGCCCTGATTTAGCACGAAAGCATTTTGAACGCTTGTTGTTGTCTAAATATATACTAAGAAAATTTTTCAATACTTAAAATACACGAAACCTTTATTTCTAAAGATGTTACGTATAGGTTCTTATAGCCGTGCAACAATCTTACAAGATGAAGACCGTTGGACAGTTTTATTTTTTTCAGAGAGCTGAACACTTAGTTATGTAATTATTCTATCCTAGAGTGCTCGAATTATCATTATTTGGAAAATTGTGGTAACCTAAAAATTGACTGTCACCGTCTATTTAAGGAAATATATGTAACTTGTTACTCATTTTTCTACTCATCTGTATTGAAACAGGAAGAAGCTCTTTGCTCCCTCAATTAAAAAAGAGCATCCAAGAAAAGCAGAGGGTGTTACAGTGCGTACAGCCGTTTTCCACATTGATTATCAATAAAAATATCAAAATCTGACTGACGAAATTTTTAACACTGTCTTCGAAGGCGTAACAAACGATCTCCTTGCGACAGCACTTGCTTACAGAGAGGACTACATTGTCCATACTGTCACAAATATACTTAGTGCTTTCGTTGATCAATGCCGGTACTAGTGTTTAAACATCGTGCATCGTTTCAAATTGCAATATTTTAGGATGACAAAAGTCTTGACATAACGGCGCTGGACGTTAGTAAGGAGAGGTAGAAGTGAATAATACTACCGTTGTTTGCCCTAATTTATTATTCAGCAAAATTATATTCTAGAAAAATTTTTAA
Organism: Sinelater perroti; assembly: GCA_036346155.1. NCBI lineage: Eukaryota > Metazoa > Arthropoda > Insecta > Coleoptera > Elateridae > Sinelater > Sinelater perroti. Next base: position 5,284,693 of record JARFIY010000099.1, read on the forward strand.
AATGTGTTTAAATATTAATCTATGCGTTGTACTTACTGTACATATACTTGCAAGTTTTCGAAGTGCAAGCATTTACTGGTTTAAATAAAAATGCAGTGGCTTTTGAATAATTTATCTGATTTTAAAATAGTGCTGCGTCTGTGAGTGATGTCGCAGATGCAACAAATCAAATATCCACTAAGTATTATTATAAATTATTCCTATTACCACACCCTTTCTGTACTATCCTCAAACCTGATCTAGAGGAACGATACTTTCAGGTAAAATTCAGACAAGATCAAACAAAGCTACACCAAATCAAATCAGGTGTGCCACAGGGCAGTGTACTTGGTCCCATCTTGCATCTCATTTTCACAGCAGACTTGCCAACCAATCCACACTCACTCTCTGCTACTTTTGCCGATGACAAGATAATTATGGTGAAACATAGGGATCTGGTTGTTGTAAATCTCCTACAACAGAACCTAGACGAAGTAATACAATAGACCAAAAAATGGTGTGTTAAACTAAATGAAGCAAAATCCTTTCACATAACATATACCAAATGCAAAGAAACATCTCCAGCAGTCATTGTAAACAATTTTCCACTAACTCAACTGAAAGAGGTTAAATACCTAGGCCTGTACCTCGACAAGGGTTTGACTTGGTAGTTCCAAATCTGGAAAAAGCGTAAACAGCTTGATATGAAATATCGTAAACACTACTGGCTTTTTGGTAGAAAATCTAAACTATCGATAACCAACAAGCTTCTCGTATAAATACAACTGGACCTACGACATCCAGCTATGGGGTACAGCAGCCAACTTCAACATCCAAATGTTAGAAAGATTTGAGTGTGAAGTACTACGTGCTATGTGTGATGCGTCATGCTTTGTATGAAACGTAGACATTTTACGTGACTTAAAAGTTGACATGGTTAAAGACGTAGTAAGGAGTTCAGTAAAAAATACCTAAGCAATTTGGAACATTATTCTAATGTGTTCGCTCTAAACCTACTGGGCAATAGTGCAAAGATTCAAAGGCTACATAGACTCAAATCACTAGACCTACCTTAAAGATTTGACTAATTAAGTTAATTAATTAATATTAATTAAGTTATTATTATATAAACCTTATTTTTAAGTAACTTCCGTATTGTAAACCGATGGGTTTCAATCTTTATATCATTGTTTCTTGCAATTTGAATGTCTAACCTAAACTTTGTTTATTGTTGTACAAATAGATTGCAATAAGGAATATATTTACTAAAAAAAAAATTATTCTTGTTCATGATGGTTTTCGCAAAAATATCACACAAAGGGAGTGGGTACAAACAAGTTGCATAAGAGCATGATGAGCGTAAATTAAAAGGATTAGTATTACAAAATAATACTAAAAAATGAACAATATAATTAATTTAAAATACTCTAATACTCGTTCTTCTTACAACTGTTTATAAAAGGCAAAATTGAGAATTTTCTGATTGGAAAATTTTCTTTGGGCAAGATCGAATTTAGTCTCCTAGGAGTAGATGAAAAAGTGACAATCTGGCCCAAACATGAACTTTATAACGTCTACCGTTATAACAGCAGGCAAAATCCGTAGATCTATCACGGGGTGAACGCGGAGCATGACAGTGTGATGACAAACGCGGTGGTGGTAGCTTCCAAGATCGTACCGGAATTATTTTAAAGTATCTTCAACGTAAGTTTAGAGGTCGGCATCAGTTCGTGAGTTAGAAGATACAAACGGTACGATTTATTTCGAGACGACAAAAAGAAGATCGGATCGATCCGGAAAGCTTCCGATTAATGAGTTGCTACCAGTAGTCGGAAGAGCATTACGCCGGATCAAAAGAGCGAATTTCATGACTGTCAATACTGTAATCCGTGCTGGTAAATCTACGAAGTACCTAATTGCGGCTCGAAGTCAAACACGTCAGGAACCTCAAAGAATATTCTGCTTTAATAGCGTTAGATATTGCAGAGATGTTTGATAGCGCGTTGTGGCACAGTTCGAAAGGGGGGACAGGATTACGACGTGACAAGTGCCGAGAGGGTGCCCTTAAGGTTTGTACTCCGGACCGGTACATAAAAAACTGATACACAAAAGTATAATTAGAGTTCAGTTGTAGCAAAGACATGTCGTTAATATGACCTTTGTGAGAAAAGTTCTTACCAACCTAATCATCCTATGTCTTATCAAAGTATTTCGATAGACTGCAAGCGGATAAAGTTTCGCTGTGACATTTGAATTTCTGTATTACTTTTATGACTCTTCTCTTTCAGCAAAATTTTTACACGGGAAGACAAATAAAATTACTTGTCTCCACAAGTTTAGTGAATATGGAAGATGTGGTGGACCAGCAATATAATGTTTAGATATTTTATATATTCTTAGGCTGAGGTTTCCTTAAATAGTTGCGTAAAATTTGATGACACATATGCTTATTTAATTTCAGCTTTTCTGATATTATATTTACAGTAATACGACAGATTTCTGGCATTAACTACCTTACGTATTCCACATCTGCAGCAGTATGTAGAATGTTAATTGACGGTCAAGTCTAACATTGTCTTACAGTAAATTATTTTGCAGCTTTTTATTGGTATTTCTTAGAAAATTGACAACAAACTTGAAAAGGCAATAGTACAAGAAAAATGAAAGAAAACGATTAAGAGATAAATAACTAAAGAGACGGTTAGATAAAAAAATCAAATAAATTAATCGGAACAAAATCGGAAGAAATCATCAAAGATGCATAAGATAGAAAAGAATAGAAGTAGATAATTAAAGTACTTTGATAAGTTATACTTTTTTTGCGATAACATTATTAATAGACAGACTACACAAATAAGCTATATATTTCTTATGTCTGGAATGTTCCTTATTAAGTGGTTTTATTGCTTTTATTTGAAGTCACCATCCCAATCCATGAGTGCATGCCAATGCCAAACAAATTTCTGCAGTTCGTCTACAGGTTCAAAAAATTTCAATAGTTTATTCTATATTGTTCTGCTTTATCCAGCGATTAGCACAAATCATTTTGCCTACACGGATTTGATACAAGGTGGTTCAAATATGACTGGTTGGCGGCGTATCCACTTCCGAACAGTCGTTGTCCGCAAACCGCATGCCTTACAAATTTGATTTGAGCCTTCCGAACAGGTAGAAATCACTTGGGGCCACAACGAATGTGGCAAAATGTTCAATTTCAATTTCCGGAGGGGTTTCATTGTTTTACCCATATGGGGGCATACATTGTCTTGAAGGAAGGCTACCCGCTTTTCACCTGTCTTGCCTTTGGATTGGATCTTTTGCTTTATGTCTGATGCCGGAAGGTCTGAATAATAAGCTGAATTGACTATTCTGGCATCCGTCAGAAAGTTTACATGGATAAATTTCTGCCAGTCCCAGAAAAACGTTGCCATCACTTTTTCTGCCGAACAGGTCTTCCGCGTTCTCCTGGATTTGGGAAAACTGGTATGCGACCACTTGCGTGACGACTACTGGGGCTCGAGAATGAAATAATGTACATTTCATTGGTGTTTAGTATAAACTTTAAAATGTGTACTACCTTTCTCTTCAAACTACTGTAGGAGACGATTGGCAGCTTGCATACGCATCATTTTGTTCGCGCCCGTCAAAGTACGTGGTAATCACCGTGCATTCAACTTGCGATAGTGTAGGTGGTTTTTTATAATGTCTTCTACATTACCAACACTAATGGACAGCATTGTTCCAAGTTCCTTGATAGTACTGCACCTATTCTCAGGAATAAGTGCGTCTGCACGATCACTGTTTGATTCGGTGACGGATGTTTGTAGCCGGCGATGGTTTAGTCTCCACGCGCTCTTTGCCCTTTCTGAAGCACTTACACTACTAAAACACACGAGTCCGTGAGAGACACTCTTCTCTATATTGTTGTTGGAGTTTGTGGTAAATTTTAGCGGGCGGGACGTTTTATCCAACGAGGAATTTGACCACAATGGGTTGTTCCGTGCTTTTCGGTACCTTCTATTCGTTCATCACTCTAGCAACTTCCAAACAGGGCTGAACAGGTTCAAACCCAAACAGGAGAGAGGCTGAAGGCTGTGGCTCTGCTCTCTTAAGATTGCACAGCTGCTGCGCAGTGCAGCTTGTTTACACATAAAATAGTCCCGGTTATATTTGAGCTAATTTGTATCTGCTAGAGACTTGATCATGCAGATTTGTTGTGGTTAAATTTTTCCTTTCACACTTGTTGATCGCCGCCTAATAGTACTGACAAACAGACAGAAGTTTCCTTAGACAGCACTCATTCATCAATGCGTGCACAACCCTCAGCTTAATAGTGCAGGAAAATTCTCCCTGATGGTGAAATCGCTGGAAACAATTTTTATAGAATTTTTTTTATAAGGAATCAGGTATCGCCGAAACATGGGGTTTCAACGCATCAACCACCTCTTCCGAGTCGGCAATCGTAGTTCCCGGAGTTTGTTCTTCAAGTGTGGGAACAAAAAGAGATCGTTAGAGCCCAAATTAGAACTGTACGGTGAATGACTCTTCAATTCAACGTTTTGAGTGCTCAAAAAGCCAGTGGTTTGCGTCGATGTGTGAACTCGCACTGTCATGGTGGAGAATGATCTGACGTCGTTTTTCTTGTTTCTCTGAAAACTTTTGGCAAAAAAATGGTTATACACCATTCATAAATGATCATTTTACGAGCCTTTAAAACCATGGTTACGACATGTCCCGTGTTTTCGAAAAGACAGGCGACTATTTGTTTCGAAGTGCTAACTACTTTTGTTGGGTTTACTGCTGTTTACTTTCGGACTCATCTGCATAAATCTAAGATTCATCATCTGTGACAATGTTGTAAATTGATTTTGAAGCACCGCGGTCGTATTTTTTGAGCATTTCTTTCAAACGTTGACATAAGCCTTTTTTGAGCGGTCGTTAACTTATGCGGGATCCCACGTGCACACAGCTTTTTACTGTTAAATGTTCATGCAATATCAAATGTATGGTAGTCATACTAAGGATGCCTGAATTTTACGATAAGTCACATGATAGTTTTGCTTTATCAGTTTGCGCACGGAATCGATGTTTGCTGGCATCACAGCTGATTTTGGACGCACGAAAATGTTCACGAGTTAACTCCATTATTTGATCGAGAAGAAATTTTCAATTTAATGACAACAAAACAAATAGTCCGTATGACAACACGTTCTTAGTACGAATGCCGTCAAAAATATCAAACTATATGATGCAAATATCAGATCGCACCTAGTACACACAGGGTTGCTAATTTGCAGTAGATATCGTGCAGCCCATGTATCAGGTTACTGACTAGGAGGCAAGAGTTTTCAAAACATCCTCGTACAATAAACTTACAAATCACAATATTCGCATGCGCAGAGAGAGAGGAGAGAGAGAGAGAGAGAGAGAGAGAGAGAGAGAGAGCGAAAGAGAGGAAAAAGAGGGAGAAGTGAGAAAGAAGGGAGGGGAAGAAAGAGAAAATAGGAGAGAGAGATACTGCGGTTTAAACATCCGTTTTAAAATTTAAGTTTTTTTAAATTCCAGATTGTTATTTCATTGCTAACTGTGTAACTTTATTATTTAAAACAGTCATTTTTGTACTATCTAAAACTCTAAGTATGTTACACATTTATCAATACAGTTTGGTGGCATTTCATTTTTTTCTAAATTATTCTGCGCAATTGTTAAGATTAGAATGGTATTACTTATAAGCGCTTTCAACGTTATTTCAAAGTTAAACAGGAGTATGCCAAGAATCCTGATTGTATCTAGAGTAGTGTTTGTATACATCGAAACCTCTAATAATTTTTAAAAGTTAATTATCTAATGGCAGTACTTATTTAATTAGATTACGATACTGTTGATAAATTGATTTCTCTAACTGTTAGCCGTTTTGCAAGACAAGCGTTGACCTTCACATTCAGATTATTGCAGTAGCAAAGTAATTACAATTACAGTATGCTCATTGGAAAAGAATTTATGCGATTAACTTATCGCACGCTGCCTACACGTATAATTTGGTTTTTAATATCCCGTTTTAAAGTTTTATTGCACTATTTTAAGCTTATTACTCTGAAGTAGACAAATGCTCAACTAACTAAATATAATAACTGAAAAAATATATTAGAAGTATCATTCATTAACGTGAAATTGTTTAAACAATAAAGTATAAGCCTAAAAATAGATTAAAAGCACTTCCAATCTTGTGATCGTGGAGTACTAAAGGAATGATGGTCCTTGAACGGCTTAACAAAGATATCGAGACACGCGTATTTTATAGACTATCGTAAAATGTTTGATTGTGTCAGTCGCGGAAAATTTGTAAGTAGCGGATAGAGAAAAGGAACTTATCACCATTTACAATCGTAATGAATAACGTAACGTTAGAACCTATGATTTCTGCAGAAATGCGTCTAGTCAATTTTGATATTTCCTTTTGTTCTGATTATAAGATTGTAATTAGGAAAGCATTGGGCAGAAGAATAGTAAATAAAAGGGGCAATAAAGAAACAAATAGTACAAGGTCTGTCTATAGAATAGCTGAATTAGTTGAAAACTTTGGACTAAAATTAAACAACACGACAACGTAGAAACTCGGGAAAACTCGGAAAATACTTTGTTGTGGGAAATTAGGGAGCATCAGTAAGTGGGGCGTATTTGAATTTAAACAGAGAAAAAATAATTTTGAGGATAGCCCGTGTCACGCCCGTTTTTACACATTGAAAACTGATAAGAAGTCGTCAAACTGAAAAATTGTAATCCGATCTTTCAAATTTACTAAATTAATCAATAATCAAAAAGGCCAGACGAGCACATTAAAATTTAAAACAACAATGGTCTTTTTCCAGATTAATGAGCACCTAAAAGCTTTCAAAAGATTTGAAAATTCTTGGTGAATGGAAAACCGTGTATTTTTTATAAGGATAATGCGTTGGTTCAGTATGTCTATTGACTAATTTTTGATGACGCATAAAATCCTATTTTTAAAGCATTTTCGTGACTATATTCTTTAAAATTAAACTTGCATTAAAAGTAAATCATCATTTTGAAGACGTAAATGAGGCAAATATTTTAGAAAAAGGACTAGCAGTATCGCTCCTAATGATAAAATTTTTTTATGGAGTGATTCAGTGATTGGAGGTGACAAAACTTTTGTTGCAGTTTAAGAGAATTAATTAGTTCGTTGGGGTTTACAACCACTAAAATAAATGATTGAGTGTAAATATCACTATAACTAACCAGCACCATTGCATAAAAAATATAAATAACACTCAATAAGTCTCGGGTCTCACCACTAAATGGAACTTCCAACGAAATATCAGTATGCTATTTCAATAGTGCCAACCTTCAAAAGATTACAGTCTAAATTTCATGATATTTGGTTAATTTGTTACCTAGTTACAGTGCTTTAAGTGACGTTACTTTTGTTATTTTTAAAATAATGGATTCAAAGCAATTTCGTGTGTTAATTTATCATTGCTTTTTAATGAAAAAATACCGTTTAAGCAAAGTAATGGCTTGACAAATATTATCCGGACTCTGCTCCACCCAAAACAATGGTTAAACGTTGGTTTGCTAACTTCAAACGCGGTCGTACAGACACAAATGATGCTGAACGCCCTGGACGTCCATATGAGGCATTTTTTCCAGAAAAGATCGAAAACCCCTAAAAATCATTATGAGCAATCACAAAGTGAAGTTGAGAGAGATAGCTGACACTCTGAAGATATCAGAAGGTAGTGCTTTCACTATTATACGCGAACATTTGGGTATGAGAAAGCTGTTTTCGAAATGGGTGCCGCGTTTGCTCGCACTGGATCAAAAACAACAACGAATTGATGATTCAGACCGCTGTTTTGGCATATTTATGCGCAATAAGTTGGAGTTTTTTCGTCAATATGTAACAATGGATGAAGCATGGATCCACCATTTCACTCCGGAATCAAATCGGTACTCTGCTGAGTGGAGAGCAGCCGGGAAAAGCCATCCTAAGCGACCAAAGCAGTCAGCTGGCAAGGTTATGGCCTCTGTATTTTGGGATGCACATGGTATAATATTCATCGACTATATGGAACATGGAAAAACAATCAGCAGCGACTATTATATTTGGTTGTTGCAGCGTTTGAAGGCCTAAATGGCAAAAATGCACGAATTGGGCTTCGAATTGCTTTCGCACCTACCGTATAGTCCAGATCTGTTCCCCAGCGATTACCACTTCTTTGCCGAACTCAAAAAGATGCTCCCTGGCAAGAGATGTGGCGTGGATGAGGAAATCATCACCGAAACTGAAGCCTATTTTGAAGGCACAGATAAATCGTTCTACAAGGGCAGCATTGAAAAGTTAGAGAAGCATTGGCATGATTGTATCGCCGCCAAAGGAGACTATTTTGATGAATAAAAAAGGATTTTTGCAAAAAATTGTTGTTTTATTTCGTTAGAACTGGGACTTATTAAGTGATGTGTTAGCATTCTCCCAGAATAGTGTAAGAAATAAAGAAAGATATAAAAACTATAAATAAACAAGATGGGGAAACACTCGATAACACAAAGAAAATTTATAAGATTGAAAGTGATTTTTTCCGTATTTAATAGTTTAGATTTTTTTCTAAAGAAGATAATGGGATCACTGGAAACGTATCTTAATGCGTCAATCCGTAATGTCGGTTTTTCTTGATTGTCATCTAGTAGTATGTGATGACGCAATTAAGAGCAGTCGAAATATTTTGCAACAAACATCGCAAAATGTAATTAAATCAAATTTTTCATGGTTGTGGCCAGTGTTAAAGACGTTGAAATAGAAGCAATTAAAACATAATGTACATCAGGTGTTACTGTAGAAATTTCGAAGTGGAAATGGGGAAGTGCAGGTATATAGAAAAAGAATAATTGAAAAACGGCAGTATCAACGATGGTTTAACAAATTTTGACTTGAAAACGTTAGTTTTCAAGACAAAGTTCCACTTGTTTATGAACTGTAGGCTAAAATCTTATTGCAAGAATGCATACATTACTCTACTCTACTTCTGCAACCGTTTACAGACTTTCACAAAACATTTGAGTGGTGTCTAATTTTGGTACATGGATTCTTTACCAATTATAGGACGTCCTTCGATAGCAATGCATGTTAATATGGTCGCTTCGCTTGTTAGACTAAAAAATCATTTTTGCGTAAGCTGACAATTGTGGAGAAATATTAAACCATGTCAGTGTATGGTGTGACTTATGGTCCTTAGAATACTGAAAATGTTATTTCTTTATCTATCACAGATCAAAAATTATAAGGCGTGACAGATGTCAGAAATGACAGAAATAGAAACTTGTCTCCAGCTTGGAAGCTGCCTTAATCAAAAGTTGAAAAATAAAAGAACGGACAGACAGACATTACTTTCTACATAAGGCTTTTCATTTTAATGTATAGAGGCCTAAAAAGAACTCGATAGGTTGGAGAGGAACGAACAGTAAGGTGTTTATTGGTTTTATTTACTAACCTTACTCAGATTTTATAAATACATATGTAATCATATAATATTAAATGAGCGCGTAATACAACAATAACTAAAAAAAGTCTAGAAAAACTAACTTTTTTATATTGTTCTAGTGAGCAAAAGTTGTTCTATAACATGTGTACTAAGTGAATAAAAAATTAGTACAAAGATATAATTTGATTTCTTTTTTTGTGTAACTGGAATTATTAGAATGGTAAAAATAGATCTTTATAGCACTTAGATTTTGGAGACATTTTTAAGATACAGGAAGTAATACCCATAAACTAGGAGAAAATTGTTCAAAAGTCACATTTCGCCAGCAGGATCTTTATTCACTGTTTGAGTACATTATATAATTGGACGATGCTTTCTAAGCATTTATCTTCTGAGCTAAAAGTTGTTTACTAAAGTAAAATCAAAATCATTGCTATTAGACTATTAGTGTTTTTATTAAATTTTATTAAATGTTTAAGTTTGGTTAATGTTAATTTTCAGTTGATTCTCGTTGCAAAATTTCTTGGAGAAAACATTTCATCAAAAAGGAACCAAGAACTGGCATGGGTAAACATAATACTTAAAACTTGTTCAAAGTTGCACATCTTCACCAAACGTACTATTAATGCTTAAGGTACCGGAGAATTAAAATAATTCGGAGCAGATTAAAACCAGCAATGTCAGTACTGGGTCAAGGTGGAGAAGAAGGACTTCGGTACAGCTTGATACTAAGAAGTCTGAAGCGTCTGCACTGTAAGCCAGAATCGGCTCTGTTACTGCGATGAGAAAGGCAAGGAGAAACCATCTTATTATGTCTCCCAAAAATATCCAAAATGGAAACGGATAACATTTTTGAAATAAATACTGACCATCGAAATCGGTATCTAAAATCCGGCAGGAGAAGAGATTCAAGATATTGCAGGGTTTCCTAAGTTGTCACTCAGCAAAATTTCTGCAAAACAGCAATAAAAATATTGCGGGAAGATTATAAAAATATGCACATGAAATGTACCAAGCAGGAAAAGCCAATAATGGTATTTAGGAGATGATCAGACTAGGAATTGACATAATAGGCATTAGGGAGATGCGATGGCTTGGTAGAGGGTAGTGCATAGTTGAAGAATATAAGATTTATTACTCGGGTAATAAGGAGAATCAACATATACATGTAGTAGGAATGGTGCTATCTCGAGAATTGCAAAAATACGTCACAAACGTTATACCCATGACAGAACGAATACTTGTCATACAACTAGAAAGTGCTCCAGTCAGATTAATATTCTTCAAATATATGTTCCCACTGTTGACAGACCGGAAGTTGAAGTAGAACGGTTTTATAAGGCAGTGGCAGACATTTTAAAATAATTTAATAAGCATGATATAACAATAGACATGAGAGACTTTTTTTATTGACAATAATGTTAATTTACAATCTACTTAACAAAAGTATTCAGTAAATGTGATGCTAGGGGAGGCAGTGAAAGAAGAAGTCATCCATTGATGACACTCCCTAGGAGCACCATTTACGGGAGGTTGGTGAGGTCTTCAGGCCATGTTTTCTTCAGTCTTCGTATTGGTGGATGATAAGTGGAAAGCTGGTGAATTAATGGATCTAACTTCTGGTGGTAATTCATCTCATATCTTTTGATTTCATAGACAACGAATGGGACGTCTAGGTCTTGGTGGATTGTTTGGTTGGTTACAAACAAGGGCGCATCAACAATTGCGCGGAGGGTTTTTGACTGAAATTGTTGTAGTCGGTTTAGCACATCCCCAAAGTTGTATACCAAATGTCCAAATTGGTTTCAGCATCGTTTTATAGAGTAGCAGCTTATTTCTGATCGATAGCTTTGAATGTCTACCAAGGAGCCAGTACATTTTACAGTATTTAAGGTTTAATTGTTTGCGCTTAGTTTGTATGTGTTTGTTCCACGTGAGTCGTTGATCAAGATGTAGTCCCAAGTATTTTACGTCGGTTTTTACCGGTACTGGAGCATTGTTAATGCTGACAGGCGGGCAAATATTGGTTTTCATAGTAAATGTTATTTGGGCTGACTTTGATTGATTAACTTTTATGCGCCACTTATCTAACCATGTGCTAATTATATTGAGGTGTTGTTGGAGGTTGGAAGTTGCACTATCCGCATTTTCATGGGTGGAAAGTATTGCCGTGTCGTCAGCGAAGGTAGCAGTCACAGTACTGTCAGTTTCTGGTAGGTCAGCAGTATAGGCAAGGTAAAGGAGGGGGCCCAGGACGGTTCCCTGCGGGACACCGGATTTGATAGGGTAATATGGAGATGGTTCGTTATCGCAATTGACAGGGTAATACCGGTCAGTTAGGTATGACTTAAGGAGCAAGTAATAGTAGTTCGGTAATGACTCTTTTAGTTTATATAGCAGTCCTGTGTGCCAAACCTTGTCGAAGGCCTGGGACACGTCCAGGAACACAGCGGCGCAATACTTCTTTTCTTCTAGGGAGGACGAGAATTCATTTACTATTCTGTGCGTTTGATGTGTGGTTGAATGACCCATGAGAGATTTGAAGGTCAAGACGGAGAAAGGAAAGGTTGGTGAAATTGTTGATGAACACGGTTTAGGCACAAGGAACGCGCGAGGCGTAGATTTATTGAATTTGCAGAAGAAAAAGAACTCGTAATATTAAATACATTTTTTAAACATTCTCCACGTCGGCTCTATATGAGGATTTCATTACAAGATCGAGATAGAAATATAGTGAGGAACCAGATCCACTACCTGCTTGTCAACAAACGATTTCGCAATAATTGCTTGTAAGTTAAGGCATACCCGGGTGCGGATATTTGGTCTTATATATGTCTTCCAGGTGCTGCTGCATAGAGTTGAGGCGTGGACTCTGACAGAGTTTTCTGAGAATTTGGTGACAGACCACATCACTAATTAGGGAAACAAATAACTGTCTTTGACAATAAAACTAGAATATCTGGGACATATGTGGAATTATCAACGGTATGAGTTATTACAACTAATTTTGCAAGGGAAGGTGGAAGGCAGGAGAGGCCCGGGAAGGAGGATATCGTGCCTGGAAAACTTACGTGTACGGTACAACACAACAATGACGGGACGTTTACGAGCTGTAATTGATAAGGTGTGCGTTGCCAAGATGATCGCTAACATTCGAAACGGATGGGCACCGCAAGAAGGAAAAGATAACACATTTATTGTTAATACATTAGTTGACCTAAATTTAGATGATATTGCAATCAGATGTATCGGATAATTGCGTGACTCAGCAGTCGAAACTGATACGTGCATATTCAAACGTTTTATTTTTTAACACAGAAATGAAAATTTTGTAAACCATTTTAATAGAACATCATTGAATAGCTTTACAGGAATCTTCTACAAATTTGTTTGTCCGCCTTGTCTCAGAAAGTTATCGCAAAGAACTAAAAATAAATAAATAAATAAACTACATAAAAAATCCCTCAATAACGAGAAAAGAGTACTGTTCATTTGTTTATTCAACAAACTATTAATAATTATTCGTCACGGTTATATCCCTTTTATGATTCACATTTTGTTAATAGCTGTGCTTGTATTATTAGTGTACTAAATAGTTATGCTATTATATAATTTGCTTTTATGAAAAATCAACTATTAAACCAATTGGGCTTAAATGTGTACAAGATTGGATATAAAGGTGAGTAGTTAAGCAGAAAGAAAAACACCAAATTAAATTGTGGACATACTGGAAGATTACAATCAGCACCGTTAAATATGTAACTAAATGTGTCATTCATTATCATTAATAATACTCATCGTGTTGAATGTATCAGTAACGTCATGCGATAGAATTCGAGAACCACTCAGGCCGCGATTACACCACGTATTGTATAAACACACAACTTTTGTTATCAGAAGCAAACAAGGGAATGTTTCTCTACGGATTAGTTTTTATCTTCCAAGTATTGAACGTGCCGACTTTTGATCCTATGACACGCTGGGGAATGACGATAACTTATTGCGTGTCCCCAATTCAATTCCGGTATCTGTTTGCTTATACAGTGTAATTTTTTAGGTGCTGTAAACATAAAGCAACTAATTTTTTTATTATTAACTCCTTTAAGCTTACAATCTGTCCGATGGACAATAAGTAATTAATATGTAGAGAGTGACAGATTACATTAATGACATGCAGGAGATAACCTCCAGCGAAGTTACTCCTTTAAAAATATCTTAAGTAAGACAATATGACAACAGATAGTAGGTGTCTGTAGATATGCTAATCCTAATTAAATCTGTCTATTAGGTCATTTGGTTTGAATCTCTTAAGCCTACGCACTTCACCAATAGCGTTTGTGAATAAATCACGCGCGAGCGCATTAGGGTGGACTTTAGTTCTGGCACTGTACGTTTCACTAAACCGTTTGATTTCGACTTTAATCGATGACACTTGTAAATCGTTTGAAATTGTTGTGTTGGGAACATACCAGGGGGCATCAACTATTGTTCGTAAGATTTTATTCTGAAACCGTTGTAAGATTGCCAGATTAGAGTTACTTGCACAACCCCACAGCTGTATCCCATACGTCCAGATAGGTTTGAGGATTACCTTGTAGAGTAACAATTTATTGTCCATGGTTAACTGCGACCTTCTACCGATCAGCCAATACATTTGTCTAAATTTCAGGCCAAGTTGCTTTCGTTTCGTGAAAATATGTTTTTTCCATGTTAGGCGTCTGTCCAAATGCATACACAAATATTTTGTGTCATCTGCCTGGTTCAACTGATGACCGTTTAGCACTACCGGAGGACACGTGTCTCTATTTAGAGTGTATGTCACGTGTGCTGATTTATGTTCATTAGCTTGGATTTTCCAGTTAGTGAGCCAAGTTTGTATGAGGTTTAAGTGGTCCTGAAGATGTTGGGATGCGATTGTTGGGTCGGAGTGTATTGCTAGTACTGCGGTATCGTCCGCATACGTAGCAACTGCAGTACCGTTACTCGTTGGAAGGTCAGCCATATATATCGTGTATAAGACACTACCCTGTGGCACGCCTGACTGGATTGGGACTAGTTTTTTTTACGAAAAAGTGTCTGAAGCGACTAAATAAAGTAGTAACTCTCAAACAGAACGTATTAAATCTGCAATCAAGAATGCTGTAATATTTTTGATGAAAAACTAAATTTACTCGTTTATACCTTAAACAGATAACTAATATAATACAAAAATGCAATACATCAAAAATCTGCAATAATTTTAAATTTATTATTAAAATTCATGTTTAACAATGAATAGGGATGCGGAATACATTTGTGTTAACTCCACAATATTTCCATAGATTAAAATATCTGAGTTTCTTCATTTTTGGTTTATAATATATGAGTATTTGTTTGATATTAACATCTGTATTGCATATTACAAAAATTATTTCTGGAGTCCTTAGCTATTGGTTACCATAATTAAAGAACTATGAAATTTAGTCTCAACAATTGTGTTACCAACAAATGTTGAGACTAATGACTTGCACATTTTTTAGAACAATTGATAAAAAATGTTGACTATTTATAAAGTAAATTTATAAGTAAAATTATTTTTAACTACGGAAAGTCAATTATGCATGTTAATGTTAAACTAAAAAAAACTTTTTGCAAAAGAGAAATTCTACGTTAGATTAATTTCAATATATAAGGATACCGTTTAAGTCTGAAATTATTTATATTATCAATTGAAGCGTAGACCAAATGTCTGAATTCATTACGACGTTTTTTGAAATCAGTTTTCCCCAAAATTTTGTTTTTGTCGGTGCCAGTGTGTTAATTATATATGTACTTCGAATATTTCGTTATAGTAGTCTATCCTAAAATTTGTAATTGTCGACAGGTCTACTAATAAATCAAATAAGACCCTAACAGCCCACGTAATATTTGGGCCCGTTACGGAAAAAATGTCGCAGGCTGATTAGACCTCGCTGCTTTTATTGCCAAAAACTCTCCTTTTTCTTCAAGACCAGCAGCCACTGCTGGGCTCGTCCACCCAAATTAGCAATGAGGTTGTAGATGAGCATTGTATTTCAATCAGATAGCACGAATGCAACAACCAACTTAATAAAAATTGTCGTTCAGAAATATATAAGTACTAACAAGAAATAGTTGAAAGTCACCCATGATAAATTTTATAATCTTAAGCAGTAATATTACATTAATTAATTAATTAATTAATAAGGGGATAAAATTACTAAAACCCAACAACATGTTGGTTTGAGAACCATATTCAAATAAGAAAATGTCCACAACATTTTAAGTACAACACCCTTTGTTGCGGCCGAATCGTGCCTTTTATTTAATTAGTCAAAGATATTCTATTTTAGTTAAAATTAGAGTTTTACTCGCTTTCTGTTAGAACTGTTTAAAAATACATACATTATCGGGTATGCCGCTATCTACAAATCCAGCCAGTGTTCCGCTCCGCGTCGAGCTGTTCACCCGCTCTGTACTGGATCTACCTTCTCGCTGTAAAACCGCATTTTATTCTAACCCAGCTTACGTCCTGGATGTGCCTTTGATAAAGCCGTCTTAATGTCTGCTGTCTTTGAGCCTAAAATTAATGCCGTGGCCGAAAGGGACAACGCTTTCTATGAGTTCTTTCTCATGAGTTACCATAAACCTTTTTCTATTAGAGGATCTGGGTATCATTAAGGAAAAGCTGTGCCCGAAGGCGAGGACAACCGAGGAAAGTGGCGAGTGTGATTTTGTTTGCACTTTTCTTATTTTTTTTCCTAACGCATTTTATCTTTTGCAACCAGCGCCTACTACGCGTTCCTGGGATTGCGTATTTACTATTACAAAGGAAAGTAGTTATAGCGAGACAGTGCTGAGGAAATTTGATAACTGAATGCAGGCTGATGTAATTACTTTAAAACCGTTTAAAAGGACAAGTTGTTTTTCTTGTGTCAGAACGAAGTACAGAGAGTACTATATCTCACGTTGGGCGATATAGCAAGCACCGCGCTTTAGACGACTGCTATTATTACCCCTTGTTCGAAGTGAATGCAGGGACTTAATTATTTTTAGTGACTTAGTAGGCCACCTGCGAGGCATTCAACCTCAGAATTGAACTCGGGTCTGTGCATACTCAAACCACGAAGCTACACTGGCATTAACTTTTTTTTTTATTTTAAAGTTTGCATATTTACAATCCACTCAATTTGAGTAATGAGCAAATTATTTGATATTATATACCAGTGCTGGTATCCCAAATAATTACACTAAATAAGATTGTGTGGCCAATGGCGCTTAAGTCTTCTGGTCGCTGGGACGTTGGCGAGCTGTTGTATTAATTCATTGTGATGGTCAGCTAGTTTTTGATGGTATGCACTTGAGAGTCTCTGTATTTTTTCAGCAACGTAAGGTATGTTTAGGTCTGTGTGGAGTGTGTTGTTGATTACATACCAAGGAGCGTTTGTTAGATTTCGTAAAGTTTTAGATTGAAACCTCTGAAGTATCTTGGTGTGCGAAGCCTTGGCGCAACCCCAGAGCTGAATCCCGTAGGTCCAGATGGGTTTGAGTATCACCTTGTACAGGAGCAGCTTGTTAGATAATGAAAGTTGGGAATGCCTGCCGATTAACCAGTCCATTTGTTTTGTTTTGAGGTCAAGTTGTTTGCGTTTGACTGTAATATGTGTTTCCCAGGTAAGTTGATGGTCGAGATGCAGCCCAAGGAATTTGACTTCGGTCCTTACTGATAATGGGGTGTTGTTGATTGTTGTTGACTGGCAGACCGTGCGTTTGTTAGTAAAAGTCACTTGAGTTGATTTGGTATGATTAACGGTAATTCTCCACTTCCTGAACCAGTCGCCTAGTAGATCGAGGTGTCTCTGTAACTGATCCAAGACAGCTGTGTCGTCAGCGAATGTTGCTATTAATGTTTTCGGTGTATTTGGAGCGTCTGCTGTATAGATGAGGTATAGGAGTGGACCCAACATACTGCCCTGTGACACTCCTGAGTTGATTTGGCAATATTTTGATACAGAGTTGTTCAGTTTGATTTGGAAAACCCGTTCACTGAGACATGACTTTAGGGTTAAGTAGAGTTGACTAGGGAAGTGTTTTATTTTATAAAACCATACCTTATCGAAGACCTGCTGTATGTCCAAAAACGCCGCTGCACAAACTTTTTTCGTCTCAAAACTTTCCATGATTTTGGTAACTATCCGATGGCTTTGTTGTACTGTTGAATGGCCTTCTCAAAAACCTCGACTGTTTTATGGATTCGCTTAACGAGTAGTTTCTCAAAGATTTTGGGTAGGAGAGGAAGAAGGCTTATTGGTCTATAAGATGAGCTTTGTGAGGGAGGCTCCCCAGGCTTAGCTAGCAACTAGCTTAACTAAAGTAAATACAAGTTCCAAACTATACAGTTATCGTAATATTGTTGCTTCGTCAGCAAGCCTTAATGAGAAGAATAAAGCATCAGCATTAAAAAAAAGTTATAACCACAAATGATGATTATCAGAAATACGAAAGTGGCTATTTCAGCTTGTGAAGTTCTATTTTGATTTTTAAACTGTTGACATTTCGCTTATAATTAATTGTATTGGATGTTCAGGTGATTTAAAATCAACATTAGTTAAAAATATAGGGCTTAGGAGAGATTGAAGTAAAAGCACTTAATAAAGTCTCCTGCTTTTGAATACGCTGTATCTTTAATATTCTACAACTAGTTATGTGTTATTATTAGATGGGGAGTTTATTGAATTTTTTATGAAATTAATGTAAAGTGCCACGGCATAATTCTTAGATGAAAATACTAAATAGGCAAGTTGGAAAATATGCAGTATTGCCAGACGTCACATTTGATTGGCGAGTTTTATAAATCAAATTTCGTCACGTTGTTAGGGATTTTACTCTTATTAGTCCTAATTTTGCTTCTTTCAATTTATTTAATTTTCAACGAATTATTATAAAAAGTTGCTTGACTTTTAATAAATGTTTATCAAACCATTGCATTACGATTTATTTAATAATTAAAATGTTTTTAATTTAATTCTCAGAATTACTTTAGAAAATACGTTTCCTAAATATTTCATATATATTAATCAAAATTTAAATAAACAGGATGGGACATATGTTTTTTATGGGTGGATATGCAGTTCTTAGCTTTTTTACTTTATTACAAAGCAAAAAATTACAATAGCGTATATAAATGTAAGAAGACGGGTTTTCTTTTTTAGTCAGTACCAGATCAATAAATCACCTGCTAGTTTATCATTGTATAGTAAAAATACAGTGGAAATAGGACTGCAGTATTTCGTTATGTAAAAGAAACATGTTGGATAAACGATATAACAGATTTTAAAAATACATATATAAATTGGCATAAAACAAACAGATAAAGTTAGTATTATTTATTTAATTTAAATTTTGATAGTGACGTAATAGGATAAGAACGTGTGTCATTAGTTGCGGCTGTTTGTCTATGTTTTTATTAGTATTGCTTTCCTTTTTCCACTTATACAGTGTATACTTTTTATTCTATTACGTCACTTTAGACGAGAAACTGCTTTTAATATTTTTCATGAAAATTATAATTCTTCAAAAAAAACCTAAACAATGCAGAAATTTTATATTTTAGCGGAATAGGTAATAAGATTTTAAAAATTGGTGTTTTCATTTGAAACTTCGGTTATATTGTAGATTGAAATGCGCGGGCAGTGCGTGTGTAAAGATTAGTGCTACTATAGAATGTTGCTAAAACGCACATAAGGAAAAGTACTGAGACATTCGCGTAGTTCTGTGAAAAACCATGAAAGCCATCATCGCCAGCGATGAACGACATAGTTTCTTTGGAGGAAGGAGCTTCAATCAACCGTATGAATTAGTAGCTATGTGTAGAAATATAATACCGAGTTGTAGAATTTTTGCTTATATATTGGAGTTTAAAGATGTTGAAAACTACCAAAAAGGCAAAACAACTGATGTCTGACGAACAAGTCTGTCCCGCAAACTTGCATGAGAATTTGAAGGTAAAGAAGATATGGATTTCCCATACCTCAAAACTCAAGCAGTTGTAAAGTGTGGATTCGAAGACGTTTTTTGAGTTTCTGGTCACAACAGACGAGCCCAATGACGAACTTTAATTGCTTGTCCACAAGCGGTGCTGTGTTACGCCCAAGGAATGGTTTGGGAAGAATGACCTACTACTGATTAATAGAAGAAGATTCTCTTAAGTTATCTGACTATTGAAAAATTAATTAAAGTAACTGAATTTAAACAACAATGCAAAATAACACAGTTGAAGTATACGTTATAAAGCACTCTATAAAAAAAACATTGAGTTGTTATAAGCAAACTAAGCTACGAGTTAAGAAACGTCCAATACGTTACACGCCAAGAACAGTTGAGAGAGAAAAATATAATCAAAACATCTAGAAATTGTAGCTACAAAAAAACCCATTAAATGAATCACAATTATATCCGATATCTATAGAGGTACTGTAAATTTTTAACTTGGAAGATGTAACACATCACTCAATAAATCCCGTTCCTAGATAATAAAACAACAATTTTTTGCAAAAATTCTTCTTTATTAATCAGAATAGTCTCCTTTGGCAGCGTTACCATCATGCCAATGCTTTTCTAACTTTTCAATGCTGCCCTTGTAGAACGATTTATCTTTTCCTTCAAAATAGGCTTCAGTTTCGGCAATCACTTCTTCATCCGAGCGAAATCTCTTACCATGGGGCATTTTTTGAGTTCTGCAAAGAGGTGGCAATCACTGGGGTCAGATCCGGACTATACGGTGGGTGCGAAAGCAATTCGAAGTCTAATTCGTGCATTTTTGCCATTGTTTTGAGCGATTTGTGATACGATGCGTTGGCTTGGTGAAACAAATTTTTTTCTTTACCAAATGTAGTCTTTTTACGGTTTCGGCCTTCAAACGCTCCAACAACCTAATATAATAGTCGCTGTTGATTGTTTTTCCACGTTCCATATGATTCGATGAATATTATACCGTGTGCATCCCAAAATACAGGTCATAACCTTGCCAGCTAACTGCTGCGTCTTTGGTCGCTTCGGATGGCATTCACTGGCTGCTCTCCACTCAGCAGACTGCCGATTTGATTCCGGAGTGAAATGGTGGCCCATGTTTCATCCATTGTCACATATTGATGCAAAAACTCATACTTATTGCGCATAAATGTGTCCAAACAGCGCTCTAAATCATCAATTCGTTGTTGTTTTTGTTCCGGTATAAGCAAACGCGGCACCCATTTCGAAAACAGCTTTCTCATACCCAAATATTCGTGTATAATAATGAAAGCACTATCTTCTGATATCTCCAGCTACCTCTCTCAACTTCACTTTGCGCTTGCCAATAATGATTTTTTAGGGGTTTTCCGATGTTTTCTGGAATAACTGCCTCATTTGGACGTCTAGGGCGTTCAGCATCATTTGTGTCTGTACGACCGCGTTTGAAATTAACAAACCAACTTTTAACTGTTGTTTTGGATGGAGCAGAGTCCGGGAAACATTTGTCAAGCTAGTGTGTTGCTGAAACGTTTTTTTAATTAAAAAGCAATGATAAATCAACACACGAAATTGTTTTGAATCCATTATTTTGAAAATAACAAAAGTAGTGCCAGTTAAAGCACTAACTCGGTAACAAATTGATCAAATGTCATGAAATTTTGACTGTAATCTTTTGAAGGTTAGCGTTATTGAAATATTATATCAATATTTCGTTAGAGGTTCCATCTAGTGGTCAGGCCCGGGACTTATTGAATGATGTGTTAATGATACATTACAAAACATCGAAGATGTTTATTTTTCTCGTTTTTGGTTAGAAGCGTATTGAAAATGTTTATTTCTTTCTCTTTTATCTTACCAATTATTATGCATCTTTATGAGATTTATATTTTAAACAAATAGTTAATTAATTAAACAGAGAAAACGTCAACTAAGTAAAAAAAGAACGAAAAAATGACTCTTATGTATTAAAATTACTAGTTATTTCAAATAAGAAAATTTCAAGAAGAAAGAGTTTGAGCTGTTTGTTTTGTAAAATATGGAATAGGTTACACATGCGAATTACAGACTGAAAGTCGTCCATGCCTCTAGCATTATTGGATATTTGTTTCGTCCACCGACAAGTTTTGCAAAATCTATGTTTGTCTAGAGTATGAGGTATTGTGTTTATTTGGGGATTATCTAGGGTCATGGTTTTTTTTTAGTTTTGCAATTTTAGCGTGAGTTTCAATCTGAGAGTAGTGCAAGCAGAAATAGATGCTGGTGTGAGCTATGGATGACTATTTTTCTTCTTCTCGGCGATCATTGTATTATAAATTCATATTGACTATTTTTTAAAGTTATTTTATATATTTTTGAGAAAAGAAAATATTTACTGCAATTGCTGCTTAGACAAATAACTGTTCGGATAACCATCAATTATTGTACGTCAATAATTATTAGTAGATAAGGCACTGTAAGAAGCAAACAATAACTTATCTTAAAGATAACAAAACATTTATTATAGCTTTAATATAATTATTTGATTTATTTCCTCTAGTTGATATTATAGAAAAATTAGAATTTATTTCAGATCATTTACTGTATCATTTCTTATAAATAGAAAATATACAAAATCTCTATTATGCATAATTATTACATTGGTTGTGCGATGTAACGTAGCAGTAGTGAGATTATGACTTTATTAGCCGGGCCAGTTTGAGTTAGACATTGGTGGGTGAGGACATGTACTCGTAGTATGTTGTCGCCACTTTTGCAATAATAGAACGAACAGAACAGCGAATCTGCACCAATTTTCTTTTCGAAAAGCTTTTGAGACGATGCAATAAGTGCACGAATAAAGCAATGGTACCAACAATTCAGAAGAAACTGTTAAAAGTCTACTAGTAGCAATCAACAAGAATTGGCGATTGACATTTTGAGAACTGTAGGGTAGTCAATAATATTTTCTATTACGGTCGGCTACTGATATTTTGACAGATGCCAATATGAATGTTTTATAAAAGAATAGTGAGTTATTATTGTTAAAATGCACTACAAATTGTATAAAAGTTTTCGAGGACGGTACGAGCATTCCCAGTAATGTTTGATCGAAGTATTGCAATAGGTGAATCAACTATAGATTGATATAGCTATAGATGCAACTGGATCTTTAATGAATAAATGACTTCGTGAGTATTATGGAGGGATAAGTTCCATGAAAGTCTTGACAGTTAGCTATATCATAAATCCGAAAACATCGACTTCTCAGGACAATTAACACTAACGACTTATTGATCGGTATGTATTTTGAGCAGATGGCAAGATAAGCTCATATTTCTTCATTCTTGTTATTACATAACGCCCTAGTTTTTAGCACCTACTAGGCGAGATGGATCTGGATAAATGTGGTTCTAGCAGAACTGTGCCACCTGCTGTACAGCTCAAACAACAATAAATTTACTGTGCCAAGAATTTCCTGGTTACATGATTCTATGAAATATCGACAAAAAATTGACCAACAAAATGTGATTTAACATCGTACGACTTCTTTTTGTGAGGTTACCTCTAATTTAAGTTGTAGCCAGCAATCCTCAAATAGTTAATGAAACTAAGTACGAAAATCTTCGTGATGTCAATGAAATTAATCAAAATATGTGCGAAATTGTAATGAAATTTTTTGGTTAAAGAACAAAGACATGTAGCTTTAGCTAAGATGGCCATTTCCCAGACATAGTTTTGCATATTAAGTCAGAGATAAAATGAATTCAACGGTCGTTTCATTGAAAATTGAAATCCGCATTCAATTTGGGTCACAATTTAGAAGATGAGCAGGAAATTATAAATACTAAATGTTGTTAAATAGATTGACAAATCGTCGTGGTAGGAAATGCGTTGTAGTAAAATTTGTTTCTCTCTTGCTATTACCAGAGTAGAAGAAACATTGTGCTGCTGTTGCTAATGACCTGCTTCACACGGCTATCAATGCACTAGATTTCCTCAAAAAGTTTATAACCAGAGGTGAAATGTGGACATGTCCTGGTTTGCCAAGTGCAAAAAAGATGCTTCAAATGGACTGAAGTTATTACAAAGTTTCTAGTTTCTACCATTTTTGACTAAATATGCAGATTTTCTCTATGATAATTGAATTTTTTTTGTATTATATGGCTTTCTAATTTCAGAACCAACCTTGTGTGATTTTACTTTTTACTATTCAAATTATATTATAGATACTAACGTTTTAATTATTTTCTTGGTTTATTATTTTTTCTAATCTTCATTTGTAGTCATGAATATTATTTCGCTCATTTTTTGTGGTTCTTTACTAAACACTACTTCCTGAGACATTTAATTAAATATTAGAAATAATTTCTCTGATCTTCACATTATTAATCATATGGCTATAGATTTGTATTTTTTATAGTTTTTTTCATTTTCTTTTTTTACATGAAGTTCATCACAAAGACATGAAAATAATGCCAATCGACAAAGTTTTCAGTCTAAGGAAAGCTTCCTAACGATTTTTTTCACGGTTCTAACTCCCTGGGAGCACAACCTGCGAACTGAGAGCTTAGGCTCTTGTACGTTCGTCGTCTCTGCCCGGTCGTCGCACACCATATCTGATGCGGGGCGATGTGGCAAGCTCCGCGCCTTAGACGACCGCTATTGTTGCCCCTTGTTCGAGTGAACGCAGGTACTCAATTATTTTTAGTGACAGATTAGGCCATCCGCCAGGCTTTACAAAGCTCCGGGAATGGAACCCGGGTCCGTCCGCACCGCAACCCGCGCCTCGACCGCTTGGGCCACTATTGAAGAAATTAAGGGGGAAAAGTACACATTAAGGAGTCTACTCTTTTAATTGTTTTGTCTTCCTTCTTAGTGCATGTAGTTTCCTACATGGGCAAAGTAAGATCACAAATTATTGTATGCCCTGACGTTATCTGATCTGATTGTCTTTTATAAGGATTAAGAACTACTGGAGAATTTTTGTAACCCACAAACTAATTATGTCTTATATCTAAACAATAAATAAATAGTGAATTGTGTTTATGATCGGAATTGACTTGAATGGTCAAACAATTGGTTATTGCTTGAAAGTAGCAAAGCCCTGATTTATATTAAATTTACTTTTAGTTTCTTGTCAAATATTTGCTATTTTTATGTTTTTCTGCAAATCTTGCTAGAAATTTTGTATTTCAGTTTATTTGCTTTTACGTGTAGTCGGTGAAAATTTAAATGTTTTATCGATTTTTCCTGTAATTGTAGATGTTTATCGCACTAAAGATACGCTGCCACAACCTTAATTGATAATGTATTTTAGCTATAGTAGAAGCAATTCACAACGAAAAAGAACTAAATTGAATTTAAAAATATCCAACATAATAAAGCAAATAAAATGTTAAAACCCGTTTTGTATACAGCCCAGACATGGCAGAACAATTACCGCAAGTTTCTAAATTAAATCACCCGCTTTTCCCGTAAACTTCATTTTTAAATCCCAGCTTGGTCATCTGTCACGTAATTTATGCCACTATCAGTCCCATTAAGCCGGTTCGGATAATCCGACACGGCAATTAGAGCGGTGTTAATGACCTGGAACGACGTTATGGCATCTTTCGCGTCAGATTTACTAGCCTCCTCCCTGATTTGCATACAACAGATCTTGTAGTTTTCAAGACGGACACGACTACAAATCGAAGGAAATTTGATGCTAAATCTTCCTAGAGCACCAACGAAATTTACCGTCCAAACGGCTTTACCGCAATTGATGACGCGACCTACTTGGCGTTCCCGGTAAAATCTGGTTTTGCGTAACGCAAATGAGTGATTTTCGGAATGCGCGGAATGCTGACGAGCGCTTCCGGCTGTGTTTCCTTTGAAACGTTAAGGTAGCAAATTTAGTTTCATTTTTAGTATCACTCACTGGAATATGAGTAATATTTCTAGCAAGGTACTAAAGTACGAGGTATGTCGATCAAGTTGTAAGACAAAACAGAAATCTTCTTTTCTTCTGATCTACATAATTATATTAATTTTAATTTGCTGTTTTTTTTTGTCAGTAACTTCTGATGAATAATTTTATTGAGATGTCCGTTCGGCTTTTCTACTTTAAGTATTTAAATTTTTTTTTGCTTAATTGTATATTATTTTTCGTAATTTGTTTTGGCATCTTTAGAAGAATTGTATTTTGCAGCTTATTTATATATTTTTTATTTTCAAATTGCCAATTTACAATCTACTTAATAAAGAGTAATAAGTAAATGATGCGACAACGTTAGTGTTTGATACGAGTAGGGCACCATCCACTGACGGGCCTCCACGAATCATTTAGTTAGGTTTTCTGGTCTATCTATTCTTCTCATCTCAGGCTGGTGGGAGTAGAGGTCGACAATGAGATGGTTGGTACGATTTAAAACGCGTGTTTTGCTTTTGGCAGCAGGATTCTTTATGATTTCAGTAAGGAAGGGAATTTTAAGGTTCAAATGAAAGGTTTGATTGCTCACGTACCAGGGAGCATTGGCAAGAGTACAGAGGGTTTCTGATTGATAGAATTGAGAAATTTTGATGCTCGATAGCTTGCTGCAGCACCAAAGTTCGATCCTGTAGGATCATATAGGTTCTAGAATAACATTATAGAGCTAAATCTTGTTTTCTAGGGTCAATTGGAGTGACGTCCAACACATAGTTCTAGCCAATAGATATTTTTAATCTTCAAATTTAATCGCTGTTTTTTGGCTTTTATTTCCAGGTAAATCGTTGGTCTAGGTCAGAGGCTCCCAAACTTTTTTCTCATATACCACTTTGAAAGTTTTGCTGGTTCCGGTGGACCCCCTGCAGCTACATTTCTACCATATTCCCAAAACTTGAAAAAAATGTGAAGATTAGATCTAACTATGGAAATTTGCGTTGCGGCTGAGTTATTGGTTAATTAATTAATTGATTGTGCTGTGAGTGGATGTCAAAAAAGCAAAGTTAGCCAATCAAAAAAGTCATTCCATCCAACTTTACTCCTTTGACATCTACCCACAACACAAGAAACCAATCAATTCTCACATATTTTATTTAGAAAACTCCCCATTCGGAGTGGTAAAAGTAAAAAGAAAAATAGTATATTTCCTTATGTTGTATTTATTCAAATATGTAATTATTATACTATTCATTATTATTGTTATCATATTACATTGTAATATAATTAAAATAAAATATTAATAACGTAACGTAACTTCTACAATGACAATCACAAAATAGCCATAATTTTAGTGGGAGGGATGTACTTGATGTACTTGATATTTGGCTTCAGTTCTGTTAGGAATAACCGCAAATCTCCCCGTTCTGTGATATTCAATCTGCTCCTTTTTTTGTTAAAAGGTTCGTAACGACACTAAAACTTTTCTCGACAAGCTATGACGAGGGAAACGCTATCAAAAGCTTTCTCGCAATTCCCCACAGTCCAGGATATTTTTCGGGTATTTTTGCCTGCAGCCAAAATCTTTGATACCCTCTTTTAAATTTCACCTTCAGTTCCTCATTAGTGCTAAGCTCGAGTAGCTCCTCTTGTAATATCACACTTTCCACTTTCGTTTCATCAAGTGGATTTATGATCCATGGTGGTATTTCCATCGTCAGAATATCTTCAAATCTGATTTTAAAGTCATCATGCAGGGCAATTAAATGTTGAACGTGTGTGTGAATATCCTCATCAAGGCATTCTACCTGTGACAAGTTTGAAAATTGAGAAAATTCGCGCAGACTAATATTTTGCTTCATAAATTTCAATTTTCCAAGAGAAGCTGAAATTACACCCTTTGTTTTTATTAAATCGAGGCTGTCCCCTTATAATTGTAAGTTAATGTCATTAAATTTTTTGAACAAATCTGTCAAATACGCGATGTCTGCTTCCAAATTGATCAGGTTTTCTTTTAAATCTGGATCTTTACTTTCCAGAAACTCTAAACTGATTCAAAAAGTGAGAAAAATCTTGTTAAACATGCACCTTTCGACAACCAGCGTATTTCAGTATGTAAGAGCAATCGTTGGAAGTCTTCATCATTTTCATCGCACAATTGTGCAAATAAACGCATATTCAATGCATTGCTTCTTATTTTGTTAACTGCATTAATCACAAATTGAAGCGATTGGTGCAATTTAGGACTCAAATTTTTCGCTACTAGGTGTTGTCAGTGGATGACACAATGAATTGCAGTTACCTCTGATATAATTCTTTTAAGATGGCTTGTAAACCCATGACATCGCCCGGCCATGGCAGGAGCTCCATCTGTTGCCACCGAAATAACGTTTGTGAATGGAATCGATTTTTCCTTAAAAAAATCACTCAAGACATTAAATATTGATTCACCTTTAGTGTCCGTCTCCAAAGTTTTCGCGAATAGTAGCTCTTCATGAATTTCTTCGTCCATAACAAATCGAACATACTGTGCACGGTGGGTCTCTTTTCATATTTTTCCTTCAATGTTTGAAAATATTTCAAATCTTTACCTATTTTATCAGGATGACATCTTCTTAGATGATTTTCGAGGTGCGATGGTTTCATAGAGTCATTGCTCAAAAATTTGTTGCATAAGAGGCATATGGGCAATCGCTTGTCTGCCTTTGATGGAAGAAAACCAAATTTTAAATAATCAACACTGTACTGTCGACATTTCTTCTTAGATTCAGCCATGTTTCGTGTTAGTTACCTACCTGTAAATAAAAATAACTTTGTTATAGTAATCTTAAGGCGGTCTTACTTAACAGGATATGGCTATTTTAACAGGATTAATTGATTATTGCAATGAAATAAACAAAGTACCGGGGGCAAACTGATTCTAATTATTAAAAGCAATAAATCGCTAAGATCAATAATTGAGTTTTATGAAAACTGCTGAACCGATTTAATGTAATGTAAAACATTTTTTCATTAATTATATTTTGATATATTTCCGTAAATTCGATAGAAAATACTTGTAAATAATATTTTGATATCAAAACTTCACGATTTTAATTATTTATTTATTACTTTGATGCACGTTACGAGTATGTAGTATATAAAGACACGTACAATTTATTAAAATATATTTAATTATTAGTGAACCACCACACAGTCGGGTAATAAAAAAATTACTAATAAAGTAGGGACAAGAAGTTCAACCTTTCTCGGCTGGTGTGGCGGTCTTTTCGCCCTTGAACCGCCTGTGTATCGTGGCGGTATGCTGGTGGCTTTGATATCTGCCGCCACGTTTTGCTATCGCACACAAAACGGCATATGGGCTTTTGCTCAGCCGGCGAGTCTGCATACGCCGTCGGCGGCACCCTATGAGACGAAAAGTGCTGTCGAATTAAGATTTCCCGCAAATGATCCACCGCTAAGCTAGGCGAGAAGCCCGGCGACAGACTCGACCCGCATCGCGCCCAATGGGGCCGCGTTTAACCAACCCGCAGATAACTACCCCGCAAGATATACTCGATCCGCAACGCGGCCAATTCGGTCGTGCTTAACCAAGACTTTCGCATCGCATCCCGGCCAGTGCGGTCGTGTTCCAGGCACGAAGACATCGCAACAAGGTGGCCACCGTGAAACCAAAGCCGCCGAAGCCGAAGCCGATTACAGGTGAGCGATTTGGCAATTACTCATCGGTTGATATCGGTACCCGCCCCATCCCCTTTCGCACCGGCCTTTTAAGGAACGATTTGGGTCTCTACGTTTTACTTTTCAAAACGGGCCGTACTTAGTTCCCCACACGCCTGCCTCTCCATCGGCTTTCTGTTCTTTTATGGAAGTATCTAATAATGGCTCTGTTCAGTATTTAATTTTTAATACGTACCTACTAACAAATTCAAACATTACAAATATATTTATTACAACATAAATATATCTCCTATCGCAGGTGGGTTGGAAGAGATTTCTTTTAGGAATAAGCCTCATCTTTTGTACCTACGTATTTTTTTGTAATTTGTGCATTTTTTGTTTACTTACGTGTACAATAAATTGTAAAATAAATAGATAAATAATAAATAAAATAAAAGTATTTATAACAAAGAGGCAGGTAAGCACTTACTTTTCCGACAGTGGCAAACACTAACATCGATTCACTTTACTTTTCTTTTCGAAATTCGGGAAACAAATGAATAACGTTTATCCGTGGCAATCGTATTTATATTGGTGAAGAATCAAACAAGTTCATGCAAGATTGCAAGCACACACGCGACAAGTCGTACTTCGTCCCTTTGCACGTCTGAACAAGCATTGCGGACGGTGGCAGCGGCAGCGCTTTGCAAGTCTCGACTCGTTGTACTGAATAGGAAATATGCAAGTTTTTACAAGTAACAGTCGCTGAGCTTCTTAAAATATTATCTGCCTACATTGATAGGTGAACTCAAGCCAACATTTTAGTTCTTTACTATCGAAACCAGATAAATTTTCGTGGACCCCCGCTTACGAACCCCCATTTTTTTGTCACGCTAACGTAGATCCCCGTCGAGTCTCCAGTGGACCCCTGGGGGTCCACCTGGACCACTTTGGGAATCAATGGTCTAGGTGAATTCCTAAGTATTTCATCTCAGTTTTTATTGGTGTGGGCTAGTCATAAATGGTGACTTGAGGATAGGTAGAGTGTTTAGTGATAAAAGTAATTTAAGATGATATATTTCTATTTATTTTAATCCACCACCTGTGAAGTTAGTTTTGTAGGATGTTTAGATGGAACTTAAATTTTTCAAATGCATGATTTGGATTGGTATCAGGTGACAAAGTTGTGTCGTGTGTAAAAGTAGCAGTTAAAATACTGTCTGTAGTAGAGATGTTTTCAGTGTAAAGCAGATATAGAAAATAACTGAGAACATTTTCTTGTGGAACACTGGAGTGGATAAGATGGTAGGTCGATAGTGTACCTTGGAACTGTACGTGGAAATATTTTTGAGTTAGCTAGGATTTAGGGAGTAGGAAAATTTGATGGAGTAGCTTCTTCCCCTTCAGGATTATCTTTAATGTAGTTGACTAATCTATAACACTGATGGATGGTTGAGTGTTCTTTACGAAAGCCAAACTGGTAAGCTCTTCTAAGGTGATATTTCAAGAATTCGGTATAATAGTAAACGTTCGAATATTTTGGACAGTACAGGAAGTAGGCTCATCGGTTGATAAGAAGTGGGTTCTTGCGGGGAGTTTTTCAGCTTAGCGATCATGGTTATTAGTGCAGCTTATTTTTGTAGATGATAATCTGGCGGCACAAGAAAAGGGCTCTATTTTAAGGTACCTAGGGGTTACAACGGGTAGAGCAAAGGAAGGAGTGGTGATAATCTTAACAGCAATAATTGAGAGACGAATAACAAATTGGGAAGCAATCAACCCAAGAATAATACTAACAGACATTCAGCTGAAAGAAACAATAACACTGATACAAATATATGCTCCCACAGAAAATGTCGAAATAAACGAAAAGGAGGCTTTTTATGAGGAACTGTAGAGAGTAGTAGAAAAAAGTAGAGAAGGAAGTAAACATACAGTTATAATGGAGGATAGGAAATAGAGAACGACTGAATAGGAGAATACTAGAATAGATGTTAATAATCACACTTTAACCATATCTGTAGATTTTCTTATGGTTAAAGTGTGTATTACCTTCTAACATCTGATGTTCTATACAGAAATTTATTATGCGTTCTCCATTATTATTTGTATCTATTAGTGGTTCACCACAATGTTTTCCGAAATTTCCTATGCCCCTATTTTTGTTGTTCTATTCGAGCAGAGGGAGAAAAGTTAAAAGTATAATTGACTATATAACGTGCACAAAACAGATGAGATGGGCAGTTAATAATATCAAAAGTTATAAGAGGGGCTGAAATGAACAATGATCATAAGCTCCTAATAGTAGAAATGAGGTTTAAATCTTCCCGAAAGTTAAAACAGAAGAAGTAATAAAAAATAAATATAGAGTCAATAAATAATAAAGGAAACAAACAAAAGTATATAGAACTACCCAAAAATAATTACCAACAACAAGAGAGAGAAAAATGGAAGGTTAATGAAAGATGGCAGAAACTTAAGAGGGTAACACAACAGGTGGCAAAGAAGTATGCAAAACAAAGAAACAAACACAGGACATAAAGAACAGCATAGTGGAACAATAGTGTAAAGAAAAAAGTAAAACGGAAGAAACAAGCCTGGAAACAATACATAAGAAACAAAACGATAATGAACAGAAATTGATACAATTTACGAAAAGATGAAGCAAAGAAGGAAGTAAAATAAGCAAAATAGGACATAGAAAGATTTCAAAATCAAAATAAAGAAATCTAAACACAACCAAATTTTTTTCTGGAGCACAATCAAAAACCTAAGAACGCACAAAGGAAAACAAATAAGGAACGTCAAAAGAAAAAATAACAGCCTAAAAACAGAAACAGCAGAAATCATGAGTTTATGGAGAAACTATTTCGAGGAAAGTTTAAAAAGAGAGACGAGATAGAAACTTTAACAAACCCCATACTCAATGAAGAACAGATATTTGAAGACAACGGAACACGAAACATAACAGAAGAAGAAGTAAAAGTTTCGATCAAAGAAATGCGAAACCGAAAAGCATCCGAATACGACAAAATGGAGGGGCCAGTATATAGATAGACTGGATGACTAAGATATGCAGACAAGTATAGGAGTCCGGGAAGATACTGGGAGACTAGCAAAGAAACTACATAGTACCGATACATAAAACGGGAAAACAACTTAATGCGACAATTATAGGGGCATACGCTTTTCTTCATGCGCTTTAAAGATATACTCGAGGATTTTGGAAAGAAGGCTGAGAGAAGAAACAGACGGACAGCTAGAGGAAGAGAAAGCAGCATACGACAGACACAAGACCATATTTTCACATTAAGAATGACTATAGAAAAGATGATAGAGAAATGGATTTATACCTGGCCTTAAAGCCGCTTTCGATACCGTGCCTAGAAAACAGATATAGAAAGTACTAGAACAACTAAAAATAAATGAGAAGCCCAGAAGAGTAATAGAGAAGAGTAGTGAGATTAGGAGGAGAACAGACGGAAGAATTCAGTATGGAGGAAGGAGTCAAGCAAGGTGATAGTCTCAGCCCATTGCTATTCATCCTAGTCATAAACATGGTGATTAAAAATAGCAAGCAGATAACCCGAAAGCTAAAGATAGGTAATTAAAACATGAAGTTGGTGGAAATCCAAAACATGGTTTACCCATATAATATTGTTGTTTTAGCATGAAGTAGAGAACAACTACAGGCAGCAGTAAACGCGTGGAAAGAGGAAATAGAAGCAGTTGGACTAAAAATCAACATCGACAAAACAAAATAATGCATATATCGAAGCAAGAATAGCAACCAGTACAAAGAATTAAAATAGAAAATACAGACATAGAAGAAATACAAAGATATGAGTATCTAGGAACAATAATTTTAAACGTTGGAAGAATAAACATCGAAACATTAAATAGGGTGAATAAAGCAAGTCAATTATACTATGCTATAAACAGAAGTATAATAGGAAAAACAGATATAAGTTACACATATATGCTCTAATTTTGAGCTAAGGCGCAGAAAGGTGGGCTGTGCTAGACAAGCACAAATCCAAGATAATCATGAGGAAAATAAAGTATCTAAGGAAAGAAGCTGGAAAAACAAGAAGAGAATAAGAAATACAACGTTTAGAGACCAACTGCAACAAATACCGCAAGTAACCACAATGAAAAATAAACAGTTAAAATGGTATGGGCATATAAAAAGAATGGCAGAACACCGAATCCCAAGACAAATTCTAGAAGCAAGAACGGAAGGTAGACGACCAAGCGGTAGGCCAAGGAGAATGTGGACAGACAACATCCAGGAAATGGAAGGAAGGAAAAGAAAAACGATGGCAACAGAGGCACTCGACGCCGTTTAGGCAAAAAGGGAAAAGAGAAAGAAGAAGAAGAAGGAACAAATTTCTATATGAAGAAATAAAAATAGAACCTCTAGTACTACTGTAGGGGCGAATTTCACCAATTCTATTGAAAAACCTTTGGATCTGGCAATCTTCTGTTTCTTAATTCCTGTAGTGCCTTTCTGATCTCTTTGATAGTTATTTTCTTTACCTTTAGTATCCAAAAGTTGGTATTGTACATTCTTGTATTCATCTCTGTTTTCAGATAAAATATTGTTTCCAAACGTAAAAATGTTTTTTATTTTGGACCATTTCTCAAATACCGTCATTCCACCAATTATCATTGATTTAACTGTTACTATGTATCATTTGTCCAAATGCATCCATGGTTGCTTTAAATAGGCGGTCTTTTGTTTTATTGCTTTCTAGTTCTGTTAGTTATGTTCCGATGTAATTTGATAGTCTCAGTTTATAGAGGAACTGAATCGACTTGTCCTAAAACTTATTAGTATTGTATTTAGTACTTTTCTCCCTTGTTTCAATGTTGTTTTGGGTGGGTCATTGTTTTGTACTTAAAATACTTCTTACTTCATACTAGGAAATGGTCTGAACTGCATTCAGCACCTCGCTGCACGCAAACGTCAAATGCTTTTATGTTTGACTGTTGTTTGATGATGATATAGTCGATTATCGATTTTGACCATGTAATTGTACGTCTCCAAGTTATTTTATGTATCATTTTGTGTTTAAAGAATCCGTTTAATAGAGATAGCGAGAACTGTTCGCATGCTTCTATTATTGTTCAACCATTGTCGTTTAATTTTGTTTCTGCTTCTCCTTATCTTCTCACAACTGAATCGTGCAATTTATATCCCGTTCTGCCGTTAAAATTATCCATTAGCACTATTTCGTGTTTGGGATTTACTTTATTTAATATATTCGTAAGCTGGTCTGTGCACTCTTTCTTGACGGAGTATATACTCCCTATTATGTTGCCTTTTTAATAATTTTATTTGAACTGTGTCAAAGCGCTCGATGACTTGTTTCCAGCTTTTTAAATAGTCCTTCAAGATTTTGTGTACAACGATCGAAACTTCACCTTTTGCTCTCTTAATCTTGTCTACCCCACTGTAAACATGTACATAATCTTCTTTTTCTTCCTTACCTTTCTTCTTAGTTTTAGTAAGTACTCCTAGATCTATTATTTGTTTCTTAAACTCCTCAAAGACTTTACATTTTTGGTTGCAATTCCTTGTACTTGCAAGTGGCAAAATTTAAAATCCTTTTCCTTGCGCATAGTCGTCTTCTACTAAGTTCATCCAGTTGCTTCCGAGGCAGTTATCTAAGATTTTTGTGATTTACAAATTTTTCGGTCTATTAGGGCGCAGGCCCAAGATCAAACCTCCAACCTGGAGGACCAGGTAATTTGTCCTTGAGGTTTCCCTTCTCTAGGCTAAATTGTCTTACCTGACTATAAAGATTAGCTTTCCTTATTTAAGTGGCTGTTCCGCCCTCGAAGTCCGGAAATTTGTATTTTCTCCTTCAGACCGTTTTCATCCGGTAACTCTAGACAGGGCCCTTAGAGGTGCTATCAACCGGGCCAGTTGAACTCAGGTTTTTTAACGAGATTGTTACTCCTCCATCTCCTGTTTTCTCAATCGGGCTTGGGATCGCCTACGGCAGAGTTATGGGTAAATGGTAAAACTACAAAGTTAAGAGATCCATCCATCCTCCATCTTTGTGAATAAGTGTATTTTCTTCCGTCCAAATAAGTTATTTTAAGCTGAATTTAATGGAGCCTCAATATATTTTTTAAAGTCACCGTTCTTGTGAGGTTGATGTCAACTTTAGATGCTAAAAGTGTATAAATCGGGTTATGCTATTGGATTCCTCAAATATTTTTGCTTATGGTACATTAGTTTTGAAGCTGCAGTGCCTTCAAAAGTTTTTTTTTCTTAATTGGTTTGATTTGAAAAGAAATTGACAGTATATTCCTATTAGAAAATGACCGAGAAACTTTTTACCGAACCCTTGAAGAATTGTACCGTACTTTTTCACTGAAATCTCCAGATGATTTTTTACAGTGAAGTTACAAAAAGCAATCGAACGCCATAAGATAAAACGACATGGAAATTAAACATAAAATCCGACCAACACATTGAACGATGCCAAAATTTATTGTGTCTAAATAAGGAACACGCCAATATACTTACGTGTATTATAAAATTGTGCAAAGCTCTACACCAACATATTTAGAACTTCAACAGGAGTAGTGCGCACTTCTAAATAATTGCTATTCTTCAAAATAAAAATGAAACTCAAGGCTGCTACTGAAAGATAAAAATAATTTTGTGAATTTTTGGTAGCTTCTCGTAAATACGCATCTAATTTAGCCTTCCTTGGAACTCAAAGCATTGCCGTTATCCTCCAACTTCAACATCAAAGCTGCTCCTCTCAACTCAAATATAATTTCCGAAACGACGCCGAAGCTGCGTTAGTCTAATTTTGGAAGTTTGGGGTGAGTGTTTATATATAGAACCCCTTCTTTAGTACTGCGCCGAATTTTACAGAAGCGCGTTTCGACGTGTAGGCGGTTGTAATTCTTATTTATATGAATAGCCACTTCTGGCGAGATAATAATTCCGGAATGATTAACCTGTAAATTTTTTTATGTATGAAGGGATTGCTTTTATTAAAACAAATGTAAGTAAGGCAGCAAAAGATTATTTTATCCCAAATATAGAGGTTACAAAACCAGTAATATTTTTTGGATAAATAATTGGCTAAAAAGTTAGAATGGCAACCAAGCAATCAACATTTATAAGTGAGTTGTTTAATTTCAAAAGATGTATTTTTCGTTTTTTGGATAAATTAATTTACTTTTACTATGGGATTTATTTTGCAATGCTCTAGCAATGTATAATTGAGACATATTTGTGCCAAAAATTGTTTTGTATTAGAAAATCAACTTAAAAACTTCTTACACTAGTAATTTGAAATAAAATTTCCTTTTCCTTCAATCAGGATTAAGAAGTTCGGTTATGTGACAATTTTTTATTTTTGTACCAATAAGATTGCCGATTATGTATTTATGCTTTTGCCCTAAATTTTTAGATGTATTTTAACAACAATATTTAATCAAAGGAATTACAAAATTTGAGAAATTAAGAGTTAACGATTGAGGTTACTGTAGTAAAACTTTCCTACAGTATTTCTTATAATAACTGCCGATATTAAGTAAAAACATTTTCTACCTTGGCTTTTACTTCGGGTGTTTCAAAGAAGCAATCAAAGCTCACGCAGCCAAATATAAGCATAACATGAAAGTTTTTAAATGACCTTTCTGTGGAGGAAATTTATAATACTGCTAAATTTGATCGTTCTTTACAGTTCTGAACCAGTTTATTCTGACACTTATAGTAATGTACGGTACGTCCGAAAAGTAATGAGATTAATTTTCTTGGTCCAAAGAGAGATTGGAGGGCAGACGATTGATAGTTGGCGGAAGATGTTAGATAAACAGTCAGAACCAGTTCATCTGCCGTTGAGTCTTTACAAAATAGAGATTGTGAAGTGGGCAACTGTTTGGGCCTCCTGTTATGAGTCAAAATGTAGTACAGTGTCGATCAGCAATATGCCATCCAATCAATCAAATCATCAAATATCTTCAAAGCACAATACGGAGGTTCCCTATCCCCGGCCGTGTGAAAAGCGTTGGTTGCTAGAGTAACGCGTTCGGGGCCACGTGGAAATACACGAACGATCGTTACTATATATTTCGTAATGTTAACATAACGTCGTGACTGGTACAATCGTTGGAGTGCAGCAATAATAACGATTGCTACAGAAAGTTCGTAACACTTGCATTCTCTATAGTAGCCAAGCGTAGCTGGCTGGATTTTCTAGTGTTGTGTTAAACTCAAATAATTTGCAACTAAAACATTTTTTATGATACAGAAAGTCGATGGGAAGGACAGTTTATCAAAAGCATAAGTGTTTAAGCGTCAAAAGTATTTAGAGGAGAAAGTACGTTGACGCTAAGCAACGCACATTGTGCCTATTAACATATCATATTTTGGACAATGTGGCTAAGGTGAAAACGGTTTCGGACTTAGACCAATATCTGAGTGTAATTTGATAGCAGATAAAGAGGATTTTAAAGATCCGTTGTGAATAAAATCATCGCAGCAAAATTGTAGATACTAAAAGTTTATACTAAATCAGTAGTCAAGGTTTTGACTGACAAACAGAAGAAAAAAATATGCCAATTTCTCATGAGCTTTTTTTTTAATTTTCAATAATCACAAGCCTGCAGAAAATACTTTTTAAAAATTGTTTTAACTTTAGTAATTTATTTTTATGTGCTTTTCAGTGCTGAACTCAAAACCAAAAACCGTTTTTTTCTATCACGTAGGGTTTTCCAGAAAAACAGATGTATTTTAGGAATAGTAAGCCAAATACAAAAAATTATGGAATGTATATTTTATTTTACATTTTATTAAAATCATAAGTAACCAAACATTTTTAAAAACAACACAAAATTAGTAAAATTAAATGATGTTCTTGTTTAATAGTTCTTCTACTATCGTTTTCGCTTCCCATCAAAATTTCGTTTTGTGCTTCTTCTGCTGTAAGATCGCTGGGGATCGTCTCTTTTCAATATCCAGTAGTAGTTCGCAATCATGTTAACATTCCACCTTCCTTGATATCGCTTTTTCACTTTCTTTATACCTTGTTCCTCGCTGAAAGAACCAAGATTGTCTGGAAAATAGTCTAGGTGTGAGTGGAGAAAATGTACTTTTAGACTCACGTTATAGCCTAAATTCATGAAGCTTTCCAACATTTCAGTTACAATAGCCTTGTAGTGTGGGTCCTTTTCGTTCCCAAGACATCTGGTTACAACAAGTTTAAAAGATACCCATGCTGCTTTTTTTGGGCCCATTTTTTTCACCGTTGTCATCCTTCATAAGTTTTCGGATGTCAGGTCCAACAAATACTCCTTCTTTCAACTTCGCCTCAGATAAACCAGGAAACTGCTGATAAAGATATCGAAAGTATTCTCCTTCCTTTGTACCGACCTCTAAGGTTTTTCTTACTGGCCACTTTTTCTTAATGTAATGCTGTTTTCTACCACGGCTATCCCATTTACAAAAAAAACATGGATAGTTCGTCTATCCACTCTGTTGATCAAGCAACAGTGAAATGACTTTTAAATCAGCACAAATAGTCCATTTATGGCTTGAGTAGCTAAGTTTGTTAAAGACCACTTTAAGGTTTTGGTATGTTTTCTTTAAGTGAACCGAATGACCAACAGGTACTAAAGCATACTTATTACTCTTGTATAGAAGAACTGCTTTCAAGCTTCTTGTTGAGGAGTCAATACAAAATTTCCAATCTTCTGATACATACTCAATATTGAAACCTGCCATAACTCCAGGGACGTTGTTACAATAAACTAGGTTACCTTCTTGAGAAAAATAAGAGACGAAATCATTTTCTCTATGTCGATACTACTAAAAAGACGTACCAACAATTTTTTTTTTAATCTTGAACCTAAAACCTCCGCCTAGTCCTTTGGAAGTTCTAAGTCTCTAACCAAATCATTCAATTCAGACTGAGTGAAAGGTATACATTCGCTGGTGCGAGGATCATAAATGTCACTCTTCTTTACTAGCACACGGTTGAGGCAGTACCCCTGTACTAAAACGTTATCTAGATTAACTAGTACAGAAGGTATCGGTATACTAGGCCCATGCGGAACAGGGCGAATTGCTGATGGAATGATAGGATAAGATATTTTGTTTTTATTTTTTATAATAAGTTGAAACCTTTCAGGTTGCAGGAACAAAAATAACAGTCATCGCTGTGATTTTTAGGTTTTCTCCACACCATGGGAATGCCAATACGAAACGATTGTTTTTTACCTTGACTCCACTGCCTCAATTTTTCAACACAAATTGAACATATTTTGTGGAGGACTCAAGGTTTATCTTGATCGCCTGACTTCATTCCAAATTAGGCAAAGTAAACTTTTTAACAAAGTCGGAAATATTTTTTGTTACTTTTTATCACATGCCCTAGAAGCCATCGTAAATTATAATTTACGTTGTTGATTATAATTAACAACACAAAATATAAAATAAAACACTTGGCACTTCAACAAAAATCAGAAAACAGATGCATATAGTACAAAGTCAAGAGAAACACTGTATGAGGAAAGCAAACAAAGGTTTGACAGCTACTCATTGTTAGTGTTGTCACCAGACTAAACTGTGCGTGATGAGGTTTTTTATTATTTTTCCGTAATCCGTGTAAAAAAAAACTATAAAAATCACTGATTATATTTTAAACAATTTTTCCATTTCAGGCCTGTGTTGAACTTAATTTTAAGAGAAAGTGTTAACGTGAGATTCAGTGACAAAAAGACGGAGCTCTGAGTGGCACACTACCGAATCTCCTCAAACAAAGAAAGCTCAAATGAGCAATTCAAATGTGAAAACGATGCTTATCATCTTTTTTGATTCTTAAAGATGTTGTCCATAAGGATTTTGTACTATTGGGACTGACGGTCAACGCTGTATATTAGGTGAAAGTGCTTAAACGACGGAAGAAAAGAAATGCGTGCATCCGCCTAGGTTCTTCATCACAACAATGCGCCAAATCACGCGTTACTGCTAGTGAGAGAGTTTCTGGACAAGTGAATCGTGGCAACGGTACTTTAACTTTTCTACAGCCCGGATTTGGCACCTTTAGACTGCTTTCTTTCAACTCAAATCCAGTTTGAAATGATATTATTTTAGGACATTTTTTCAGAAGCATCTTACATAAATAATTACTGGAACACTTTACCATAAGTAGTTTCTTATTGGATTTGGAACAGGAGATTCACTATGTACCAAAAACGTTTTTGGAATACTTATGTTTACCAAGCTTTACTAGGAGGCATAATCAAAACCTGAATCCTTATTGAAGAAATTATCTGACAAAAACTAATAAATAGCTGCCGTGTGTTAAGTTGTACTATCGGTAAAAGGAAAACTTAAAGATACTTGGCAACAAAGTTCAGCGATGCCAAACTTATAAAAATCTACAACAGAAGCACCTAGCTGAAAATAAAAAACTATTTTTCGCAGAAACTTTACTTGAAACTATAACTTAGGATTTGGAACTTCTCGTATTGATATGCACTTTAGAAGTCTGCAACTCAATAAATAAATTCAGCGAGAAAAAGACGAGCAGAAGAAAAATTAAGTGCTAAAACATTTTGTGGTCTTTTAAAGGTACAAGAGCTTGATTTTTTGTTAGTTACGTATTTCTAACTTTAGTACAGCCCAATACTATTTTAAGATTGTTCTTGGAGGAAGACATTTAAGATTGACGAGAGCAGCAAAAATTATTGTACAACTGAAAAGTTGTGGGTCAAACTTTTTCAAAATGTTATTAGCCTCTACTATCATTCGTTTATAAGACACCGAACTTACAGAAGTGTTTTTTTGGCAAGTTATTTAAGCTTATCTACTGATTTGATAAAGATTTTCGCTATTTTATCTTCTAGTTTATTATATGTCCCGAACTATACTAATTATTGTTTCTTTTAAAAATTATATTTGAGCTATCAGTATTTTTATGATCTGCTAATTAGATTCACTCTCTAGATACATTTTTGAAATATCGATTATGTATCTAGCAGTAATCACAGTTATCGTAAGTTTATAGATTCTTTTTTCTGTTCAGAATGTGACTTTCAAGCAAAGCTACAGTCGTTTAATTAAACAAGTACGTCTTATTACAACTATTAATAAGTCGTCCACAACGTCGAACGGTTGCATCTGGTTCTGTGTTGGTCAATAATACGAGCTGCATTCAAGTTATAACACCTCCGAATTTTTTTCTTTGGACTGGGAACGGATAGAAACATGCGATTTTTTTCAAAATACGCGCGCACTCTTTTTTGAGTGCTTGACAGAGATGGGAGCACTGCAAGGCACACAAGATCATTTGTTTTCTCCATTTGCGTGGTGTGACACCGAGTGAAATTCATCGCCAGTGTCTAAAGTGCGACAGTTCAAATAAGGCAGAACGTCGTGTGACAACAAACCAAGACAATCTCGGCCTAGCAGCAGCCGGTCTGACAACATTATCAAGCGAGTGGAGAAACTTGTTTTGAAGAGTCGCCGAATGAGTGTGGAACACATCGCCTCCAAAGTTGGCATTTCTGTGAGATCTGTGCACACAATCCTGTATAAAGACCTGAAAAGGCGAAAAGTGTCTTCCAGGTAGGTTCCACGAAAGCTGACAACTTAGAATTTACTTTTCATGCTCCCTACTCACCTGATCTGGCTCCAAGCGGCTTTTTCCTGTTTACAATGATGAAAGACACTGTCCGTGGTCGCCAATTCACTAGTCGTGCCGCTATTGCAATTTCTTAGTGGTCATAAAAGACTCCTGAAGAAGCTTTCGCAGCGGCCATGAAATTATGGCGTCGACGTTGTAAAAAATGTGTACGGTTGCAGGAAGATTTCGTCGAGAAGTGACACAAGTTTCACAGTTTTTCGTGTGATTAGTTTGTGAGAAAAATAATCGAGGGTGTTATAACTTGAATGCACCTCGTACTTCTCATCGTCTAGCAGTGCGGATAATCTTTTTTGGTAATCTTGATTTGGTAACTAATTACTTATCTCTTTATGTTGGTTTTGAAAACAATTATGTTCATGGAGTTGTAAATTTTGACAAATTCTAATAAAACTCCGAGGAATTTAAAACTTGAATCTACAGAAATAGGTAGTCCTAGATATATTTATAGGTATATATTACATCAAAACGTACTTGAATATCTGGTTAGATTTTTGTTACACCCAGTTAATGCTTTAGCTGTGTGTTGTTTAATAGTTTGTTTTCTATGATTTATTTAGATTGATTGCTTTATTTTGAAAAACTAAGTTTATTTTTCAGTCGATAATGAAACGTACAAAATATGGCAACTTTCTTGATAATGATCGTTAAAAAAATTTCTAAGATTTTGAATACATTTTTTTATTGCTGTTTGCTATAACAGGAAGATAAATGCTATTTGACTTTGTAATTTGCAAGTTCTGGCATTGGAATCTTCACCAGAGAGGTTTTTTGTAGTAGATATGATAGTTGAATTAGCTCCATTGAGTTTTCAGCTCCAGAACACTTTTTGTGGCTTTACAGCGTGGCCTATTAGAAGATCTGTTGTCTCCAGTTTGGTTTACTTTATCATTTTGGTACTTACGGGTTTTCAAAGAATTCTAGAATCTGAATTTAATTACTTAGGCTTTCAAGGCCTCGAAATATCTTTTTAGGGTATTTTTTCTTCTTTTCTTTGAGTTAATATTTTCTACCAGGCTATAAAGTGGAGTTGTTTTCTTTTTCCTTATACAGTTTACATAAAGTTTACATTTAGTAGATAAAAGTGTCTAATTAAAGAGCATAACTCTATAAGGATTTCTGTTAATTTCCTTAACCCATATTTACTAAGTTTTAAGATTTTACCAATGCTATTGTGAAAAGCTTTAAATTAACGTTTTGGAATAATATCAGCCTTGGTGTACCGGAGTTTACAATAATAAGTCTATCTGTTTTTTTATTACTATAAATGCTGGTCTTTTATAGCATTTTAGAAGTAGTTTTAATGTTTGACATAATCCGTTCTTTGATGATTAACTAATGAATTTGTGGCACTCATTGCTGTTGTTACCTATTTAAGGAACAATTCGGAAGCTATATCGAAAAGCAGATTTTAAAGAAATGTGCTTTTGAGAAGGAAGAGAGACAAACTAATCGAACGTTTTCGACTAGACTTTAAATGAAACTGACGAATTTATGTGTTGTGCTTCTGAAGTAATTGTTAGCAATTAGTACTTTCTATGTTTTATATCTCAAGAAATAAGTTAAATTCTGCTATCGCAGTTTTTATTATTTGAGAGTTGCGACTTGACTTTCCTAGCGTAAAGACGGGCTATCTCTCCTCCGTTCGCTCGAAAGTGCAAGTGTTAATAGTTACCGCGTGTTCTTAAATTCAGGCCGCTCGCGGCTAATACTGCTGATAGTGCATTTCCTACAACAAATATAACAATTAAGCCGTGAGTACTAAATTTATTACAGAACTCCTGCGGAGCACTTCGGGACCATTCTGAGTAATAATAAAAGAAACAGTGGTGAAATCTCACAATCAGACTATGAAAAGAATAAAAAATACCTTTTCGAACCGCAAAATTTAAGAGCAAAAAATAAATTTTATATAAAAGAAAAGCAAATTGAAAATACTGGCAAAATTATCTATCAAGGTAAACACGTCGCGGCAATCAACGCTATAGATACTTCTAAGCAGTTA
Source organism: Sinelater perroti (assembly GCA_036346155.1). Classification (NCBI taxonomy): domain Eukaryota; kingdom Metazoa; phylum Arthropoda; class Insecta; order Coleoptera; family Elateridae; genus Sinelater; species Sinelater perroti. The sequence goes on from JARFIY010000099.1 coordinate 5,328,406, forward strand.
CACACCAAAACATCCTAAAAAGAAAATAAAAATCTCAGCTACATATCTACACAATGATGATAAATTTAAATACCAGGAAATACTTGCGGAATTAAAAGATTAAACTAAAACTGAATTTTCAACAGTTCACAAAAACAATAAAAACTAAGCCTAAATCTAGCAGGCGTAGAAGATTATCTATGCACGACAAAACACCACAGTGAAATAAACCTAAGTTATCACACTTTTAAGAACCCGGAAGCTAACAATCTTTCAGTAATAATTCGATATGTTTCCGTACCATTGACTGAAAACGAAATAAAAACTGAACTAGAAATCCTAAAAATTGCGCGATTGTATAACAAGAATAGATATCCAATCCCACTATGCGTAGTGGATCTTGAAAATACACAAGAAGGTAAGAAAATCTTTAGTCTACCAAGACTTACTCATGGCATAATGGAGGTTGAACCGAGAAGAAAATCTGCAGAAATTCCGCAGTGTAAAAATGTTAATTATATGGCCACATGCATAACTATTGTCAATCTCAATCACGATGTGTGAAATGCACAGGTAACCACCTATATATTAACTGTCCCAAAAAACAAAATGAGGACCCGGAGTGCGTTAATTGATTGGAAAAGCACCCTGCAAACTATAGAGGATGCAGCTACTTTCTTAAGATAAAACGGTCAACAAATAACAGCTGCTGAAAACTGAACAGATCATATGCACAAGCAACCACTACTAAGGATAGCTATGTAAACCAATCACCTTTTCCTAGTCAATGCCACAAACTCTCCCCTCAAGACAATACCAACACCGCTGACGCTTCCAAAAACACAACCGACCTCATCACAACTATACTAACAAAGTTGGTTGAGCTACTCATCCCACATCTGACGCCATTATTAGCATCCATACTTCCTATCTTACTAATTCATGGACCAAAATAATCAGCAAATAGTTACTAAATTAACTTTGACCAATTGGAATGCCAATGGTCTTAAAATGTAACGTTTCACTTTTGTTGATCTCTTAGCTCGCTATAACATAGACATCTCTTGCGCACTTTATTAATACTGAAACTTTCCGTATCTCTGGATATTAAGTAACAGAGAATCCTGATAAGGCCTCAGGGGAAATAGCGATCATAATAAAGAAAATCTCAGTGATATAGAAAACTTAGAAGCTCCATACAATTATACATAAGAAATAATTGCTCCCTAAAATTAATATCTGCGTACAAACAATCTAACAAAAGATTATTAGACCATCCATATAAAAAACTGTTCGACAATACAGAGCCCACGCTATATGGGGAGCTAATAATTCTAAGGGCATAAGGCTACACATCATGGCGAACCATTGTATACCTATATCAACCTCCAATTTTACCTATTAACTGAGGCTGACCATCAACCTGATATACTAAACTCTGCCAAAATCTGCCAAAACCAATTCAAAAAACGGTAACCATTGAGCAAAACTCTGGTAATCTTTCCGTAATCATGTCCTTATATGACACATCTCAAATAAAACCACATGTACATAAACTTATTGATGGAATAACTGACTTAAAAATCTTTCAAAAACGCTTGACCTAAAGCTAAGGTAGACCGGACCACTTCAATCCGCTTTGAGCATCGATGAAGCAATAACACAATATACAACTGCAATATAAGAAAGCGCACAAAAAGCTACAACACCGACGAAACAAAGGAGTGCTCTTTCGCACAATATAACACCCGATTATATGATAAAGCTAATAAAATAAAAAATAGATATAGAAGAGAATGGCAAAGGACAAGTTTAGCTTACTAAAAAACATTACATAATAAACTAAACTACCTAGTAAAACATAAGCTGGATAAACTTCGACTAACACGATATAATGGTTACCTAGAAGAAATACATCCCGGTGACTCAACCATGTGGAAGGCAACCAAAAGATTGTTGAAACAGCCAAGAGTAATCTACCCATTAGTAACTATCAACGCCAAGTATGTCGCAGTCAAGACTTTTCTTCTTCAGATGAGTAATCTGAAGAAGAAAAGTCAGAAATCTTGGCTACGTACCTAGAGAAGCTTTTTATTCCTAATACAGAAGAACATGACTCTCTTTTTGCTACCCAAATAGCAAACACTATAGCTGACTTCCATGTATAAACATGTATAAACTATAACGTTACTATCTTATGTATAAAATAAGACATTTACGACTGGAAAAATTTTTAAAATCTCCTGTCAGTCTTCTTATGTATTAGCTAAACGACCTTCATAAGAAAGTACTTTAGATTATCGATAACAAAGAGGAGAAGATGTCTTTTATTGACGACAATTTATAGTCTAAATGGATGCAGTTAGATGCTACACGAGGAAAACCGGCGTATGGGTTAATGTTGAATCTTTTAGTATGTTTCCTTTCTTTTCATTAATATTGTTATTTGAGCATTATAATTAGAATAGCTTTTCTTGCTAAAATGTAACTCTGTGGTCATAATTTAAATCTAGTTTCCTATAGTTACAATAAAACGATGGTTTTCTTATGCCTTCGGCACCTAGTTAGTAGTTTATAACAATTGAGAAATTTGAAATATTTAATAAACATAGTTTTCATAGGGAAAGTTTTACTTGTTCTTGACCTTTGATTTTTCTTTATAACATTTAAAAATAATAATAATAACAGTTCCCGAGGGAGTATATGTCCGTTCCCACTGCCCGGTCGTCGTGCACCGTCTCTGATACGGAACGATGTGGCAAGCACCCCGCCTTAGACGACCGCCATTGTTATTCCTTGCTCGAAATAAACGCAGGTACTCAATTATTTTTAGTGATTGAATAGGCTACCCGCCAGGCATTTGAGCCGCAGGAACAAGCCTGGGTTTATTCACACCATAGATACGGGCTTTAACCACGTGGCGGCGATACTGGGAACTTTCAAACTAACTAACAAAATTTAGTAAAACTTAGTTTCCAACAATGTTATTGTGGTTTTCAATTTCTTCGTCAGATACTAGACTATAAATTTAAACGATAAATTAGCTGAAATTCTCGCAACATGTGGGGTGTCTGCATTAGGTTACTGCCATCTTACGTTTCTAAGTAAACCCGGTCAAACGTCGAAAGTAGAGGATCAAGAAGAGGATTTGAGTTTGCACCCAAGTACTGAAATCTTGAGCTGCAGATCTTTAATTTTTGAAACTGGTGCATCACCACCATCCGGTTTAACCTGACGCGCTTTTGGATTAGAAATATTTTGTATTGGAGAGTGGAGACACTTTCAACCCGAACCTCAAAGCCCCGATAAAGGCAAGCCAGTAGTTCTGCAAAGGCCTTACCAGAACGAATATTGCTACAAATTTGGTGCTTAAGCGCACCAGGGTGCTAGAAAGATAACATCGAGCGTACTTGGTAACATCCCTTTAAAATCTAAGCTACAAGGTCTACTGGATAGAAAGGGAGAAAAGATAATCTACGATAGTCTACGGAAAGGATCGATATGCATGCAAGCATCTTTTTCTGCAGGATTACTGTATTCTTCATAACATAAAAGTACAATAAACGTAATAATACTGTCACTGATGAGAATTGGAGAGTAGCGCTATCTACTTACACTTTTCTGTATTCTTTTTTTCCTACAACAACATATGTTTATGTCTAATGTCCAAAGAAAAATCAGCGATCGAGACCTAATGTTACATGTCGTATGCTGTAAGAAAGTAACTTTCAAGTCAAAATTACTTGTATATATTTAGGAAAAATATTTTGAATATGTTTATTTTAAGGGAAGGATGACCTCCACTTGCTAAGCATAGAGTTCTTATGATGAACGTAATTATAACAAAACATTTTATAGTAGAGTGTAGAAATATGTTTGAAGCATTAAATTTTGATTGATTTAAAAGTCTGCATCACATTAATAGTCGCACGATTCTATCACACGCAACTAAGAGCGATTTTCTTGTTTATAGCCAACTTTAAATTATGATATTACATCAAATCCACTATTAATATATTAAGAAATATTGAGCTTAAATTGATATTTTTAGCGTTAACTCAGAAATACATAAATTTTATTTGTAATTTTTCAATTTTTAAAAATAAATCGACCACCCTTTAGCACAAATTTACTTGTTCAGTAGCACTGAAGCTACGTTAGTCTATTTTTGAATACTGGGGGGTGAATACTTATATATAGAAATTCTTAACTGTCGCGTTTAATTTTAGAAGCAGGTATGTTGAACGTATTTGAATTAATACTTATGGAGATACTTGCTTTATTAATTAAACAGTTAACAGATAGAAAATTTTAAGATTAATTGTAAGCAATATTTAGACGCATATTTAGACCACCGAAATGATTTATTAATAGTAGTAGCATCACAATCATTTAGGATACAAATATAATACATTGTGTCATATCTCCACTAGAGGCACATATAGTGACTTTGTGTTTGAATTAATTTCTAGAAAAGATGGAAGAACAGTAGATAACATGCTTTAAATAGAACACCCTGTCCGGAAATATACCGTTTCTGTGCTGTAAACGAACTAAAGTTAAATCATTGTTTAAATTTTTCCTTTTGCGAACTTAAAAAATCAGTGCTGTCATAATTATAATTCTACCTAAACCAGTTTTCATTTTTTCTGTACGAAAAGGGCGTTCTATTTAACGTTTTATGAGATCACTTTTGTTTCGCTGGTCTAGTTATTTGTGCATTGCATTCTCGTGTGATGTAATAGTAGCTTGATATAACAACCATCTATTTTAGTGTACACATTATATCGCTGAATTATGTGTTGGTACACTTTTTCAAAAATAGTACGCCTTGCAGCAGCAACCAATCCAACTCCTACTACCTCCAAGCAGGTGCTGGCTAGTAAAGCTAACCCTGTACAACCGCGTAGGAGGAGGCAACCACGATCTTTTTGGAAGAAGGGACTGGCAACATCACTACTGCTACCCAAAGGTCGGTTGCTTTAGCTGACCTGAGGGCGGTTCTGGGAAAACTTTTTCTTCAGAAGTAAAGGGCAAGAGGGGACGTTTGGAAGGAAACTTATCAACTACCTCCAACCCCCAAAAGAAGCCAAGACAGCAATTAGATCAACAATAATTTTATACAGGAGGTTATAGAGAGGTTAAGCTGAAACACTACAGGCAACGATACTGGAGGTTTTGGACACTCATATGTTCACCACAGCGGAAAATTAATCCGTATCCACTTTTATCTTAATCACCTTTGCAGACAACCATACTTTACAGTGGCTAAAACAGGTAGTTGCTAACCTTCCCTCCTCGTAGGATGAAGTCCACCTGGACGTCGTGCGGGTATACTAGCTGCCTAGGTTCAAGAAGGCAACTCTATGAATTCTAGGGAAACTTGTCAGCCGTAGACTGGCAGTACAGAACATCGGGGCGAAGCTCTGAGAGTGGTGCATCTTCTACAGTGCCGAAAAGGAGGAACTTATGCGGAGACTCCTAGTGTTTGGTGTAAGCGGGGAGGTGGTGATTGCCATTAATAACAAAGGAGGAAAAATTGTTTGATCACTTCTCGCCCTTAAATATTAAAATAAAAGAAGAGAAACAACACAAAAGATGGAGGGTGCGTCCTTGGATACCCCTCAAGTGTAAGAACAACCACAAAAACAGTAGCCTCTGCAACATTACCAGAAGGATGTGTCTGCGACAGTCCCGCAAGAGATGCTCACAATGTTGGAAGTACCTTCTACCATCATGACAGAGGTAACTCCAGAAAATTTAGACAATGAGACGTCAAAGCACGTTTTTTGCGAATGTCCTGCGTTTTCTCCAATTAGAGGATCTATGTTAGAGGAGTTTGTAGCCTAGCATGATTCTTTGACGAACATTTTCAAGTTTATCCAAAGCTTGACTGATTGGCCCACGGGAGGTGGCGGGGGAGGAGGTAGCGCTATAAGCCCAATTGAAGCCTAAGCGCGCATGACTTTGTTACCCTCCACTTTATATCTAGAAACCAGAATTTAACCTAGTGCGTGTTGAATCTGTTATCTAGCGGTTAGAAATCAAATATGAAGATTTTTTTGTATCCTACAAGTCTTGTAATACGCGTTCTCTTGTAGGCTTATAGGAAACAATTAAATGGAGTCACCAGCCTGTCTATGCTTCCTTGATTCTTTGGTCAAAATGATTTCAAACGCCTTTGTGTTGAAACCAGATGTGTTGATAAATGTTCAATAACGCATTCTTAAAGTACTCGTTTAATACTTCTTTCATTATCATGTAGGTAAGACTCGTTAGCCAAGTTGGAATAAGGTGCGGCGCAATCAAACGTCTGTTAAAAATACCTGTTTCCACAGTGATGTCTAACCTTTGGCAGAACACGTATGATAATTTTCGGCATCTCAAGTAAGACTGTTTTTGAGAGTTTAAAACAACGTATTTAATGAATTAGACGTAAAAACTGGGCCTTTTTCACACAATAGCATAGGAATTGTGTTTAAAAGTCAACACGTGATCTAAAGTTAGCTAGCCTTTCTGGGGGTTGTAAGAGTGCAGAACACTTCAGTTGAAGCTGTGAGTCACATCACGCGTTGAAATACTTGAATCTCCCAACCTTTATTAAATTTTATTTGATAGACATTGGGTATTCCACGTTACTATATTCATAATCCTTTCCCTTTACTCGTCTTCTCTTCGATTTTTTAGCACTGGGCTTTTTTGAAACTGGGTTTGGATAACTCCAAGCAGAACTGCCTCCCCCCCCTTGTTCGCCGAGGCTCTCTTTAGCTGAAGTGTGGGTTACCACCCAGGGATTATTTATCATTTTATTGTTTTTCATCCTGCTTTTAGCTCTCTTCTTCCTTTTAGTTTTAAGTGGCTTAACGCGACAACCCCCTAATGAAGGATCTTTAACTCAGTCCCCACTTTGGAACAGACGCTGTTGGCAGCCACTCATTTTGGGTCAGACGCGGCTTGTGTGCCTGTTGGTCCATAGGAGGTATTTTATTTTCTCCTACCACCCATATATAGGAGGCTTTTTCCCGATCCGCCACCTAGAGATGCACTCTCTAGGGGTTACAGGCCCCCCGATGGATTTGTGCACTTATTAGTGTTAAAAAACCATTTGTTGTTTGAAATTATGTAATTTATATGTTTTTTTACATGTTTCATTATTATTTGCTTATTTTAAAGATCTGACTATCTTTATTTTTTATTTAATAACGAGGTCTGGCAGCGGCCCCCCCCCTCCGGAGAGCTTGTCCAACTCCGACATGCTTGAGCCCCTTCGCATAGTAGTTTTTAAAAATAAATAAAAACACGATTAAAAAGCTCTGTTTGACATAATTGATGTACGCCGTTGCCATGACAACGCATTTACGTATACCCAGTTAGAGTTGAACTTTGACCTTTGACCTGTGTGACAGCACTCATAATTTTTTTTATATATAAGTGCTTTATTACCCGCTCTCAAACGAAAATTTTCCATCGCTTGCGGTTCCGGAAATATATTACCTCGGTCGCGCCTGTCGCCGAGCCGAAACTTGTCCTTCGGAGGCGCTCGGGTCGGCACGGAAAGGCACGAACGATTTGACCTTTGACCTGTGTGACAGCAACAGCACTCATAATTTTTTTTATATATATAATTATAAAACAACAAACTTAAAAATAAATTTTCTCAACAGAGATAGTTTTTTGATCTCACTATAATAAAGTAAAGGTGGTAGTAATACCATCAAGTCACGCAAAAACTTTTCGGCAGCGACATCTTACTTAATTTCTGTTCTCCAAGTGCTTTTCTTGTAGGTCTATGCAAATATTAATCACAGGGTGATAAATTCAAACTACAGAGAAAGTGTTCCAGTGTAGTACGGAACAAATCCTCAATTCTTTTATCGAATTTAAACAGGTTTATGGTACCGGGCGTTGCCCGATGTTAGAAGCAATTTCAGTAACTGTTATTTTGTGACTATTCTCGAGAAGTCGGAGAACAATGCGAATAAAGCAATGTCGGGCATCTGGGTTTTCAACTGATTTTGTCTCCGAACTGTGCTTTAAGTTTTCTCAATATTTTGGTACGTTTTACGCCCTCTATCATGAGGCACTTAAAAATAATCCGTTATCTAACGGACGAAGCTATTTCTTGCTTTAACATCGTGGTACTGACTAAATAAGAAGTAGCACATTTAGACTGAATCAGTTTCAGGTATTCTTACTTACAACTCCCAGAAGCCACGTTCTTTTTCTTCACCTCACGGTGCGTAAAAAGGAAATTTTCGTTTTATTGATTCACCCTTATAGGTAAGTTTAATGCTATATGCTTAGGTTTCTGTAAAAATAGCTATACTTGCAAGCAAGAAATTTGTTCATGTTGCGAATGTGTGGATGATTATTTATTCCAAAGAAATCTTTATTGATAAGTATGTTTTATGTCTGTACTAAATCACTCTGTCTTTATTAGCCCCCTAAAAGAAAGTTTAAATAAAAAGTATAGGGAACTTTATAATCTTGGTTTGTACTTAGACAGGACGACTCATAAGTTCGTTAAGCATTCAAAAAGCTTCAACATGTAAATTACACAACTCATGATAATAGAGAAACTCCAACAATTTTTTAAAGAAAACCCACAGAAATCTCCCACAGTTTGCCGCTAGAAAGCAGCAGTAGCAAATATGTCGTTAAGTAGTCATTTTTATGTTGTAAAACACAAGAATGCAATGATGATTTTGAGCAGAATTCCTTTTTCAGTAGCCTGAAGAAATGGTATACGAAATCGCACGCAGCTGCTTTATCGGGAAGTCCAGGACCAAGCAAAGAAACCGTGAATCATGTTATAGAAGTTTATCACCCCAACCTCCTATCCTCAAGTTTGGAACTTGGCGTCTCAATTAACAGTAAAAGACTAAGGCATAAGCAAGAATGCCAAAGTTGTGCGTCTGAATATCTGTATTGAACTATAAGAGAGTTTTTAAACTGATTGTTTGGCAGACTCACTCCTTTTTAGCGGGGAAGCCTAAAAATATCAATCAGTATAATGTGCGCATTTGGGGAGCCCTAAAATCCTCATATAGTCATAGAACATGTGCGAGCTTCACTTAATATGAATATCTTCCACATTATTTCGAAAGAGAAGGCGTATGAACTATTTTTTGAAAAATTTACCGTTGCTAAAATGACTTATTTGAGTATATTAAAAAATGGTTAATGCCAAAGTTTAATAAAGTCAACAATACCAACATCTTTCAGCAAGATGGTTATTACAGAAATGAATTTTGTCCATAAATATGGACAGGATGCAGAGGATAAGAAAACGATATCTTAATTCAATAGCTATCCCGGCTTCCTAATTTAATCTTTTGTGATTTTTTTTACGAATGATACCATCTTTGTGTCACTACTTTTCCGTTAATTTGCAAGATCTTTGCAACCGTATCACCATTGCTGTCACTTTGGTTGATCGTGGTATGATGCCATGTATGTAGGACAAAATAGATTATCGCATAAATGTTTGCCAGATTTGGTATAACCAAAGGTGTATACACTGGGCATATGCGAAATATATAAAATACTTGATTATGTTATCTGTATTTCAGTATAGTAAGATTTGGTATCCGTTGTGTAGTTAATTTACTGAAAGTTTTTTAAATATTTTATGGACTTGGAAATAATCTTGTATTATATTGTAATATCTATTATATCTATCCTAAAAACATAAACTTAATAAAGAAATAAAAATAAATAGAGAAGTAATAAATAGCATCCGTTATGCCGACTATGCCGTCATTATAGCAGATTCAAACCTAGTATTACAAACATTAATAAACAGAGTTAACAATAAATGTGAGAGAGTCGGATTAAAAATGAATACAACTAAAACCAAGATCATAATCATAACAAAATCACAAAACGTACCAATTCCGTTTCATCAACAACTACAGATAGTAGATAAGTACGAATATTTAGGAATTTGGATAAACAAGTATAGGTTGAATTGAAATGGCCAGACGTGCATTTCTCAAAAAGGAAAATATATTTTGTAACGGAAATCTTTCTTTATCCTTACAAATAAGATTGGTCGATACTCTTATACTGGACAGAAACATTTACATTTAAAATGACCTATTTGAATTGTCTAGAGTCGTTTGGATTTTGGATTCTGGATATAAAATGGAGGATAACTAAAGTCACCCGCACTTAGGTCTATTGTACTACTTCTTCTGTCGCCTTTTCCCGTATACCCATCAATCAAGCCAACCAATTCTTCGGATAAACTTGAAGATGCTCTAAATTTCAGCCTCGACTGAATGGCTCCGCTACGAGGCCCATACTGTACATATGCTTTTTCAGTTTACAGTGTCCTCATAATATTCCTACTACAAGTCGCAGCTTGCCTGTAGGACTGTTTGCAGAAGTTGGCCACCTTGGATGTTGGCATATCTTCATATTGACCCATTTACTACAATGTCAATTGTGTGAAGAGTGCGGTTGATGAGAATGGAAGTGCTGGCTCTAAACCACAGAATAGTTGTTCAGAGCCTTGCTTTGCCATACTATCTGCTTGTTCATTACCATACAAGCTAGAATGCCTTTAACCTAAACGTACTCCAAGGCATTATTTGTCGCGACTTGATCAAAAGGAGTCTGGCACTGAAAGATTTTTCCAGATACAAGTTTTCAGCTGTTGAATGTCAGTAAAGCAGCTCTGCTATCGCTAATAATTCTGATTGTTGTGTTTTTAATGCTTCTTTCAAGAATTACATTGTGGTTATTTTGCTTAATGCTATGCTTACTTGGAGGTTCAGATCATTTGAAAATATATCTGATCTCGTACCTTTTCTCGTTTTGGGCCCATCTGTGAAAATGGTTATATTTGTTACAGTTGTTTCTTCAGCGATTAGAAGGATTCTGAAGAGCTTCTTAAATTTATAGATGGGTGAAAGAAGATCAATCCATATTTGTTTCCATAAAAGGAATTCGTTGTACACTTAGAATCCGATGGTGTTCTCTCGCTAATTTTTCTCTTTGTCTGCAGTCTTAGAGCTGACCTTAGCGCCAACTCCTCCACATAAATGTCTAATGAAAAGAAACTCAAACATGTGTCTGGTTCTAGGTCACCAGACCAGTGTACCATAACATATCATAGGTCTAATTGTGACAGTGTACAGCTATAGGAAAGCCTTTGGTAAAAAAAACTCAAGGTTTGCCCATTGCACAGCGACATTGTCAAAATTCTATGCACACTTTTTCGGTTTTAATTATGTGCTTTTCCCAATTCAGCTTTTTGTTAAGTATAACTCCTAGAGACTTGACTTCATTTGAAAAGGTAAAGAATGTTTGGAACTATCTAGGTATCCTATGGACTTCGATCTTCCTTTTTTTCGTAAATACTATAATTTGTGTCTTGGAGAGGTTGATCGTTATAACTTTTTACTAGTAATAATATGACTTCTTCTTCTTTTTCTTCAACCTTGTTCTATCCATTGTTGGACATAGGTCCCCCCTTTTTAAGGGGGTAATAATTGTTATCTTCCACGCTGATTAGGCGGGTTAATACCGTCTAACCTCATCAGCCTCTGAAGTCAGAGGCTTTCCATTATTCCGTACCACCCATATCTGGGAGGCCGCCACCTGAGATGGGGCTAGGAATCTTAATTATAATTATTTATTGTAGCAAGCAAAAAAACATTTAACCAAGTAGAGTACACGCTCAGATGTGTTTTTCGTGTTGGTCCAACCATAGTACTAGTACTCTTTTGTCTCTTCTTTTATTAAACATAATAATCTGATGAGAAACTGGATATTTTAAGTGATATTTTTCTATATAATAGATTTATAGACATGCAGTATCGCAGCAATTTTCTTTATATAGTTTTTTTTACTTTTGTACATTGAAATGATTCTTGTTAGTTGATTTATAACGTTTTCCTTATTTGACTACTTTGAATCAACTTTACAAAGAGTATTGAATAATTATAATATTATTAATAGATGTTATTAACCTATGGTGGGATGTTTAACTTTAAGATTCCCGCAGACCATAAAGTCAGGTTTTATTTAAGCTTTTCACAGGTTGCTAAGCGGTGAACAATTAGTGGAATTAGTCATTATTTATTTGTGTCATTGTTTAGAAATGGTGAAATACCGAGATTCTCAAACGAAGTTTGATTTCTTACATACCATGATGCGTGCACCAAAGTATCATTTAAATCGAAACTGCTGTACCATTTTTATTCAAGTTAACTTAGCATATCCCCATAGTTAAGTGTCTAGATTAATACAGTTTTTAAGTAGTCAATATAATTGGAAAAATTTTGGTTTAATTGTTGATGTTTTGTACGATTATGTTTTTTCATATAAGGCGTTGAATGAAGTACAATCTTAAATATTTAATTGTTATTTGAATATGTATCTGAATACCATTTACACCGATTTGGTTTGATTTGTCGAGTTATTCATTCAGTAGGGGATCTCCATGCGAAGATAGAATGACTGTACAATCAGAAAAAAATTGAGATGTCAGTGCGCCTTTTGGTAGGTCAGCAGTATATGGGAAATGAATGGGAGAGGTCTAAGATAAGTACTTTGTAGGATGTCAAATTTTATACGACAATAGCTGAAGAGGTTATTCCAATAGTTGACTATGGCATATCTCTTAGTAAAGTAAGATATTAGGAGAAGACAATAATAACTTACAAGCAATACTTTTAATTTGTAGAGTAACATAATGTGTCAGATTTTACATATAATATTTAAAAACGATTTGTATTATATTAGTTTTTGTTGTTATAAGTGAGCACGCACTTTATTAGAGGTTTCCTCTTTAATATCTATGCGCCTTTGCCATTGCTTCAATATTTTTTATAAAGCTTCTGCGAACCATTCTTTGAGTGTAAGCCGACTGAAGCTCATCGTACAATATAACTTATGTCAAACAAACTGTAGTCGCTCGGTGTAAGATTCGAAGAATATGAGGCGTGGGGAAGCACGCTGCACTCGAGAGCCTGTAGGGTAGCAACAGTGTAGCGACCAACACATGGCCCCATCTTCATTTTCCATAGCAGTGTTGTTGAATATATCGGAGGAATTGCTTTGGTGTGTGGTATCGCTTTCTGGTTATACGAAAGGACGGCTAATTGATTAGCAGGATTTTTGTGATACCAAAAGACAATGGTTTTCAATGTGTTGTATTATCATAGACTAAATTTTCTTTTCTGGCATCTCGTGTTAGAATCGGATTTATCTGTTGTGACTAGACACTTAAGAAAGTCTCTACATCTCTACATTGTACAACTGCAGCAACTGTTACATACTTATGCGCGCTTCCGTCTTTGTTAAGCGGTGAGAGTTTTTAAACCGTCAAGTCCAAAATTCTGCAAAATATAGTTATGAGACTCGGTGCTGCGTTTTAGACATACCTGTTAATCTTATATGATCCTCTGAAGTAGTCATTCTTTGCTTTCGAAGAAACCACTTTATTACTGCATTATCCACAACTGCAATTTCAATGCTGTACGAATGACTCATTACCTTCTCTTCTGTGTGTCACAAATGTTATGAAATCTATTGATGTGAAATAAATTAATTTAGGTATAGCAGCGAGTATCAAAGAAGCGCATCTTGAAAATAAGTGATTGAGTAGAGGCCACGAATATCTGAACTAAGTGAGTTCATTGCATTATATGTAATAAATTATATATGAAAAGGTTTCACGCAAAATGAGTGTTGCGTTTGTTCACTATAGAACAAAAGCGAATTTGTATGTAAACATTAACCGACTTAGTAGTGCTTTGTAACCATAGACTAAAGTTGGATTGACCACTGCATATTTGAAACGAAATTATATTGCAAACAGTCGGTTAAACGAAAAAGATAAGATAATTGCGTTGTTTTTTCAGATTGTAAAAGAAATTCTCTTGATTGATCTGCTTGACAAGGGAAAAACAGTAGTGATGAATACTACTCGAAAATTTTGGAAAAGGTGAAGACAGCAATTGCAGAAAATCATCCTGGAACGATAAAAAAATATTTTTTTAAAATCTTCAATGAGCAAAAATGGAGTGAAGCAAGTTTTAAATCTTCTGCATCATACGTATTTTTCGATCTGGTTTCCTATTTGTTCCCAAAATTTAAAACTTTTTTGGTTGGACAACCATTTTTGTTAAACAAAAACTACTTTAATAATTAAAAAATATAATTTTTTCAAAGGGCTCTTCAACGTTGAGGCTGGTATGTTGAAATCCACGAGACCTATATAAAATACAAATGATTGTCTTCAATATCAAACCAAGTTATTTACTTATCACATCTTGAACTTTCATATTGCTTTATAGTATATGTAAGTGAGATTCCTTTATTGAGCCTTGTAATATCTTTGTTTGAATTACTTTGTTTTCTTATCATTTTCTAATTATTTTGTCACTTTCTACATTTATATTCAGGTTATTGTGTTGGACTACAGAATTCTTCCTCATCTACCTTGTTTATCCGAGTTCCTTTCACAAAAGGATTTTTATTTATTTTTTTATTTTTTAGAAATGAGCACTATACTAAGATATTACCATTTAGGCGATAGAAATTTACATTTTTAAAAAATAAAATAGATAATCGATATCATCTATAATTATCGAGTATTATAAAATATATAAATTTTTATTTTTCATTTGCATGATAATATAGTAAAAAGATATATTAGCGTTCATAAAAGAGAATTACTGCGCACTTTAATGAGTTTATTTGTGTTTTTTAATTGCTAAGTTGCCTTGTGGTCGAGTAAATTGGCACTTTTTGACGAGCAAATAATTGGTAGCCATTTATTTTGTCTTTGCTAAATGTTTAGGTTTGGACTTATATAGCAGTCATCACATTCTTCATGCTTGGTTAGGAGTCGCTCCTAAATTGTAATAAATGACGAAAGTCCTTAATTCGGGTTAATTAGTTTGCGAATTAAAATCTACTTAATTAAATTCTTGCTGATGATAATTTTGCTTAGGCTATAAGTTAAGGTTAAAAACAACGCAAGTTGAAAATTTTCGAAATTAAAATGTTCTGTTCAAAAGAAGCGTGACTGTTAAGTCGTTACGTGTCCATTCTGGTGTCATTAAAAATAATATAGTGCTTCCCGTTGATGTGGACAATCGTACTTGTTTACGTGTTGTGCTTTTGTGAGTTTATTTGAAGATGTGTGTGCTAAATTTTATTTAAGACTTTGAAAGACGATGGGGAATATCATTAAAGATATTCTTTAATTGAAATCATACAAGCAATATTTTTTTTAATTTATAAAAAAAAAAGACTATCGGATTTGATTTTGCCATACGAGCATACCAGCAAATTTTTTTGAAAAGATTTGTAATATAATTCGGTGACCCGGTTAGGATTGTTGAAATCTTCGGGAGCTTATGCCAAATACTTCTATCCACTTTATAATTGTAGAAACTTCAGACAACTGAATTCTCGTGGCCTTAGTCGCTGCTATAAAGTTTGAAGTGAAACAGGAGATACACTCCTGGATATGTGGCTCGTTGACATCGTTGTGGATGGTCGTGTTTTTAATGTACTACGAAGTGCTAGAGATAGTTCTGAAAATCCGATTATAAACTATTTAAAGTTTATTTAAGTGGGATTCTGTTGCACATTCCCAAACAGCTCAAACGTTACATACGTCATAATTGGCCTGATAACCGTTTTATAAATGGTCAACTTGTTTTTCCGCTACATCATGCTGTTGGGGTGTGGCAAACTGACCAAGACTTGTTTGGTTACCTTAGCTTTGTTTGCTGTGTTCTTCACTTAAACTCTTCAGGTGACCTTGTATAAGGTTACTCCCATTTATAAGTTTACTCTCCAGGGTACATCTTGGTGGAAGATTCAGATATTCTTCAGATCATATATAATTTTCTTTATCGTAGAAAACAGGACTACCGCGTTTTTCTAGGACCTGCACCTGATCTTTCACTTATAGCACTATTCTTCAATTTGGTTCAGCTGCTTGACAGCGATACAACTTCATGTGCAAATTGGGTTATCGTCGTGGAGGGCGTTATCAGGATGTTCCAAACGTAGGGATTATAGAGGGTTGAAAACAACACCAAGCTTTGAGGTACGCCGACTCAAAGATGCCTTTCCAATTACTGCGCTATCGAGATTGATTCAGTATTTCCGATGTATGTGAAGCCGTTTTGAAGATTAGCTCGTTGCGCCATATCGTGTCGAAACCCTTGGCTTTTCTAAAGAAGCAGTGTACTGCTTGGTGAAGCTTTTCGTGATATGTTCCACCACCTGAAGAAATTAGTAGGTGGTGGAGTACATGGGGTGGAACTTGAACTAGTTGTCCGATAATAAGTCGGCTTCTTCGACGGCTATCTTCAGGCGGTGATCTGTGATGCGTTCCACCAGGTTCTCAATAGTAGATAGAAAGTCAATGGGGCGGTAATCCCGGAAAAACGTGATCAAATTCTTGCCCTTGAAGTACCACGACTTTTGCTACCTTTTACTGGTTCGGAAAGTAAAGCAGGCGCTTCTCCTCGGTGGTTTTTCGCAATTTTTGTAGAAAGACCTAGCTCTCGATGGTTGACCATTACACCACCCCCTCCTTAAGGTCGTTCTGTCCCAGAAGAGCAATGCTTTATACCATTTGTGTGAAGAAATTGCTATGCTACCTCGGAGTATCAAGTGTTTTTATGGTACAAGTAGCAGAAAACTATGGATTTAGTATCGAGTACGCTCCAAACCTATAAGTAAAATAATGCGCAGCAACGAGGATATTCATTTTTTGGTCGTCAGTTTAGGGAATAAACCAGAAATGTTAACTATGCTTTTTTATCATGGAGTTTCTACATTGGGTCACCTTATAAAGGGTTATTTTTAAACATTTGAAAAGGCCTTTTTAAATCTCAAAGTATGCAGATGTAGTAATTTGAACATTCGACTTGTCGGAACTAATTATCGTGACTTGGATTTAGCTCCACTGACGGTGTTTAAGATTATTTACAAAAGAACATATTTTGACTTAAAAAAAACTTATTGTATCTAATAAGCCTTTATCACTGGGTTCAATGCACTTCCATTACAGCCATTCTTAATTTTGATTCAAGCCCTGCTTTTGTTGTAGCTCCTGTAGCAGCCATTCGCTGTCAAACACAGCGCGCAGGCTTTTCTTTTTAGTTGTAAATAATTTTTATACAAGCTTGTGCATCTATTTAAAACTTTTCTAATTTCTCTTTTAAACTTATGGAATGTTCTTGTGTATTTATTTTTATTTATCTTATATTCCTGAAATCTTCTGCATTTACTTTATGTCTGGAAATTTTCTTTTAAATGCTCTATGGAAGCTTTTGAATTATTCTGCACCCATCTTTGTTTTTTGTAAACTCTCTTTTAATTCTTCGATCAAAATTCTAGAATATTTTTCGTTATTTGTCTGTATTTTTTTTGAGGTTTCTCGTAATTCTCTTTTAAATGCCGAAGTATTCTTCCATACTTTAAACGTTTTTCATACTTTATTGAAAAGTTCTGGACCGTATTAACGTATATAAACCTACAATTTTGAAAAGATACATATCTAGATTCAGTACTCGTTGGAATCTCGAAGCTTAAACATCGTAGATACACGCGCTAAGAGTTTCAAGTTCAAGTGCATTGTTCGATAAAGCGGCTGCGGCCGCCTTATCTCGTATCGCGAACCCGAGTTTGCTTAAGTTATTTTAATCAAGAAAGAAACATAGTTAACAACAGGTAATTTTTATTTAACAAATACGACAATGTTATCATCAGGACACGAACCTGGTTTTAACTACAATTTAAGCCAGCCCCTACCTCATAATGTACAGGGCCATCCTTCGTCAAATGTACACTTCACACAATTTCCAAATACCTACCAAAATCAACCTATGATAAACACTCAACTATCATTACCCTACATTGCACCAACTAGTCAACCTTCACAAGGACCAAGTAATCCCTTTCCCCCTAACCAGGAACAATACTTAGCAATGAAATCTTCAGGACTCTATCAGCCTAGAAATTCCCGGCAACTATACAGGTTAACCTCAACATCTGACGACGAAATGGGAGACGATCCACCCTCAAAAGAGAACATCGCATCTAAAGAAAACCCCTGACAAGTATTTAAGACTACTAAACGAAAGAAAGTTAGAAAATCACATGACACGGTATCCTCAAACACTTTATCCCTTTCCAACAGTTTTTCTGCACTAGCTAATTCTCAAAATCCAACCCCCATCAACAATTCAACAAATAAAACAATACTAAAGATAAAACAATAAATCTGATAAAATCCCTAAACCCCCGCCTATATTTGTTTATGGAGTCCTAGATCTACCAAAAATGAAAGCTACACTAGCAGATGTACCAGAAGAAGAGCAATATGTCACTAAAAGCCTGGCAAATAACACAATTAAAATCTCACCAAATACTCCTGATATATTCCGTAAACTAGTTAAGTACATGCGCGAAAATAAAATTATACATCACACCTACCAACTAAAAGACGAACGAGCGTTTAGAGTAGTCATCAAAAATCTTCATCACTCGATTCCACTTGAAGACATAAAAACAGAAATCACTAGACAAGGACACCAAATTAGAAACATCATGAATGCTAAACATAGAACCACAAAGGAGCCAATGAATCTATTTTTCATAGACTTAGAACCATCTAACAATAATAAAGAGATATATTCCATTCAATCTTTACTGCACAATCGCATAACAATTGAATCGCCAAGAACAAACCGAAATGCTGTCCAGTGCATGCAATGCCAAATGTATGGTCATACAAAAGCATATTGCTCCCGTCCCTTTGTGTGCGTCAAATGCAGCGGTAATCACAGCACAGCCAGCTAACTACCGAGGATGTACTCATTACCACAACTTCTACAAAAGTAGAAATACCAATTCCAAACCGCCAACAACCCAATCCCCAATCATAAATAGACAAAGTTATATATCCAACCTCCCGCATTCACCTACATACGCTAGTATTACCAGTCACCAAGAACCCCAACAACAAATCTTTCCTGACCAGTCTCTTAACCTTACCTTAAACAAATTCCTAGAAGAATTCAAATACATGTTCTCCCAACTCATTCAGCAGAACAGCATGGTCCTTAACATGCTGACAATGTTAATAAGCAAAACAAATAATGCATAAATTCCTCCGCATTGCACAATGGAACGCCAACGGACTCTTAAATCACAGAGACGAAGTAATACTATTCCTAAAACATAACTACATCGACATAATGCTAATTAGTGAAACGCATTTCACGGAATAAAAATTCCTAACTACCATTTATATTACACTAACCATCCAGACAAAACAGGACACGCTGGAACCGCTATATTAATCAAACAAAATTTAAAACATTACGCTCTCCCCAACTACGAGAAGGAATCTCTCCAGGCTACTTCCATCAAGGTGCTCACCCTCCCCTATAAAATAACCATTGCGGCTGTCTACTGCCCCCCAAAACACAATATCAAATAATGTGTCTTCGACCAATTCTTTCATACCCTGGGTCCCAAATTCGTATCAGGAGGCGACTACAACAGTAAACATACTGGGGCTCCCGCCTAGTTACTACAACTTACTATACAAGACAATAAATACGTCTACCTTTCAACAGGGACCCCGACATACTGGCCATCCGATCAGAACAAAATCCCCGATCTCCTCGATTTCTTCGTCATTAATGGAATATCACCAGACTACATGGGCATCTCCCCAAGCTACGACCTTTCCTCGGACCACTCCCCGATCATAGGAACTATAAGCGCAAGTGTCCTAATCAAAAATCCACCCGCACGGATCCATAACGCTTCAACTGACTGGTATTTATATCGGCAAATTCTTCACGAAGGCATTGACTTGAAAGACAGTTTAAAAACCCCTCTCGAAATCGATACAGCAGTTACCAAATTCAATTCTCTGCTAACAACTACAGCACAGCAAGCTACCCCGCCTAAGGTGCAGAGAAAAGTCAACTCATACACACATGTTCCTCTAGAAGTTAAAATTCTAGTTGCCCAAAAGAGGAAAGCCAGAGCCAAATGGCAAAAGAGTCATCATCCAGCAGACAAAACAACCCTCAATAACCTTGGAAATCAGCTTAAGGCGAAACTCAAATCCCTGAGGGAAGACTCGTTGAATACCTACCTCTCAACCATAAACCGATATGACAACTCAATATGGAGACCAGTCAAATCATCTTTAAAACCTCAAACTACATCCTCACCAATACGAAAACTACCTCCAGCTCTAGGATGGGCCAAGAGTGACAAAGAAAAGGCGGATTTGTTCGCTATTCACCTATCTGGAGTATTCCAAACACATGATGAATCACCCAACGTTAACCTCCCAGACCAACCAGTACCTGAACTGAATACACCTCCCATACCACTAATAACACCGAAGATTGTAAAATCTGAAATTCAGAGATTAAATCTCAAGAAAGCACCGGGACCGGACAAAATTACACCGAAAATGCTCCGTAAGCTTCCACGAAAAGGAATAGTTCTGCTGACGTACATATTTAATGCTATTCTCCGACTTCAATATTGGCCGAAAGAATTTAAGATCGCAGAGATAATACTCATCCCTAAACCAGGTAAAGATCCCAGCTATGCGTCATCAAAGCGCCCCATAAGCCTGTTACCAGTTTGCTCCAAACTCCTTGAAAAGTATGTCTTACAAACCTTAGACCCAGAATTCACGGCAACTAACTAGATACCTGATTATCAATTTGGCTTTCGCCGACACTATTCTACCATACAACAGTGCCATCGCATCACGCAAGAAATTAACACAGCATTCGAACAGTCAGCCTACTGTATAGCTGTTCTTTTGGACATTCGCCAGGCGTTTGATAAAGTCTGGCACAAAGGACTCAAACTCAAAATACATCAAATCTTACCTCCTCAATTTCATAAACTTTTGGACTCCTATCTAACAGACAGAAAATTTCGAACACGCGTTAACGACGAAGTCTCTCCAGTGTACCCAATCCAATCTGGGTCCCAACATGGTAGCGTTCTGGGTCTATACGTATACCTCAGACCTTCCAGGACCTCCGAGGACCACTCACTAAGGAGCCTCATGCATGACACAATTATACTTGAACACACGGACTTAAACGCTGTGAATACTCACCTCAGCTTACTTAAGACTGGTCAGAACATTAAGGTAAATGAGTCCAAATCTACTCATGTGACCTTCACTCTTCGCAAAGATATGTCCTCCACTACATCTTAATAACATCGAGTACCACAATCATCAATAACTTGGGACTACACCTGACAGCAAGCTCACCTGAGGAGCACATTACTAAGAAAGACATATAGAGCTCAGATTTAAAACCCTTTACTGGCTACTAGGCCGACTATCTCTCTAACAAAATATCCACAAAACCATCATTATACCAATCTGGTCCTATGGAATCAGAACTTTGTGTGCAAGACTTCGCAATCATGCAACGAAGTCAATCTAAAATCTTAAGAGCTCATGCTCTGGTACATCACCAATCAGATGATACACGACGACCTCGGCATCCGATGCTCAATACGGTAATACAGGTCAGAACCAGGAAACATCTTGAACTTACCATGACAACCTTCTTCTCAAGAACTTCACCATCAAGTCATTAGACTCAAGCGCTGGCTAGACCTCCACTGAGATCCATGGGACACTTATATTTACGAGGACCAGTCACTGGACGGGCCCTCATCATGTCAATTTATAAACCAAAATATTAGCTTAAAGAAATACAATATATTCTGATTGCTAATGTGAAAATAAATTTAAAAAAAAATAAAAAAATGTCTGGATTCTCACCTTCGTCGATCAGGGTTTGTCGCAATCTTTCTTGTCACCTTTGCCTTCGCTTTTCTGATTTACTTTTTAGCTGTACCGTTTTCAGTTTATTTATCTTTGCTGGCTCTGGCATAATAATTTATTTAAATATTTCTTTGAGTTGTTACACTTCTGATACCGATTATAAGGAATTCGATTTGTGTGCCCGATTGTTTATTTTCACTTGACAGTCATTTACAATATAGAACCTATTTATTTCTACAGGTTGTTAATAGTTAATTAGACAGCGTATTAACACTACTTATTTATTTCCACTGATCGATCTACCACCGGCGCAATCAAATGATTACGCAAGCTGCCACAAGCATATCCTAAAACTACTGATCAAGGATAAGTTGGTAAAGTCACAATAATTGTATTTTGTGAATATATAAGTTTGAAATAAATAAGTAGCATCAACAGTTACTCTAATCTAGTGCTTTATTATTCATTGCTTTGTCATTAAAAAAATTACCTTTTTTATGATGCAAAATTCTAAAGGATATAAACTCAAGAACTTTTAGATTAATTTCTCCATAAAATAAAATAATGAAGCAATACGTTTGGCTTACTCAAAGATTAGATCTGTAACTTAATACGTACGGCAAATGAGTAAAATTAAAAGCACAACTACCAGGCTAGAACGAAACTTTACCGGAAATGTAAAATTCGAAAACGATGAGGATACAGCAAATGTGCGTGCATGGGCTGAGCGTGGTAAAAGTACGCCACAGCAAATAAGAGATGGTAGGTTGTAGCCCAAACATAAGTAGCTATTAATAGTTTCAACAGTAATATATCGGGGATTTATTGACCTCTCATTTTTTGTCGGCATTTGTATGGTTAACTAACGAGGAAACATATTTTATACGTCTAACTCCCTGAACAGTTTTCTTACATGAAGTGAAGAAATTAATGTTCTAACAATTTAACTTAGAAGTTCATGGATGTGTAAGTCGAAATGTATTTGTTACTTCAAAATTAACTTTTGATTGGCTGATAAAAAAACTTAAAGATGAAGAAACAATTTTGTTGCATAGTTAGCTGTTATCTTAGTTTAGACATTAGTATTGTTTAGTTACCTTTAAAAGTCATTGTTAAACATGGCACTGTTAAAATATTTTTTATTCGTTGGCACTACTCGTGAACTTCTTTTAATTTCTTTTTAATTTCTTGAAAAATGCAGTACGTGCCTTTGTGCTATCCATCTCACGTTATCTCGCAAGTATTTTTGTTTTGAAAATATGAAATTTTAGACTTTGTTCTGCAAACGAAAGAAAAGATGTATTAACAAAATAAATTTTTTTACAGTAGTTTATATTTTTCTACCAATTCTCAACTACTAAATGTATTTTAAAAATTTAAGAAATGTCGCGTTAGACCAGAGGAGGTTTATTATAAGGATGAAATATAGTACGTTCTGGCTTAGATGAGCACCAAAAAAGACGGTATAATCAGTGAGATGTTAAAATTGTGTAGTTCTGTCACAATTGAAACAATGAAAACTCTATTAAATAAATATCTTAAAAAAAATAAAATACTTAAAAGCTAGTAAAGCGCGCAAGTTATCTTGCTGCCTAAGAAAGGGGGTAAGCTAAAACTAAACAATTATACCCCAAAAGTCTTCTTTTTTATTCATACATGCTATTTATGAAAATCATTACCGACAGATTAAGAAATAAATTTCATAAATTTTACCCTTCTCAGCGAGCAGGTTTTCGTAAAATTTGCAGTATAGTAGAGCATATTCAGAGTATCCGTACGTTAATAGACATTTAAATTGTTTACTTTGCCATCAAATACGCTTTTAAAAAATTGAATTGAGATAAAGGAGGCGGTAACATTGGTGGCCGATGCCTATATCACTTTCATTTCACAAAAGATATCGCCCTAATCAGTATTCCAAACAATTACAAGAAAAGTTAAGCAAACTTACAACGGTATGCATATCGGCCTCTCCATGAACATAGGAAAGACAAGAGTTAGTCTTAAAAAAATACAACAATTAGAGTTGGTAACGATATCTTAAAAAATGTAGAAAAGTAGATATATTTAGGCAATATTTAGGCAGTAAAGAAATCAAACTACTAAAATACGCAGACGAATTCGAATGACATGAGCAGCTACTAGTGAACTAGGATTTATAATTCAAGATTTTAAAATATCAATAAATTTGAAGTATTTCACATATATGTGCTTCTATCGTTGATATATGGTGTCTAGACCATGCCGCCAACTATAAAATCGGCGAAACAACTGAAGACAATAGAACGTGTCACGTTAGGAATAAGCCTAACAACATAAAAAATTAACAGACAAACAGGAATAAAAGATATTATAGACAGAACTAAAAAGAGAATGTGGTCATGGACAGGACATATAGCCAAACAGGAAAAAACAAAATGGACAAAACACATTTTTAAATAGAGACTAAGACCACTCAGGAGGTGGGTAGCCGATATTAAGGAGAAAGCTGGGGGAATCTGGCTGTAGATAGCATAAAACAGAAATACGTTTAAAAAATGGAAAATTAAGTACTGAAAATAAGAAGAAGAGAAATATTTCAAACCAGAAAAACTATTAAATTAAATTAAAAATATGCACATCTCATTTGCAAAGTTACGATATTGCAATCAGATACAAGGTATCATCAACACAGCTAAGATTTTATATATACCTGAACTCTGCTTTGATAATAGCAGAACTAAAAAAATATGTCTTAGAGTGTTTGTTTCACCATGATAAATAAACTTTTTAATAAGGATTGTGTAAATAAACTATTTTGGTTATGCACAACTAGCCATGGAAAAACAAAAAGTAAATCTTTATTATCGTAACGCTCATGCACAAAAAACAGAATAACATATCTGTTAGTCACTTTATGATGAAACTTTCCAAAACATTTCTAGATATGGAAATCTTTAGATTAAGTGTTTAAAGTTAAAAAACAGAGATCCAAAAAGCATTAAAAGTCTGAAAGTAGTTTTAGGGTATAAATATGATAAATGTACTCTAGAGACCGCATACACTCAAGTTCACTTTGAATAACTATCCGTATGTTTTCTTTGAGTTTCCCAATTGTATTTGGTTGGGTATGCTACATCTTTTCCTTAAGATACCTTCACAGAAAAAGGCAGGTGTAGATAAATTTGGTGATTTGGGGGTGGATGGGAGTAAACCATATTACAAAAGAGGAATCTAAAAACATTATCCTTAGCATATCTGTTCTTTTCTTTTGATGCGTAGATTGTCTCACCATCTTGTTGAAACTGCATATTTCTTCGTTTAGTTCTTCAATTTGAGTTTTCTATCATGTAGTGATCCTCAATCATAATCATAATGGTAAGAGAATTTCCTACTATATCCTCAAAAATGGCCATCCAAAAAATCTTAACGTGGATATAACGGTTATTCGTAGATAATTTTGCTTATTAACGTTTTCTAATAAGTCAAAATAAGCCTCATACTAGTTTTTTTAAATACTCATCTTGTATTATTGTACAACTTACAAAGTTTTCCACAGCTTCTAGACTGAAGTTCTTGAGTGAATTTGATTTTGTATGGCTTTAGTGTAAGTCTTTATTTTATATAATGTGTAAAAATCTTTGACGAATGCCATTTTCTTAAAAGCGACGCCTAGTAAAGGTACTAGTATTTTTTTATACACTTTGTCGAACTCTTTTAGTATTATCAAACAGCTAGACTTGAAGCCTGGCCTACAGCTCCTCGCCACCGCTCCTGCCACCAAAGTCACTTTAGGAGGAAGAAGCGTAGCAATGGGTTTCTCGCTTTCTCAGCAGAGTTGAGATAAAGACTTTTATCCTATATTAAGTATTAGTTACTTTTCACTAAAATAACTGAGGGATTACTCTATTGGCATTCACCCAAAACTCTTGAAACGTGCATTATACACAATTTCAATCACCAAATGACTATGGCCAGATTCAAATTTAAATATCCCAGCAACCAAGAACAGTGTATATGCTTTGCATTACAATAAATTATCCACCCATCACTTAATCACTTAATCAACAGTATCAATTAACTTCAAATATTTAATTCCCACCACAATCCATGCAAAAAAGTTAGGAATGGCAAAAAATTATAAGAAAAGTGCGTAGTCCTGAAGCAACAAGTGCTTATCCCAAAAAACCAAAAGCAAGTTATTGCCTTAGTATAATACCACTAAAAATAGCAACAAATCTTGAGGAAGTAGAATTGGATGACGAAAGTGAGAAAAAAATTAACAGCAACCATGAAATACAACCGCCACCAATCTTCGTTCGAAGAGTCAAAAACATTAAACCTCTTATACAATTAATTGAAAATATGGCGCAAGGAAATTACACTGTTAAAATAATTAATAATGGACAACTGAAAATTTAACTAAAAGCTAGAGAAAACTATACAATTATAATAAATACATTAAAAAAACGAAATACTGAATTTCACACGTGTAGACCAAATCGGGACAGAAATTTTAGAGTAGTTTTAACGAATTTCCATGCATCGTCCGACAGTGAATTATTAAAGGTAGAATTAAAAACACTTGGACACACGATAGGTAATATATGGAACATCAAACATCGTGTTTCGGTCAAAAGTGGGATGTATCGTAATTTTAAAATTATAAACAAAGGAACTTCAATTAAAAAGCCTGGAAAACTCACCATTGAAAGCTGTAAAAATCAGCTCCCCGTGCTGTACTCCTGGGGAATCAAGGAAAAGAAAAAAATGGTGTTGGTGAAAAACAACAACTTACCCTAATCTTCGCTGCGGGGCCGATCGGAAGCCTGATGTGGGTTCTCTAATGATTGTGTCCAAAGTTTGCGACTAGGTTTTTCTTGGTACCTCGGCAGGCCAAATACAAGGAAACCTAACCGAATCTTTTCGCCCGAAAATTTCAACTCCCGAAATGCAATCGGCCAACAAAACGACCTCCGGGAAGAGGAACATCTGGTCGAATCCAGGAATAAAATACTCTCGGTCAAAACGGCCTCAGACACGGAAAATTTAAAGCCGGTCGCCCGCTTTCTAAACCATCACAACTAAAATTCAAAAGCGAAGAAAGCGAAGAGAGCAAGGCCGCGGCCGAAGCCGCTCGGCTTTGTATATCGGCGCATCGCGCAAGCGGGTAAAATGGCCGCCGTTATCTCAAATCAAAACTAAAGCGCGCATACACAGGGAGTCAAAAGCGGCCGGCCGTAATTTAAAATCCAAATAAAAGTAATTGGAGATTAGTACAAACACTCTGCTTATGTTTTTTTGCCCAGCAAGAAAAATACCATGATATATATAATGTTAAACAAAAGAGCGTTGTCCAGTTTAAAGCTCTACATTTGAAGAGAGAAATCCCACAATCTGCTAAGTGCCAGAAATACAGATATACAAAGAATTACTATTATCAATCGCCTAGATGCATAAAATATTTAGGAAATCACCTAACAAGAAACTGGAAAAGAAAAGAAAGAAGCAGCAAGTCAGGTGTGAAAACCTGGTAAATTACAGAGGATGTTGGGTTCATAAATAGCTTGATCAAAGGCTTTACCTGGCATTAAGACAAAAAATTAATACAGTTTTTACTAATATGGTTTAACCTAAAGTATTATATTCTTAACAGACAAAAGAAAACCTCCAAGTGATACAGTACTTAAACAACACAATTCAACCAAATTTAGTTACTACTTCTCAACAAATTAATGATATGAATAAACTCAAAGTATGATGAAACTAATGGATCAGATAGATATAACGTTAAACCTACTAACTACCGTCTAGCATACAGATGAAACACACAAATTAGCTACTTAGAACGCCAACGAGCTATGCCAGTACATGCAGAAAATCACATATTTTCTGCAGTTGACCAAAATCAAGGTGGTATTAGTCTCTAAAGCACATTTCATGGAAAAAAAACCCTATGGATATATCAAACTAGTGTATCTATTACACTACATACCCTAATGGAAGAGCACACGGAGGTACAGTATAATGCGATAAAGTATTAATCATCATAAATTAGAAAAAATAACATGATTATCGTCAATCCACAAATATTGTCATAAAAGACCATACAGGAGCATTAACAGTATCTGTAGTATACTATAAATCCAAGCATAACAATAAATTGGAACAGTATGACCACTTCTTCAAAACAACGGCAAAAATCTGAAATATGGCTCCAGAACTACAACAACAAAAGATATAGAGTTGCTAACCATAAAAGGAATAAACGTAAAACACTAAAAGTGTTTATCGCTGAATCTTTCTTCTCATCATTCAGCTGTACTCATAACAATATACATGGAAGTTATTTACAAGCAAAGGGCGACCAACGTTATTTAGCAAATATACCGACTGGAACATGTTCAGACTATATTTGGATAATTTATCGACTTGTACATATCTTTAAAATCGGAAGAAGAATTAAATAAAGCTGTCGATAAAGTTACAAAAGCATACAGCAAGTAGTCTGAAAAACAACACCGGACTATTACACAACAAAAATCACAGAAGCGTGCCCCGTATCAATCAAAGAAATAATTGCAGAAAAACGAAACTCCGTAAACAATGGCAAGCAACAAGGTCAGAAGCCGACAATAAAAATGAATACGCAACCCGAAATCTTAAACGAACAATACTTGACCTTAAAAATAAAAATATACAGAAGTACCTCAATAACCTTACTGCTTCACAATCGACTGAACCACCTGAAAAATTAAACGCCTATTTAAACCAGTTTTATCAATAAAAAAGGGTATATGGGCAAGACATGACAAAGAAAAAACTTTGGCATTTGCTAAACATTTGAAGAGTGTGTTTCGGCCATTTCCGTCACAAATAAATCTGACAGAAAAACGCAATATGCGCAAGTTCCTGGAAGAACCATTTCAAATGGATTTGCCTTCCAAAAACTTTATAGTGAAAAAATCAGAAAAACTATTCTGACTCAAACTAATCCAAAAAAAGCTGGGATAGGATCTAATTACAGGAACTCACACCTAAATGTAGGTAAGTAAAATATATATATTTACTGCTATTATGCGACTAAAATGCTTTACCAAGCTATGGAAAATAGCACAAGTAATTATGATTCAAAGCCAGGAAAAAACTTAAACGACGTATACAAACCCATTAGTTGTATTATACTATCGACAGTATACAAAATGTTGCTGCTAAAACGTCTTGAGTCAATACTGTATCAAAGAAAACTCATCTCTAATCATCAGTTTGGGTTTAGAGATCACAACAGCACAGTAGAATAGGTATATTGAATTCTTAAAAAAATAAATAACGATTTAGAATGCAAAAGGTACGGCTCAAAAGTATTTATCGATGCCAAACAAGCATTTGAAAAATCCTACCTGGAATGCAGATGGTTCTTAGTTAAGCAATAAGAAGAATTGAAAGACATATTTCCTATTTCCTCCAGTGTACAGCAGAGTAATGTTTTGGGACCAGTACTTTACCTTCTTTACACACATGGTATACCTACAACGGATGAAACAACCTTTGCTACATTTACAAAGTGGTTTTGGCATCTAATGCTGATCACCCATAGCACCAACAAACTTGAAGAATCACCTAAATCTTATCAAAAACTGGTTAAAATCATGGAAGATCAGAGTTAACTAAAGTCATCACATGTTACAATCGCGATGAAGAGAGAGTTATATGTCCAGCAGAAACATTCAATAATATTAAAATACCTCACACAGAAGATGTAAAATATATTGGAATTTATCTAGACAGAAAGCTCACATGACTAAAACATATGCACTTAGATAAAATAGCTTAATATCAAATTCAGTCAGATGTATTGTTTGATTGGTAGAAAGTCACAAATGAAGTTAGAAAACCGACTACTACTTTACAAGGCTATTATTAACCCCATATGGAATTTCGGAAGTAAGGCTGTGGGGCACTGCTATTGCTTTCAACTTCGACATACTTCAAAGATATGGTAAATAATATATTAAGATATATAGGTAGCGTTCCTTGGTATGTCCAAACTAACACAAAGTGATCTCAACTTTAGTCCAGTGCGGGATAATATAAAGTTTTATGTAAAATATAATAAATATAAAGATAGAGTACCAATAGCTCTAAATAATTTAAGCACAGGACTGTTCAACAATTGCAATGAAATCAGGAGACTTAAATCTCAGGCCTAACTAACAGTTTGAATAAGCGGAAACTCTTATATGTTTTTTTTATTTATTTGCATATTTACAATCTACTAATGGAGGGTAAGGGGTGGCGCCAACATCCAGTCACCCAAACGTCAACCCCACCTGCACGTGGTACCCTCTGCTAGAAAACGAACGGGGCTCTGACGACCCAGCATCGGGGGGTATAACCTGATACCAGTTGTCCCGAGGTAACGGGGCCCTCGTCGTCGGGCTAATCACCCATACGAGGTATACAGATTCAGAGAAACACAGAAAGCCTCGGACATGGACGGAAAGATGGAAAACGACCTAAGCGTGCACAAAGGACAAGAATTGGAATATGGAACGTGACAGGACTAAATGGGAAAGAGATAGAGTTAGTTGAAGAAATGGAGAGATATAAAGTTAAAATCCTAGGACTTTCAGAAATCAAAAGAAAGGAATCAAAGAACAAACACTCGAAAAAGGATACAAATTGTTCTACTCTGGAGTTCAGTTAGGAACAAGAGCAAAGGAGGGAGTAGGAGTGATAATTAGCGAAGACCTAACCGGAAAGGTGATAGGATGGGAAGGTATCAGTTCAAGAATAATGACAATAGATGTCAAGCTAGAAGAAAGAATTACATTCATACAGATTTATGCACCAACAGAAAATGACAACATACTGGAAAAAGAAGAGTTCTACACAAGCCTACAACAAGTGCTCGACAAAGCTAGAGACAGAAGCAGACACACATTTATACTTGGAGACTGAAACGCCCGAGTGGGAAAGAACCCAGACAAAGGACATGGAGTTCTAGGAAGATACTGTACAGACAGAGTGTTAAACGACAATGGCAATAGGATGATTGACTTCTGCATAAGTAACGAAATGCTAATAGGAAATAGTTTCTTCAATCACAAACTAATACATAAAATAACTTTCATTGCAGAAAACAGAGAGGCCAAAAGTGAAATAGACTACTTCACATACACAAAGGGAGCAAAGTACGCAGTATTAGACGTGAAGGTCATCCGAGGGGCAGAAATCCACTCAAATCACAAACTAGTAATAGCGGACACGAGATTCTATGTAAGAAAGGAAGTAGCGAAGAAAGGCTACGAGAAAATAAAAATAACTGAACTAAGAAATCACGAGAAAAAAACAGAATACGCACAAGAAGTAGAGCGCAGATTACTAGAACACGAACAACAAGAGCACCATCAGGAGGTAGAATGGAACGTGGAAGAGAGATGGACAAGACTTAAGGAAGTAATACTTGAGACAGCAACAACAATCTGTGGGAAAAGCAAAATATCACCTCGATACCAACGCACGAAATGGTGGAATGAGGAAGTAAAAAGGATAGTAATGGAAAAGAAAACAGCTTGGAAGAGATACCTACAGACCAAGAGAGAAGAAGACAGGCCACATTATATAACAAGGAGAAATGAGGCAAAAGAGGTAGTGAAGAGGGCCAAAGAGGAAGCTTGGGAAGAGTTTGGTAGAAAGATGGAGCAGAAATTCAAAGACAACAAAAACAACAAAAGGACTTCTGGAAAACAGTTAAAGGCCTAAGGGAATGCACAAACAAAAGGTGTGGAGCATTAGGAACGAAGAAGGAGAAGTCGTTACAGAACTGCCACAAATATTAGAAACATGGAAGAGACATTACAGCACAAAATTCAAAGCACCAAACATACAAGAACAATACAACCCCATCAGAGTAGAACAAGAAGAACAAGAAGAGCAGAAAACGAAACAATAACTTTGGAAGAAACAGAAGAAGCAATAGCACACATGAAAGTAGGAAAATCTGCAGGAAAAGACGGAATAAGCCCTGAACTACTCAAATACGGAGGGAGTGTATAAAGAAATGGACACACAAGATATGCCAGCAAGTATACGAAGGAGAAGGAATACCGAGGATTGGGAAGAAAACATAATAGTACAAATCCAAAAAAAATGTTAACACAAACGACTGTGGAAACTACAGAGCAATATGCCTGGCATCCTGCGTACAAAAGATCTATACCAGGATACTAGAAAAAAAGATAAGGCATCACATAGAAGACGAGCTATTAGAGGAACAAGCTGCATACAGAAAAGGCAGACAGACTCAAGACCACATATTTACGCTTCGCACAGTAATAGAAAAGACACTTCAAGGAAACAAAGAGCTACACCTGGCATTCATAGACCTCCTAGCAGCCTTCGACACGGTACCAAGAGCAACCCTGTGGAATTCAATGGAAAGAATTGACGTCCCGAGAAAACTTGTAGAAGCCACAAATCGACTATACGGAAGAATGAAAGGAATAGTAAGAATACAAGGACAAGAATCGGGGAAATTCTTGATGGAGAGGGGGATAAAACAGGGAGACTCCCTCAGTCCACTACTATTCATTATCATGATGAATGAAATAGTTAAGAACAGCAGGAACCCAAACCTGAACACTAAACTAGGACACTGAAACATGGGGCAATTAATATACAAAGCCTCGTCTTCGCAGATGATATACTACTCATAGCCGATAGCCAAAGGAAACTACAACAAGCAATAAATAATTGGAACTACGAAATTAAAATAAAAGGAATGGCAATAAATGCGAAGAAAAGCAAAATAATGAGAATAAGTAAGAACACAGATGAAGAACAAAGAAACCTGAATGTAAGATGTGAAGGAGAGCAATTGGAACAAGTGGAGAGCTATGAGTACCTTGGAGTAATAATAAGCCAAGACGAAACAGTAACAGATGAATTAAGGAACCGGACCTCCAAGGCGACTAGAGTATACTATCAGATCAACTCAACATTAATCAACAAGAAAGAGCTGAGCAAAGAGACTAAGCTCCACCTGTATAAAACAATATACTTACCTACATTAACATACGGAATAGAAAGCATACCGCTACAAGACAAGAGCAAAAGTAAATTAACGGCTGCGAAAATGAAGTACCTGCGACGTATAGTCGGAAGAACAAAGAGAGACAGAGTGAGGAACATCGCAACAAGAGAGGAGTTAGACCTAGAACCGCTAGTGGAAACACTACAGAAAAGACAACTAATGTGGTTTGGGCACGTGACACGAATGGGCGAAGAAAGGCTGCCAAGAAGGGTATTAGAGGCAAGAAGAGAAGGAAAAAGAAGAAGAGGAAGGCCAAGGCAAACATGGATGGAAACTATCAGGAAGGAAGTGGAAAGGAGGGGGAAAAGCATGGCAGAAGCTAAACAAATCGCTAGGGACAGGAAGAGATTTCGAAAATGGATAGAGGACCCGACACCTTAGGGTATAAGGGATGGACAAAGAAGAAGAAGAATCTACTAATGTTATACAAATCGAGTACATTTGATCTTATATAGAAATTCATGTCATGATCTAGGATCAAGCCATTGCCAAATATATTAACATAAATCGCTTAGGGTATTAGGTCTTGTGGTCAGTTACGCTTGAGCCCTTTTACAACGACTGGCTGGTTTACGAGGCCTATAGACCTATAAGGTCGTTTTCATGTCCTAGTAAGTTGTGGGTGTATGCTTTCGCAAGTCTCTGAATTTCGGATGCTACGTACGGGATCTTCAGGTCATTATGGATGGTCTCGTTACTTACATACCATGGTGCATCAGTCATTATGCGAAGAGTTTTAGACTGAACCCTTTGGAGTATTTTTGTATGGGATGCTTTCGCGCAGCCCCAAAGTTGAACACCATAAGTCCAAATGGGCTTTATTATTGTCTTATAAAGTAATAACTTATTTGATAGCGATATCTGCAAACGTCTTCCGATTAACCAGTACATTTGCTTCACCTTTAACTTTATTTGTTTTCTTTTATTTTTGATATGCATGCTCCAGTTGAGTTTTGCATCAAGGTGCATTCTTCGGTATTTGATTTCAGACTTGACTAGAATTGTAATGTTGTTGAAAGTAGTTTGAGGGCAATCAAGCCTTCTATTAGTGAAGGTTACTTGAGCTGACTTCTCACTGTTTACTGTTAGTCTCCACTTGCGAGTCCAATCATGCAGTAGGTTTAGCTAATGCTGTAAGTGAGCTGCAGTTACGGCGGGGTTGTCACTGGTTGATAATGTGGTCTCGTCATCGGCAAACATGGCAGTAGAAGTGTCCTGCGTGGTTGGCGTATCATATGAATAGATCAGGTAGAGTAAAGGACTCAAAACACTACCTTGTGGCACTCTGCTTGGATTTGGTGATAGTCAGAGGTTGAGCCATTTATCGCGACTTGGAAAGATCTCTCGGCGAGGGAGGATTTTAAAACTAGATAGATCGGCCTTGGGAAGTGTAATTTTATCTTGTAAAGCAAGCCTGTGTGCCAGATCTTGTCGAAAGCTTGCTTTATATCTAGGCTGTAGTTAACTTTTTGGTTTTAAGGCTTTCTATTATTTGATTGACGATTCGGTGGCATTGGTGTATCGTTGAGTGGGCTTTACGAAAGCCGAACTGATAGACTGGGATTATCTAGTTGGGATTTACTGTTTCTTTTATTCTTTTCAGTAGGAGTCTTTCAAAAATCTTAGACATTAAGGGCAAAAGGCTTATAGGTCTATAGGAAGATGGGTGGTTAGGTGGTTTGCTAGGCTTTGCAATCATAGTAATCCGAGCATACTTCCATAGTACTGGAAAGTAGCTTAACCTCATTATACTATTAAATATGGTGGTAAGAAGAACCAGCACTTTCCTTGGAAGATGCTGCAGAACTTCTCCTCCGATCATATCATAGCCAGGGGCTTTCTTGATGTTCGTAATTTTTATATGTATGTATGCATTATTTATTGTATGTCAGCTTATGCTATTGTAAATTAAATTATTAGTTTGATAATTTCACTAAAAAGAGAACGATCAATGGGTAGTTTTCATCAAGTTACATTTACTTATTGTTTTTATGTAACAAATTGTAAATATGCTTAGAATTAATAAAAAAAGTATATGAACTAATCGTTCAGAACACTACAGTAATTCGTATAATAGAAAGAACGTTTCGTAGTTTGTATATTTAGTTATTTAGTATTTCTACATGACATCATTATGTTTATTTTATCATAAATCCCCTAGATTATGATTCATTTATAATAAGTATTAGTATAAGTAGAATTACATAAACACTCCAATAATCACTGTAAGTATATTATCCCCAAGTTTTATATTGAACTAAACACTTTGCTCTTATCTCCTCTTACTCATGTCTTATCTTTTTCTAGAAACGCTCCGCTTTTTCACCGCTACCGGTCGCATTAATCTCTTACTAGCCCGGAGCTCTCAAAACTCCTAATCAATTTCCTTATCATCAGAAAAGCGCGGTGCTCGGCCCAGCCCGGGGGGCAAACGAGCCGGCTTCTGAAAGCAGCCATTAACCAATTATACCTGTCTAGACGACCGCGGTGCACTGCGGCCGCTTTTTAGATAAACGCGGAAATTAATCACTGCCGATCACCCGACTAGCTCTCGAGCTGCTGCTGCTGCTCTGCAAGCACTCGGCCAGCGGCGCACCCACGCGCCCCTAGTTCTCCAGCTGGTAGGCGTTTAATGCCCCAAAGACAGCTATTGTCGCGCTGCCTTTCTCACAGACCAAACGACTCACATCCTCATACGAGCGCATACCTGCCGAGAAGGCCAAGGACAAAGAGTTGTGACCTCGGCCGCTGGAGTCGTTGATTCCATTAGTTAACACCGGCCAACTAATTAGCGTTCCTCTGTTTAATGGCTGCTAGGAAGATCCCCTCAACGATATGTCTCTATCAAGGAACTACGCTGTGGCCGTGGCGTTTGCCGTGCTGGCTTCGAATGCATTAGAAGGGAAAAATATGAACAAAAGCTGAAGGCATAATTTATCGCGAGATATGTGTTAAGAGGTCACACAGTTATAATTATGCTGTTCCGAATTGGATTAAAGCCGGTTTCCTATTGCATTTTTATTTAAATCTACAAGGTTTATTATGAAAACAATAGAAGTAATCTACTGCAGCGTCTGTCTGTGGTACTATTTTAATTAATCGTTGAGCTTTATATCGAGAAAGCTTTTTAAAAGCATGCCAGTTAAATACCACATGATTTACGAGTTCTTCGGTATAGGACAACCCATTAGTCGGACATCTTGTATTGTTGGTGGCGAATATATTTTAATCACAAAATATCCTCTAATGATAATTGGTAAAAACAATGTTTTTAAGTTCAATGTCAGATGTGGTTAAACCGTTTAATTTACGAGAATCAGTCTCAAATTTATAAATAAATTTAAGGTCGTTCTAATTTTCAACACTAACAGGAGCAAATGAAAATTACACTATATCCATAATTGGAATTAAAAATTTTACTAAAACGTACAACTCCTTAAATGAAAATTGACTAGAGCAGGGGTCAGCAACCTGCGGCTCTTTTGATATAAAGTTGCGGCTCTCCAGTTCTATAAGCAAAAAATTAATAATTTATTATCAAAACTCTCAAAAAATAAGAAAATATATTTTTAAAACAGCCTGGCGTCGTGTTGGTACTGGATTGTTCATTCATTCATTTCTTCTATTCATCAGTGTGGGTCTGGTCTGTTTTTTGTTCGTTTAGCTGGTCAGTCATACATTTTGACACATTTATTGCCCCCCATTTATAACTCAAATTCTTTGAATGGGGTTAATGAAATTTCTCTGGTAGCTCTATTATAATGTATTTCCTGGAATTGGCCACTTTGTGTTAATATTCAGGTACGTCGCCGATAGTTTTAAGACCTTGAGTTTCGATAAGGAATAGAAATATATTGGAAAAGAGAATTTTGGAGCTCTGGCACGGAGGACGGTTTTTCGCCACATCGAAATACTCAGAGGCGGATATAAGGGCGGGCGCAGAGGGCGCGCGCCCGGGTCCCCGACCTCCACGGAGCTTCGCAAAAACCTGACTTTACACTTAACATTAATAGTACTTAATATTTTTTATTTATTTAATAATATGGTTAACACGTATTTTTATTTTCCTTGTCTCTCTCGTTTTATTGGGGGCCCAATATTTTTTCTGCTTCCGGGGCCTCAACTGACCTAAATCCGCCACTGCGTTGCATGTGTGTTAATTTAATCGCTTGCGGTTTTTGGAGGTTTATTCGCTTGTTGTTTTAAGAAGAATTCGATTTAGAAGCGTATTATCTTCTCAAAGGCATGTAAGTCAGTAACAGAATTGAATTATATATCTGAGGATTGTGTTAACGTAGTAATAATGGTTAATAAATTGGCCGTTTTAGATAGTTAAGTAAAATTTTCAAAAATCATTTTTTCAGCTACGCTGCCAGCATGGCATCTGGTAAAAAAAAGAGAAGAACTGAAGAAGAAAACCGAGAATCCAATCAGGTTTGGACGGAGTCGTTTGCGTTCATATGCAATACAGATGGCCTTCCGACTTGTCTCATTTGCCACGAAAAACTCGCACAAAATAAGAAGTCAAATTTGGAGAGACACTTCACTACAAAACATACCCAGTTTTCTGGTAAATATCCAGCCGGTGACGCACGAAAAAAAAGCTGTTGAAGAGCTCCAAAAATATCAAACACAGTCAAGTTCCGTGTTAAGGAAGTGGTCACAATCTTCCAATAATGTAAATCTGGCAAGCTTTGCAGTATCATTAGAAATTGCGAAAAGAGGAAAACCATTTACAGATGGTGAGTACGTGAAAGATTGTTTTATAGGTACATCTGAAGAACTGTTTCGTGATTGTAAAAACAAAGCAGAAATCATGAAAAAAAATCACTGATTTGCCATTATCTGCTAAAACAGTACAAGATAGAACTTCTAAAATGTCTTCAAATGTAACACATATGCAAGTGGAAGACATTCAACTGGCTTCTGCCTTATCACTTGCTATAGATGAGTCTTGCGACATAAAAGACACGGCACAAGTTACCCTTTTTGTCAGGTATATGTCGTCCCAAGGTCCAAAAGAAGAACTGCTAGGATTGCTACCGCTCTCAGGGCAGACTCGTGGAGAAGATATAGCAAATGCTGTGCAAAAACGATTGGAAGACAATGGAATCGATATAAATAAAATAGTTTCTATAGCAACTGATGGAGCCAGAAGTATGACAGGAATCCAT
Source organism: Sinelater perroti (assembly GCA_036346155.1). Classification (NCBI taxonomy): domain Eukaryota; kingdom Metazoa; phylum Arthropoda; class Insecta; order Coleoptera; family Elateridae; genus Sinelater; species Sinelater perroti. The sequence continues at coordinate 5,366,465 of JARFIY010000099.1, forward strand.
AGAGGGGTAACATTAATTCTTCAGAAAAAAATAAACCACGAAATTCTAACAGTTCACTGCATAATTCATCAAGAAGCTCTTTTGTCCCAAATATTTCCGGCCGAAATAGTTGAGGTCATGAACTTGGTAATTAAGATTATTAACAGCATCTTGGCAAAAGCACTCTACCATCGCCAGTTTAAAGATTTCCTTGCAGAAATAGATAGCCAGTATTCTGACCTACTTCTGCACAATAAAGTTCGATGGCTGTCCAGAGGTAACGTATTGCAACGTTTTGCTTTGTGCTTGAGTGATATAAAAACATTCTTCAATGAAAAAAGTATTTACCATCCCGAATTGGAAGAAGACAAATGGCTGCAAAAATTCTACTTCATGATAAATACCACAATGAAACTAAATGAACTAAATCTAAAACTGCAAAGAAAGGGCAACCCAGCCTACGCCTTGCTTGAAGAAGTAGTTTGTTTCGAAAAGACATTACTTCTTTTTGTTGAAGACATCGAGAGCGGTAAATTACTTCATTTTAAACATTTGAAGCAATATCGCGATGAGACCAATGCATCTATTGACACGAATTACTTCAGCATAGCTATAAAAAAAATGAAGGATGGATTCGCTGAAAGATTCGAGCAAATCAAAACAAACAAAAGTACTCTCGCGTTCATAGTAAACCCTCTGAACACAAATACAAATGAAATCAACATTGAGCCATTTCAAGTTGATGCTGGATCAGTTCAAATGCAATTGCTGGATTTGAAAACCAAAGACTTGTGGAGTGGCAAGTTCACAGAACTCAAGAGCAAGTTGGAAGAGTTGGAGGTCCAGAATATGCACATCGCAGCACAAGTGGACAGCTTTAAAAGAAATGCAGCGAGTTGAAGCCCTCATATTGCATGGAATAGTCTTCCAGAATGCTACAGTGAGGTGAAGAAGTTGGCATATGGAGTGCTCACGATCTTCAGGTCGACATATTCGTGCGAGCAAGCGTTCTCTTGCATGAATATAATAAAAATCTAAATCTAGAGTCCTGCTTGAAACTTAAAACAACAACTTATAAGCCAGATTTAATAAAACTTTCAAAACACATGCAAAGCCAATGCTCCCATTGATGTGTACATTTATGTTATTATATTGTTTTATATATTATATTATTTATATTATATTATTATATTATTTCGTATTTAAAGCCGTTTATTTTAAATCAAAAATCAAATATATATAAGCAAATACTATAATATTACAACGAAAATTTTTACTGGCTCTTTAAAAACTAAGAAATTTCGAAAATTGTAACTTTTGGCTCTTCCGTTTCAAAAGGTTGCCGACCCCTGGACTAGAGTATTGGATACCGTTGCCGATCCCAAGTCCGGAAAAAGGAGGAGGTTTTGTGTTTACTTACTGTAAAATAAACAATGCTCATGGAATTCAATGGTCTGACAAGAAAAGAGCTGTGGATATGAAAACGAATGTACTAAAAAAACGCGCTGGAACAAACACTATAAACGTTAATTGTGGATTACAACAGGCAAAATGGCATCGGCATCCAGATTGTTCAAATTGTAACGACTAGGCAAGAAAATGGGTAGAGTCAAAGATAAATATATATATATATATATATATATATATATATATATATATATATATATATATATATATATATAATCTATCCTCTTTACTTTTAAGTGTAGAGAGTGTAATCCTTTCAAAATAGTATGTTCTTAATTACAATTATCCTAGAAATTTGATATCACCAATTATTTCCCTAGTTGTAACTGTTAATTTCTCTAAACATTCACTACCCTTCTTGTCACCTTTCGATTCACATATCACTCACGATTCCACTCACTCACTTATTCATTTATTTGAACTCAGTATGTAGTTTCTTTTTTCCTTCTCTATTTTACCACTGCTTTCCAAATTTCTGTCCCTCGCCATGATCTCAGCCTGGTTCCAATTTAGACCTCCCCTATTCATTATTTCACTTATTTCTTTATCCCACGTCCTTCTTGAGTTCCATTTCTTTCTTCTGCCTGTGGTCCTTGCTTCCCATACGTGCCTTACTTGCCTTTTTTCCGGTAGTCCCCATTATCTTAATTGTGCCTTCTTAATATACTCTTTAACGCTCTCTATTTTTAGATTTTCTCTTATATCTTCGTTCCTTATTTTGTCCATTATCGTGACTTTAGTTACTTCCTTTAGATATTTTATTTCTAGTGCCTGTATTTTCTTATGTAGCTTCTCCGTTAATACCTATGTTTCGCTTCCGTATAGTACAGTCGGTACATATACAGTTTTGTATATGGTAAGTTTAGTTTTGTTGCTGATTTCTTCTTTGTTAATAAATCTTTTGTTGATACCGTTGAACAGCTTTGCCGTTGTCGCAATTCTGTTGTTAATTTCTTCTTCTATTTTGTCAGTTTTGTCTATAGTTATTTCCAGATACTTTATGTTGTCTATTTGTTTCACTGTCTGATTATTAATTTTTATACTTATTCTTCGTTTCTTATTATTTGTGATCACCATTACTTTTGTCTTGTTAAATTAATTTTCATTTCTTTATTTTCCAACTCTTCCATCCATAAGTTAACATTGCATCGTAAGCTTCTTTCTGTGTTAGCCATTATTGCCACATCACCTGCAAATATATCACCTACTTCTACTAGTTTTAATTTGCGGTATCCCACCACCATCTTCTTACTTTTGCTGCTTATATTTTTTATAATGTTGTCTATGAAAATAATAAAAAGCAATGGACTAAGGTTACCTTCTTGTCTAATTCCCTTCGTCGTCCTGAATTTCTCTGTCTGTTGATTGTCTTTTCTGACTGTTTTCGTTTTTTTTTATATAATGATTTAATAGCATTTCTCAAGCTTTTTGATATACCATTTCTCTTTAAAACCTCCCACAATTTTTGCCTTGCCACCTTGTCGAAGGCTTTCTCCAGATCTACGAAACAAATATAAATTTCTTTATAATAGGGTAACGGTTTCTCTATGACGTTTCTGATTATAAATATACTATGATTTGTGCAGTGTCCCGATCTGAATCCACTTTGTGCCCATGAAGTTTTTCTTCGACCACCTTTTTTAATCTTTCCTGTAATATTAACTCATAAATATTGCTAGCTGTACAGAGTAGCGAAATCCCTCGATAATTTGAGCATTCTCTTTGATTTCCCTTTTTAAATATTGGTATGATTACTGAGGTTTGCCAGTCTCTGGAGACTATTAAAGTTTCCCATACTTCTCTAATTATTCTATGTAGGAACTTTATTACTTATTTTCCCATGTATTTTAATAGTTCTGTTTTTATTCCGTCTACTCTTGCTGTCTTCCCATTCTTCAATTTTCTTGATGCTTTCTTCACCTCTTCCAGTTGTATACCGTCTCTTTCTTCTTCATACTGTGCATTACCACTTCCTTTGACTGCATTTGTTGCACTTTCTCCCCCCGTTTCAGCCTTTTCTTCATTTATCTCGTCTCCCTCTATCATATCCTGATAATATTGTTTCCATCTGTCCATAATTTTATTATCTTCGGTAATTATTTTCTCCTTTTTATACATAATTTGTTTCAATCCAAGTTTTTTCCGTTTATTTTTTATGTTCTTGAGAACTCTGTAGAATAACTTCTGGTTAGCTTTACTATCCTTTTTCATCTTGGTTCCAAATTCCTCCTGTTTTCTGGCTTTGGATAATTTGATCTTCTCTTTTGCTGTCTTTCTCCAATTTTATATTTTTCATAAGATTCCTCGCTTCTTTGTTGTAAGTGAGCTCTCCATCTGTTTTTTTTTGTTTTTATGATGTTTATAATTTCCTCGTTTTATCAACTTGTTCTTTTCTTGGATCCTCCTGCTATCGATATCCCACATGCTTTCCTTCTTATCTTGTGTGTTATTTCTTTGAACTTTTCCCATTTTTCTTCTTTTGACAATTCCTGTAAGCCATTATTTACTTTTTGTATACCTTTTCTGACCTGTTCTTCGTAATCCTGTGTTATCTTTGGATCTTTTAGTTTATGAATCTTAATGGTCTTAATTTCTTTTTTGTAATAGTCTCTTACTACTCTTTCCTTTTCTACTGTCTCGTTTATTTTTAATCTCGCACTTAATGAGTAGTGATCTGTTGATATTTCCGCTCCTCTATAGACTCTTACATTCTATCTCATTCTTCTGTTTATTTTCTATAATTATATAATCTACAATCGACTTTTAATTTCTTCCTGGTTTCTTCCTGGTATATTTGTGACAGTCCTTGTGTTGGTAGAATGAGTTTTGTACCACTAATCCAGTCTGTATGCAGAAGTCTATTAGTCTTTCACCGTTCGTATTTCTTGTTTTCTCTGCTTTAATACCCATCACACCCTTTGTACTATTGTTTTCTTGGTGTTGAGTTGGAGATATTATCATTTAGAAGTTTCAGTAATTCTGTAAAAAGTATCTGTAATCCTTCCAGAGTATTTGCCATAAGTGCAGTGTCGTCTGCATTGTTAATTGGCACTCTATTTTTCACTCCTTCTTTCATATCATCTAGTGTTTCTTTAATTATTCCCTTAGAATAGATATTAAAAATTAATGGCGACCGACTGCACCTCTTCTCTTGTATAGCAATGTTATCTGTTGCTCTATTTACCACTCTAATATACGCCTTTTGATCCCAATATTAGTTAGCTATAATTCTGTTGTCAATTCCTGTGTTTCTTAAAATGTTTAACATTTTTTCGTGCCGAACCATATCGAAATCTTTTTCGCAGTCAATAAATCCCAGAAATACATCGCTATCTACGGTTTCTAGATCTTTGCACTAAAACTTGGATACCAAACAAAGCTTATCGCGTTTCCAGACCCTTCCGAAATTGTGTATTTTCAATATTCGCTTTTATTTTTTTATAAGTTCTTCCACATATCACTAGCAGGCAGATTTTTAGTACATGAGGATTTAGTACTCATGAGAATAACTGTGTGCTGGTCACCTCAAACCTTCGCCTTATGTTTTTTGGTATGGTAATAAATGTTGATCTCAACCATTTTGATGAAATTATTCCTGTTTCGTATATTGAATTCAATAATTTTAGGAGTGTGCTTATTCCATAGGTCTTGTAGTTTTAATAATTCCATTGGTATTTTGTCTGGCCCGGTGGCTTTTTTACTCTTTGATTCTTCAATAGCTTTTTCAACTTGTTGTTTTGTTATAGGTGGTTCTGTTAGGGCATTTTGTACTTCATGCTCTATATGTTGTTGGTCCGTGAAGAGCTTTTTATATCCTCTTTCCATCTAGATAGTTTTTCTTTAATATCTAAAATTAGGTTACCATTTCCTTGACTCTTTTGTGTAGATGGAATGTGCCATGTCTTCTTTCATATTCTTCAATCTCCATACATTCGTTAGTATACCAAACTATTTCTATTTTTCTTATCTGTTTTCTTATTTCCTTATTTAGTTCGTTGTATTTCTCTGTATTTTGGTTTTTATTACTGTCTTTTTTAAATGTTTGGCTTTTGTTAATTTATTGAGTCTTATTCTTACTTCTGCTCTGAGTAGATTATGATCTGATGCACATTTAGCACCAGGGTACGTCTGGACTCATTTTATGGCATTTTTGGAAGCTTAAAGAAGGTATTTATTATAGTTAATTGGTTTTCTTTACAAAATTGTATAAATCTATCTCTTCTGCTATTCTGCACTCCTGCTACTCTCCCGTCTTTGTCGCTTCCGACTTTCACATTCAAATCACTCATTAATATTACAATGGTATTGCTTTTGGTTTGTTGTAGAGTTTATCTAAATCGGTTAGAATTTTTCTACTTCTTTGTCATTACAGTTTGTTGTTGAGGCGTACACCTGCATAAAATTAATGTTAATATGAGTAGCCTGTATTTGCAACATCATTGTTCTGTCAGAGTAGGGTATAAAGCTTGTTGCAGCTGCGTCAACTTCTTTGGAAATAATGATTTTCTCCTGTGTAATATACCACGTGTTCTTTCATTACACATTTTTCTGACTGTGGCCATCTCATTTCACTTATACCGAATACTGATACTGAGATGGTTATTCTCTTTATTTCCTTGATGGTGTTATAAATTTATCGTTGTTCGTACATACTTCGGACATTCCATGTCCCTATTTTCATATTAGATATTTTGACACCGGCTAGGATTTTCTGTAATACGGAAATGAAAAGTATTGAAAATAATGAATAAATATTTAAGCTTCAAAACCCTTTAATGGTGCGTTTCACTTTAAATTTGGAAATTTTTAGTGTTATATTTGCTAGTTTCATTAATTAATAAGAAATTTTTAATTATTGTCTCGCTCTCGCCAATTTGATCACTGGAAATTTTATGGCCCAGTTCGACTCAGTCTGCAATAAATGAGTACCTGAAGGTCAAACTCTGGGGTAATAATAGGGGGTCGGTACGTAGCGGTAGCCACTGTTACTACCCTTGTGTACCGTAGGCTCTAGATTGTATCAGACCTATCCTGTTACGACCCCATAGGCCTTCGTGGCCTGTTACGGGGAATTATTATTATTATAAATAATAATAATTGTATTATTAATATATAAATGTTTTCTATTTATAGGCTTATCTATATATATATAGTATTTTTGAGTCTGTATTTGTTTTACAAGGGGATGCTCAGACGTTCGGATCACGGATTTTCTTCAAACTTAGTACACTTTTAGTAGTCCATTAGGACAACATAATGAGCCTTTGACAAGGCGTCACTAACGAAGCGTTTTCGAAAAAATCACAAGAGAAGTTTTACGCGTCGAATATATACCAGTGCGTTGCAACTACAACCACGAAGTGGCGGCAGCCGAGTGGTTAGCGTTTCGAGTTTTGTAACTGCTGGATCGGTGGATCGAGTTTTAGTTGGTGCTATTTATATATTTATCTATTATTAGCAAACATTTTTCTTTTTTTACGTAAGGAAACACAACGCTTGTTAAAAACGAATTATAGATCTGTGTGGTATTTTTTGCAGATTTCGTACTTGTTACAACGACATTTCGAAGGTTTTTCATTAAATCGTCAACAGTTTTTTAAACCCTTGGACCGAACTTTCCCGTAGATTCTTGCAAGCATAAAAACACTTACGGTAATAATTCACCAGACATCGTCATCGCATATTGTGCCGTGTATGTGTGTGTTACCTTGTTCATATCGCGCCTTTTAACGAACACAGTTTTTGAATTTGTTTCGGCGAGCGTTCTGTCATAAGTTGACTGGTACTGGCGACCTGTCTGGTCTGAATTGACCACAACTTTTGTGTCAAAATTTGGGATAATTGCCTTCGTCTGCAGTTGAAACTTCCTTGCAGCTTCTAGTGTTTCTTCCAAAATCACAGATTCCCTGTTACTCGCATATCTCGTGATCTTCCTCTGCCGAATTCTGTGCCGTTGTTTGAATCTTTTAACCCATGAAAGTGATGCTTTAAAGATGAAGCCCTTTGATTGAAATTGGCCTGCAGCAGCCAAAGCCCACTGCTGTATATACCTTGTTACTTGAAAAGTAAAATCAAAGTTTTATTTTATTGTCATAATTTGTTCTTCAAAGACGGTTATTGAAGATTAAAAAATAAGTTGTTAAAGTGATAAAAATTTACACTCACTTGTTGATAATTTTGGCGAGCCTCCACGAAGCGGTCATTGGTCCACGAATCAATTATTGCATATTTATCGATCGTGGTTCCTCCAGATTTTATATTTTCTTCCCATCTCTTCAAATAATCCTTTCTTTTAAACTTCCAGATCCTTTCTTTTGAAGAGTCTGTAGTTGCCACGCGGGGTGTTCTTTTGCCAGATTCACTTCTTTTATTTTTGTACTCAACGGAATGTATCCGGCTCTTGCCTTCTTTTCGTCTGGCTCATAATCTTCGTCATCGGAAAAACTTCCTTCGACTTCATAGAATAGACATTCTTCATCTATTTCGTCGCAATGAATAAGGTCCTCGTCAGTAATAAGTATTTTTTCTCCTAACATTTCGACGGCAGGCTGGTACAGTTCTTCTTCAATCGCCATTGCATCTGCAGTAAGCGTTGCTGATGATTCTGTATCAATAAGATCCGCTTCTTGGAGGAGACTATCACAGTACACAAACGCATCTTTTAATCGACGTTTTGCAACTGCATTATGCATATCTTCATGATATTCATCATCCGTAGTAGTTGAAGAACCGAGAGTCCCCTCCATTTTTTTAGTGAAAATGTTAAACTGTTTTTCAAAAATTCGCACGTACACTATTAGTTTTCGCTACGTTACCGAGATCTTACTGCTGTACAAGTTAACTGCCGAATGAGGCCTGTTCTATCACATCGGGACTATAGGAATAGAACCCAGCTCGAAACCTGTCTCTTTCCCCCTTGTCCTTTTAAATTTTTGTCTGCGAGTCGAAGCGTCCAGGTGCAAAGCAGTTCCGGGGATCTTACCCGATACATCGATCCTCAAAACAAAGTCGACGCACATTTATGTGAACAACAATGAGGTTTACTTTTTTTAAAGATAGACGATTGGCGTTCTGGTAGTTTATAATTGAATTTTTTGAATTATAAATTATAACTACTTTTAAACGACATAGCACTCTACAACTTTCAGAGAGATGTAATACGTACCGTTATAGACGATCCGCTTAACTGTCTCAAGTTAAAACCTTAGAAAATAAAGAAAATACATCTGTTTAAAGTTTCGAGACAAAACATATATTTTCAATTACTCTTTCATGGGTTTGCATTGAAAACATCTTAGTGTTCGTTCTAACCAACTTGACGACGGTGTCTTGCAGTGCGCGAAAGGTGATATTGGCGACCAATAACATTTACAGTTATTTTTTGCGTCAGCATGCCTGCGGAATTATTTTGATCAAACGTCAAAGCATTTATTTTATTCCATTAGTTATTTCCAGTCATCTATCATGTTAAGTTGCCTTTAGTTCTTAATAAAAATTTTACCGTTAGTTTTTTCAACAAATGTAATTTGTAGGTTATAGGCTCAGTGTGTGTGCCTTTTGAACTGAGTTAATTCAGTTAATTTAATCGTACTAGTGACAGTTTTATGCGTTGTGCAAGTCTGGCCTAAATTTAATTGTAATTGAAGGTGTGCGTGGCTTCTATTTATTTGTGATTTCGTGTTGGTCAGTGAATAGTATCTAGTTTTGTTACCACAAGTTTAAACCCAACAAAAATAGGCAAGATCACGTTTTTGAAGTTTGAGGTATGAATTTTCCGGTTTGGAAACATCAAAGCAGGCGATACTTCAGCAGTATGATTTTCTGTGTCCGCCAAGCAGCAGCTTGGGACAATAAAGAAAACAGCGCACGTTGTAATGTTCATCACGCGTCAAGTGATAAACAAAGAAAACGGCAGAATGTCCATTATCTAGGTACAGATGTCGATTTTCCCCATTTATAAAAAAATTTCTAGCTGCCAACATCGTCCATGCGATCAGTACAGTATGTGGGGCAGTGGATTGTCACAAGGTCTTCTACACGTTGTAGTTAACCCTTTATAAGAACGCCAGAACATCTTTTGACGATATGGACAACTCGACTGAAAGAAAGATACTGAGCGAATTGAAAGAGTTGGCTATCAATGAGAAAAACGACAACAATGTATCTTATTAGTCCACAAAAGTCAATGTAATGATACGTCAAAATGGCAACAAAGCGTGGCCAAAGGGGTCAACATCGTAGCAATAAAAATTTTTTTGACTTTTTAGCGGGAACAGTTAAATAACTTTGAAGAGTTTGACTCATTGCGCGAAATACTATACGATAATAAGACCGTAACAGAAGTGTAAAGGTAAGGTCGTACATTAACTGTACTAAAAGAAGAAGTTATATCTACGTATATGGACAATGTGCAGTACTGTCCGAAAACTGGCAAAAACTTTACTTTCAATTAATGAGGCAATGGACAAAAAACTAGGCACAAATTTTAAAGACGGTAAATATACGTTAATAACGAAACATAATGTGTCTGGTCGATAATATCAGTGACCAAATTACCGTGCTGTATCTGGACCGCATATATTAAAAACATGACACCATATAAGTGACTTGGTGACTACATATTATATGAACTTAGGACTGACTAAAGACCGATATAGAATATCTAAGCAAAATTAGCAGCGACGCTTATTTGTTCATCAAACCTGGGAAATCCAAATGGAATAATCTCTTACAGGCCTTTTACCACATCTGTCAAAAATATTTGAAAAACTTTTATTAAAAAGGCTTTTACCCATATTTGAGAAAAAACAACTAATACCTAAGCACCAATTCTGGTTCAGCAATAAGCACGGCACAAATAAACAGGTGCACAGAATTGTAAATCAAATAAACAGACCCAAAAAATACTGCTGTGCAGCCTTTAAAACATCACTTAGGAATTCGATAAGATCTGGGATGCTCTCCTCTGCTACAAAATAAAAATGAACCTACAACGTCCCTCCCACCAGATCCTTAAATCATACCTCAATAACAGACGTTTCCTTGTTAAATGCCAAAACGAATACATGGATCTGCACAGCATAAATGCTGGAATGCTCTAGGGAAGTATGCTGGGCCCCATACTGTACTGGCTTTACATTGGCGATTTGTCTGCAACTAGAGTAATAACAGTTGCGACTTTCGCTGATGATAGGGCCATACCTGCCTCTTATAGCAATCCTGTATCTGCTTTCAAATGAACCTAGATAAAATACAGAGGGGAAAGATAAAAGCTGATGAAACGAATTCAGCAGACATAACTTTCACATTGCGAAAGGAGATCTGTCTCCATGTTAATCTAAATGGCACATTACTACCACAAGCAGAAAACGCAAAGTACCTTGAACTGCATTTAAAACAGCGAGTGACGTAGCACAAACACATATTTATGAAGAGAAAGCAGCTGTACCTTAAACTCCGGCAAACATATTGATTAATACGAAATTCAGAACTTTCATTAGAAAACAAAATTTTGGTTTATAAAGGTGTACTAAAGCCTGCATGGACATATGGTATTCAGCTCTGGGGGTTGCAATCTTTCTAATAACGAAATACTCCAAAGGTTGGAAAATAAGGTCCTGAGAATGATGGTTAACGCGCCATGGTACATACCAAACTGTTATACATCCGTTACTTTTGAAAAAAGAAGTTGGTATAACTTATGCCCCTCCCTCGTACTTGGTTGACTTTGTGACTTGGTTCGATAGGCTTGATACCTATATCGTTAATATATTTTCACAAAAAATTAAAGATAGAAAAACTTTAAGGATAAAGAAAAAAATGTTTGTCTCATGAAGTGTTAGAAAGTTGAGGTTTTGATTGGATTTGTTAAGTAAATTTTCTGAGAAATAATTTAGGATAAGCTAATAAACTCATGCAAAATGCGCAGTTGAAAATATTAAATGTAGGTAAAGCAAACAAATGTTTAGCGACTATAAGTATCAGACTGGTTTATACCCTGTTAAGTATTATTCAAAAATAAGATGGTGTCACTGTAAAACAAAAAAGTATGATTGAATGTAACATTTGTTATTAACAATTTGTAATCGGATTGATTCATTGTTTATCGATAAATGGGGTTGAATGTTGGTGCGACTTAATGTACGTTTTCCTTTTGTGGTAGCTGCTTGTACTGCTGTCGGTCCGCTTTCTGCGAGATAATTGTGGTCGGCCGGGCCGCGGCCTTGAGCTGCGCGGACAATCCGCAACCTACTTTTGAAAAGGCCCGATTTGGCAGGACCGCGCTGCATTCCACCGTATTTACATTGCAGATTAACGCGAACAGTGTCAGGGAGGCTGGCCGCTGAACGCAGCGACACCTGCCGAACCCGGCCATCTGTGCGTGCAGTGAAAGTCATTTCTGGGTCGCCAATGAATCACTTCGATTTAGGCGCCGGCAGCCAGAAATGGCACGCAGCAGCCGACTATGGGCAGATTAGCGCTAATACCCGTCGGCTCTGCTAAAAGTTCGTCTGCTGCTTTCCTGGATTGCCTTTTGCAGCTGCGGCTAGAAAGCGGGTGCTGGAATGGCAAAGCAGCATTTGGTTTCATTAAAAGGAGCCGAACTTCCTTCTCTTGGAGTAAACTTTAGTTTGCCGAGAATGTGCTGAGGTCAACTACATAAACCCTTTAACTTATGACGAGCGGGGACTATTACACTAAACAGAGAAGTTTAAAACCACAATATCTGCAAAAGTTTGCAAACAATGAAAATGGATACAGAGTTCTCTTGTTTAAGATGCTTAGTATTCTTCTTCTTTGCGTGCCACTCCTATCGGAGATTGGATATCATCAGGGCGACTTTAATCTTTTTTAGAGTTGTTCGGAATAGTTCGTTGGTGGTGCATCCAAACCTTTGTTTCCAAACCAAAGTTTCGCATACAGGACATTCTTCTACGGCCTTGGTTTCTTCGTCCTTTAATTTTCCCTTGCATTATATTCTGCAGTAATATGTATTTTTGTCCTCTCATTAGGTGACCTAGGTACTCCAACTTTCTCTTTTTTATTGTCCGGATAATTTCTGGTTTTTGGTTTATGCGTCGTATTACCTCTATGTTTGTTATTTTGTCTATTCATCTTATTTTCAATATTCGTCGATAGCACCACATTTCAAAGCTTTCCAGCTTCTTTCTGTAGTTTTGTTTTAGGGTCCATGCTTCGACACCACACAGCAAGGTGCTAAACACGTAACATTTTAGCATTCGTATTCTTAATGTAATATTTATATCACGGTTACATAGCATTTTCTTCATTTTTATGAAAGTTGTTCTGGCAATTTCTATGCGTCTTTGTATTTCCTTGCTTTGATCGCCTGTCTCGTGTATTAAAACTCCCAGATATTTGTAAGTATCTACTTTTTCGATCTGAGTGTTGTTGATACGAATATGTGTGAGATTAATTGTATTTTTCGTAAATGCCATGTATTTCGTTTCCCTGGCGTTGATTTTTATTCCATAGTCTGCGCATGCCTTGTTCATGTTATCAAGTAAACATTGCAGATCTTCCGATGTTGTTGCTAACAGTACAGTGTCGTCTGCGTAACGAATGTTGTTTACGACTTCACCATTAATTACTATTCCTTCCTTAGCTTGCGACAGTGCTTCCTGACAGATTCTTTCACTGTAGACATTAAAGAGCAGCGGCGACAATATACATCCTTGTCGTACACCACTTCGTATTTCAATTTTTTGTGAGATCTCATTATCCACTTTGATGTTAGTTTTTGGTTCCAATATAGGTTAAGGATGATTCGTAGGTCTTTATCATCAATGCCTTTATCTTCTAGTATGTCTAAGTTTATCATGTCGCACTCTGTCGAAGGCCTTCTCAAAGTCTATGAAGCAGGCGTGTACTTCTTAATTGACGTATATGCATCTTTGTGTGATCACATTTAAGACAAAGAGTGCTTTCCTGGTGCCTAGTCCTCTTCTGAATCCCATCTGCGTTTCGCTTATGTCAGCGTCTAATTTTTGATAGATTCGATTATGTATAACTCGAAGAAATATCTTTAGTAGATGGCTCATCGATGATATTGTTCTGTGGTCTGAGCATTCTTTTGCGTTTCGTGTTTTGGGGATCGTGATAAATGTGGATAAAAGCCAGTCGTGCGGTATATCGTATTGAATAGATGTAGTACTATCTTTAGAGAATTATCGTTCAGAAGCTTCAATAGGTCTGTGGGGATTTCATCAGGTCCATTTGCTTTTCCTTTCTTGGAGATTTTGATTGCGTGTTCTACTTCATCTTTTAAGATTTCAGGTCCGGTTCTATTTTTTGTATGACAGGTCGTTTTTCTTTCATCTTCAAATAATTCTTCATTGTATTCGGTCCATCTTTTTATTTTATCTTTTAGGTCTGTAATGATCTTTCCATTCTTGTCTTTAAGTAAGCCCACTTGGTGTCTTCTTTGGGTTCCTGTTATCTGTTTGACTTTTTTATACATATTGAACGAATCGTAACTTTTTTCATATTTCCCCATTTCTTCACATTGTTCTTTTAACCATGCTTCTTTTGCTTCCTTAATACTTCTTTTTATAATTTTATTGATTTCTTTATATTGTTCTGATTGGTTTTTTACTTCTCGTCTTTCGTCCATTACCATTAATATGTTTTCCGTCATCCATATTTTGTTTTTCTTTGAAGTTCTGGTCAAATGTTTCTTACCTGCTGTTTTAATAACTGCGTTTATATATTTAAGCTTTTCATTTATATTATCAGTATTTCGCACTTAGTTATGTATTTTTCTGAGATTTCTATTTACTTCTTCCTCTGTTTCCTGTTGTATTCTGTCGTTCTTTAGTTTATTTAGATCTAATGTTTTTGTGATCGGTTTTTGTATCTTTTTTAGTTTTATTTGGATCTCAGAAACTACGGAGTTATGGTCCGAGTTAACATCGGCTCCAGGGTATGTCTTGGTACACTTAACAGCGTTACGGTATGTCCTTGTAATCATAATATAATCTATTTGGTTTCTCACTATTTTGACTTTGTGTGTTGGGAAGATGTCCGCGTGTACAGTCGTCGAGGGGGCTCGAAGAGAGTGTAAGTTATTACCAAGTCTTCATTCTGGCAGAATTGCACTAGTCGATCGCCTCTCTCACTCCTAATTCCCAGTCCATAATTTCCTACATGTTCCCCGACTTTGCCTTGACCAACTTTAGCGTTAAAGTCTCCCATTATAAAATTAATGTGTTGCTTTTCTGTTGTTCTGATTAATTCCTCTAACGAAGTTAATTACAGAATTTTTCCATTTCTTTGATATTATAATCCCAACTCCGTATCGATGGGTTGTCTTGTTGTTTCCCACATAATAAAATACCCCTTGATTTCGAGTTTGGCATTTTCCTGAATTTTGCCATTGTGTATCACTAATGCCAAGTACATCTATATTTAATCTGTCCATTTCTTGTGTAACATTGTCTAGCTTTCCTGCAGAGAGCAAACTTCTTACGTTCAACGTTGTAATCCGTAAGGCTGTTTTTTTTACTTTCCTTAACCTATAATAAGGAAAGTAATGCAATCGGCGGAAATTTGACCTACCCAGTTTTTCACATTTCTGGACGAAATATAGCCTCAGGATACCAAAAAGTTGGTTTGAGCCATTGGTTCGTGTGTGTTTGTGTGTCTGTCTGTCTGTCGGTCATTAAACAAGATATCTCGAGAACCGTAAGAGCTAGAGACTTGAAATTTGGTATGCAAGTTACTTGTAGATAGGGGAGGCAGTGCGAAACTTTTGGTAAAAATCGGCCTAGTCGTTTGGTCGCAAGGTCGCAAAATCGGTCACAAAGCGGTCGCGAATCTAAACGGTTGAAGATACAAAAAATTTATGAGAATAATAATGATTTGTTATCATGAGATAAACATGAATTTAAAATAAAAGTTGGTAAAATAGGAACTCGAAAAAAATTGATGCTCAGGATTTTTAATATACCGGGTGTTCATATAATGTTTCGAGAAATTTATATTACTGGATAGATCAGATCGAGACGAACAAAAAATTATGATGAAATTTTTTGATCCGAGGTCAAATAAATAAGTTATAGCCGATTAAAAATTAATTAAACGGACCAATCACAGCGCTTGGCCGCTAGGAGGGAGCACGCAGGCGATAATGGGGAAGACTGTGCGGCCGAGCTCGCACAGTTACCTTCAGTGACGTAGCAAAATTTTAAGTACGAGTCAGTTATTGTCTTGTACTGTTTATTTTAATCAGCTTTCAAGTGTTGGACTCGCGCCTCGTTCTTTTTTAAAATAACAAATTTTTAGACGAGAGCAGAGCAGGGCCGAGACGATGGACTCGCGCCTCGTCCTTTTTTTAAATAACAAGTTCTGGGACGAGAGCAGCGCAGGGTCGAGACGATGGACCCGGTGTAATATATAATAATAGGATAAGGAAAGTCGTGTGATGTTCACACCAGATTTTTGTTTATTGTTCCTGTTGTTTTTACAAGGGTTTCGCTGGATGACGACCGAGCCTTGTAGTATTGTGTTTTTCTTTCCTTGCCGGATCTCGGTATCCGATTCCCGTGATCAGTAAATCTTTGATTATTATTTTTGTTCGCCATGATAATTGAACTAGGGGTACTCTTCCTGTGAGTTTTTAATGCAGTGGTTCCCCGTGGCCTTCTGCATCTTCATGCTGTTGACTGCTTTGCAGTTCCTCCGTCTTTAGAATCGATTTCTCAATCCTAGGACAAGAAGGTGCCCTTAATCTTATTAGCTCTTCCACCCGAAGCTGTTGGCTATTAAGAGGGAGCCAACAAGTGAGAGTTGGGCGTCTCGTGAAGACCAGTTGTATGAACCTCCGACTGACTATATCGCTTGGAGTGACCGTCCGTAACAAAAGGTACTGCATCTCCGACACCATCCTACACCCTTAAGGTTATTAAAGGCTATTAAATCTGTTTTAATTGACAAATGCAATTAGGGTGTTTCAAATAAATTCGATAATCGACGTGTAGATGAAAAACTAGGTAAATGCTAACATCATAGGTATGTCTATTACCAAAAACAATTTTCTACACTTAAAAGCAAAACAATCGACTCAGCAACATGCTTCAGTTTTGAGAGAATGTGTATCCACTCCGATAGCATTCCAAATAAATTTCAGTGTACTGTTTGAAAGCTTAAAAACTGTGGTTGCAAATAATACCACTTTGAAATTGGAATCAGATCTGTTCTGACAAAGTTATGGGTAACACAAACGAGTCGAAAGGGGAAAAGTAATTATGAAAGGAAAAAAATATGAAATCGTTAATTGAAATTAATTTAATGATTTTTTCAATAAATGGTGTTGTCACTTCTACTCCTAATTGCACTTTCCAAGCGATTACGCTTGGATCGAATGATTTTTCTTATGTTGTCTTGAGGAATTGCTTCAACTCTTCAATTAACGCCGCTCTCAGTTTCATCACGCTTCTTGGTGCAAAATTTCTGTCCCGGATTCTTCTCTTAAGCTGATCCAAAACATGTTCAATTAGATTCAAGTCTGTACCGACATCAGACAGGTAGGTAGTGGCGTTGTCGTGCATTAGCATGAAGTTCTCACCAACAAATTTCGAAAACAAAACAACAAGTTCCTCCAGAATGTTTCTCATGTAGCAATCTGCTGTTAAACTTTCTCCGGGTCCACCATTAGGCACAAAAACAAACTCAGTTTTTACGTGCATGGAAATACCCGCCAAGGACATGCAAGAGCCACCTTCATATGAAACAGTTTTTAAATACAGCAATGAGCAAATCGCTCCCTTGGCGTCCTAAAGATCCGACGTCTCCTGAACTCGTTTGTGAATAATATCTCACTCCAATAGCCGAGGTCCCAATCGAGATGTTCGTGAGCAAATTCCAGTCGCCTTTGCTTTTAGACTGCAGTCAACTTAGGACCTGTAGCTGTCTTTTTTAGGGTCAGGTTGGCTGTTTTCAGTCTTCTTCTCACTGTCCAAGCACTGGCGACCACATCTCTGACCGCACTCCCCTCTTGCTTGAGGTCAATGTCAGTCATATGTAGATTTCTGGGAGATATTGGGACGACAAATAGATCCGTTGTTATGCCTCTACGGCCACCTCTCTGTCGGCGGACGTAGCCATCGGTTTCCCGTACTCACGCCACACTCTTGACACAGCTGATTGACTCAGATTTAATCGATTTGCCACAGTTCTTTAACTGAGGCCTCTCTCAACAATGTAACTGCTTGCGGGTGCTTTGACAGCTGTGGTATCCATTTTCTTGCGAATCACTCGAACACCTACGTCACTTATGTCAACTTCGGATAAGTGACTAAGACAAATTACCGGATTTCAAGGGTGCTATAGGCCAATCACAGACTTCCGGCACGTGCGTTCCAATTAACGAGATTCGTAAAACCCCGTTTATGATGCATATTTTTTTGGAATGCGTCATCCGATTAATGCGATAGCAACTTTTTTAAAATCTCAATAATAAAGATACTCCTTGCACGTTGTTTTTATTTTTATTTTTTCTAGACTGGAACAAGAGACAAAAATGCGCGTGAGACTATTGTTTTGCTCTCAAGTGTACGTCATAGAATTTTTACTAAATTTTTTGTTTTAATGAAAGTTCATAAAACCTTTCTGACAATATTGTGTGATATTGCATATTCTGAATTTAACATATTTTTACCGAGTATTCAATTTTTATCGCTAGTTGTATCTTTGCTAATTTACCGATGATAACTTTTGTCAATGTTTAAGTTTAGACTTTATTTGAGGATTTGTAACACACGTTGATTAAACACTTTTTCTTTTAAATACGTGGGTAGTCTGAAACGTTTTGAGCCTTAACTTGAAGATGGTCAAAACTATTATGTTACATAATGGTACATGATTTGTTTGTATCAGTCGATGTCAGTGCTTTTGTAAAAATGGAAAAAATCGAATACCGTGTAGTAATTAACTACTTGGATTTAAAAGACAATACGCTGTTTACGTGGACTCAGCCCCATTATTTGACACCGTGAAAAGATGGATAGCTAAATTTAAGTGTGGTTGTACCAGCTTGGCTAATGATGAGCGTTCGGGACTGCCAACAATTGCGACCTCCACCGACAATATCGAAAAAGTTTACCAAATGGTACTGGACGACCGTCGAATCAAGGTTAGACAGATGGCAGAGGCTGTGGGCATATTGATTAAAGAATTGGGCTTGAAAAAGCTATCTGCACATTGGGTCTCGCGCTTGCTCACTTTGAACCAAAATTTATTCGAATGAATATTTCTAAGATCCTGCTTAAGTGGTTTCAGCGAAACGAGTCGAACTTTTTGCGTCGATTTATTATTGTCGATGGAACTTTGGTCTACCATTACAATCCTAAAACTTAAAACCGTGGAGTACTCCAAAAATGGTAAAGACGGTTTTATCGGCTGAAAAACTGTTTTTTTGTGATAGAGAATTCTGTTTATCGACTACTTAGAAAAAAGAATTTTTAATGGATCAGTTAAAAGCAGCAATTGCTAAAAAACGGCCTCATTTCTAACGGAAGAAAGTGTTCTTCTGTTAAGACAACCTACCGGCTCAAAATTCACGAATTGCAGTTTGAATTGATTGACCACCCAGCATATTTACCAGATCTGGGTTTCAGCGACTATTTCCTGCTTCTTAAGCTCAAAGTTTGGTTTAGAGGACAAAGATTTTTATCAAACGGGGAGACCATCGCAACCGTAGACGCCTATTTTGCAAAGAAAAGCGCCAATTACTATTAGGATGTTTTAAAGAGGTTGGAGCATTTCTGGAAAAGTGTATCGATTTAAAAGGATACTATGTTGTTAAATAAAAGTAAATGTGACAGAAAAATGTTTCTATCTTAGGCTAAAACTTTTCAGACTGCTCACGTATATAGTATGCCCATAAATACTGTTACACACCAATTAAAACAGCAAAATAAAGCGATTAACTATTTTTGCATAATACTTTCAGTATTTATTAAATGATTACTGGTAAGTATAATTGCATCGCATTTATTTAAAATGGGCATTCCTAGCCTCTATGCAAGCTTTAAGACGTCCGAGTTACTCGTTAATGGCAGCACGCACCACATTCATCGGAAAAATATTGGTCAATCCTCTACTGTTAGAAAATCAATTACATTGTTGCTAAGTCAAATTTGGGTTGACCATGGTTTATGGGCGGGTGTGTGTCTTGCTCAAAGATCTAAGGCTCACTTCGAAAAATTCATTACATTTTGTCGATACATAGCGCCCAAAGTGTTGGTTACTTTTTTACAAAAATGGATATCAGTTACTCTATCACAACACACTCTACCAAAAGATTGCAAATGCCGGATAATAGCTTCTCTGAACCATTGGAATTAGCTGAGATGCTACTTTGGATGACCTAATGTATGTTATTTTGTTTGTTAAAAAATTTCTCCCCTATAAACTTTTCTTCATCGACAAGCTAAATTTTTCTGTGGCTGTTATTGTATGTACCTACTCAGTCAACAACCTCTTTGCTTTTTCTCTACTACCTTTTTCTGAAACATCTGTTATTTGTCCTGTATATCTTTTCTAAGCAGCTGGTCCTAGGTTTTGCTTAATATTCGAAGATTAGAAAATTTGCATCCCCGAGACATAATTTTCTGTTTATGAAGAGGATTTCGGTAATTTTGGTACTTCAGCCTTTGATACGTCTTTCAGAGCGATTATGAGTAGTTTTGGGCTTATCATGTCGCACTGTTTTACACTTCTTTTGATCGGTATTGGTGAAATGTTTTCATATAGTTGTACTGTCATCTCGACATGTTCATAGATGGATTTAATTATTTGTGTATGTGTGTGTGCCGGTGATCTACTCAACTCTTTTCTAGAACTTTTTTATTGACCGTAATTTTATTATCCCTTTATTAAATTACGTCTGTCTTAAGACCAGTATAGAAAGTAAAAGAGGAGTAAAAATTGGGTTTATTTATCCCAATTAGTAATACTATGCGAGGGAGAAAATACCCAGTCAATAGTTTTGAGGGTAACAGACACAAGCTGTCAAAATATAGCTGAAATACCAAAAGAACTAGATATCTCCAGTCTCTAAAGTAACAAAATATAACCAGTCTAGACAAAGAAAACCTTAGGTAATAATCATCTGGTCTTGCAGGTTAGGGATTTGAGCACTGGGCCCATACCTCATCTCTTTGAAAATTCTTTAAATGTAATCGGCGATAAAAACTGACAAAGAAAAGTACGATGAAAATAGAAATACAAAACATATGAAAAATAGAAACAAAAACAGATAATTTATTTAGAGAAATTGAAAATTTCAATATAGACATAGTCGCGTTGATCGAGACAAAGAAAAAAGCACACAAAAGATAAACATCAATATATTTACATTTACAGTAGTATTTGAAAGGAGCGAGTGTCTCGAGGAGAAGCTTTAGCAACATACAAAAATCTATCAAATTTTGAGAATAAATAAATGACCGCTTTCTGAATTGTAACTTAAAAGCCACACTATCGCATTTAGAGCCTTACCATTATTATTAGTCCTTTGAATATCTCCGTTTTTATTTCTTGTAGTATTCATTTTTTATCAAAGAACGTGTTTACGTTAAGAAGTCTTATTGTTCTTATTTTCTAATTTTTTTCTTTTTCAAATTGCCGTTTTGAGTTACTTTTGTTTCAAAGTATTTAAATTTATTGATATATTCTAAGGTGTTCTTAATTTTATTTAATGCTTCTTTCTGGTTTTAATAATGACTATTATGGTTTGTCTAATTTTCATGTCCAAAACTTCTAAGGGTCAACGTGTCGCGCGGTTGAAACGCGGGCTGCGGAGCGGACGGACTCGGGTTCATTCGTGAAACTCTTTGATGCCTAGCGGGTGGCGTATTCAGTTATTAAAAGTAATTGAGTACCTGCGCTCGCTCGAGCAAGCGGTAACAATGGCGGTCGTCTACGACGCGGCACTTCTTGTCGTATCGCCTCGCTTCAGAGATAGGGTGCGCCGACCAGGCATAGTGGCGAACATTAACCTTTCAGTTCGCAGGCTCCTTCTACCCATTATTTTTCCAGACATTATTCTTTTCCTCATTTATATTTTGCTGCCTTTTATTAGGCTCCCGTTATTTATTTTCATCTAGTTGTAGCTCCTAGAAGATTGGATTTTTTCTTGGCGTCCTCATTTGGCCTATATGCTACTTACTATCATTGGATACTTTTTACATTCTTTTATGTTTACCGTTAAAATTTTTTACTCACAACTTTAATTTTCTTCTCTTTTATTATAATTGCTGCACCGGTGTTTAGGAAATTTTCTTTTTTACTATTTGGCAAAATTATCCAATTACACCGTACAAAGCGAGCACGGATGATTCTAAAAAGCATAATAACGCAAAATGTCGTTAAGTAAACAAGGAAAAAAAAATAAAATAATTAAAAGAAGTACTTCTTTGCTCTAGAGTAAACTTTCAATAAGGTTGATAGCTATCCACCCCAAAAGAAGAGGCAGTCTTACTTTTAATAAAAGATATTTTTTGATTTTCTTTTCAATACAGTAGTTACTACTAGCCATAAAGCTAACAAGCAAATGTGACGATCCTCTGAATTACAAACAGGTAATCAATAAGGTTCAATGTTTTTCTCTTTTAAACATGTATTGGTTACATTGTTTAACAAATTATGCACTGATTCACTGGAATGGTGGTGTGGTCTGACTACCTAATTGTTTGCAGACCTTATTTCATCTGGAACCAACGGAACCTTGAGGTCTTCGTGTACTGTTGTATTACTAATATATCACTTTGCGTTCGTTGTACTACAAAGAGTTTTACTTTGAAACTTTTGTATAATTCCAATGTTTATTTTTGAAGCACATCCCCAAAACTCAATTCCACGTGTCCACATGACACTGATTATACACCAATACTTTGTTTTCAAGCGTTAATTTAGATTTTAATCCAACAACTTTTACATCATCTTTTCTTTTTTTTACCAGGGGGATATATAAGTTAAGTTTCTTTCTAAATGCATACCAAAGTATTTTTAACAGGACTTTAAATGTTATTTAAAGTAAGCGGAGCACAAAACGGCACGCTTTGTAGTAAACGTTATTACCGTATATTTATGCTCATTGATTTTGATACGTCATTATTGGGTTTGTAACTTGTCAAGACAACTTTTTAGAGTAAATGCTGCAAGGCAGGATTTCTATGGAAAGCTAATATTGCAGTGAAATCTGCGAAGATGACTGTAACTACTTTTTTATCACATAATGGGTCTTCTGTAAAAAATTGGGACAGCATTGGTTCTACTACGCTACCTTGTGGCACGCCCGCATTGGCAAGATGTAGGCTACATTGGCTTCCTTCATATTTTACCTGATAATACCTCTCATTTAAGTATGATTTACTCGTAAATAGTAGGTAATATTGATGAGGACCGATTAATTTTGAATAATAAGCCAGAATACCAAACTCGGCCAAATTCTTGACTTACTTCGAGAAAAACGACAACACAATGCTTACTTTCTTCTAAATCTTGTTCACTCACATCCACCACTCTATAAGCTTTGATCGTGGAGTACTTTAGCCTGTTGCGGGATCAATTCAAAGTTTTTTATTATGAGCATTAGTTTCCTGAATGTTTCTAGTAGTTTTAAGTAACAATGGTAATAGTGTTACAAGTCTACCATATACGAAGTAACTTCATCAGCTAGTTTGCCTGGTTTCTAAACTAAAATAATGCGACCAAACTTTCACTAAATTGGGAAATATAGTAGCTGTATTACAATATTAAAAATTTGTGTTATTGCCATTACTGCTTTTTAGGCAGTTCCTTAAGCACCTCGGCGGTAATGAGGTCATAACCTGACATTTTCGTGTTGAGCTTTTTAATTTCTTTAGGTGTAAACGGTTGAATTGGTAAACTAACTTTAAAGATAATCCAAAATCTCTTTTTTTCTTTTGAAGTTACTTTTTCTTCGTCTGTTCGGGTTCATGTACCGTCTGCTTTGTGAATGGGAGGGATTTTTTGTTTTTATCTGTATTGCTTTTCAAAGTAAATTAAAAGACGGCGTAATCTGCAGTGCTCCTAACATTCAAATTTTGGGATCTGCTGGAACGATGCAAATAGTTATTGACTCTCTTCTATATACCACATATTTCATAAGCCAATTGTTAATATTTAAAGAAATCAATGATCTGCTAATTTATTGCTATTGTATTTTATATTTCACTTCTCTGAAGGCATATATGATGATCATAAAAATATTCGTAAAGGCATAATTAAGCCCAATCGGTAAAATTATTCATAATTAGCAACATTAACGACTTTAGGACTTTCGCCAAAAATTAAAATTCATCAGCATATCATACATATTAAAACAAGAGAGCGCATTGAACTTGGGAAAACAAGATACGCGGCCACTCCGCGCTTAGCTGTTCGCCTCGCGTTACCTCACACGTCCTCAAAACAATTAAGGTTAAGGAGCTAGTCAAGACAAATTTTGTATGTTGATTTGCTCGCTGGGCCGTGAAGTACATATAAATTGGCGCTGATGAAGGCTTGCGCGGCAGCGCATGAATGCTTCCTTCCGAAGCCACGCTGAAGACGCGACAAATCACAAAATTGCGACAGTAAATTGGCCCGATAAATGAGATCGTGGGAAGAAGTTGGGGAAACACCAATTTGGAAACGCGAGCCGCGAGGTTAGCGACACCTCATGCCTGCTGAATGGGTTGTTGCTTTATGATAATTTTATCGATGCTAATTTACTGGAAACGTGGTGATTGGGATCAAAATATTTACGGAAAGCTGCTGAAATAAAAAAATAATGTTTACTATTTTGCTAGTATTTGTAAAATTGATTATTCAGCTTAATTTATATGTTTATAGAACAATTACAAATTTAAAATTTGTAAAAAAATGTAATAAGAGAAGTGTTTACAACTACCAAACTCTTTCCATGATCGCTACTACCCATCTTTCTTTATTTTTCTTGCAAGTTTTTTACGATCTTATTATAGTTTCTACAATAATTTGTTTATCTCCTAGTCTATAAGTGTAATAGTATTGATTTTTGTTATTAAAATATTTTTTCTAAAATTTCTTTTGCACTTCTCTCACCAAACTGTTTACTTTCTTTTCTTATCCTTTTATGATATTCCACTTACAAACGTACAGCATATTATTTTATTATATTCCTTCAGTTTGGCTCTAGATATCTATTTCTACTGGTTTCAAATATTTTTTAATTTTCTTTTTTTCACTTTCTTGATTTTCAAATTTCAGCTTCTCCTACTGTAATACTTTATCTTTTATTTAAGTGGCAATAAAAGTCTTTTTTTCTAATTTGTAAAGATGGAGAAGAAAAATTAATAGAAAATAAAGCAAAAATTTTGAAAAGATGTCAAGAATATTTTAATAAACTGTTAACCTAAGCAAGTAGTGAAAAGAAAGTAGAATAATTGTGGGAAGAGCGGGGAGCAGAAGATAGAGTAGAGCTACTTACGAGAAAAGAAGTAGAAACTCCCCTAAAAGTACAAAAAATATAAAAAACCCAGGACATCGGAGAAGATATATAGACTTATCAAGGATATATGGGAATAGTAAATTACGCCTAGAGGATTGAGGATGGCAATAATATGCCTAATCCATAAAAGTGGTGTTAGGATGGTATATGACAACTATAGGGGAATAACGCTATTTAATATGGACTATAAAATATTGAGCAAACTAAGCAGAAAGAAACTGAACATGCGAATTTCATGAGAGATAAAGCAAATACGGATCAAATCTTCTCATTCAGACAAGTACTTGAAAAATTTAAACAACAAAACATTGAACTTCACCTATTTATAGTTTTTCTTAAAGTCTACGATTCTATAGTTAGGAAGAAACTATACAACAAGCTCAGTGAGCTGAAAGTACCGAGAAACTAATAATATTAGTAAAAATGTAAAAAGCTAGCTCTCGAAAGATTTTGGGATCTACTGCAGATTAAGGTAAGCAGATGTCATGTCAACCACACTATCCAATTTTGTCTTAGAAAAAATGATAAAAAGACTGTCAATAAATTGCGGAGGCACGCTATACAACATTAAAAGTGTGATATTCGGGTACACTAACGATATAGTCGTCACGAGACCTGAAGAAAGTAGGGTCCTACAAAGAAGAAACGGCGCTAGAACTACAAATTAATAGCAAAAAGTAATGTGATAACCCCAAAAGATATATCTGGATATGATAACGAACAGACAACATTGCTCACGCAGGAACTGCATTCATAGTTAAAAATAGTTTAAAGCACCAGGAACACTTACAAGCTACCACCATCGTTGTACAAGAACAGAACAAGGAAATAGTATTCTATGCAATTTACTGCCCGTCCAAGCACAACATAACAAACAGCAGTTCACCGACGTCTTCCAAACGCTCGGACCCCGCTTTATAGCAGGAGGAGACTATAACGCAAAACACCAAACTTGCGGATCTAGGGTTACGGTCACCAGAGGCAGAGAGCTATTGAAATACATTGAAGATAACAATCTTCAATACCTATCAGCAGGTCAGCCTACCTACTGGCCTACCGATCGACGAAAACTTCCTGATCTCCTGGATTTTCGTGTAATCAAAGGAATATCTGATAGATACACCAAAGCTGAATCCAATCTAGACCTTTTATCTGACCACTCCCCGATAATTGTAACATACAGCGCAAAAATATTAACAAGAATTACCCCTCCCACTTTGTATAGTAGCGAACAAACTGGAAGTATTTTCGAGGGATCATCCAAGAAAGGGTGAAATTAAACATTTCTTTGAAAACGGACATAGATCTATTCAATGCAGTGGAACATCTCAACCAAACTGCCTGAGAAGCAACCCCTGACTTGACCGTTGCCCTCTATTTATTAAACAGAAAATAGCTGAAAAACGAAGACTTCGACGAGTTTGGCAAAACAGTCGATCCCCACGAGACAAAACTAATTTTAACCATGCTACCCAAAATTTAAAAACTCTCCTGAAACAGCGCAAAAATCAGGAAATACAAAATTACCTATCCAGTTTAACACTTTACGAAGCCACAGATGCCTCACTCTGGAGAGCAACAAAGAAATTAAAAAGACCAACTACGTTTACACCCCCAATCAGACTCCCAGATGGTAGCTGGGCTCGAAACGACGAAAAAAAAGCAGCAGCATTTGCAAATCACATGTCTACAGTGTTCCAGCCAATACCCAGACCTGCACAGTGGAAGAAGAACAAACAATTCATTACACATTAGCGGAACCACTTGAAGCACAACCTCCTCTAAAGCCTGTAAAAGCCAAACAAGTAATAACTGTCAAAAGTCTTAATCCGCATAAAGCACCAGGATATGATTTGCTCACGGCAGGTCTATTAAAACAATTGCCAGAAAATGGCTTTAAATTAATTACATATATATTCAATGCAGCTCTAAGGCTTAAAATATTCCCCGAACAGTGGAAAGTTGGGCAAATACTAATGATTCCAAAGCCCGGAAAAAACCCAGAGGACAATACCTCTTACCGACCAATTAGCCTGCTACCTACAGTCTCTAAACTATTCGAAAAACTGCTTCTACAAAAAATACAAACCATGTTTGCAGACAGAAATATACTCCCACAACATCAGTTTGGTTTTAGGGAAGGACACGGTACAATAGAACAAGTTCATCGAATAGTAACAAAAATAAACCACGACTTGAATCTTAAAAGATACTGCACTGCTGTATTCCTCGATATTAGGCAAGCCTTCGATAAGGTTTGATACACGAGACTAATATATAAAATTAGAAGGGATCTTCCACAAATGAATGAACTTATCCGATCATAGCTAGAAAGACGAACTTTTCAAATCAAACTAAGAGAAGTATTGACTGACCTCTATCCAATATACTCAGGAGTGCCACAGGGAAGTATATTAGGACCAGTTCTTTACCTTATATATACAGCAAGTTTGCCCACAATTCCTCAAACACTCACAGCCACCTATGCCGATGATACAGCAGTGCTGGCATCACACTCAAACCCTCGTGCAGCTTCTAACTACCTCCAAATTATCCTTAATAAAATAAACACCTGGTTACATCTATGGCGTATACAGGTTAACGAAACAAAATCCGTACCAACAACCTTCACACTACGAACAGAAACCTGCCCATCAGTGACACTTAATGGTGAACTTATTCCTCAACAGGATAACTTCAAATACTTGGGAATTCATCTGGACAGACGCCTCACATGGAAAACACACATAATGAAAAAACGAATGCAATTAGGGCTCAAATTCCGACAAATGTATTGGTTAATTGCAAGAATATTCTCCTTATTCATAGAAAATAAGTTGCTACTGTATAAAACGATCATGAAACCGATATGGACATACGGACTCCAATTCTGGGGACCGGCCAGCAATTCCAACTTGGAAATCCTCCAACGCTTTCAAAATAAAGTCGTAAGAACGACAGCTAACGCTCCACGTTATGTCCCCAATCGTGTTCTTCAACAGGATCTTCCTCTCCCAACCGTACATGAGGAAATTCGCAGAGCTAGTGCAACATACCTAAGAAAACTTAGTGATCACCCCAGTATATTCAACATTCAACATTTAAAAAGATACGATTCATTAGACTTAGAGACACGATTTCAGTGATCAGTGTAATTTGTGACCTCTTCAGCACTGACGCAGTTCGATCTTACTAAGCAGGAATGAAGTCTGTGGATTTTATTCTTACAAGATATTGCATGTCTATTAGCCAAACTATTTACTTATTGTTGATGTGCAACAGATTGTAAATGTGCATTATTTAAAATTAAAAAAAATGAACGTTTCTGCTATAACAGTAAATCAAAAGAGGTACAAAAAACAGCAACCTCAAGTATTTAGGCTCAATTACTAATGAAAAAAATGAAATAGGAGAAGAGGTAAAGGCGCAAATAGTAGCGGGTAACAAGTGTTACTTCGGGTTAAAAAGATATGAAATCGTAGGTGATATCGGTAAACAATAAAATGAGAGTAATAAATCCAGTGGTGATTCGTGCGGCTGAAATCTGGTGCCTGACAAAAGAAATAGGCGAAGAACCTAGACATATGGGAAATAAGAATTCTTAAAGGACTCTTAAATGAGAACGGAGCTTGACCTATATTAACAAACCAAGAACTGAAAACAGGATATAGAGAAGCAAGTATTTCCGTTAAAATCAGAAGCAAATGAATAAGCTGGCTTGGACGCATCAAATGGATGGAGCCTACCAGAGGAATTTTAAAAAGCGCTAAATCAAAACCCAGAAGGTAAAAGAAGCAGACTTAGATAGATAGAATAAATGCAATAAATCACGTTTCTAGAGGAGGATTAAGAAGCAAACAGTAATAGTACCAGTGCAATTGCTCAGCACTAACCATAAAGATGGAGAGAAAACAAGTTTCTCCAGAACAGGACAGGGTTGGGGTGCCAGTGATTATCGCAAACCACAAAATCAAGTCATTTATTCTACAACACCAAATTATATTAGTACAAAGTACAAGGTAGTCAAAAAAAATATCACCATCAAGAAAAATAAAGATAAGAACATAATTTTTTAAAAATTAAAAATAATGAAACAAAGTATTGAATTGTTTCATTTAAACAACTCCTGCTTCTTCTTTGAAATACTTCTCGAGAGTCCTTGGTTGATTCGTAGGCTTGAGCTTAGGATGACAAAGTAGTTAGTCCTGAGCATCTTTTCTAAATTCTCTTTCCACCTTATCCGCTAGTTTTTCCACTCTTTCCCATTTGTTGCCATTCGCTTTGCCTCATTTTATAGTATTCTGAGCTGTTTTAATTTAATTTGAATCATTCTACTCTATGTATAGGTGGATACTCCTATTCTCTTTTAAGATTGTTCTTTACCAAATTGTTTCCACTACTTTCTATTCTTGGCTAATTCCTTTGCCTTCGACCAAGTTATTTCTCTTTTTTTGTAAATCTTTTCCATTTCCTTATTCCATGTACTCCTTGGCTTTCCCCTACTTTTCCTATATTTTCTCTACAATTCTATCTTCCTTAATCAGCTTCTCACCAATGTTTTTCTATTCGTTTCTAATTCGGTTTTTTTGTTATTCTTTCTTTTTTTCGTAGAATTTACATTTCGCATGGTTATAATTTTAATTTTATGTCTGTTTGTTAACACCCACGACTCGCATCCATGCGTTAGAGTTGGCATGAACACTGATTTGTGTATTTTAATTTTCGTTTCTTTTGACAGTTCTTTCTCACTTATAAAAGCACTCTTTAGAGCATTATATAATGCGGCTACACTTCCAATTCTATTGTTTATTTCCGGTTCGATATAACTTTTGCTACTTATTATAAACCTTAAATATGGTTACTTTATATAGTTACTCTCAAGGTACTAAGAACTAAAGTCTTGTTCTTACTTTAAAATTTTTATTACTTCCGTCTTTTTAATATTATTTCTCATTCCGAAGTTTTATATATCCTTCCTCCATACTCATAAACTAGTTTGTAATGATTTTTCACTATCAACAAAGGTTATCAAATCATCGACCTACATAAATTACACAACTGTAACTGTTTATAACTTACATGCGCCTACTCTTATATCCTTTATTATTTCTCCACATTTTTTTGATATGCTTATAACTAAAATGAATAGTAATGGCTTAATTATACCCCCCCCCTTGTCTGATTTCTTTTATTGTATAAATTCTCTTATGAAATTGGTTTTCTGTTCGAACTATGTTCCTTGTTGTTTTGTACGTGTTTTTTATTGCCTTTTAAGTTGCTCGTTTACTCTTTTAGTTCTTTCCATATTACATTCCTTTCTACATTATCAAAAGGATTTTCCATATTAATGAAACAATCTTAAAGATGCCCATTGTGATTTAATTCCTTTTCACATAGCTGCCTTATGCAGAAAATAAGATCTTGCGTATTTCATCCAGCTTTAAAACCACATTGGTTTTCGTTAATTGTCCTTTCTACCTCTTTTCTGTTTTTTCTAGAATTCTTACTTAGTATAGTTAACAAAGAAATTCCTCCATATTTGATCTACAATTTTCTTTTTTACATATGGGCACTGTAATTGCTGTGTTCTAATCTTTGGGTATTTTCTTTAATTTTGATATTCTTTTAATAATTGATCTATAACTTTATATCTCTTTCCGCCCATGTACTATAGCATTTCTGCGTTTATACCATCTTTTCCCTCTACTTTGCCAATCTCTAATTTTTTTATTGAAAGAATCTTTCTTTTATCGATATGTTACGAGTTTTTTTAGTATTATTTTTTTCTGTATTATTTGTTTCTATTAGTGTTAATTTTTTTCTTCTATTCTTGCTTCTAGTAAGTCATAAAATATTTTCTATTTAATTTTTCCTCTTTATTGAGTAGCACGTCCCCAGTTTTGTTATTTATTTCTATTTTAGTTCTCATTTTTGTTTGCGTCCCCTTTTTCCACCATTCCACATTTTTTCTTCACATTATTTTTATGCTGCTTTTTTAGCAGCTATAATTAATTCCGCTACTTTTTGTCTTTGCTTTTTATACTCAGTATAATTGTGATTATTTGTATTGCTAAGACACATTCTTTGTTGTATTTTTTCTTTTTATTTCTCTCTCAATGTTTTTATACCAGCAGGTTGTTTGGTTCATCTTCTTTTCGCATTTGGATACTCCACACGATTCTACGTCGCATTGTATTATTACTTCTTTGATGTTATACCACATTTCTTCTATTTGTGCTATTTCTAGGAAGTGCGAGGCTTTAGCTATTTTTTTCTATTTATTTCCTGCACTCAACTCGTATTTCTTCTATACTGTGGTGTTTACATTTTTTTTTTTTTGTTGCTTTATTTTCTTTTTTCCTCCTCCTTTAACTCTTACATACTGCACTATATTTCTATTTTCTTCTTCTATACCTGATTTATCGTTTTTGCTTTTTAGAACTTTTGTATAGCGGTGCTGAAATAGAATGTTAGTAACGACTAAATCGTTACTGTACTTCTCTCCAAACCTTCCTATCGTATTCCCAGTATCTTCTTGTACTCGCATATTATGATTAACTTTACTTTTATCGTTTGCATCTTGTAAGTCTTTCCTAAGTATGTCTTTATTTTCTTTTGTATCATCTTCTGTAGGCCCATATGCAATTATTATTATGTATATTGATTTATCATCTCCTTCTATTTCTGTTCATATTAGTCTTTCGTTGATGTATCCTTTTGCAGGATCATTATATAGTACACCCCAACTAAACAGAAGGTTTTCTTAAATTTCTATAATTTCTTTACCTTTCTTTTTAGTTGCCAGTGTAGCCGCGTGGTGGAGGCATGTGGCTGAAGTGCGGGGTCGTTTCTGGAGCTTTCTGATGACTGTCTGCTGGTCTACTCAGTCACTAAAACCTGCGTTCATTTCGAACAAGTGGTAATAACGGCAGTGGTCTAGGGCGCGGTGCTTGCTACATCGCCCCGCATTAGAAATGGTACGCGATGATTGGACAGAGAAGACGAATTATGAGAGCCTTAATTTCTCAGTTTCCAGGCCGAGCTCCCACACGGGCGTTAGGGCCATGCTATTATTATTATTTTTCTTTTAGTTTCAGTAATTGCAAGAATTTTTTTAAATTCTCTTCCCGTTATCAATTATACCTTCGATAATCCAATTTTCCATCGTCATTGTCTTTTAAAACCTCATTAGTTTCTATTATGGCGAGACACTCTTCATGTTTGTTCTAAATAATTTTTATCTTTGTCTTCTGGATATGTTTGTTAATCTCCATATACTGATTAGTATATTGAAAGCATGTGCTAGTCTAATGTTTCTCTCAATATTACTTTCTGTGCTATATTGGACTTCTATTATAATTTCTAAATAGTATCTTTCCTGTTCTGCTTCCGTTTCTTCTAGATGAGTTTTTTCTGTAGTCTTTGTGACGTTTTCAAATACTTTTGAATTTAATCATATCGGGTGGATATGAATAGCTTCAGCTGGCAATAAATCAACCACTTCACCGGCTCTACATCATTGATTTTCACGCGGTAAAGTTCGGTAGTGCAGTGCAAAGTGCTATCCGCTGCGGGGTGCATATAAAATTCGGTGCAGCAGATGTGATAACTGAGAAGCAACGATTTAAAGTCAATTCAAAACACGAAAGTAGAGTACGCGAGACGTGATACGACGTAGTGGGCAAGGCTGGCGGCTGCGGGGCTGATATAAGCGCGCGGACAAAGTTATCAAACAGCTGAGAAAGCGAATTATTTTTTAAATAACACGCGGTAAGGAATCTTAGAGATGGTGTACAAAAACAAAAGAGATGGGGATTTGCATAGCAGCAACGATACGGATGCATTCAAGAAAACTAAAAAGTAATTCCCACAAAGGAAGTAGAAGCAGAAAACAGTAGTGAACCCAACAGTAATGAACTGGGGGAGATTAAAATCACGATAAAAGAGATATCAAAAAAAATTAAAAATAGTACAGAGGAGAGCAAAAAACTATAAAAAGAAATTATAGAAAAAAAAGGAAAATGGCCAATAAAAAGAAAAGAAATAATTGAGAGTAAAAAAATAAAAACGAAAATAAGATATATTGATTGAAGGGATGAAATGTGAGAAAGATAGTACAACAACGTTTTCAGACAAGATGGAACTGGAAATAAATGTGAAGAAACTTTTTTTTTAAATTTATTTAACCAGATCAGCAACGTCGTGCTATACATGGTTATGTTAACTATTGATTACATGTAACACTATTGTCGCTTAGGGATTGCCTATTGGCTTACCCATTCACTGTTTAGTTTTATTGTTGTATTATTTTGGTTTTGTCACTACACTACACTTCATTATCACTACTATCGTCGGTTGAGAGGAGATCTTGCGTCAGTTTACGTTTCAAGCGTTGATGTATGTGTCTCATTCCTAGTGCGTAATGGCCCCTGCACAGTTGTTTAAATTTTTAAAGAAGGTTGCCGCTAATTTTTTAATGTGCTCTTCTATGGTTGGGATATTTAGTTCAGCGTGTAGTTGGCGGTTCCTTATATACCATGGAGAATTTGTGGCTATTCGAAGAATCTTATTTTGTAGTGTTTGTATTTTGCGGATGTAAGTCGGTGAAGCAGATCCCCATACTCAGCATGCGTACATTACCATTGGTCTAATTATTGATTTATAGATTAGCATTGTACAGTCTATGTGTAGAGAACTTTTTCTGTTTATCAGTGGGTATAGTAAGGCTAATCTAGCGTAGCTTTCATTCAATTTGTAGTTAATATGGAAACCCCAGGTTAGTCGTTGGTCTAAGTATACCCTTAGATACTTAACTGGGCTATTTTGCGTGTTCCATGGAATTTCTATGTTATTTAGTAGGTATTAAGTAGCGCAGTATCATCTGCGTACATAGCATTGGCTGAATTGTCTATTTGAGGTATATCATGGACGTAGATATTAAATAGTGTTGGGCCCAATATGGATCCCTGTGGGACGTCAGCATGGATAGGTCTAACTGTTGAGAATGTGGAATTGATTCTAACGGAGAAGGTGCGGTGTGTGAGAAATGATCGAATAATATGTATTAAGTAATCTGGTATGTGGAGGCGCTGTAGTTTATAAAGTAGACCTTCTATCCAGACTCTGTCGATAGCCTTAGCTATATCCAGGAATGCTGCTGTAGTGTAAGCTTTATTTTCGTAGCCTTTTTCTATGTATTCCACAATTCGTTGTAGCTGATGGGTCGTTGAGTGTTTGGATCTAAATCCAAATTGGAATGGAGTATGTTAAGCAAGTGTAGGTTTTGAAGTAGGCGCCTGTTCATTATTTTTTCTAACAATTTGATAAAGTTGAGAGCAGGCTAATTGGTCGATAGCTCGTTGGAAAGTGCCGATTTCTTCCAGGTTTGTGAAATACAAGTATGGTTGCATGTCTCCAGGCAGCAGGCAAGTAACCAAGTCGCATGCAGGCATTGAAAACTGTGGCTAAGTAGGCATGTACTTTACTTGTGAAGTTTTTAATTATTATGTTTGATATGAGGTCGCTTCCTGGGGCTTTTTTCACTTTAAGTTTATTAGCTAATCTTTTAACCTCTCTAGATGTTGGTTTGAATTCACCACTTGTATTTGATTCGTATTGTTAGAGATATTGTCTTACTTCCTCATCAAAAGCATTATCATTATTTGGTGGTGGAGTAAACACAGCTTCAAAATGGTCCGCAAATATATTGCAGATTTCTTCGTCTGTTGTAAAGGTTGTGGTGAAGAAACTGATCAATACGGAATTGCAATACGGAATGGCCATAAGTATTCTCGGGATAGAAAATAAGCATAAATCAGAAGAATCCAAAATTTACAATAACAACGATATGACTTTCAAAGAAAAAGAGATACAGACCGAAATCAGAAAAATTATGGAGAAAGAGATTATGTTGACATTACGAAATATATAGCAACAATCGTTCGTGTATTTCCACCTGGTCCCGAACGCGCTACTCTGGCAACCAATGCTTCTCACATGGCCGGGGACCGGGGACCTCCACATTGTGCTTTAAAGATATTTGATAAGACACATCATTATATAGATGTTCTTTAAAGTGATTTAAGGTTTAGGATACATACGCGTCTATTTTAAGCTCTAAATCATCCAGATAATTTTTAATACTCTGGACATCTATGTTTTCATCAATTCGCTACATTAAAATCATTTAGGACATTATTATTGCTTACTAAATCATTAACACCTGTTTTGTAAATTGCTTTTCTCTGAAATCATAGCTTAGCTAGTACATTCATACTATCTTTTCATTCACCAGTATTTTATAGTGGCATATTCTTTTTAAATATTTATCATTATTTATATATATATATATATAATCAAAAGCCATTTACCAAATTGGTGTTGGCTTATAAAATAAACTAAAATAAAATAAAATAAATACATTATGTGGTATAATACCTATATATCTACTTTCTTAACTTAATTAACTTATTTAGTTATGTACAAATTTATACCATTCTTTTCTGTTACTTGTCATTGCCTTTGCCTCCACCATTGTTTTTCCTTTCCTTGTTAGTATTTTTCCTATGACATTGTCCCATGTTTTTTGTGGCCTTCCCTGTTTCCTTTTGCCTACTTTTCTCGTTTCCTATATTTGTTTAACTTGTCTATCTTGATCCATCCGTTGCAAATGATCTGTAATTCTTCCTTTATCTGCTTGCTTCTTTTTCTGTCTCTCAGAGTGACACTTTTCACTCTTCTCAGGTATTTCATTTCTGTGGCTTTCAATCTTGATTTCAATTTTTGTCAGTGTCCACGATTCGCATCCATAGGTCATGATGGGTCTAAAGATTGTTTTGTACACTGTAAGTTTGGTTTTTTGTGACACCTCTCGTTTATTTATAAAGTTTACATTCATTGCATAATATAATTTGTTGCATTTCTCTATCCGTTCAGTTATGCCTATTTCTTGTCTTCCACTATCATCGATAGTAACCCCTAGATACTTAAAATTTTTTATTTGTTCGATCTTCTCTCAATTTATCTGTATATTTATCTTCTGGTGATCTTTCCCAATGGTCATTACTTTTGTTTTGCTGATATTCATCTTCATTTCGTTATCTGTTAATTCTTCGTTCCATATCAGTAGGTTTCACTGTAGTTCTTCTTCTCTTCCTGCCATTACTATAATATCATCTGCAAATGCACAATCTTGTATGAATGTGGGTTGTAATTTTCTGTATCCTACATTTAACCCTTTGATTCTCTGGTGGCATGTTCCTATTATTTCGTCTATAAAGATGGTGAATAGTACCGGGCTTATTACCCCTCCTTGTCTTAGACCTTCATTTGTGTCAAACTCTTCTGATATTCTGTTATTATTTATTACGTAATTCCTTGTCTTTTGGTACAAACTTTTAATTACCCTCGTTACTTTTGGGCTTACTCCTCTGTTACTCAAACTTTTCCACACTCTCTCTCTAGGCGTTCTATCGAAAGCTTTCTCGAGATCAATAAATGCAAAGGCAACTTTCTCGTTGTATTGGAGTGTTTTTGTAATTATTTGTTTAACTGTAAATATATGGTCTTGTGCGCTTCTACCCTTACGGAAACCGCTCTGTGCTTTTGATAACGTTGGTTCTATTATAGTTCGGAGTTTACCTTCAAGTATTTGTTCATACAGTTTTAAAGGAATACTGAGCAGCGTTATGCCTCTGTAGTTATTACATATATTCTTATCTCCTTTCTTAAATATTGGGACAATCTGTCCTACTTCCCAGACTTTTGGTATTTTCTCCTCTTTCCATATTTTATTAAACATTTTTAGTAGTGTATTAATTCCTTGTTCTCCCATTTTTTTAAACATTTCGCCTGTGATTCCGTCATGTCCTGGTGACTTTCCATTTTTGATTTTCTTTAATGCAGTTACTAACTCTTCTTCCGTTATACCTTCTTCTTCATTTCCTGTATTCTGTCGTCTATCTTTTATCTGTGTACTTTCTTCTTTAATCATGACTTGGGCCTGTAGAAGTTCTTGAAAATATTGCCTCCATCTGTTCGTTATTTCTGTTGATTTTATCAATACCTTTCCATTTTAACTTTTATTACTCTGTTCTCTGTTGTTTTTCCTTTCTTTAGGTTTTTTAAAACTTTATAAAATAGTTTCTGGTTTGCTCTACTGTTCTTTTCTAGTTTTTCGCCAAAGTCCTTCCACGCCTTTCCTTTCGCTTCTCTCACCATGTGTTTTACTATTGTCCGTTGTTCTTTGTATGCATTGTAGGTATCTTCTGATTTTCTCCCTAGGTAGTCTGCCCACCTCTTCTTCTTTAGTTTTACTTGTCCTTTTATTTCTTCGTTCCACTAGGTTCTTTTCATATGTTTGTTTGTCTTAATTACACCGCATGCGTACCTTGCTGCTTTTAATAGAGTGTTCTTTATCTTGTTCCACATCTCTTTTACCTTTAACTGTTCAAACTTCTTTTCATTTACCAGTAGGTCTCTGCTTATTATGTTCTCATACTCCCTTGCTGTTTCTGTTTCTTGTAGTTTATAGATTATTATTGTTTCTTTCTGAACTGTGTATTCTTATTTTACTGTTTGCTTCTGGTCTTCTGGCCTCCTTATTTTTCCTACTAATAGGTAATGGTCGCTGTATATCTCAGCTCCTCTTTTAACTCTAACATCTTTCACTGTATGTCTGTTGCTTTTTTTCTGCTAGTATGTATTCTAATATAGATCTCTCATCTCTACTTTTAACGTCTCGTGTGTATGTGTGTATCTTTTTATGTTGGAAGAATAAGTTTGCTATAATCAGGTTGTTTTGGGAGCGGTGTTCTATTAATCTCTTTCCGTTGTTATTCCTTTTATCTTCTCAAAATTTTCCTTTTCTGTATCATTTTCTCTCTTCCCCACTCTACTGTTGAAGTCACCTGCTACGAATATTTTTCCTTTGATCGTTTCTGTTATCATTGTTAATTCATCCCAGAATTTATCTTTTACTTCTTTTAAACTTCTTTATATATTGTTTTTGGGGCAAATGCTCTGTTTTTATTATTTTCCACTTTTGATTTTATCTGATATTTAGAATCATTTGCTACTCAAGTTAACCATTTCATTGCAAAGGTACACTCCTTTTCTTCAAAAATTGAGTGATTACACCAATTTTTTTAAAATTTTATTTTAACTGTAAATTTATAAACTACTCAATTCACAGAGTAATAAACAAATGTGTTATATGCTCGAGTAGAATCCTATTCAATAATAGTGTAGCCGAATTTATTCAATCAAGTCTTCTGGCCATGGTCTTTTTAATCTTCTATTTTCGAGGGCTAATTGGATAATCCAGTTATTAGCTGATTGGAGTGTCCTATACTGTGGAATTTGTATTTGGTAGCTTACGATTAATGACATTTTGTGCATATGGTACTTTCAGATCATTATGTATCGTGAGATTCAATACATACCTAGGAGTGTTCGTTATTATACAGAGTATTTTTAATTGTACCGTCTGTAGTATTTGTTTGTGTTTGACTGCTTACTGCAACCCTATAACTCCACTCCATATGTCCATATAGACTTTAGTATAGTTTATTGTATTTTTAGTTTGCTTTCTAAACTGGATTGGGCTTTTCTATCAAGTAGGCAGTACATTTGTTTAATATTTAAGTTTATTTGTTGTTTTTAGCTTTGATATGTGCACTCCATGTTAATATTTCACCTAGGTGGAGTCCTAAGTATTTCACTTTTTTATTGGTATAGAGGTATTATTTATAGTTCTTTGTGGACAAGAATCATACTTTGTAGTGAATTTGAGCAGATTTATCAGTATTAACTGCAATTTTCCAACGTTTTAGCTATTTCTGCAATACATATAACTGGTCTTTTACGTTTTTCAACGCTTTTCTGGGTCCAGATCAGCTGATGGGATTACTGTATCATCAGCGAATGAAGCTGCTATAGTGTGCTTTGTGACTGATAAGTCTACCGTATGGTTCTAATATGCTGCCCTGCGGTACATCATATTGTGTATTAAGTGGTAGTCAGTCAAAGTATTGTTATATATTACTTGGAAATATTTGTCGTGCATATATGATATAGAGCTGACTGGCTAAATTTATCTTCAGATTGTCTAAGAGTCTCTTATACCATACTTTATCAAAGGCTTGCTGCACGCCTAGAAGCACTACTACACACATTTCCTTTTCTTCTAAACTTTCCTTGATTTTATGAACTAATTTGTAACATTGTTGTACTGTGAAGTGCTCCTCTTTGAAGCCAAACTGATGTTCTAGTATTAAGGTTAAAAAGTAGCCTTTCAAATATTTTTGCCATTTTAGGTAAGAGACTTATCGGTCTGTCGGATGATGCTTCAGTTGGTGGCTTTCCTAGTTTGGCAATCATAATAATTTGACCGAATTTCCGCTGTATTGGAAAGTAAAGTAGTTGTAGAATGCTGTTGTAAATTGTTGTTAAGATAACAATCGCTTTCCTGGGGAGGTGTTTTAAAATTTTTCCTTCTATTAAGTCGTATCTAGTAGCTTTATGAGAGGTCCTTCTCAAGATAATGGTTAAGGACTTCCTTCTGTAAAAATGGTTTTATTGGCAGGGACAATTGATGTGGAGCATCAGATAGGTTTGCATTTTACTGCTGTTTGCTTCCGATGGAAGTGGAGTAAATACATTAGCAAAATGTTCCACGAAATCTTTAGCTTTTGCTTCATCACAAGGTCACCAATTGCGGTCTGTTTTTTTATGGACGGCACCGACACTGTCGGTCTTTTGAATTTCTTTGTCGCCATCCATAATGAATGATCTTCTGCTGTTAGTTTAACGACATAGTGTTGAAACGTATTATTTAGGGCTTCTTGCAGAGCTATATGGGACTTATGTTTTTCTTGGACAATTTTTTTTATGTGTGATAGTATGTTATGTTGTTGGAATAGAATTTTACTTATTTTTGGAATCGATTGCCATAGCGCTTCCTGTAGTAGTTTGGTAAAATGCTGTACTATTTCTTCAATTTCGTGAGATTCTTTTATACAAAATAAATAGTTTCCAGTTGGTTTGCTTAGAGCATAAGTGAGACAGTGGATCTCTCCAGATAACTTCAGTACTTAATGTTATTATAATAGCATTGTGACCAGAGTTTATATCGAGGTTTTACTCTATTACTGTATATATTGGATATTCCTTTGTAACGTCAAAATCCAGAAGATCTGGGATATTATTATAGTTAGTAGGCTAGTACATTGATAAAAAGTTAAGATTGTGTTGTTTCATAATTGAGTATATTTTGACATTAGGTGAAGTTAGTCTTAATCCCCACATCATATTTATTAGTATTCTAGTTACTAGCGACTGGAAAGTTTGGTCCAAGAGTAAGGAAGAACTGTTGGTATTCATTAGCCAAAATTTAGTGCCTTGGTGGACTACATATTGCTGCGATGCATATGGTTTGAGTTGTTTTTATTTTTATTACTGCACTTTGTATTTTATCTGTGATGTATGACTGCAGACGGTAGTGTTTCAAAGCATTACGTATAATAACAGCAGATCCTGCATGACCTCCTCCGTCAGGACAATTGGTATAATATATGTTATAGTTTGGTATCTTGACGACTGTTCTGTCAGTTGAATGACTTTCTGATATTAAAAAGATGTCTATTTTGTTGATTTGTAGAAGTAAGATAATTTCACGTATGTGGTTTGATAGCTCATTTGCGTTTCAGGTCGCTATTCTTAGTGCTGCAGCCATTATTACGCGAGTTTATTAATCACTATTAGCATGGATAGAATCACGCTGTATGCAACGGTTGGATTTATTTGCGATCTTGGAATGATTGATTGGCTTTGTATTGAATTCATATTCGTTTGCGTCTGATGAATATAGTTTTTTTAACTGTATGGATTGTTCTTGTATTTTTTTTATTAGCTTCCGATAAACAGTATAGCCTTTATAGTTTGCTGAATTGCTCCCATTACATAGAGCACACGTTGCTGGCATATCCCTGGGCTTTGTACATGTTTTTGAGTCAGGGGGGTTCCCCCAGTTGGCACAATTAAACAGCTTAATGCAATAAGTTATTGAGTGATCAAAATTTTGGCATCTGGTAATTGTATTACCACTTTTGACTTAAGGTGGTTTACCTTAATTGTTGTATATTGTAAGAACTGAAGATCTTAAATTTCTTTATTGTTCGTTTTCTTATAATTACTGCAACTTACATGAGATGTGGTTAGAAACAAGGATTTGAGTTTTTTTCTTATCTTAATCGGTTGTATTTGATTTTGGCGTCAATAATATGTATCAGTAATGGGCATTTGTTCCACCAGCAGCTGATTTTGATATATTTGTTGGAATGATGGACTTGCAGTAGGATAAGATACCTGATTTTAATATATTTGAGGCATCATATTTGTTGGTTGCATAATAAGTAGATATAATTTTTACATTCCTTGATTTTATATTACAATATTGCTATTAACATATACTTTTAGCATTTCAGTGCGGTATGTTGTGTGACAGTATTTATTTGTTATTCAACGCCAAGATTTTAAATTTTCTAAATTATTGTTGTCCCTATTGTTCTTCTTTTGTTCAAAATATATAAACTAATTTTTTTCAACATTTTCTCAAGTGACCATTGCCACTTGGATAGATGTAAGGCTCATTGCCTTTTACCGCAAAGTTGAACCTTTTCCAGTCTTATGTATTGCTAAATTTATAGTTGAGGTTTGTTTTGTGTAATAGTTTCTCCGGTCATTGGTGAACGGGGATCTTATTGTAGCATATCTATGTTAGTGTCGTCTACTATAACAACTTCTTCTGTTTTAGTTCTTGCATTATTCATTATTAAGAGCATGTCCACAATCATCACACATTTATCCATATTAATGTCGAAGATATATAAAATATTGCTTTTTTGTTCAGCTATACTCAGTACATTTACATCCATAGATCATGGCTTTGATTTTTGTAATAACGTGACTGAACCATGACACCAAATAAGTCATTGTTATGATTAAAAATATTTAAGGACACATTGGATTAAAAATGCTTCTTAGTTTATCCGAAAATATTATTTTTGTTAACTTAAGGAAAATATCAAAAAGACCTTTTCCAAGAGATAAAAAAGACAACTTACTATCGCAGAAAATTGATTTGAAGAACCAGGTGGGTTTTACATTTTTTAAATATTGTATTCTAAGTCAGACAACGAAATTTGAAGTTGTCATTTAAATAAACAATGTACATTCCGTGGAAAAGAAAATTTTTGTGCATGTTTTTTACTGTATCATATAATAATTTTGTAGCGTGTTTCGATTTATAGGTTTAAGAAAGAAGTACACTTATAAATATGAGCAAGTAATGTTTCCCCCTCTCTCTCTTTGGCTCCGCCTTCTCTCAAGATCATTCTTGTTCTTTTTTATCTTTTCGTCTGTTTTATAAACTGCCTCATATAGTTCAGCCCCATTATCATTTTATCGTTCTTTTTGTTTGTCATGGGCTACATTTTTTCTCCATATGTTGTAATACTTTTACTATTGAACTAAAAATTTTTTATTTTGTATTTTTTGTTAAGTCCTTATTTCGGGTTAGTCCATGTAATGTTTTTGTTGCTTTTTTCCATTTCTACATCTGCCTTTACTTTACCTGTATTTGATATTATAGAGTCTATACTGCGTTCAGCGAATACATGTAGTAAAAAAACTTAAAAATTCCCGCTCATTTTAAATAACTATCCGTTATTTGCCGATTTAAACAAGTGCAGGTATTTCAGTAGTCAGGTACACACTGGCTCATTTTTGGGCACTCGTGTGTCAGTGCTGCGGCTAACTTGTTGTGGTTAGAAGTGGCGATTTCATTTGTATCTCATTATTAATCATAGTGTGTATTGTGAAAGTAAATTT
The DNA here is from genome assembly GCA_036346155.1 of Sinelater perroti. NCBI lineage: Eukaryota > Metazoa > Arthropoda > Insecta > Coleoptera > Elateridae > Sinelater > Sinelater perroti. Next base: position 5,409,318 of record JARFIY010000099.1, read on the forward strand.
TTAAACATTGATTCATCTGTTTAACGCAAAGAGGTAAACATAAAATATTGTTATAAATGCTACATTGTAGCACATCTTTCTGCGTTTCGGGGGCGGTTTAGGGGTGTGTCATGATGATTTATTACTATATGTATTCGCTGAACGTATAATAAATGTTTTTATTCCGCATATGCCTTTGTTGTTACGTATCCCATTTGTATGCTACCTGCAATTCCCTCAACAAAGATATACTTAGATTTCTTAAAATTTATGCTGAGACCGCATTTGTCGTATTCTTCTTTTAATTTTTGTAGCATGTACATCATATCTACCTTATCTGATGATGCCAGAATTGACTGGTTATCGGCAAACGTTAGTGAGTGTAATGATTTGTGTCCTATGGGTATTTTTATTTTTTTGCCTTTGTTCTAATACTTGTTCAGTAGATATATTGCAAAGCATGAGTATCATCGCACAGCCTTGTTTTAATTTTGATACTTCTATTAATTTTGTTAGTTTATTCCCTTTTTTGATTTGGGTTTCTGTGTTTGGTTAGTGGATATTGTCCATACGTAATCTTTCCAATATAAATCTATATTGTCCTGTACTAAATTCTTTCTTGTGCTCTTTCATCTATTCCAAGTAGCCTTATTATTATAACTAATATGCTTATTCCTTTATAGTTGTGGCATACCTTTTTGTCCCCCTCTTTATGTATCGATATAATATATTACTTTTTCATTCTATTGGCATGTTTTTTCCTCTCTATTTCTTGAAGCATTTCAGTTATTATTTCTATTAATCTTGGTTTCTTGGTTCTGCTGGTTTATCACATTTCTGTACTCTTATTTCTGTTTTTTCTGTAATTTTTTAATTTATTTAAGTATCTTCTTGAATTGCCATATATTGTGTTCTTTTCTTTTTTAGAAGTATCTCATAGTAATGTATCCATTTACCAGGCGTATATAGCTTTGTGTTGTTCTTTGTTTCTCATCTTAAACTGTGAATTAATCTCCAGGCTTTTATGAATGTACTGTATTTTGTTGTATTATTTATTTTTCTAGATATATTATCCCAGTGTTCATTTTAATTTGAGTTAGGTTGGATAATATTTGAGCCTACAGCTTCGTTATTGCAATCTTTATTATTTAAGGTCACATATGATGGCGCAAATGATGTGTTTTATTGTCATTTTTGCTTTGTATCCTCAAAGAAATTGTTAATATTTTAATTGTGTTTTAATACTTGGTACAATAAGGCTAAGGTGATGTTACGTTATATGTGAATGGTTTTTTATTTACCATATTTGCTAAAGTTATATGTGTTTTCGTTATAACATCAGGATAATTAAATCGTTGCAACTGCTAAGAAAATAAACCAAAAAGTAAAGGAGCGTGTCTGCATAAGAGTTTTGCTGATAAATTAATCATCAGTGATTAGTTTTATTCACTAAATTTAACCTATGCATTTCAAAATTTAGTTTAAAACATACCCCACGAGTGAGTTTGGAAAAATAAGATTGTAATTTTACATTACCCTAGAAAGAAGAATCGATTGGAAAAAAACAGAATTTTAAATTTTTTGTTTGTTTGTTGAGAATCGTTTGATCTTTGTTTCGCTAGCACTGCAGCCTAATGCCTTCAGAAGTGCCCGAATGTGCGTGAATATATTGATTTGCTTTTCTGATAAACCTTCCAGTTATTTTGCATGGTGCACTGCAGTATAGCAAATATCTCCGCTTAAAAAACGGTTGCGTATTTTCCTAGTATAAAGCTTAAGTGCGAGTTTCCCTTTTTACAGTACGTGCCTGCTTTTGTTCCTGACTTAATCTTTGATCTCTTTGTATACCAGATAATTTTTTCAAGTGTGTTCGTGTTGCTTATTTCGTTTATAAATTCGAAATTTATATTAAATGCTATTTTTGACGTTATTCTCATATCTAGTGTGGCTCCACACATGTTTATTTTTTAGATATCCTACTTCCATACAATCTTTGCGAGTGGGTGCGTTGCGCAATCTATTAAGGGCCATTCTTGCCTCCCCATGGTTCCAGTCAAGCAAGTTTTTGTATTTTACTTACGGTATGTACGGTTATAGTCATCTTTGTTCACCATATCAAAGCTACACATGTTATCATGGGTTTGACTACCATGATGTACATTCAATATACTCTAAAATTGTTAGTCGTTTCTGATGTATATGGAGGGGAAGAGACCATCAATCGGTTGACAGACTATTCAAGCAGATATTTGTATTCATCCATAAATAGATTTTTAATTCGTTAATAAGGCGATGTTAAACTTAAACGTTATTAAAAATAATTGTATTTATTATGTTTTTTAATGTTAAATTATTGCTAGAATATAGGTTATACGGCACACATACAATAAAATCAGAATTTTAGATATTTTGTTAGTCTTGCACTGTAATTATACGTGCCAAATCTCTGTACGTGTCTTTTACATTTTAAGGTGACCTACTTTCAGAGGGACGGGTTTTTGAAATCACATATGTTTGTTTTAATGTTTCTAAATCATACAAAAATGAGTACACTTTGAAATTGTTATGCCGTTATTGTAATACTGAAAGTGTTCAACATTTATATCTCTAAATAAATATGCGGCAATACTATGAACATAGAAAGGCTTTTACTTCAGTCTTTGTTTCGTTGATCCGTTTACATTCTTATCCTATGGCAAGGCACACAAAGAAATGTTTGCAAGAATATCGAATTGTTTTGTAAGTCACGCATTTCTAGGGGCAATTTATTATACTTTTGCATTTCTAGTCATTTTCAGCCTGTTGGATATATTAGATATATTCGGTTTTATTCTATATTTGTTTTAAGTTATCCCGGATTATGTTTTGTACTTTTAATGTTAATTAAAAAACGAGAGGCAAAGATGTTGAAGACTTCTAAAAGCGTGCGGGTTTGAATATTATGTTCAAATTTCGACGTTTGATTGTACAAAGACCAGTTAAATCTAAACAGATATTTAAATGACTAATGAGGCTTTTAAGTGATACAGAAACAAACTGGTAATAGTTAACAAAGTTGACAAGTGGCATGTTAGTGACGGTAGGTTAGCTGGTGTTTCGGTTGCACTTTTTAATATTAATATATATTTTAACATACATCTGTGTAATATGTTCACACCCTGACTTTTCTCACCTTTAGGCAAAGTTTATAGAAGAATAATTTTAGAGTATTTTGCATTTATGTAAACAAATCCAGGTTATGTTGTCAAGTTCTGTTGAGTTCTGATATCTTTGCTACAAACTTTATATAATTCGTAACGAAGTATTTGGTTTCTAAAATTAAACACTCTGTTAACTAATCATAAATTGAATAATTGTGAAAAGCTATTTCTAGCGGACCATTAATTTAATCCATTGTCAAGAGACGAACGTCTGTACAACTGAAGATATATGTTTTTACTGTTCTGGTAGTTATTATTGTTTATATATATTTAAAATAGGTCTATGCCACAAAATACATATTTGGAAAAAGGTTTTATTTTTAATAGTTACACTTTGGAAACGTCCTGGTCTGCCTGCAGAAGACACTACCCTAGCGCTGTGTTAAAATCCGTTAAGTTGCATGCGTTAAGATACTTCAGTGAATGAAGATTTGGAACATTATATCTCTTTGCTTTAAAACGGTGTGGAACCGCTAATGAAGCGTGTTTCTTACAAATGCGGTAGCCGACTGCGTACAATTTGGAAGAAAAAAATGGAATCAATAGATTGGATTGCTATCATAACTTTCTAATACAAGATGTCTGGTCATACATCATGCACAGATTAAGAGGTAAATGTATATTAACTAACAAAAACCTCAATAGATTTTTAGGCTCCCAATTCATAGGCTGTAAATCTAGTCACCAGTGAAGGAAATAATTGCCATGTAATCGCTCCCTCTCTATGACTTTTTCTTCCCATAAGGGTTTGCGTTCTCAGATTTTAATATTTCCTGTCTTCCCAGTCGCCTTCATTTAATACTCATTCTAACATTTTTTATGTATGTTTTCATTTGACGACTAGCCTTTCTCTTTTTCTCTTGACCTATTTATAATTTGTTTTGGCCATCTCTCTTCTTTCATTCTCTCGACGTGTCCATACCATATCAGCGCTTTCTTTTCTGTCTACTAGTGATCGATATGCGTATCTCATTTTTTGCCATACTTCTGTTCTTATTCTGCTTCTTTGTATATATTGCAGGCATCTTCTCTATTTCCAGCGTTCTTAGTTTGTCTCGGATTTTATTTATAATCGACCACATCTCTCCTTCATAAGTTGTTGTATTTTGTATTATAGCGTGGAATATTATCTTCGGCTTTTTTACAAGGTTTTTGTACCAAATGATTCCGTGTAATGTTCGCGTCGCTCTTTTCCCTTTAATAATTTTGTCTTTGATATCTGCTTTGATTCTTCTTGTATTGGCTGTGAATAGTATTCCGTGCATGGTTTTACTATTTCATCCTCTATTTTTAATTTGTTCGTTTGTCCTTCAAATGCACATATATTCTGTTTTTTTTAATAATTCATATTTAACCCTTACTTTTCGTACTCTTCTTTTGGTTTTCTCAACATACAATATATATCTATATATATATATATATATATATATATATATATATATATATATATATATATATCTTTATCTTCCTGTGCAAAAATTGTTTTGTAGTCGTCAAACATGAGTGAATGTAGTGTCCTATCTCGCATTGGAATTTGCATCCTTTCTTCTAGGCCCTATTCTGCATATATATATATTAAATAACAAAGAAAATAAGGGGCATTCTCGTTTTAAACCTTAAGATACTTTTATGTTTCTGGTTACTTTTTCTTCTATATTTATTTGTGCTCTGATGTTCTGATATAAGGATTGTACTACTCTGATCTATTTCTCGTTAACCTCTATTTTCTTCATCGCTTGCCATTTCATACATCTGGGCACGCTGCCGTATGCTTTTTCTAAATCCACGAAAGTCATACGAACTTCTGAGTTTTTCTCTTTGTTTCTTTCTATACTATAATTTGCCTTACACAACAGATGTTATCTAGGCACGACCGATTTGCTCTAAATCCACTTTGTTCTTCGCTAAAATATTTTATATTGTTTTCGATTTTTTGTTTTACAATTTTTCCAAACTTTCTTGCTATTATAGGCAGTAGACTTATTCCACGATAGTTCTGACAAGATCTTTTGTCGCTCTTTTGAAGTATAGAAATTACTTATACGTGATTCCATTCCTCTGGTGTAGCTCTCTAATTTTTGGAACGAGGGGTTGGCTTCCTAAGTTGGCAATTTTTCCGTCTTCCCACAAATTTTTACAAGGTGGAAACGTATAAATTTTTAATTGGATCGCTCGGATTTTTAATGGAAAATTAATTTAAATTATCCCTTTATCTATTACTACTTTGAACCAAACTTTTTCATTTAGGTGTCAATCCTAACTAAAATTCCGAAAAAGTGTTGGTCTTCCATAGACCCACTGTATAAGAAATTCAGTTTTCCGCAAATAACTTTAATACTAGTCATAATAAAATTGTAGAAAAATTCAGGCTTGTGAGGGTCACTAATCACTATCAAACTATATTACTAGTTTTCGTCTACCTTTCCTAGACTTTCACCTCCTCCTTTTATTTTATTTTATTTTATTATCACTTAAAATACCTTGTACGATTGTACGGCTGGCTCTTCAGAAACTTCTGCTGCCTTCAATACGTGTATTTTTGTTGTTCCTATTTATTTCCAATTTTAAGTTTTCACTCCCTCTTTGTATTAAAGTATGAAAATTTTATATCGTTATACGTCTGTACTAACGGTGGATTTTTCTTTTTGTAATTAATTTTAACTCCAGAATATTTTACTACGACATACAACATGCTTACATTAAAATGCTGTACTGTTGAAGCTTTTTTAAAAATAACTAACTTATTAAAAAAAATTGTATTGTTGTAAACAAAAGTCCAAGCCATCATTTAAATTTTCTGCAGTTTTCACAGTTACCGTTTGCTGTTGTTATGGATTACCGAGAAAATGGCGCATAAGCCTCAAATACTGACTTCAGAGCAGTTGATATAAAGCAGTACGATACAGAGCAGCTTTTATAAGTTGAAATATCTAATTTTTGTCTTAGTGCTCCTCGTTTTTGTTTGGTATTTTCTATGGGCAAAATTGACATTCAATTTAAAAATGAACTTTAAAAATACACGCTACATTTAAAGCGATTTTTAAAAGAAGACTTTCGTAAAATATCGTGAATAATTATAAGAGGAATTATCTAAGATATCGCTAGTTATAGAAGGTCGTTAAAAAATGTATGATAAACATTTTAGTATTCTTATGAAATTTGCTAATCCATCTTCTTATAAGCGAATCCTTTATAACATATTTCCGTGACTATAACACTAGCTATGACACCAGACAACTTCAAAAGAAAATCTTCTAAAAGTGTCTAGAAGATTTTCTTCTGAAAATGTCCGCCGTAGTTGTGTACGAAACGTCGAGTTTGCGAACTCCAACCATGGCCTAACAATCCGACAACCCACCACACTTACTTACTTACTTAATCCAAAATCTTTCTACCTTTCGGTGTAAGGCTATTGAGCTGAGTTGTGCTTTATGGATTCGGGCTTGTCTTGCACAGTTCTCTCCACTTTTTTCTATCCTTTGCTGTTGTGCGAATTTCTTCCCACTTTATGTTTCTTGATTCTGCTGCCTCTTTTAGTTCCTCCTTCCATGTTTTTCTCGGTCTTCCTATCCTATTTTTCCCTTTTGGCCTTGCTTCAAACACTTTTTTCACTGTTCTGTTTTTGTCCATTCTTATTATATGTCCCAACCACCCTAACTGTCTCTCTTGCACTAATACCGCTACCGCTTTAGTTTTTAAATTTTCTCTAAATGTTGTGCTCCTGATGTGGTCTCTCTTTGTTTTGCCCTCTATTTTACTCATCTCCGTACTTTCGACCCTGCTCCTATGTTTGTTCACTGTTGTCCATGATTCACTGCCATAGATGAGTAGTGGTGTTACAACTTTTTTGAATACTTCTACTTTTGCGTCATTTGGTACTTCCTTTTTTCCTAGAAAAGAGGACTTTATGGAGTTAAATAGTCGTCCTGTAATTCCTATTCTTTCATTTATCTCGTCATCGAGTTTTCCATTTTCCTGTATCCATACACCTAGGTATTTGAACTTCTCTACTTGTTCCAATTTTCTTCCCTCTATATATATACGATGTCTTCTCTTGTCTGGTGCTATTACCATTGTTTTGGTTTTATCTCCGTTTATCTTCATGTTTTTCTTTTTTAGTTCTAAGTTGTATTCATTGATATTTTCTTGAAGGTCTTTCTCACTTTTTCCGAATATAACCATATCATCAGCAAAAAGTAATTCTGATATGTAGATTTTTTCCATATTCCAGCTTCCTACATGGTATCTTCTTGTTTTTTTTTGCATTCTTTTATTGCCTCATCTAATACTAAATTAAATAGCAGAGGGGCTGAGTACACATCCCTGTCTTAGGCCTATATTGGCCTTAAATTCCTCCGACTGCTCGTGTCTCGTTCTTATTATGTTTCCGCTATTTTCGTATAGTGCTTTGATGGCTGCTACTTCTCTGTAATTTATGTTTGCTTTTTCTTGACACTGCCATATTGTCTCTCTTTCTATTCTGTCGAAGGCCTTTTCCAGATCTATAAAACAGAGATGTATTTCTTCCCCTTTCTCTATGACCTTTTCACTTAGCTGTCTGATTGTAAATATGTGGTCTTGTACCCCCCGTCCTTCTCTAAACCCACTCTGGGTGTCTTCTATTGTCTTATCTAGTTTGTCTCTGAGTCTAGTTTCTAGAATCCTTGCGAATACCTTCCCTGGGATGCTTAGTAAGGAAATTCCTCTGTAATTACAGCATTCTCTTCGGTCTCCCCTTCTTATATATGGGTATTATGATTCCTATTTTCCATTCCTTCGGTACTTTTCCTGCTACTAAGATGTCGTTGTATAGTTCTAGTAACCTTTCCTTGCCTGTTTCTCCTATGCATTTTATCATCTCTGGGGTAATTTCATCTATGCCTGTGGCTTTTTCTAGTTTGAGTTTCCTTATTGCTATATCCAATTCTTGTTTTGTTACTTTGCCTTCTGCGCTATCTTCCTCTGTTTTTCAAAGTCGGTATTTTCCCTCCCTCTTCTTTTTTCCAACCCTCTCTGTTCTTCCCCTGCTGCCAACAAATCTTCGAAATATTGTTTCCATCTTTCCATAATATCGTTTTCATTTGTCAGTACATTTCCCTGTTTATCCTTGATATTTTTTGTGGGTGTAGTTTTCTTTTTTCTCAGTTGCTTCAAAGTTCCGTAAAATAGTTTCTGGTTGTCGTCAAATTCTTTTTTCATTTTGTTTCCGAATTCTTCCCACGCTTTCTGTTTTGCTTCCTTCACCTTATTTTTTACCTGCGTTCTTTTCTCTTTGTATAGATTGTAGTCCTCTTCCAATTTTGTTTGTAGATATTTGCGCCAGCATTCTTTTTTCTTTTTTCAGTTGTCCGCCATGCCGTTCTTTTAAAGTCCACACAATGCACCATAAAACCGGTCGTGAATGCCTTCGTATTTATTTGGTTTTGTATTATTATAGTATGGCAATGGACAAGGAAATATAGTAGGTTTCAAACTATAAGATTGCAGCATTAACTTTTAGAAATGGAATCATTTTATGAACATGCTTTGTGTATCATTTTTATGAATATTATATTTTATTTTTACTTATTTAAAAACTTGTGCAAAATATTTTGGGAGGGGAGTTACATCTGGATACTGTCTGCATATCATTGCTTCTCTGCTTGCTGTGCATAATATTGGAAAAAATAGCACAACTTTTTTTGTCACCACTGACTTTCCTGTACCGGGGACGAAAATTGCCATAGACCATGAAAACACAATCATGGTTGCATGAGTGATTTATAGAATCATCTTTTCTGATAAATCTAGATTTTGTCTAAACCGAAATGAAGGTCAGATTCTATTGCAACGTAAACACAGAGAAACGTAGTAAGACTACATCCATATGGGGCGTATAATACCAGGAATTATTAATTATGATAGAAGGTTACTTATAGTAAGAATTATAAACAATATTTTCTGTATTGCTTTTACTCTCAAAATTTTTTTAGAAACAATTTCAGTTTCTTAGCAAAATACAGGATGAGCCAAAAATTTAGTGCATTTTTTTTCTTTGATTTTCTCATTTGGTGATTGTTCTTTCTTTCAAATTTTTAACTTATTTAATGAAAGATCCAATATTTATTAATTATTTAACAACTTTGTCAACGGGTTCAGAGTGATTGCACTGTTTGCGGTCTAATCACAACATTTCTAAGTCGCGTTTTCGACCGTTCTATTTTGTTCCAGTCCTTGTTGCCTGTTCAATTTATTTGATAGTACAGCTTATTGCATTTTGATGCATGCCAAATAATACCAGAATTTTTTAATTTTCTTGCTTTTCTCCATCACACGAGCAAAAAGTTTGTGATGTTAAGCGCCTATATTGCCTTACCGATAAGAAAAAAGCCCTAGAAAGATTTTGATTATTTTATTTAGTAGATGCATGGAATAATATCATTGTCAAAATCACAATGAACGGGTCCTTTGCTCTTAGTCGCACAAAAGAATGGCTAATTTGCAGATATTACCGCAAGTAGAATTACATCACTATACCTGATTGTTATCCCATCCGATGACATAAAAACCATTTGCAAAAAAAAACTTGTTTATAAAATGGATTTACTGCACGCGTACTACCAGATTCCAGTAGCAGCGATCGACAACGAAAAGACCTTAATAACCTCATTTGGTTTCTTTAAATTTAATTATATGCCATTTGGCTTACGCAATGCACCGTCTACGTTCCAACGTTTTATGAACGATAACATCCTCATTGCTTCTTAGTCAATTGAAGAGCGCGAACGGCACCTAGGCGTTTGGATCATTATAAATTGCGCATTAATTTCAGCAAATCAGTCTTCGGTATTCAAGAAGTGATTTTTTGGGTAACTTCATAGATTCAAAGGGTACAAGACCAAATCCAGAAAAAGTTGAAGTAATAAAATCTTATAAATTTTTAGAAACTGTACAGCAGCACGTTCTAGGGTGTTATAAATTTTTACAGACCGTACCAGGCCGGTACTACACAGGCCTTACTTAACGACTTTCTCACAGGATCTAAAAAACGTGATAAAAGAAAGTACCCTGAACCAATAACCCAATTTGAGAAGTGCAAATTGGATCTAGTCAACGCATCACTACTTAACATACTGAATCGAGCATCGCTTCTAGCACTGTTTACAGATGCATCTCACAGGACAGTTAGAGCTGTAATCCAATAGTACGAAAATGAAAGCTCTAAGAAGTTGACGGATGCTCAAACAAATTATAATGCCTATGATATGAAGCTCTTAGCTATGTACTTAGCGATTAAAAAAATTGAAGCATATTTTGGATAATTTTGTAATATTTACTGACCGTAGACACTTGAACTATACATTTAAACAAAATAATAATAATAAAGCGGCTTTACGGATATTCGACTTGTCAGCGGACGGGAGAATATTGTGGCCGATACTCTATCAAGATTAGAGGTAATTAATGTCATTGATTATGATAGGATTGTCGGCACGCAACAAGAAGCTCTGGTTAATGAAAATGAAATGCTTAAATTCAAGCAGTATTTTTTGTCTTCTGGCAGGACGCTGCGATGGGCACACAAAATCACAAATTGGGACATTTAAGGAACCTGATGACAGATTCAAAATTGTTCACATCGACCTCATAGGGCTCTTACCTCCTTCAGGCGGTTTTTTCTATTGCCTAACTTGTATAGATCGTTTTACTTTATGGGCAGATGTTGTATCATGGACGTCCATTACTCTGCCAAAGTTTTCTACAAGTATTGGATCACGCGATTTGAGGCACCGGTAAATTGTCATCACTGACCAAGATCGACATTTAATTTCTGAACTTTTTATTTCATTAGCGTCCTTGTGTGGAATACGTTGAAACATACAGCGCCCTACCACCCAAATGATCTCAAAATATACCAACAAATTTGTTGAACTTACGACCTATTATTTGTGAAGACACTATATTAGTTCCATTGCATCGACATGGTATACGACAAAGCTATCCGACTGCCAGGCGAATTCTTCGACCCACCGGCTAAGGAGACGACTTTTGTACATAATTTGCAACAAGACATACAATCGTTAAAACCAGTCAGTCTCTAATAAAACTGTATGCACGATTTTTATGCATAAGGACTTAAAACCTGACACTCAGGTATTTGTGCGCAGTAATCGGGCCAGGAGGCCTTTGGGGCCGTATCGTGGTCTATTCTTAGTGCTGCAGAGAAATGAGAAATTTTTTACTTTAGAAATTAAAAACAAGCTCAGCCCAGTCTGTTCAAAATTCTCCAGATACTGAGACAGCTCACTTCAACCAACCACCAGCTGATACGCTTCTATTGCAAGCTCAGGCTTCTGAGGAGAACTTGAAGCCGACTTCAGCAGAGAGATATATCTGATTTCCACGATGATATTTGGATCGACTGCATGTTTGTGAATTTAATGTGTTTGAGAGTCAGTGATATCATTAGGGAAATGGCGGGTAGTATGGGCCAATTGGTAGTTCAACGATTCGCCGGTAGATAGCAGCACTATACACGGTCTAGCTTATTTAACTCGCCATGCGCAGAGAGTTTGTTTACTTTATTAAGCCATGTCGTTTATGAGTGATCAATATTTATTTATGAGCTTTCAAGTTTATGCCTCGAATAATTTTTACCATCACCCTGAGTCATTACAGGTAAGAATAGATATATGAAACTAGGGTTATTATTTAGTTTACTCTATTAATATAAGACACTGACAGTTTCCTTTTTCTTAAGTTATCCTTCATATTTTCATACGAATGCGGATCAAATAGTATAGGCCATGTCATTTTTGGGTGGTATGGGCCACGTAACTAATTTGTCTTTTATAGGACAATATACCAAAATTTATGAAGAAACCGAAATGTGAGAGTGGTATAAAAAAATCTGTAGCAAGTGTTCTGCAAAATAAACTTTCTGAAAGGACTGCGTCTGACCGTTATCATATACCAAGAAGCACTTTGCAAATGAAATTAAAAGCTACTTCAAATAAGAAGTCGACTGAAATAAAACCACAGATGAGATGTTTTAAAGCAACCTTTGAGGAAAGATGTGAAGCTCATTTAGTAGCTCATATGAAGTATTTAGATGCAAGACTAATGCTCTTATCCAAACCAGAGTTGTTGATGGTGGCCTTTGATGTGGCCGAAAAATGAAATGTAAATCGCAGATTTAAAAAAAAATGGCTGGTAATGATTTTTATGCTAGTTTTATGAAGAGGTACCCAGAATTGAGCTACAGAACCACAATCAACTACTTTGATGCGCTGAACAGGGTTTAATAAGCCACAGGTCAAAAAATTTTCAGCCAGTTAGAAATTTTCTTAGAAAAACATTCCATTCGACCGTTTAGAATCTTTGATGCAGACGAGACGGCGTTTCATGTGCGCACGAAAATGACAAGGTCATTACACTGAAGGGAGAACGTCGAATTGGAAAAATGACTTCAGGAGAGAGGGGGCGCAATGTTACACTTATGTTCTGCATGAGTGCAACCAAGCAATTTGTTGCTCCACTTTTTATTTTTCCGAGGAAAAGAATAAGTGACCATCTTATGATTGGTGCTACAACCGAAAGCAATAGTTTTTCAACTCATACTGGATAGATGACGGTTGATGCTTTTCTCAAGTGGCTTGAGCACTTTATTTCCTTCATAAAAGCCTCCACAGAAGATCCTGTCTTGCTGATCGTAGATGGGCAAGGTAGCCACAAGGACTTAGATGTCATTATTTTTGCCCATATGTTAAGTTTTCCTCCTCATACTACGTACAAGTTACAGCCAGATCGTTCATGAAACCATTTAAAAACTGCTACAACACTGAGGGCTAATCCAGGGTCAAGAATCAATGATTATGATATTGTGAAATTAGTAGCTAATACCTACAAGCAGGTGTGTCAAATAGACATTGCTGAAAGTGAATTTAGATGCACTGGCATTTACTCAAACATTTTCACTGATTTGGATTTTATGGACAGTGAGATCTCAAACATTCTACAGGCACCACTTCCTGAGACGACTTCTAAAGGAACTGCTGTTGCTACATCTAAGATCTCCTCTGTAAGCTCACCAGCAGACTTGCCAGCCTCTCCTCCACCTGCTCCCAAGGCAAATTTTAGAATCTCTTCTAGAGAGACCATAACTTCTTCCGAAGCAGCAACGCTATCACAACTTTTTGATTTTAAAAGTGTTTTAAAAGAGGTGTCGCCTCTGCCCTTCTGCAGTGAAAAGAGATTGACAAGCCAGAAAAGAAAGGCAGAAAGAGCGAAATATTGACATCAACGCCAGAGAAAAATATGTAGACTGAAAAAAAAAATATTTGGAAAACCAAAAAGTTGAACAGATAGTAAGGATAAGGAAGCAAATAAAATTTTCAAAACAAAAAGAAAAGGTGACTGACAAAAAAAAGAACGAAGCAAAATGTTTGGTTTTGACAGTCCTATACTAGCCACTTCTCAAGATAACGCGGATGTGGAATGGATTGTATGCAGAGAAACTCATGAAGAAAACTGGATCCAGTGTAAAGTCTGTAAAGGCTAGGTACACGAACTCTGTGCGGACATTCATGACCAGCATTTTTACTTTTGTGATCTTTGCAAGGTAAATAAATGAGTTGTAACACATTATACATTAATTTGCACAAGAAAAATATTTTTTTTACATTTATAAACCTAATGATTTTAATGTTGCCCATACTACCGACAATTTTTAAATGTTCAAAATGTAAAGTTACAACTAATTGCATTTTAAATTATGTTCGCTTCATATATTGCTAAATATATTCTTAGTACTTCTAGAAAAGTTGATTGTTATAGCTCATAACCGGTTTTGACTACAAATTTTTTTTAATTTTTCTTTTTTTAAGGGGCCTATACTACTCACCGTTCCCCTAAGTGCTCAATTTTGCACTGTAAATTAACAAAAGTTTGAATAACACGCACTTATCACTGCATTTATGTTGGTTTTGACTGCACCTAAGAATTCAATTATCTATTTCCAAAATGAAGCAAGTCGTCGCCTTTGTCTGTATCTAACAGTTTTGTTTTCGTATTTCATATACTAAATCCAATATCGCATGTGATTACATTTATAGTACATTTGTTTGCATTTGAGAACTATAATTTATATTTCTAAATATCGAGCATTTATACTTATAGGTTAAGACCGTTTCTTTCACTTGTAATATTGGATTAATCTTTGCAAGTTTAGAAGAAATCTACCCACGCTGTACAAAACACTTTCGAACTATTTTAGGTGAGCGTTCTTTATTTATCTGTTTTTTGCAATCTAAGACGTTTAATATATATAGTTTACTATTATTTTTTACAAAACGTTACGTTTCTACTAATCTTAAGTAAAAATGTATTAGTAATTGTATTTATATTGCTGAATTCACAGATATAATTGCACGAAGAGTATAGCGGCATTTATGAGACGCAAGGAAATTGAAATTAATTATGAGAACATGCTCAAGACGCCTTTTCTGCTAGCTTAGCCCAATGCGAAGAACAGAAGGACTTCACATTAGTAAATAAATTTAAATGGTTATCGGCAATTTGTAGATTTAAGGATTCATTTGCGTTATTAAACAAATTAAAGGTTTCACTTAATTTTTTTAATTTTTATGTTACATTAAGTTAATTGTTTAGTATTTTAGCGCACTTAAAGAAGTTATTTTATAAAAATAATTATTTTATAGAAACATTTATCACTCAAGAAATGCGTTCTAGTACCCACAGATCGTCTAGTCTCTTGCACCTCATCATAACCACTCAAAGTTCGGCGGTGTTAAATAATTTTGCATGCTATTAAGTCATTTTATAGCGATAATTCTGACCTAAGTTTGTGCTATTTTTGTTTGACTATAAAACTCGTTTACAACTTTTATTTTTATAGCCCTTTAAAACACACATGAAAATATTAAAGATAAGAAACAAGAGGCAGTTGGATAGGGGTTGATTTGATGATAAACTCGACATTTAACATCTGAAAACGCAAAAAATTTGTTGAAATTAGTATTTTATTTAATTAATTTTGAACAGGTATATTATTAAAGAAATAAAGAAAGGAAATATTTTAAAAAGAGGGCATGTACCCAACCAACGGCAAAAATTACGTTAGTTTATACGGTATGTCCCGAAAGGAGTCGTTTTCTGTGGTTCAGTGTTTTACGTATGGATGGTAAGTTCATTAGGATCCACAAAAGTGAGAGAGTGACTAATGGTAAAATAATAAAGGCCTTAATCCTCCAAATCACAGCAAGAAGGGTTACAGTCGTGCGATTTGGACAGACTCGATGAATACGTTCTTCTATCCTCGTTCGAAACCACCAAAGAGAGTTTTGTCTATGGCACTTGCATTTTCCAAATTTAGTTTTGTCGCTTTTGACTACAATTCCTGGCGATCCTAAAATTTGAGTACTCAGTAAGCCAATGAAAAAAAACTTTTTTGCAGAAAAAAGACTAGTTTACAGTAGTTCCATGATGTTGTTAAGGATAAGGCAATTTATATTGTGGAATAATAGAAGGAAATATGTAGGAGACCGGAAAATAGCACGTTTTACACTGTAGCGTGCTTTTCGTGGCCTTTGCCTAGGTTGTTTAATAACTCGTCCTTTTTCAACTTCGCAACTACCAGTTTGCAACATTTAATGCCATTGGCTCATGGCAATATAGGCAATATCTTTTCCAATACAGCACTTCGTGGATAATGAGGATATCAGTCAGAAGTTGAGAATTGGGAGCAATAATAGTAGCTACACGAATATCGATATTGCAACCGTCGAACCATAGCCATGATTAATTTCGAAATAAACGTTTTTGTTAAAATTACACTTCAAGTATAAAATAAAAAGTTGTTTTTTCTAAAAAAGAATCTAAGAGTTACAGGCGCAGGGTAAGTGGCAGAAATTTACGTCAGAACCATCGGAATAAAATAAGTTGAGAATGTACAAAAATATTTAACAAGTAAAAGTAAATTCCGTTCCCTGAGTGACAATGAACATTATTGTCATTTTCAGAAAAATACTGCCCCAAGTGCGTTAAGATACTAAACAATTACTTTTACGGTGCGATAATTTCAATAAATATGCTAAGAGAACACACAATGGTTGCTTCGAAACTATTATTTTATTTATTTCTATAAGGACTGGAACACATAAAAAGTACATAGAACATAGAACACATTGTCCTTTACAATAATATTGTTTTTGCATATTAATGCATACGTATTTATATTAACAATAAATAGGGGTTGCATGCACCACTCGTAAAAATCTACATTTCTAAAGGTAACCCTCTCTAAAGGTTCCGTCTGTAGATTCTATGGTGATAATGGTAGAGGTGAGAAAAGTCTCCACATTTTTTTCTCAGCGGTGAGAGTAAATAGAAAGATGCTGTTCATTTTAAAAACCGCATAAAATATTTCTGAATTTCTAATATATATGACAACACCACACAATGTATACAGATCGAATTGCAGCTATTGTAGTGAGTGTTGTTTTGTATATTTAAATGGCGACGTTTAGTGTTCAAGTGTAACATGTAACCATCCATTCTCTCCTCTTGCCTGGTGAAACGCCCATCTAAATTCATCGCTAATTGAGTGAGACATGCGGTAAAGGAGTTATGGATGTTAAAAATGTGCGTTCTGGGTGCGAACGTTTAAACAAGGTCACAAACCAATCGTACCAAAACCATAATTGCGCGAGTGGAGCAAGTTGTTAGGGAAGACAGTCCGACTAACACAAGGCAGTGCGGGTGGCAATGTCTCAAGATATGTAGACACGTGATGCCATTAATTTCCGATCATGAAGGACCAAGAAATGTTCGCAGCAGCCATAAGATCTAAGCAACGGCGTTGTGAAAAATGTGTACGTCGAAGAACAGAAGTTTCAACTTTCTTGGGCAAGTGCTTTTTTAGAAAAAAATTTGGAGACCTTAGAACATCATAGTTGAGATTAGTTTTGTACAACCCTTTATGTGAGTTTCACAACCATATCATTGTATTAACATCCTATGTGAAAGTTCAGTGTTTATGAATATTAATGGATATAATTTTTTCTTTATGGGGAAATTCAGTTACAAACCTTTAAGTGTATTTTCATGCCGTTTTCTTATTGGTGGGGAGATTAAAGCTACTGTCATATCGCCAACATCCGTCTTTAATACGGTGCGCCGGTATAATATTATGAAACAGGTACAGTTAGTTTCGAAGCGTTCCTCGTATTTCATTTTTCCAAAAATTCGGAAATTTTTGGAACCTCCTACTTCCAGCTATCTTGCGCTTCTTTATTGTGCCACAAGTCAGCGGTAAACAAAGTCCAAGCATGCCACCTGGCACCTCGTGGTGTTATATCGACCGGCCAGGGGCAGACACGGCGCCGCCGCCGCCGACGTCGACGGCGCTGCTCGGGACGCTCAGTCTGCAGGCTCCGAGCTTAGACATGTGATCGCCGCCCCAGTGAGCGACCGCGGCCCCAGCCATGGGGAACGGCATGAACAAGGCAAGTTCGCTCGAGCACCTGCTTAGAGGTAGTGGCTTGCACGGCCCCGGCCCGCCGCTTTCGCACCCTAGAGTAGAAAAATTCCGTGCGCTCGCATAAGGGCACTTAGATATGCGAGTCAGCTGATCGGCGCCCAGACGAGAGCCCAATTAAACTTGGATGAGGCGGGTTTTCCGCCGCGCTTTGTCGGGGGCGGGCTCGCCCCTTTCCTTTGTTTTTTCGCCGGCGAATTATGCCCCCGGGTAAAAGTAATTAAAGGTTAATTGCTTCAGATGGAAATTTTGAAAAGCGAAATTGTTAAAGAAAATTGTGACAATTTTTAAAGTAATTAATTAATAATTAACAATTACTTGTTTATATAAGTTGCTGAAAATAGTGTAATTTGATTATCAGTGTATCTAATAAATACAGACTAAAAAATGTAATATAAACTACTTGATATGATTTTTCGGTCTTTTCTTTAATAGAATTTCTATAAATTTCTAATTTTTTAGCAAACTTACTGTATACTAATCGATATTTATTTTACTTGACCAATCATCATGCTTTCATTTAGAAATTTCTTTTGGCAATACCCTTTTTTATGCTTTTTGACATTATCTTTATATTAGTTTTTCTTTTACTGCTTCAGTTTCTTATTTTTCTTTTGATTTAGTTTTGTGATATATCTTTTTGTGTCTTTTCAGTATTTATGCACTGTTTAAAAACTATTTTAGTATTTTTAAAGCAGAGTAGAACCTTACTTTGGTAGTAATGTGCTGAATAGGGGTGCGATCTTAAATATTAGCAAAAAAAAACTAACAATAAGTGAATAAAATAAGGAAATAGAAACCTTGAAGTGAGTAGCAACAAGTTGAAATAAATTCATTTGCTTTTATCAACAGCTCTTTAGTTTACTGGTGGTTCTATGCACGTTTTTGTAAGCTTTTTGTTTCCTAAATTATTATTTTTTTGCTTTTTAATTACTAACCTGACACTTTTATTGTTTCTTTTTTACTGGTTTTATATTTAATTTTATTTTAATTTAAATTAATTTTATGATTATCTTTTTCTTTGCTATTATTATGTTTTCCCATTTAAATTTTTTTAGTTTTTATTGAAAAACGGAATACAATAAACCTGCAAAGTTTGCAATGCATAGCGAAGTGGCGAAGCAGTCTCCCAAATTTGAGAACCCTCTAGTTAGGTCACTAACGCTGACCTTTGACCAATCAGTTTCAAAATCACTAGCAGACAAGCCTTTTTGGTCACCTGTCGATTGGTGAAACAGGATTTGGAAATTCCCAGCCGTACTCGAGTTATTGCTCGGACGGACAGACGGACGGACAACATGAAGTTAGTGACTCCGCTTTGCTTAATAATCATTGCGGAGGTTAATCACTATCAACTTTAATTACTGCAGCTCATTTTCTTGGCAAACGGTCGAGTATAAAAAAGCGTTGATTTTTTAAAGACGTTGGTTATCAACTCATCTAAATCGTGATGAACCGTTTTTAGTGAGTGGTTGATGTGGTAATTTACGAGAAACTTGATAAAAGAGTATGATGGTTAGAAGAGCAGATTTCATCTTTTATTGGTGATAGATTTCACCATGCAAAATTTGATGTGCGAGTGAGCGTTACCATGATAAAAGATGATTTTGTTATTTCTACGCGCTTTTGATTTGAACCAAATTGGGTCAGACAAACTATTGATTAAGTTCAAACCAAATACACGATTAATAATAAAAGTATTCATCATCAACCTCGATAACTTCCTGCCACTTTACAGCATCTGACATATTTTTCTTCTCTCATTAAATTGTTCACTAATGTCATAACATATCATTCATAACATCATAACAATACCATCACCGCAAACCTTGCAGACGTTTTGGAAAGACTCTGAAGCACTCATGTTTGGGTTAAATTTGTATTAAAATTAAAGCTGCAGTAGAATATCCTCTTTTGAAAGCTCCATCTTATGAGTCATATAGCAAAATACTGCAGATGTCATGCTATCGAACGATACCAAAATTAAACAAAGTCTTGCAACAACCTATTACAACCTTAGGGTTACTCTTAGGAGTTTGGCCGGTTGACGTGCAAACCCTATTTCGTTTCAAGTTTTTGAAGAGCAGTCAAAACTCATTTTTTATGACGAACTGGCCGAGGAAGGTGTTTTACTCATTTTCTAAAATTTGGGCTCGTGCTGCCTAATTATTCTCTCAAAACTTGTGCGGTAACTATCTCTTTAATTTTTACATTGTTTTTCCAGTTTTTTAGGCAACGAAGATCGTGAACTAATGGACGTTATTCCACCAGTGGTTGATTCGGCTCAGGTCCTATTAAACGTACGACATTGCTTTCCCGTATTACACAACAATCGTATCTACTTAAGAGTTTGATTGACTGACATGCAAACTTTTTTACACTTCAAGTTTTTGAAGAAAAGCTAAGACTCTTTTCTTGTGACAAACTAGTTACGAAAGACGTTTTGATCATGTTTTTAGAGCGAAATTTTGGGTTTGCTCGCTCTAGTTGTTTTCTGAGAACTTGTGCGGTAACTATGCAGCTATTTTCACATTTCCTTGCCAAGTTTTTGAGACGGTGGAGATTGGGGACTGATCAAAGTTGTTATTCCTGCAGTGGTCGTTGGATATCACCTTCCTCAGGTTTTACCACACATACCACATAGCCTTCTTGAAATGTATAACCTTTGTGCGCTCTTGTGAGATTGGCTGACTGACATGCAAACTCTTTTTTTATTCAAGTTTTCAAAGAAAAGCTAAAACTCATCTCGAACTGATTAAGAAAGATGTTTTGATAACTTTTTTAGAGTGAAAAAAATACACAAACTTTCTTTTTTTAATTTGAAGAAGAGTCAAAGCCTTACCTGCTATGGCACACTGGTTGAGAAAGGTGTTTTGCTCATTTCTCAGGAGCAAATCGGCAAGTATTCGGGACTCATTTGGTCTAGTTACTGTCTCAAAGCTTGTACGGTAACAATTTGGTAAATATCCACACATTTTCAAATATTCAAAGCGGTGGATATTGTGGACTGATTGACGTTGAAGTTTTCAGTTTGCATATTGGTAGTTTAACGTTCGTTTTTTTTATCATCACCAGATTGTGGTTGTCAAAATCTAATAGTCAGCCTTGTTCTAACTTGTCTTATAAGCTTTTGTGGCCAGATTTAAAGCAAGAAGACTACTCTCGTTGACTATTACTGATCGTTCCTTTATTGAAGGGTTCGTTGAGGTTGAAAAATAACTGAGCAGTTTTTCATTCTTTCTTGAAGCGATAAACCATAATATGTGAATATGGTCTTTGAGGCGAATTTTTAAAAAACTATATTATGATATACTAGCTAAATTTAAAGTTGCAATGACAAAATAAAACATCAATTTATTGTTAATTATACATTTAGAGTTGTTCTCATTTTGCACCGTAATTATTTTTAATTATCCTTATAATAGTAAAAAACGTTATTGACAAGTTACTAATTTGTAATGTTATATTATTTATTTAATGTTATATTTTTACAAATTTGCTCCAAATGATTTTTACCATTGTAACAGTTCTTAAATCCATAATAATTTACTAAACATAATTTAACAAAAATTTAATTAAAGTAAATTAATAAAGAGCATTGTATTATAACATTTTATCGGAGCGAGATGTGATAATGTAACGTACAAGACTGCTTTTCTACCCCTCCCCCCCTTCAAAGAAATGACGCAGAAAATATTTTAATGCAACTCTCGTAAAAGAAAAGCGTGAGTTGGTGTCGAAGCTGGTGGCGGACGAATTTTTTTATTTAATTCCTGCTTTCAAACCTTTACCCTCCTAAACTATCCTTGGGGGACCTGGAGGGTTAACAGTCGCAAAGAGAGTAATCTGCTACAATCCAATGCATTTTTGCTCTAATTTGGTTCCAGTTACGGTGGGCGGACTTTGCTTTGAACAAGAAGCACACTTCTGATTAGAACGTGGCCTCTTTTTGCACAGCAATCTGCTCTTACCTTACAACAAAATAAACATTAATACTCCTCTGGTTAAGTAAACCACGTCGTGTGATCTCAAAAGACGATTAGAAGGACCTTTTCCCACATACAGTTTCTTACTGGTGGGTGCACGTTTGACACTCTATACTGACTCGTTTGGATTCGAAAATATAATGATGTACCAAAGTCTTGTTACACGTCAGTATTTAATGTAAAAATTCCATTCTCGTCGTAAGAAGACAAAGCATCTGAGAGATATCAAGTTATATAGTATTAAGGAACTCATTAGGCGGACACCTTTCAAAACTGTAACGCGGTTTTAATTACTTTGACTGTGTACTATCGCGACTAATACTTTCTTTGATGCATATTACGTCAATTATCAGCAACCGATTGCTTTTAATAAGTTAGCAAAGTTAAGCAGCATTCGTTTTGATGATGTTTTTTCGACCTCGCTTCGCTTCGTGGCGAACATCTTATGCTATTCGAACACCTTGATTTTTGATAAAGCGTCTCTATAGAAATGTCAACGTAGTCTAGGTAGAATAATATTAATTTTCTTTTGTTAAAAACTTTATTATCACCAATTGCGCAAGGAGTAATGGCTCTTTAGTGGTTGAAATTGCTACCATGGAAACGATGTGACTAATAATAATAAATTAGCTTACATACACAAGCTAACAACCTTCATCAAATTACAGAGTCCCATTGGTGCCGTGTAGGCATTTGTTTAATGAAATTTAATTAGATTACTTAAATAAAGATAAAGTAATTTGAGAAATAAACTTGATTTAATTTAATTTGCTTTATATCAGTTATAATAATGCAGCGGTCAAGGATGCTGTAAGTCTGGGTTCAGTTCCAGAGCACTTGTTGCAATACCACCAAACCTGCCAAATTCAACCTGAATATTTGAGAAAAATATTTGTAATTAATTGCGCCAAATAATTTATTGTTGAATAAAAAACTGTGTAACCTTGACAATTACATCCCAAGGCGAGTCTTTGGAAATATCCTCATGAAAATCATAACTTCCACTATTCAGCAATGGTCTTTGCTAAACATTTATGCAGGCTTTCAAGGCAACAACTAAATGTCTGAGTTGTGCTAAATATTTGCATTTTATTCGTCTAAGAATGAATTCCGACATATTGCATCAAATAAAAATAATTTAACGCAGATTTTGGCTGCAATTTAAAAGTGGCACAGCGTCTAACGACCACGTTCACGTGTTCGGAATTGCTAATGTGGAAGCAGCGCGGCTCTCCCCGGGCCAAAGCGTCCTTTTGAGACAGATTGTTAACGTGGCATAAAAATTTCAGAGTGTCTGGCGAATACGTTTCCATAACTTAGTTTGCGTTTATGAGTTATGAATTTGCATGGGACAGCATCGCGGGATGGTTTGGAGCGATTAAAGTCGCGCTTTGTTTAGCAAGAAGTCGGTATAAATTAGAGAAGTAGGGCGGTACGTCGGAGCAGGATTTTGCGTAGGATATGAGTCTTTTTCATTGTTCCGCGTTGAAAAGTAAATTAATGAGAGAATTAATAAAAGTTTCTTCTATACGTAAGTCAATAGATGAAGCGACTAGTGCTTAATTTACATTGTACTTATGCGTAACTAAAGACGCTTTCTTCAGTTTTCGGTGACACAGAAAAATATTTGAAGTGATGTATAATAATGAGTTAGACTACAGATTTTTTCGCGTTTACTATAGCCTCCAATTGTTTTATAAATAAAAATAAAGCGGTGTCAGATCTAGATTTCTTATGATAAATATTCTAGAAATTGTATGCCTTGGTCTATGTGGACTAATTGGCTGCAACTTGTTTTTTCTTTTGAAATGATGCAAAAAAGTCACATTTATGGTAGGATACTAAAGCATCTACAGTTATATTCCTCTAGTCACAGAAGAATGGATTAATGATTAGTTTAGTCTGTATGATTTATCACATAACTAGAGGTTGCCCCCCCCCCCAAAAAAAGTATTTTTTGCGTCCTATGCTGTCAATTTTTCATCCGCCTTCCCTCAAATTATTGCAAGGTGGAGACTTTTTTCCTGAATCGGAAACGTGGAACATTTTAAATTACAATCGAAACTCCGCTCGGCGGAAGCAAACCAAATGGCCGTGGCAGACGTGCTTTTTGCGCTCGGCAATGCAGCAACTCGATAGCTGTGACCGCCCAGCCGTTCGGCAAGAAGTGAGAGCAGCCCCGACGTGAGTGCACGAATGCACGGACCGCGTGTAAATCAAGAGCTTGGAGCTAATGTATGGGCTGTTTTTGTTTATTAAGCACGGACCTCCTCGTGTAAATTAAAAACCAAGGACTACGCCACATTTTTTGTTTACTTTCTGTTCAAATGTATAGATAGATAAGACGATCGACACCTTGTTTCTTCGTTGTCCGTATTCGACAGGGATTATTTTGCGTATTTGTTGACGTCGTTACCGCTGAATTTAGTAAGCAATCCATTCACAAAATTCTTGCTCCAGCCTAGATCGATTTCGCTTAATTTTTATAGCATTTTTATGTTATAAGGGTGTCATTTTTTGACTTTCAAAATATGCTAGATGCGGTATTTTGAAAATTTAATTCTGAGGACTTATTAGAATCTTTCATACGCGATATAAAGCTATAAATTTGTTATTTGTCTTTTGACATTTTAGTAACTGAACACAAGGTTTCGTTAGTTAACCTTTCTGTAAGCAAATGTTATTGAAGAGCACTGAATTAGGCATATTGCCAAGATAAAGAAAGTATGTTATAATATAATACAAAAACAATATTTACATCTTTTGGTGCAAAGCAAAATTATCGATTAGTTTGCTGAAAACGTTTTTCAGCGCACATACAATCAAGGTATTTTTTCTAATCACTTTGTGAGTTGCCTTAAAGTACTGATAAAAGCTCTACAGTTATTCTTCAAACATTGTCGAGTTTTTATGTTTTCCAAAAACTACTCTTGGTATCTTTTTTGCAAAAATGCGGTTTTGCTACTTTATTATATCATTTTTTCAGTACAGTTTGAGTGAAGCGAAATGATGACTCTTCTATGCTTCAAATGCTCTAGAGATGGGCAAAGTGACTCATTTCTGGGATCAGATCCAGATCGCTCACTCACCAAAAAGAGCTAGCTCTTTTTTATAACTCATAACTCATTTTTCTGCTACATTTATGCCTACTGGCTATATCAGTGAGGCTATTACTGCTACCATTATAAAACCAATTGTAATGAACTGTTTAATTCAACAACGTTTTATTTAAATTTTATTTTTTCTTGACAATAGCGGAATTTTCCTTTTCCTTCTTTGGTAAAATGGTACCAAATATCACTCGACAACCTACTAGCTCTCACCGACATTTTATTCTAAAATAACAACAAAATATTATAAATAACGTAAATCGTTTAAATATTATATTATAGATGTTATAGATAAATATTAGGTACCAAGCTGTATGAAGGCGAAGACTGATAGATAGAATAAGCAAAGTCACAAAAAACTGAGTAGTTATCGGAATCACAAACAAGTCGAGATCAAATTTCGGGAGTGAATCAGATCAGTGAGTCAGATCGAGACGAGAGAACCAAGAGCTGCTCGCACAGGCGCAGACCGCACGACAGCGAAAGCGAGAATCGAGTGGGAGATCGAAGAGTCACCGCTCTTATTTTGTGAGTCATAACTCACTTACTCTCTACCAAGAGCTGGTTCTTTTAGTAACTCATGAACTCTACTAAGGACATAACCAATTATTAGTTTATAAAAAAAGTTTTTTCTAATAAGCTTTTTCATCATGAAATGGTTTTTTGATCTTTTAGTTATTGAGTTTTTATGAAAAATTTGTCAATGAATGTTTTTCTAATTCTAACTCAATTTAAGAATAACACAACACGTTTTTCTTTGGCTGATTTATGTCTTTACTTGCAGACCATATAAGCATGATAAAGGTACATAGCTAGTTTCAAAATTAGTAATTTGTTGTTCTTGGCATGTGTACTTAGTCACTATTCGCGTTATTTTTAAGAAGAACCATTTTGTTTACTATCATTTTGATTTGCTTCCAATAATTATTTTTTTAACGTTTTAAACATCTCGTACCTGACACAAGCCTAAGTTTCTTTAAGTTTTTTACATTTTGTTTTTGCGCGGTTTTTTTGCATGAATTTTTTAAATATGTAGGTAAGTTTTTTAAATATTTTATTTATTTAAACTAAAAATCCTTATACCGTTAGGTGTCGGATTATAACCCAGTTTACGGTATTTATAATATAATATCTAATATAACTTATAAAACTTATTAAACTTAATTAACATTTATTAATTAATTTATTCTCTTGTCAGGTTCCTTACTTCTCTTCATTGTATGTTCCTATTTTCCGCTGCTAATTTTACCTGTTCCTCCCACTTCCTTCTTGGTCTACCTACTGCGTTCTTCCCCTGTGTTCTTACTTCGTATACTCTCTTCGTTATCCTATTATCATCCATTCGGAGCAGATGTCCCACCCAACCTAATTGCCTCTCTTCTACCAGTGTCAATATAGGTTTCACTTTCAGTTGTTCCGTTATATTTTCATTTCTCACTCTGTCCAGTCTTGTTATTCCTTTAATTTTCCTCAAATATCTCATCTCCATTGCTCTAATTTTACTCTCGTTTCTTCTGTTGATCGTCCAGGATTCACTGCCATAGATTAACGAAGGTCTTACTACTTTTTTGTATACTTCCGATTTTGTTTGTCCCGGAATTTCTTTTTTCCTGAGGAACGTGTTTTTTAGTGTGTTAAATATTTTTCCCTCCTTACCTAATCTTTTCATTATTTCATTATCTATTTCTCCCTTTTTATCTGTTATTGTACCTAAATATTTGAAATTTGTTACTTGTTCTAGTGTTTGTTCTTCTATATTGATATTGTGTTGAGGGTCTGTCTTGGCAATAATCATAGTTTTAGTTTTTTCTATATTTATTTTTCTGAGCTCGCGATGATAGATATTGATATTTTTCTGAAGTTTTTCCGCTGATTCTGCTAGTAGCACCATATCATCAGCAAATAGTAATTCCTGTATTGTTATTCTTTTTAATCTCCAACTTCCCACTTCCATATTATAGCATTCCTTTTTACAGATTTTCACTACATCGTCCATGAGTACTGAGAATAGGAGTGGACTAAGCACGCATCCCTGTTTCAGTCCTATTTTTGTTTCGAATTGTTTTGACTCGTTATTGCGTGTCCTTACTTTATTTCTATTGTCTTTGTATAGTGTTTTGATGACATCTATCATGCCTTTACTTACTCCTCTTCTTTCTAGACTTTCCCAAACATCCTTTCTCTTTACCCTGTCGAAGGCTTTTTTAGGTAAATAAAGCAAATATAAATTTCCTTCTTTTTCCTTATCATTTTTCCCCTAATTGTCTGATGTAAAAATTAAGTCCTGTGTGCTTCTCCTCTACGGAACCCATGTTGTGACTCCTCCAGCGAGTTTTCAATTTCTTTTCTCAGTCGCTTCTCTAAAATTCTACTTAACACTTTGCCGGGTATACTCGTTAGTGTAATACGCCTATAATTTGAGCATTCTTTTATGTCTCCTTTTTTGTATAGGGGTAGTATTATTCCTATATTCCAGTCTGTGGGTATTACTTTTTGTACTATTATTTCATTTATTAACTCGTGGAATTCCTCTACAGTTATCTCTCCCATATATCTCAACATCTCAGCTGTGATTTCATCTTCCCCTGGTGCTTTCCTAGTTTCAGTTTCCTGACTGCTTCCATGATTTCTTCTTTTGAGATTCTTTGTATCTTCTGTGTATCCCCGTGTCCTGTCCTTATTTCCTCTATCTCTTGTTCTACGTTATTTCCTGCTTCTGTTAATTCTTCGAAGTATTCCTTCCATCTTTGCGTTATTTCCTTCTCTTCAATTATCACTTTCTTGTTTTTGTCTTTTATATTTCTTAGTTTGGGTGGTTCCCTTTTATTTTAAATGCTTTAATGTATTATAGAATAGTTTTTTTGTTCTCTAAATAGTTTTCTTTCATCCTGGTTCCGAACTCTTTGTATTCTCTATAAATGCTATTTTTGAGTTTTTGAATAATTTTTTTAAGTTTTTGTCTTACTCATTCTACTTTATTGGTAGTTTTCATTCTTAAAATTAAAAACTATTACTTTTTAGATTATTATTTTTTGTTTTATAATAGTTGCATTTTTTACTGTTTGTCTTAAGCTCGACATTTGCAATATGCGTTTTTAATATTTTATTTAGGTATTTGTTGTAATAATCCTCATATAACATGTGGAAGAATATAGGATGTTCATTTGCATATATTTCCTTCCTTTTAAAGTCTTTTGTTATGTGATTATTTAGCTATTTGGAGGCCAATAAATAATCAAATTAAAGTTTTATAAAATGTAAAATTGCCTTTTCTACTATTATCATTTCGGTATGTTGTTATTTATTACAATAAACTATTTTACAGAATTTTTTTAACTTCTATGCAATGTTTTCTAATAAAAAATTCGGAAACAATCATTTCTAAATTGCAGATATATAAAAATATTTTAATTTGTTTCTTGAATTAGTTTGTTACGATATAAATATCACTTTTACAAATGTTCTAATTTTTAACGGAGGTTGTACTTTTATTGGCTTCTTCTGATCGGCTTCTATAATGTGATTTTTTGTTGTTTTTCGTGTTGGTAGTATGGTTACAATATGTTTGTATTTCTAAATGATAATTGATAAAATTGATTCAACTTTTGATCTGTTATTGCTGGAACTGTCAACAAAAAATGCTGCAAGGGAGAGCCACTTGGCTTTTGGATGAAAGAAACTTACAAGATATTTTGGATGCCAAACTTTTATCAAGCACTTGTTTGTCGGCTGAACTTGTCGTCTTGAGCCATACGACTGGTTCGAAATGATGCAAGCAGTTTGATTCTCATGATTTTTGTCTTAAAAATTAATTACGTTCCAAACGATCATATGTTTTGCATGAGGAAGATGCTTTGGAATCCAATACAGTATCGGACTAAAGTAATTGAATTTTTTGGAAATCGCTCTAGCTTTCTAATTAAGAACCGTTCGCAAGATGCTCTAAAGTAATGAGAGCAAGTTCTGCTTGTTTGGATCCGACGGCATGCAGTGGGTTCGACGTCACATGGGCGAAAGAAATAATCCGAAGTACCAGAAGCACGGAGGTGGGTTTGCAATGGTATGGGTTGTTTCCGTGCAAAAGGAGTTGGTCTACTTGTTTGGATACCCGGCACCATGGACCGCGTCGTTTACGGCAAGTTGTTGCAAAACCATATGCTCTCATACGCACTTGAAAACATGCTTCGCGGCTGGGTATTTCAACACGACAACGACCCGAAGCACAAGTCGGCCCATGTGACAAAAACCAGCGAAGAAGAAAGTACGCGTTTTGCCTTGTCCTTCACAGTCTCCGGACTTGAATCCGATTGAGCATGTTTGGGATGAGCTAGGACGTCGTTTGGAAGGGAAACGGGCAAGCGATTCCAGCAACTTTAACAAGAATGGCAGAAGATTGGGCCAAATGTGATTGACCGATTGATGGCTTCCATGCTCAAACGTTGTGCGGAAACGATCAAAAACAATGGCTATGCTACCAAATATTAGTCTGTTGTTAGGTTTTTGTTATTTGTCCCGGTTTATCGGTTAATTTTTTGAGTTGATAGTAAAATTAAATAATTGTTGTCGCGGTCAAAATCGTCCAGCCAGCACTTGCTATGGGACTTGGCGCCTAGTGATGCTGTTCTTGTGTGGGATTGTTGTCTAGAGGGGTCTTGTTATTTGCAACTTGGTGCCAGTTGCGGGCAATTCTGGATTAGAAAGTTAGAGCAATTACCAAAAAATTCAATTACTTTTGACCGACACTACATTATCAAACACTCGCAATTTGTTGGCTAAACTGGAATCTCATACATGACTGTCTGAAATCACTTACAACTTGATTTGTACACAATAAGCCAAGATAAGATCCTCACTGACTGAATGAAAAAATTTTGGAAGCGTACTTGTGATGATATAATTGTTAATTCATAGCGTTCCAAGCGCTGAGTTCTTTGAGGAAAAATTTCACCGCCAGTTGCTTGATACGATCGTTTTGGCAAGAAAGTTATGATCTCGGTTTGCTAAAATGTTGACGGTGTTGTGCACTTTGAATTGAATTCAAATGGAAAAGCCGCAAATAACCATCTGTACTTAAATGTGTCATAAATCAATTTTTGCGTAAGTGTTAAGAAACTTTTTTTGCAACAAAGTATTCATTATTATATATTTGTAGATGTAGACCTAGGACGAACATTGGTATATGTACATTTTCTCTTGCTCTCTACTTTCTATCTTTACATTTTATATTTTACATTTTCCATTTACTTGAACTTAACATTATAATTTATAAGCTAATTTGAAAATAATTTTGAAACTAATTTTACCATCTATTTTTTAGACATTGTGTACTGGTTTTTCCCATTCTTTTCTATTTGCTACTATTTTTTCTAGTTTCTAACTCTCGTCGTTTTCAGGCCTGTCTCGTTATTCAACCGTCTTTTTCTCGGTCTGCTTTTTCTTCTTTCTAGTTATTTTTGAAATTTGTCCTCCAAAGCTTCATGCTTCTAGAGATCTCTCCTTTGCAGTCCTTTTTTGGTTGGTACTCCCCTTTTTGTCTTGTCTATCTATTTCACCCTCTTGTTCTCACTCGTTTGCTTTGTATATGTTTGTTTATTATTAATTTATTGTATCTTATGTGCGCCTTGTATCCTTTTTCTCTGACCTTGTTTCAGCTTGTACCTCTTTGGGGTAGTCTTCATTAATCCATATATCCGTGCCTTGTAATTATTTTGCTTTTTCCAAAATCATAGTACTTGTGGATTCTTTAACTAGTTTGACCAGTATTGGTCTTTTCTTTTTTCCACTATATTTTCAGATTATTCTTAATTCGTCCCTCATTTATATTAATATTATTATTATTCCTATTTTTTGTATGATTGTTCCAACTTTCTCTTTTGTTCCACTCTCATTTTCATTTTCCTCTTCTACTACTTCCTTTACTATTATATTTTGCTTTATCTCCATCTTTAAGTAACTTAGTCTCTCCTACTGTCTTTATATTATATCTTTTAGTTTTTATTTTTTTTATTTGCGTTATTTTCAGCTCAACGGAGTCTAATTTTGTATCTACTTGAGTTATACTGCTCTTTAGTTCTCTAAATATTTTATTTTATTTATTCAACTGTCGTCCCGTCGAAAGCCTGGCTTTTATCGATCCACAGTTTATTGTTTATTTTATATTTTTGTGTTTTCTATATGCGTGTAATTTTCTTCCTTACTTTGATACCGAATTTGTTGGCTATCCATCCTTCTGTCTTGAAAGAGACCTTGCACTTGAATCTAGGCTTTTTTTATTCCTATCTATCCCTTTCGTTTACTTTTTGCACCTGAATTTGTTACGATAGCCTCTAAACTATAAAATAGTTTATGCTAGCCGCAATATTTAATGCATGCACGCCGTTTTATTCATTACTTGAAGGGTGAAAATGTTGCCTATCTTCAGACTTTGGAATGGGCCTTAGACCTAGTGTTTGGCTTTATTATCACTTATCGTTATCACTACTAAATGTACTTCATGCAATTTACATCCTTATATTCATTTCCTTAACCTCCAAAGTTTTATTCAAAGGCTTCAATGTACTTATTACTAGTTGTCTTATTTTCGTTTTGATTCCCACTTGTTTCCTGCTGCAATGCCCTACTTCTTGTGCACTTTCACGTAATTACGCTCACTCGATACGGCCTAATTTAGACGTTTAATATCAGAGCAATGTAAACACGAAAATTTCTATAACAACCAACGTAATATTTATATTCGATAAAAAGCGAATGTGTTATGACAGTACTAGTAAACTCTAGTTTCGCAAATAATCAGTTACAGAGAGTCTTGAAATTAGTGGATAAAAATTGTATCAACAATATGTTTGTGATCAAGATTGCGTTTGGCACCACACAACATAAATGTGTCACAATTTAATTCTAGCTTATATAGGTCATCTGTTGGTAATGTCGGGTGTTAATATGTTATTAAAAGATATCTCAGTCTGTTTAGCCTAAAGTACTTTTTTATAAAAGAAATTTACAAGTATTTCAATGAGTATTCATAATATAATCATAAATATTGTTGCATCAAATGTTGTAAATGTAAAGTTTTTTTTGTATTTTTAAAATTATTTGCTAAACACATTTTCAGATTTCAAAAAAAAACAATAGTAAAATAGCCACTTTCTCTATTTACACAACTTTAATCTGAGCCGTGTAAGGCTAACACTCTAACCACCCAAAGAAAGTTGAAGATAAGAAAATGAACCAACTTTAGGAAAAGGATTGCTGACACACGTAGTCAAAGTATGCAAAGAAGTTAGTAGCAACACATCAAACCATTTCTAAGCATTTAGATAAGTTTGGAAAGATTTATAAGAAAAAGTTTTCCACAGAAGGGTATATTAATATAATAATATAATATTAACCACCAACATGGATTGGAAGATTTTGTCCCTTAAACCTTTCGGTGTTGGGGTTATTATTACGCTATATTACTATTGTTTGTATACAAATCTTTTCCACTGTTTCCTATCTTGTGCTAGCCTTTTTGCATCCTGTATTGTATTCTTTTTACTATCATGTATTTTCACGTTTTTTTGTTTACTTCTATTCCGTTTTATTACTGATTTGGTATTCCATATTTTTTTCCGGTCTTGTCCCGCCCATTTGTTGCAAATGGCCCACCAGTTCAATTATGTTTCTTCAATGTATTCCATTATCGAGTTTCTTATCGTACCCCTGTATTTTCCATTCTGCCTCATCTTGTATTTCATCTGGACTGCTTGTATTTTGTTTCTTTGTTTGGTTACTATCCATGTTTCGCTGCCATAAATCGGTATTGGTCTATACATCGTTTTAAAGATTGCCATCTTTGTCTTCTGTGTTATCTCTTTCTTCTTTATAAAATTTTGTCGCATCATGTGGTATGTTTTGATAGTTTTTTCAATCGTCTCATTAATGTCAATATCTTGGTTTTAGTTGCTGTCTATGGTTGTATCTGAATATTTGAATCGTGTTACTTGTTCAATATTGTCACTTGTGGTGAATAGATTTACTTGTTAGTAGTGACCGTTCCAAGCGTTAAGTTCCTTGGAATCAAAATTTGCTGTCACGTACTCACCAAAATCATTTTGGCAAATAAGATAGGCCTCGGGTTGATGGAATAATGGGGGTATTGTACTCTTTGAATTAAATCGAAATAAACAAGCTGTGAATACTGAGAAAATAATTGCATTTTCTTGTAAGTGTTTAGGAAATTTTTTGGAACCTACTATTTATACTTGAGATAAAAAGTTAGAGAGGGTCTTGAAACTAGTAGATTAAAATTTCACCAAAAATATGTTTACGATCAAGACTAGATTCCGCACCACACAACATAGATGTGCTATAATTTATTTCTAACTTTTATTGGTGATCTGCTAGTTCTTGGCGGGAGCTGACATGTTATGAAAAGGTATCTTAGTCTATTTAGCTTAAAGTACTTCCTTATTAATAAAGAGGTTATTCTATATGTACCCTTAATTTAGCCATAAATATTGTATCATTTAAGTGTTTTACATGTAAAGCGTTGATATATTTTGTTTGAAATTTTAAATTATTTACTAAACGCATCTAAATATTATAAAAATAAAATCACCTTTTTTTACTTGTGTATGCAAGTGTAATTACAGGTGTGTAATTTTATTCTCAAACTCTAACTTTAATTAACAACAGTACTTGTTGATGCATACATATATTCGCCGTAGAATCATAATCTAAAATCAGTGGTGAAAGCAATGTTGTGCTACAAGGAATATGTATGACTCTGTTTCCTGTTCTCGCTTTAGTGGAAAACATACTGCTGAAATCTGTGAAATTATTTGCACTCTTTTAGGGAGGAGGTATGTTGTTTCTTACTGTACTTGCAAGAAGTAGTTCTAATTGTTTAAGAGTACCAATTTCAATCTTTATAAGGGTAAAAGTTTTGAATGGCCAAAGAAAGTTGGAGATAAGAAAATAAAACAATTTTAGGAAGGGGATTGCTGTAGCACGCAGTCAGAGCTTGCAATGAAGCTCAAAGTGGCACGTCAAACTATTTCTGGGCATCTAAACAAGTTGGGGGGGATTCACAAAAAAAAGTTATCTGTTTTTTGATCAATGAGTACTCTAGGGAGTTTCTAGATACAAATCAAATAAAATACGTGCAGAACAATTTAAAGAGGTGTTAGCTAAAATCAAAGACAATTTCAGATATTTTTATTGGCTTCTTCCTCCTTTCGATGAGTACAGTTTTTCAATGACTTCATATGCATTACACCTCATCTGTTTTATGTGACTATTAAAATCAGTTACACCCTTAATTTACCATTGTGAGTTATTTTATGCTTCATAAAGTTGAAATTTGGTTATTGGTGCTGCTTCATATGTAACTTAATTTCTTCTATACTGCGCTGTATGTTATGTTGTACAACATTTTTAGTTATTCCTATATATGTAAGCGATTTCAGAATTTATTTTTTCGTTTTTGAGTTTTAAGCTCCTAAATGGAAAGTTCGATCATTTCACTGAAGATTTATTGTAAGAGTAATGAAAAAATTATTTTATAGTGGTGTCAATAGAAAGCTTGCGAACACTTTTTTACCTTCCATCTCTAAAGAAAACTTTTCCTATAATTTCTTGTCTTTGATAGATTTATTACTATTTTAGTAATGGTTAAACCACTTATATGTTTTTGTTTGATTAATTAAGGTCTGTTGTAGCATTTAATTTTGGGCTAATTTATTGTGCTTAGAATAAAATTTTACACAAATAATTTATTTTTTTAAGAAAGTTACTATTTGGTTAAACAGAATAAAATTTTTAGAATCACGTGTATACATTTGTTTACATTTTATAACAGCATGGCTTTTCCTATATAGTACTGTTCACATTAAAACGTTTTTTGCTTTTCCGGCTGTTCCTTTGCATTGGCATAGAATCAGTGTTGCGCATTAATTTAATTTTCTAGAAAAATTGACGTAGCATGTTGCTTGCAGCAGAAAAATTTATAAATGTTCCCTTTTTAAGCCATTTTAGTGTGCTTCGAAAGCCTTTAATAAGTTTAAATAATAAAGGAGCGAATCTCGGAAAGAGTTATTGTAAGCTCCTTGGGGCTGGAGGTACAATGCCGTGGCACGAAAATTTAAAGTTAGGCCTCGGAACTTAATTAAGGTGGAATTTAAACAAAAAGATTTGAAATGGGGCGCGCAAAGTTGGGTAGACGCCATTGCAGCGGTTTGCAAACATAAAGGGAAAATTACTTTCAGCTGCACAAGATTAAAAATTGCGTGTATGCACATACAGAGTGTGCTGAATTAAGGAACACTTTTGTTATTGTTCGACATAATTTTACACATTTTTATTTTGCTTAACAATTTCATGTTGAAAAAGAAGGTAATTAATAATATTCAAACATATTTTGTCGTGTCGCGTGACGTCTAAAAAATTAATTGCTATTATTTTTCATTTTTGGTCTAAGTGGTTTCTACAGAGGTTTAGATGTTTATCGCATAGGAAGACAAATGAAGGCACCTTTTTGTAACGTGTACAAACATTTCAGATAATAATACACAAGAATCCACGAATAGGGATTAATTTATTAATCATTTAATAATATAGTGGTTATCTCGTAGATGAAACACGGAAATTTGGTTTTTGTGAACACCGTTTAGTGTAATAGCTTCTTTAAATGTTATTTCTGATAATATTTTGTTAGGCAAAAAGGGGTTGTACTAAATGATATGCAGTTTATGCTTTTAAATGATTCAATACAGAGTGTATTAACGTTTGAAAAAGAGTTATCACGCCACATGTGAGCAGCCTTAAACATTTTAGAAAGAATAGCGAAGAAGAATTAATATTGTGTACTTAGGGCGTTCAAAAATAATTGGCACTTTTTCTTGAAATACCAGATTGTGTTGCTAGAACGCACATAAGGAAAGGTAGGTGGTTATTTGAGTGCATTTTTAGACAAAGCGAAAAACCATGGAAGAAAGCAATTATATTACCAATCGTGTGCTAGAACGCAGAATTGCGTTTCTGTAGATACTGTCATTCAAAAGCAAATTTCACATTTTCACCAGTCCCAAAAGCTTCTTGATCTCCTCTTGTATTTGTAGTCCTCTCCGGTCTGGCTCTGGTCTTCTCCTCTATTGCAAGTCAGGAGGATGTACAATGCGTCGTTGACTTTCTCATATGTGCATCCGTCAGCTTCTGGATTTTCACAAGGTAAAACCGAAAGTTGCCGTGTCTAGTGATAGCTGGTTAAGGTGCTCCGGTGCTTGTCATTTCTGATCCCACCTTGCTTTTGTGTTAGCTCGTAATCAGTTTGTTACAAGCTCTTGGTTTTGCTTCTACTGCTGCCTCTTTGACCAGCTGTTTTATACGGTTTTCCCCCGAAGTTTCAATATGTGCCTTAGTCCAATAGAATCGGATCTAATTCTTGACCGACAGCGTCTTTGCAATACCCCAAATATTGATTTGTAAATCTATCGGCCTTTCATTTGCTTTCAGTTATTACACACCATCTTAGGATAATTGCACTGTGCCTGTCGATGTATCCGCAGGCACTCCTAGATAGCTACCAGTTTGAACTGAAAAATGGTGTACCAGTCTGCGAGTTTGGCTCGTTCTTGGTGGATCTCCTTTTGTCATTGCATGACCATAAACATAATTTTCACTCGCCCGTCTCTCGCTCGTAACCCGTTCATGTAACGGTACAGTTGTTGCGTCTCATGCTTTTTCTTGCTGAATGGGATGCCATCTAGCTCGACCAAGTGTCCTAACACCTTCGTAAACCGATCTCGCCTGGCCGTAGTCCCAGCTTTTTTCAAAGGAGCTGTTCCGGCCCAGTTATTAGCCGCTTCCTGCAAAACTAATGCGAAAGCGGTAATATGTATGGCTCAATAGTAACGCTGTTTCGGTGTCTACGGTGTTGTAAGCACTTGCCGTCCAACAGAAGCATGTGGAGGTTTTCCAACAGTTGCTGCAGCTAGACAGCGCGGATATAAAGAGGTTCTTTGAGTATCTGATTACAGGAGACAAATTATACTTCTCTCATAAGATGTCGGAAAATAACTGCCAGTCTATGTCATAACAGTGTATTAGAAGCTTTCATCCCAAGAGGCCATCACCTGGATTGTTCGTTTTATAATAAATAACGATTGTCCTTTTGATTAGGAGGAGATTTTACTAAAGAGTTGGGTACCTCTTCGTGAGAGCATTACCAGTAAGCGTTACTGCAAGCTACTGAAGCGATCCCACAGACATTTTTTTTAGAGTGACAGTGCACGGCTACGTGCTGTTTGCCACCCCGTGTCCACGCTATAGCCTGTAGGGTACACTGTGATGGCATATTCGGAAAATTATGCGCCGAGCGGTAGTGTTCGTTTTTACTTAATGAAACTCGCAGTGCGCGATAAGAAATTCTTCTTCAATAGCTATCTTCAGTCGGTTATCCACAAATTATGTGTTACACCTAAATAATAGTTTCAACAAATTCATCGAAATTGTTGGGGCAATAGTAAAAGTGTATAGATATTGACTATTAACTAGTGAAATTCCAATCAATTTGGAACGACGCAAGAAAAAATTAGTGTATTATTAAACCATAGGTGTGTAACCACCCGTCCATTACTCCTTTTGTCGTTTCGGCATCTTGTGTGTTTGGGACATTTTTCCATTCTGCCTTTTAGTCGTCAATCAATTAATTAGTTTGTTGACGGTACTCGGCCAAAAGTTTTAATTGTTAACAGGTTGTCATGTTATTGTATGCATCTTATTAAGTTACATCTTTTTATTATGTCTTTCCGTAGGTTTTTATATTGTCACAAAAGAACATTCTCAGGTATAAATCTTGGATTTTAATAAAACGTTGTTTTTTATGCTTGGAACAGGGAGTTCTTTTGCATGTGTAACTCCTTTTCTACGATAATTCATGCTAATGCCACTTTCTGGTTGGTTTTTGCCCACACTCCCAAAGTAAGAGTGGGGTCAATTTTATTGCACTGCTAACACAATCGAGGCAAAGTGGCGCAGTGGTAAAGTGGTAAAGTGTACTAGTTGAGTTGCTTTTACCCCATTTTTGTGTTTACTCCTGGGAATGTTCCCTTATCAGAACTTTTTTATTCGTTACTGTGTCAATTCATTTTACTTTCATTATTCTTCAGTATTATCACATTTCCACAGCTTTTAGTCTTTCTTTCTCACTTGTTCCAATGGTCTAGCTCTCGCAAACATACAATGCAGTGGTCTATACATACATTTTTATTTACTATATTTTTTGTTTTACTCAGATGTTTGATACAAACAGGTATTTTATTTTATAAAAGACATTTTTTGTCATTTGAGTTTTATTACTTATTTTGCTTTTAAATTTTCCTTCTTCTGTTATAATGCTGTTTAAATATCATATTTTCTTAATTTTCTTTATTATTTTATTTTTGTTTACTCATATTTACGATTTCCACAAATCATTCTTTTTCTGTCTGCTTTACCTACTTTTATATTATATATTTGTCTTAATATACAGTATATAGTTTTGTTTCTTTTAGTTCTTCTTCACTTCCCGCTGAAAGTGTGATATGATCTGTATAGTGCAACATCTCGACTTTTTCTCTTTGTATTATTACTCCTGCAAGAATATTATTTCTCACTGCGGTAAGGCTATTTTCTATGTATATATAAGTAAGAGTGGTGATAGAGCACATCTCTACTTCTTTTCCTTTCTGATATTAACTTCTGGCTGACTTTCTCTGCATATAATTATTGCTGTTGATTTTTTGTAGTAATTGTGAATTCTTTTTTATCATTAAATTTTATTCAAATGAATTTAAGAGCCTTAAACACCCTGTGTCAGTCTACAACATCAAAAACTCTTTCAATATCTATAAACGCAGTATAAATTTGTTTTCTTTAGAATTTATTTGCTTTAATTAGTACCAAGGTTAAAATGAGTTCTCTGGTTTTTGAATATTCTCCAAATTTAGATTGACTATCTTTCACGTTTTGTCTTTTGATGTAAAAACGTCTTTAAGTTCGGTACGAATACTGAGTGTCATTCTAAAAATATGAGCGACACCAAAACGGTCGAGGTTGAAACGACTAATACTCGAAAACTACTGGACGGAGGACGAAGGCAGCGTTCGAGAAAGAAAGTAAACCATCCGAAATTTTCTCCGCTTTCCCCGCAAAGGTGGGAGGGACTTAGTCGGGTAACAAAGTGACCTTTTTACGCCCCCAACTACTACCCACCAAATTTTTTTATGCTAAGCG
Source organism: Sinelater perroti (assembly GCA_036346155.1). Lineage (NCBI taxonomy): Eukaryota > Metazoa > Arthropoda > Insecta > Coleoptera > Elateridae > Sinelater > Sinelater perroti. The sequence continues at coordinate 5,448,382 of JARFIY010000099.1, forward strand.
TAAGTATCTTTGATGCCTCTGATGTTGGGTTAACAATTTGGCGATTTGCACATTCGTTATTAAGTGGCGAAGCAAAGTGGAGTCACTTACTAACTTCATGTTGTTCGTTCGTCTGTCCGTCCGTCCATCCGAGCAATAACTCGAGAACGGCTGGGAATTTTCAAATTCTGTTTTCACCAATTGACAGGTGATTTTGAAACTGATTGGTCAAAGGTCAACTAGACTAGAGGATTCTCAAATTTGGGAGACTGCTTCGCCACTTCGCTATGCGTTGCAAGCTTTGCAGGTTTATTATTACCTTTTCTTGGTGTTGCTATCATAATGTTTTTTGTAAAATCTAATGATAATTTTCCCGTTTTCTAAATTTGAAGAGCATTTTTCCTTAGACATTTAAAAATCTTTTATCGTAAACTATTAATTCCTAGAGCTATTCGATTTTTTAAAATCTTTCACTGCTTTATCAAATTTATCTTTTAGTATTAGATCTTCTTCTCATCTTTCACGAGTTTTTCTGGGGCGGAGTTTTTTTACTTTTTTCTTCACACATTCTTTTCCATTTAGCACTAATATATTTCTGGTGTTTTCTTGTTCGTTCATTATTGCAAGGTTCCTTGTCCCACGTTCGTTGACGAAGGTTTTTATGCATCTACAGGCTTTATCTACGTTACCTCCTCTCATGTTCCTATCGATTTCTTTGCTCTTATTTTCGATGAACTGCTCTTTAGCCTTTTTAAGTTCTCGGGTTATTATATTGTTTCTGTTCTTATTTGTTGTCTTTTATGCTTTCGATGTTCTTTTATCATTTTTACTATTTCTTTTGTAATGCATGGTTTTCTATTTTATTATTTTTTGGGCCTGTCACTGTATTGCATCTTGCATTGCAGGTTGCTTTAAGCTGTTTCTATACTTTTATTTCCTCTTTCTATTTTCTTGTAGTGTAATTTATTGTTTCACTACTTTTTCTTATGTTTGTCGTATATTTTTGCCTTTTAACTTTGCTTTATGCTAGCTGGCTACTTTTATATTCCTTACTACTTTAAATATTAGTTTGGTTTTTATCATAACTAAATTGCAGTCGCTGTCTATGTTGGCACCTGCATAACCTTTTCACTATTAACTTAAAAAATATATTGTAGGGTGTGAGGCTTATGAGTGCAATTAAGATATTTTTTACGTGTTGGAAAGTTCAGTAGTTTCATTTTATTTATACATTTGGTATTCTTACCAGGATGCAGATGTTTATAATTTACTATTTTACTAATTAAAACTAGGATTAAAATTTTTTTGTTATTGATGAAATGTTTTTGATAAAAACACATATACTTTGGGTCATTCTTTTTTTTGCGCAAGCTAAACGTTTCATCAGCGTGTAGCCTCGAAAATAGTAATATTTTTATATTAAACTATGATATGAATTTCAAAATGAAATAGGCGATATGAGGTCTTTGCGGATTTATGGAGTAATAATCTGACAAAAATCCATCGAGGCCGACAACAAATATTGGAGATATATTTAATAACGTTTATCCACCAGATGAGGGTACGAAAGAGAATATTTTATATATCTGGGCGATTCCCACTGTCACATAAAGTTAGGTTTGAGCACACAAGTCATAAATTTTTTTTATAGATCTTGCTTAATACAAAATTAATTATTCTAATAATTGCGCTTACAATTTTCTATCCAGTAAATTATTATGATTCTAAAAATAATTCCTAATGCCCACCTCATTTAAAAACCGTCATTTTAATAGAGTTTTATTCTTTCCTACTTACATCGTACACGGAAGCTTTAATTTAACTTCTCCACACATATGTATCACTTTATCAGTCACTGATGTTTTTTATGCTTGTCAAAAGCAGCATACTAGTAATGAACGAGTTATTTGAAAATATCCAAAGAAAAACAGAAAAGGTAAAACGCGGGTTATCTGCTGAAAGCAGCTGTGGGAGGATTTAAGATTTTTGTGTAGGGGAACGGCGAGTAGCATGGCCCCCTAAGGAAAAAGAAAAAATATATATTTGAGGTCAAAATTTGAGCGATAACAATGACATAACATAAAATGCAATTAGTTGTAACTTTACATTTTGCACATTTTAAAAATTGGGGGGTAGTGTAAGCAACGTCTAAATAATTAGGTTTATAAATGTCAAAAAGAAATATTTTTCTTCTGCAAATTAATGTATAATATATTACAACTCATTTCTTTACTTTACAAAGATCACAAAAGTTAAAATACTGGTCATCAATGTCCGCACAGAGCTCGTGTACCTAGCCTTTACAGACTTTACACTGGATCCAGTTTTCTTCATGAGTTTCTCAGCATACAATGCATTCCACATCCACGTTATCTTGAGAAGTGGCTGGTGTAGGACTGTCAAAACCAAACATTATTCTTCGTTGCTTTTTTTTTTGAAAATTTTTATTTGTTTCCTTATGTTTAACTTTTGGGTTTTACAAATCTTTTTCTCAGTCAACATATTTTTACTGGGATTGATGTCAAAATCTCGCTTTTCTCTGTCTTTATTTTCCGGCTTGTTAACCTTTTTTTGCTGCAGGAGGGCAGAGGCGACATCTCCTTTAAAACATTTTCAAAATCAGAAAGTTGTGGTAAGGTTGCTGCTTCGGAAAGTTATGGTCCCTCTAAAAGAGATTATAGAATTTGTCTTGGGAACAGGTTGAGGAGAGTCTAGCAAGGCTGCTGGAGAGCTCGAAGAGAAGATCTTAGATGTAGCAACAGCAGTTCCTTTAAAAGTTGTCTCTGGAAGCGGTGCCTGTGGAATATTTGAGATCTCACTGCCCATAAAGTCAAAATCAGTGTTTGGGTTTGTCGGGTAAATGCTGGTGCATCTAAATCCACTTTCAGCAATGTTCATTCGACATACCTGCTTGTAGGCATCAGCTACTAATTTTGAAATATCATAATCATTGATTCTTGACTCTGGATAAGCCCTCATTCATAAACTACAAGCAGTGTTGTAGCAGTTTTTAAATGGCTTCATGAACGATCTGGCTGTAACTTGTACGTAGTATGAGGAGAAAACTTAACATATAGACATGGTTTTCATGAGCAAAAATGATGACATCTAAGTCCTTGTGGCTACCATGCCCATCCACGAGCAGCAAGACAGGATCTTTTGCGGAGGCCTTTGTAAAGGAAACAAAGTGCTCACTTGAGAAAAGCTTCAATCGTCATCCATCCAGTAGGAGTTGGAAAACTAATGCTCTCAGTTGGAGCATCAGTCATTCTTTCTTTTCCTCGGAAAAATAAAAGTGGAGGAACAAATTGCTTGGTTGCATTCATGCAGAACATAAGTGTAACATTGTGCCCTCTTTCTCCTGAAGTCTTTTCCTAACTTGACGTTTTCCTTTCAATGTAATGACCTTATCATTTTCGTGCACACACGAAAACCCGTCTCGTCTGCATTAAAGATTCTGGACGCTCGAAAAGAATGTTTTCTAACAGAATTTTCAACTGACTGGAAAATTTTTCGATCTGTGGCTTATTAAATGCTACACACCGCATCAAACTAGTTAATTGTGGTTTTCTGTAGCGCAGTTCTGGGAGCCTTTTTATAAAACTAACATAAAAATCTTCACCAGCCATTTTTTCTTTATTACATTTGTGATTTACATTTAATTTTTCGGGCAGGTCAAAGGCCAGCTTCAACAATTTTGATTTGGATAAGGGCATTAGTCTCGCATCTAAATCTTTCGTAGGAGCTACTAACTGAGCTTCACATCTTTCCTCAAAGGTTGCTTTAAAACACCCCATCTGTGGTTTCATTTCAGTCGACTTCGTATTTGAAATAGCTTTTAACTTCCTTTGCAAAGTGCTTCTTAGTACATGATAGCGGACGGACGCAGCCCTTTCAGAAAGTTTATTTTCCAGAACACTTGTTACGGCTTTTTTCATATCATTTCATCTCGACCCTCGCCTTTCAGTTTCTTCTTAAATTTTGTCATAGTATTCTAAAGATTTAAAAAAGACAAATTAGTTATGTGGCCCATACTACCCAAAAATCACATGCCCTATACTATTCGATCCACATTGATATGAAAACATGGCGGATAGCGTAAGAGGTTAGAGCAAACTAAAAGAAACTGTTAGTGTCTTATATTAAGAGTAAACTAAACAATAATCCTAGTTTCATAAATCTATTCTTACCTGTAATGACTCAGGGTGATGGTAAAAGTTACTCGAGTCAAAAACCTAAAAGCTCACAAATAAAGACTGATCATTCATACACGACATGGCTTAGTAAAGTGAACAAACTCTCTGCGCGTGACAGGATTACGCGGGTTGAATAGACTAGACCGTGTATAGTGCTGTTATCTACCGGCGAATCGTTGAACTACCAATTGGCCTGTACTACCCCCCGTTCCCCTAACTATAGATCAAACAAATCACTGACAATACACAGTACGACATTAACATGTATTATAACAAACTGACTGCGAAAAAAGTGTCAATACAAACGCATAGTAGAGATGCCAAATTAAACAAATGCCCTCTTGACGTATGAAAATTGTGGTAATTTTTTTAAGAATGGCGACTTCTTTGTTTGGCTTGGTAATAGAAAAGCTACAGTTTATTATTGTAGCAAACATCAAATATAAGAAAGAGTGGGTATTAATTTCGGAAAATCCCTCGCAGTTAAAGCAAATTAAATTTTTATGCACAATTACATTTACACAAAATTGTAAAAGTTATTAGTTTGTAATAGAGAATATTAATTGTAATAATTAAAAATCTTGAAAAATAAACTTAGAAAATATATAATACATTTCAGACATTAAATCTCTGACCTTGTATGTTTAAATTATGACAGTTGGGGACCATGCTGTATTGATCTCAAATTCCCACTAAGTTTTCCTAAAAGTTTTAGTCATGATTATAAAAGCGGCACTGTTGATTCTTTGATTGTTATTTAAAATTAATTCTTGTTAGAAAATACAAAGATTAAGAATTTAACCATAGTTTATTCTTATTTACATTTTGAAAACAGCCGATTTTTCACATAAGGTGTGTTAATTTTATCGTCGTATGCAAACTCTAGCTCTCCTATCAGGATTTAATTTTCTTGCACAACACCGCAAAGGCCAGCTTAGAAAATGGAATTATGTCATCATGCAAAAATTGTAAAGCAGGAAATGATGTCATCCCTAGACGTTTTTTAAGAAAGCCTACAAAGGGGTGCCGGAAAATTCTAAAAGAGGCGTGAACTGGGCTGACATCACCCAGCTTGTTTTCCTGGAACGAAAGAAAAGGGGTTACGAGTAGCTCTATTATATACAGTGTGAATTTTTCAGAAAAGCGCTTAGCTTAGATTATGATCATACATTAAATACCTAATGCCGCAACTACTAACTTAATTTGAAACGTCTTGATAGCAAAGAAGATTGTTAAATCGCCTGTAATTAATGTCGGAGAAATTTTTGTATTCTACTTGCAATCACATTTTTTGCATAGAAATAAGAAATAACACGCGTTGGGGGCACTTCAGATGTTTGTTTTTATTCTTTTTGCTGCATTTTATGTACTAAGGTGTGGTTCGAACTACTCATAAAATTATTTTTTATGTTACCCCCACAGGCGACTCTTTCCAAATAGGAAGGGTAGATTACCATAAATTACGGCGTATGTTACTTGGTTGCTGGTTAAATAATGTGTTTGGGCAAAATTATGTAATTATATATTTTTTTCGAATATAAACATAGAAAAAGGTTTGTTCTCTTTGCGATGATGTTCTATTTAACAACAGAAGGAAGTTGAATTAAAAAAACATGATTTTCTAAATTGAATTGTCTATTTTAAAATCCTGGCTATGGTAATCAGGTTAGGACAATTTACTTCCAGCGTAGGAATTTTTTCTTTTAAGTAACAGTCGGTGATAAGTTGCCCCAAAAGTATTTTGTTGTACTAATAATGAAAGGGTCTTTCATCCAATATTTTGTTGAGGCAATAGATTGCTTATTAGTATGTATAAGTTGTTCTAATAGTATTTAACTAGAGGACAGTATGCCTGATTAAAGTGATAAGAATAAACAAAACAATGGGAGGAGTAAAGTTTGATCTGTATGAATTTAGTTATGTATTGTTTTAAAATCTTAATCTTAGGTAGAAATTAGCAGAGATAATTTATTAAAGCATCGTCTTAGTCGAGAGTATTGGAATTGCTATGCCCAAAATATAAATATGGTGCAAGAAAATGTCACAAATAAAAATCTTTTTAACAATATGATAAATAATTTATAAGGATTTATAAATGCCTCAAATTTTAATTCATTTCTTCATATTTGAATTTAATAAACGCGAGACAGGAGCAAACTACATTATTCCATCCAATTTAACAGCTGATAATGCTCGCATTTTGTCTGATGCTATCAAAGTTTAGGAAATTAATATAACAAGCAAATTCCGGAGACGTAATGGATCTAATTAATGTAACAGTTAGGAATGTGGTGACCTTAATATGCTAAGAAAACTTAAAACGCGCAAGAAAACTTGTGGAAGCCAAGGAGAAGTGCATGGATTTCTTAAACTTTCCTCAAAACTTTCTTAAAGATCAGCCGGATAAAACATCTTTGAAAGTAAGGCATAAGCGGTTTTATTTGAAAAAAAAATTAAATGACAGAAATGTGAAAACTAAGTATGTTTTCGATATACCTACAGTTGTAAATGTGTTTAATTAAAGCAACAATTTGTTCAAAGCTTTTCTGCAAAAGAGAAAAAACTGAAATTAAACACTGGTATAATATTTTCTACCAAAATGTAAATTACACTTGTCTTGAAAAGAGCGTCTTTATTAAATTTTGATGTGTTGGTTCTTAATAAGACATGGCTAATCCAATGTAATTTTGTTAAATTATAAGATTTTTTGATGTTATTGTGATACTGATTGTAGTCAGGAAGTAAAGGTTATTTGTTGTGAAACGTTTGTTAAGTTTAAGTATTTCAGTATAAAACGGTTCATTGATGTTTCCTAAAGATCATTTTTATTGAAAAACAAAACACAAAAAAGCACTGATTTTTTTGACGCAATCCACAATTTGAGGTCGACCGTTAAATTATTTAAGTCATAGACTTTGTCTACTGAGTAGTTTATCAGCAGACGGTTGACGTGGTAGTTTGCGAATGAAAGAGCAGATCCAATTTTTTGTTGGTGATGGATTCGACCGCATGGTGTTTGATATGGGAGCGGGGGTTGTCATGGTGAAAGACGATGTGGTTCTTTCTAAACAGTGTTTTGGTTTGAATGGCGGCAAAACGTTGCTGCTGATGATGAACTACCATTTGTTATTTCTATTCAGGTTTGTCTTTAAAGAACGCCGGATAATTATCTACCTTCTAGAAATAAAGTTTGTTGAGCTTTAAAAAAATATTGATCATGTTGGCATAATAAAATTTATAAGAATAATTTTTCAAAATTAGAAAATTTACATTTGATTTTTAATGCATATTCTACAGATGTTATATTGCCCACACTTATTTTTGACTTTATAATAAGAATATATAAGAATTTTAACTTTTTTTTTCGCTTAGGGTATGTCTTCCTTAATTGATTCATGTTCACTGCAGCCTATGGCTGATTGTGATTACCATAATAAAGCGAATTCACAACCAATCTATAACTGATGTTCCCTGAATCAGCAGATACAGGTCCTTTACAGGATGAGTATGGAAATCTTCTGGTTCCAGGATTGGTCTACCGAATGGCATCGCACTTGCATAGGATATGTAAGGCTGGTTCCTTGCTACAGAGTCTGCATGCAAGTTCACGATTGAATTTACCAATTTTCCAAAGGTGTTCTCTTACAGTTGCATGTCCTGCAAGAAACCCTATGGTTATCTTTAGCTGTGGCCTACTTAGATTAAGAAATTCTGAGGCTCTCTTTTGGCAAGGTCTCTTATTGAAGGTTTTGCTGAAATTATGTCCTGGTCGATTCTTCCAGTACATTCGATGATGAGTGCGTGTCCTCTCCTTAATAAAACTTTGGGCAGTACTTCGTGAAATTCCTAAAGCAGGTTCTGGGTCGATATAAGCCTCACTAGATCCCTGCCTAGCCAATTTCTCGGCTTTCTCATTGCCGTAGATACCGTAATGCCCAGGTGGCCATAACAGTTTCACCGTGTTGTGTTCTGCCAGTTCATTGAGTTCGTTGATGCATTCCCATACCAGTCTAGATAATGCTTTAGTGCTTGATAAAGCCTTTAAAGCTGCCTGGCTGTCTGATATAATATAGATCCGCTTGCTCCTGTAAGACAGAAGCGTACTGACCCAGGGGAAAGCTTAGCTCTACCTTGGGAGCCTCAACATATATTCCAGCTTCGATACCCACCTCGGTTTTAGAACCATACGTGTACCAGATTAGGCTACCAGGTGCAATTGCCTGTCCTACCTCGATCCTGCATTATCACCTCGAATAGAGAGTCGTCACATATTTTTGAGGTCATGTGGTCCGTCCTCATTTCAAGCAGAGCCCCCCCCCCACTATTAATTATTCTAGTAGGGCCTGTACCCGTATGTGTACAGTGAATGATGCAGCCTGCAGTGACCCAATTTTGTCTCCCCCTGAATTACTATGCGAAGAGGTGGGAGGTCTAGAAGAGTCTCCATTGCTGCAATGGGCTTGGTTCTCATCGCCAGAATTTCAACTTGTGCTAATGCATTTTGAAAAAATTGGACTATAATGTCAAGATATCTTACAAGATAAGAGGATTTATCTCTTGCCTTTTAATTAACAATGTAAATTTATTTGTTTCAGTTGTTTTGTGCATTACCATCAAAGAGCAGATCTTTAATGTACTCATACAGACTAAAATAGTTATTTAAAACTTAAGTTCCTTAACACTTACAAAAAATTTATTTGTGTGTGCAAATTACTGTCGAGAATAACCATTATTTTTTAAAATTCAGCCCAGTATTATCAGTGATTTTCTGTCAGCGCTCTACAAGTTGTCGAGTTTGCCAATTTCTACGCAAAAAATCTTTGACATGTATTTTCGATTTGATCAAGCGACTTAAAACGGCAACTGCGCAAAAGGTGCAAGATCCGGACTGTAATCTGGATGCAACAACACTTCAATTCCATCCAATTCAGTAATTTAGTTTGTGGTCTTTGTGACACGATAAGCGGGCGTATTGTTATGTTTAACAAAATCTTGTTTATGGTCGATCAAATTTGGATATTTGTACTTTAAGACTTTTTAATCCTCGTCCCAGTTGGTCACTATACAAGTTAGCATTTACAGTTTTCTTTTTAAATTTGAGACTAAGTTAAAGTGCAGAGTACCATCAAAATTCCAGCAAACTAAGATCACGATTATGTTGTCCAAACGATTCCGTCGAGCAACTAGCGGTAGATTTTGGCCCCGAAAAACAAAGCGCTTGTAACAATCACAATTAACAACTTAAATTGTAACAGTCATGCAGAAGATTTTTAAGCATTTGGCAACAAATTTAAATTCGCTTGCCACCTTGTGTTTCAATCGTGAAGATTGTGTTTTCGTTCTTATGCACAAAGCTGAGTTGACGCAAATGATTACAGATTGTCATTCAAAACAGCTTGCAAGTCTCTTTATTCATAACTAATGATCTGCCGAAAGGTGACTGATTTCCATGGCTAAAGTCGCCAGAATGTAACCGTTCGTACTAATTCGAAACAGTTACATGAGGCACAGTCCTTCAGCATCCCAAACTTTTTTTAGCATTTTTTGTTGGCAGTGTCCAGTTTAGTACAAGCGGATCACAACTGAAAGTTTAATTTTATTAATTAATTCTAAAATCCAAACAAAAAATTGTTACTACACTATAAATACAAAGAAAAACAAAATGCATAAAAATAAACATTTTTGAAAGTGTTAAGGAAATTTTGCTAAAATCTAGTAATGGACAGTAATCTTCATGCGTTTAGAATTACATAGAACACTAAATAATTTTGTATTACATCTTTAATTTTGATCATTTTCCCAAATACCTTTTTTAGGTACATGGAAATTAGTCTCTCAACTCATGCACTTTTTCTCAATGATCTGGACTCTTTAATCTTAAGTGTCAGTGGTCGAATAAAAAATATTTTTTTACTTAATGGAATCCTGCAATATGATATAAATTTTTATTGCAGGAATGTTTAGACAATCTTCTATTAGGCTATATATAGTTCACATGTTTGTCGGAATCGAGCATTTTTTTGAAAGTGGCAAATTTTTTTTTCTGATAGACAAAGATATTCTACCCTCGGTGCGTTTGCAAACCTAAAGTTTTCTTTACGGAACTCTTGATATCGCTTGAATGAGGTCGTACGATAAGTATAATTATTTTCTAACACAGAAGCAATTTCTTCCGAAGACTGACCAACTTTGTAACCACACCACAGTTTAGAACTAACAATCACAGATTGTCCTACCGGCTGCAGAGTACTTTATGTATATTCATAATCTTAAGCAATTTAATAGTTCACTAGACTTATATTATTTTGATGATATTTCTGTTTTGCATAAAAGTGCAAAATTATTTATTTGTATTTAAATAAGATATTATAATTTAAATAGTTTAATATTACGTAATTCTCTGACTATAGAGAAGAATAACCTTTTTTAGACTATTGGCAAGTTAGTTATCACAAAAGGAATCGGTATTTCTTTATTTGTTTAAGACAGTAGGTCAGTATGATATTTTCGTTCCGTTGCAAACTTTTTAACTTATTCTTGTCTACAGAATGTTTCGACTATTAGTAAAAAGTATGTTTTATTACTTAAATTTATTAATCTAGAGATAAAATAATTATTAGAAACTATATTTCAAAATGGTAACATGATACCCCTCATACAACATTTATTCTTAGCAAAATCGTTCTGTTTTATTCCAATTTAACTTAATTTTCTAAGTCGGTAGAGAAATATTTTGCTTTCATTTATTATGGGTTAGTGATTGAAAAAGAAAAAAATCTGAGTGAACATCACACGACTTTCCTTATCCTATATATATATATATATATATATATATATATATATATATATATATATATATATATATATATATATATATATATAGAACTTGTTATTTTAAAAAGGACGAGGCGCGAGTCCAACACTCGAAAGCTGATTAAAATAAATAGTACAAGATAATAATTGACTCGAACTTAAAATTTTGCACGTCACTGAAGGTAACCGTGCGAGCTCTGCCGCACAGCCTTCGCCATTATCGCCTGCGTGCTTCCTCCTAGCGGCCAAGCGCTCCCCCCCCCCCGTCCTCCTGAAGTCGGCCCGGTAGCTCTCTGAGCGCGCTGTGATTGGTCCGTTTAATTAATGTTTAATCGGCTATAACTTATTTATTTGACCTCGGATCAAAAATTTCATGGTAATTTTTGTTCGTCTTGCTTGATCTATCCGGTAATATAAATTTCAGAAACATTTTATGAACACGGTATATTAAAATCCTGAGCTTCAATTTTTTCGAGTTCTATTTTACCAACTTTTATTTTAAATTCATGTTCATCTCATGATAACAAATCATTTTTATTCTCATAAATTTTTTTGTATCTTCAACCGTTTAGATTCGCGACCGCTTTGTGACCGATTTTCGACCTTGCGACCAAACGGCTCAGCCGATTTTACTAAAGCTTACTGCGCTCTACCTCAAGTAACATGCATACCAAATTTCAAGTCTCTAGCTCTTACGGTTCTCAAAATATCCTGTTTACTGACAGACCGACAGACACACACACACACACACGAACCAATGGCTCAAACCAACTTTTTTTGTGTCCTGAGGCTATAATTCGCCCAGAAATGTGAAAAACTGGGTAGGTCAAATTTCCGCCGATTACATTACTTTCCTTATTATAGGATAAGGAAAGTAAAAATGAAGGAAAACGAGTTTGTATAAGGTACCAGAAGCTAGAAATAGAAAATAAGATTTTGCATGGAACAGAAATAAAAAGCGGGTATAGAAAGTACAACTACAGCAAAAAAAAAACACTAAAAAATCAAAAACAAAAACCGGCCAGATATGTGACAACGACCTGGACGATGAACAATGGAACTGGTATAATAAAAACAAAAAGTTACAAAAAACCTAAACTAAATAATTAAATCATGGAATACACAAGGTTAAATAGAGAATATATTTGACAGGATTCTTGATAAATGAAAGAATAATAGTGACAATAATAGAATTGAAAAAGTAACGAAAGAATAAGTTTTCAAGATTCAGAGAACAATGCAGGAAAATGAGAATTATTAATACGTACGCCCCGACAGAAGCAATACACATACGAAACAATAGCAGTTAAAGAAAGTCTACGCGAAACAAGAAACAACAATGAAGAAGATTTAATAAACTTCGCGGCAAAAAATAAACAAGCAGTCAAAAGTAGTATGCAAAAAGAACATGGTGTAGTCCAGATAGAAAAACAAAGAACCAGATACACCATGTGTTAATCTCGAAACGCCACTCAGACATAATTAAAGGAGTTCAAACATTTAGGGGAGCAGAGATATAATCTGATTATTTTATGATTAGAATAAAAACAAAGCAGATCAAACCAACACACACAAAAAACAAACCAATCAAAGAAAAGTATAACCGAAACTATAAAAAAGAAGAGACAAAAAGAAAGTCAGAACAGATGCTAAGAAGAAGTAACAACAAAGACGTTATAGAAAAGAATGGTATTACCAAAGACAATCCCAACAGAATGCACAAAAATCGAAGAGAACAAAGAAAATAAAAACGAAGATTGGTTCGACTAAGAATGCAAGGAAGTAGAATAAATAGAGTAGTGAAACAACAGTGCTTGGATAAATAGGCAGCAGAAACAGAATATCAATATAATGTGGCAAAGAACAAAATGAAGAAAAAATAAGAAGGAAAAAATAAAAAAAGAGTAAAACTGGAAGAATCATACAATACTAAATATATAAAGATGTTTTATAAAATTATAAAAAAGAAAAAGAAAGAACACTAACAAGATGTAAGATTAAAAAACAAAGCAGGAAAGCTATGTATGGAGGAAACGAAAATAGTGAAGACACAAACAACATATCGAAAAAAGTTTACTAACGAAAGAGAAAAGAAAATAGAATAAAAATGGGAACCAGAAGTAGGAACAATTTTCAAAAAATTATAAAACGAGGAAAAAACAAAAGTCCAGGAGCAGATAATACACCAATGGAATTAATAAAATATGGGAATAAACAAATGAAAAGGAGGGTTATATGGCCGATATTCAAAAAAGGAGATAAGTAATTGGCAGAAAGCTATCGAGCAATATCACTTCTAATTGTAAGCATGACGTACAAGATCTTAGCATCATTAACCACTGAAAAAGTTACAGACGAGTCTCAAGGAAACAGGGAAATTCTAGGCTTTAGGACCAGAAAATCAACAGTGGACTAAATATTCGTTATCACAAACCCTAGAAAAATGCAAAGGAAAGAACATAAGAACCTATGTGTTATTTATGGATTTCCAACAGGCTTTCGATACCGTAAAACGAACAGTGATAATAAGAGCAATGGAAGAACTACAATTCAGTCAAGAAACAATAGTGTTAGTAGCGATGGCCCTAGAAAGAATAGTTAACAATATAAAATAAAAACGTAATAAATGGTCCATATCAAAATCGAGCATATACAAATGACCTAGTAATATTGGCCAGAATAAAGGAGCAGCTAAAAGAGATTATGTACTTAAAAATCAGTTTTTATAAGATCGTTATTAGTCCTACCTTAATACACAGGAGTGAAACGTGGCTGATAGCAAGAGCAGAACACAGATTAACAACATGGGAACAAAAATTATTACGAAATATCTTCGGTAGTATTAAAGAAGGACAAGAGTAGCCCAGAAGGACAAACAGGGAACTGGAAGGCCTATAAAAAAGAAAATATAAGCATAGTGCTAAAATGAGAATGAATCAATTACAAAAAGAACCGGAAGGAAAAAGCCAAATTGGAAGACCAAAGGAAACATGGTGCCAACAACTAGATGAAGGCCTACATTACGAACCAATCGATTGAACTGAATGACTGAGTTGAATTTTCTGTGCATTTCTCAGATTTTACTGCAATTGAATTCTTTTTATGAGGATACCTCAAATCTAAGATATACTGCACAAAAATCACCAGCAATCAATAAGCTGAAAAAACAAATTAAGACTTATAGTTCCAAATGAAATGCTTAACGCTGCTGAATCCTTGGGGTTGCGTTGTTTTTGGAAGGAGGTGATCGTCAGTTTAAATATGAAATTAATTTATTATTTATTAATTTAATCCACTAAACTATTGTTGCTAATTTAATAAACAATGGACTTATTTTCATTTCAAGAGCAAGTACATTTTTGGGATACCCCGTATTAACATACTAAGGAGAGGTTATTGTATCAGAAATATAGGTCTCTATGTTATGTTTGACTCAAAGACGATTTTTTATAAATTAATTAGTACATTAATTAACAAAACTATAAAATTATTTAGGGTATGTTGGAGACTGTAGAATCCAACATGTCTCAAATTAAAAAATATATTCTTCTTTGGTTTAATTCTGTTTGGAACATTTTTCCTAAGCGTGTTTTTTTTTAAGTTATTTATGTTATTAAAGTCAATACTATTCAGTTGACCTTTAAAATTCAATATTTCAAAATGTAATGCGTATTCTATTATTCTAGTTATCGTTTTAAATCTACTTAGTAATGCAAATCGCAAACAGTGAGTCATTTTTAATATATAACATTCATAGTTAACAGGAATGAACTATTTCATATAACGTATTTTAAGAATCCTATAAAAATACGTGAAATTAATTAAAATAAAAATTTATAAGACTAGTTATAACTCATTTATTGCTAATTGATGACGATTTCTAAATATGCACATAATGATTTCTTTTAATTTCAAGATTTTTCATATAAAGCAAGCACACTCAACATTTTTATGATAGATGATTTATATAATTAATAATTAAGAAGTACTGACGTAAATTAAGTTAAATATCTTAGTATTAATTATGTAAAATTATTGATTTTAATATATGAAAGAAGGGGTTGCCCGCCAAAAGGTATTTTTGGCGTCCTAGGCTGACTATTTTTCACCCGCATTCCCTTTGCAAAGTGGAACGTGTACAAATTTTTAATTAGATCGGTTTTTGTCTGGATCGGAAACGTGGAACAATTTAACTTAATGGACGTAAGCATAAATCGCCCATAAGAAATACGTAAAGTTAAATCAATGCAAAGCTTATGCGCCCATTTATAATGAACTCCCGAATTTTTACGTTTTACTTGCAAACATAAGAAATATTTAAGTTGAAATCGGTTTAACTTTACGCATTTCGTACGTTCATTTGCAGAATTTTTTCCCTAGATTAATGTTGGCAGCAGAACAAAATGTTCGTTTTGATTCTGAAATTGCATAACCTAACTTTAGTATTGTCGACATTTTGGCTTGGTTTTTAGAACGGATAGGGAACCATTAATTTAGTAAATATCCACCTGTTCCCACACCATAAAAGGGATAACAGGTTCAAAGGCAACATAATTATGCAAAATGCCTGTAAGAACATTGCTGCCGCTACTATGTTTGGGCATGCGCAACCTTCAAATGTTTTCATAAAGCTTACCTGCATTATCCGTATTTTTGATGGGCGGCTTATGCTTATATCCATTATAAATGGGCGCTTACCTCCGCAAACTTCCGCAGGCTAGAAGCAAATCAAATGGCCGTCGCGGATACGCTTTTGTGTAAGGTCTGATGACAGCCGCGGCCGCCCAGAGAAGCGAGAGCTGCCCCAACGGGTGAGCACGAACGCGCGGACCTCGTGTAAATTAAGTTATTAGAGCACGGCACGACAAATTTAATGTCAGCCGTTTTTCTTTACTACGTACGGATCTCTTTGTATAAATCAAGGGCGTAAGGCACGCCACATTTTTTGTTTACTTTCTCTTTAAATGTATAGATACATACTTTAAGTAACCGTTAAAATAAAATTAATAATATGAAAATATATAAACAGGGACAATGTATCTCTACGTGCAGCATAGATAATAACATGGTGGATTGTTAGAGATTCCACAAGGTGAACTAAGTCACTTCTGAGGTGGTTGATGAGATTCTGTAAGCTTGCAGTCGCATTGCGGAGACTAAATGGTACTTTATTAAAGAGATAGATTCAAAAGCGCGAGATAAAGGCTGCTTTGTTCCTGTCTTTGATCTTCCAGTAGCCGGCTAACAAATTCATGGTGGATATAATCATCATTCTTTTAGGAGTAAATAGAGTAAATTCTAGCCAAGTGCTCTAATACTGTTTAGATTTCAGTAACTGATACAAATTCGATTTCCTTTCATCTTAGATATCACTTAGGGCTCTACTTATGATTTAATGTTTTACATTTTACTGATGTTGGCCGATATGGAGGGACGGAGACTGGTGCGTCTAGTCCTACTGGAATGTGATAATCCATGTAGTTTGTTGGAAGTGCGTGTTCTTGAAATGCCTTTGGATAAAATTTATGGTGCTCATCCAGAAAACATTGGCTAGCAATCAGATTTAAGGAGGATGGTGTGGAGTAAATTGATGAGTAGCAGAGGTATGTGCGGAAAGCAATAAACTTTCTTCTATGTCATCTTGCTAGATCTACTGACGATTGATTTGGGCTTTTAAGTGAACTCCATTGGTGACATTCGCCAAGGTAGCTGAGTGCTGCTTTTAGGTTGATAGAAACGAATGATTTATATACATTTGGGTCTTTATTGCTTATTTAAGAGACTATTCCTGATAATTGATAGCAGGCGCAGATCTGGCCTTAGTATTTATTTTCTATGCCAGTATTGTTTCTTTTTCCTTCCACAAACTCACTTTAGTTGGAACTTGCTTCTATTCCAGAGGGCTTTCAGATGGGCTTACATTAGTGGTCTGTAATTCTGCTATAAGAACAACGTTTTCTTGTCGAAAAATTAGCTTATGATGATTTCCAGATCACCGATAAAGGCAGTGTACTAAAGTTGGTTTGTAGTTAGACGGGGTTCTAAAACATTTCTATTGATTGATAGGTTTGTCTTCCATCAGCTAGGAAAAAAGGGTATTCTCGCATCTATCGTCTTGGAGAAGAGGTGCTATGTAGCAGCTGGCAACGCTGACTTAAGATCTGGTATGTAAAAATTTCCTGGATATGCGGTGTTTTATCTTAGGATATAAGAGGTCGAAAATAAGATCCAACTAGATATTAATATTTACATGGTTTAGAATTTTCGCTAAAAGGGTATGTTTTTTACTTATAATCCGTATATGTCGATGCATCCTATTTGAAATAAAAAATGTCTAACCAAATTTAACATTTGGCTCTTTTAGGAGAGGGTCTTTGGAGCACATCTAGAGCATCGATTTAGGTCTGGAGACCTATATTCACAACTTGCCACTATATAGCACTCATGCCTCTTAGCAAAAACTTGAAGTTTTAGTTCTTATAATGTTATACGTGGTTGTCTCTCTTCCCTAGAATTGGGTAGTGTAAAGTTTTCTTAAGGTACTGACTGCTATAGTGAAATTTGTTTGGGTTGGTTGGTTTTTCTCTATAATATAACCACAGTTCACTGACGGTTGCAAAATAAATTAATTTAATCAAGGCGTTCCTTGCAAAAGAAGAATCCAAATGTACAAAAATCAAATTAAAATACGTAAATATTTTACTACACTCTTCATGTACGCAGTTACAATAATTGTGATGAATAAAGGAGACGTGAAAGTGAAATGGTTTATGCACTTCACGTTTGTTCTTGATTAACTCTGTATTTATAAGTTTTCAAAGGACTATTACTTATCGCTACGCTAATGATTGGTTGTAGTTTTTAGCACTCGTGTTTCGCTAACTAAATTTGATAGTCAACCCCCAGAAAATACTGAACCAGTGCTATCGTTTATGAGCTGGGGTTATACAGCGTCTGTTTTACGCAGACAGCAAGAAGGGGTTGAAAGTAGCGTCAGATGTGCGCTCGTCCTTAAGCACGTCTGCAGCTAGCCGGAGGTGTGTAATGCCTCTCGAAACGATATTAGCTAAGAGCTACGGAACTACTCTGCGTTGTGTCTTCGTTTTATTATGTGTAGTTATTTTGCGATACTAAAACTTCTGACATCTGCGTCGAGTTTATTCGCCAGTGGCGAGTTCTCACCATCCACTACGAGTTCAAAAAATATTTATTGTTGCAATTACGAGAGAACAGCACTAAAATATTAAAATATATACAAACGATTCACAGATCCATTACAGTTAAAAAGTTTTTTTACAGGTATTTGCTGCAAAAGCAAATTTGTTTTATTGAAATTATATTAGTTTAAAAATGTTAGTAATAATAAATCAAACTCTTTCTATGCGTATTTCGGAAAACGAAGAAGAAAACCTCTTAAGTGTAAAAACGCGTCATGTCTTATTAGTTTTTCTTTTATATATATATATATATATATATATATATATATATATATATATATATATATATATATATATATATAATATATGTATATGTATATATAATCAGTAAACCCTGTATACCTTTCGGTGTAGGGTGATTAACCTATCTACTAAAGCTATTAATTGTCTTGTTTAATTTTTATCTACTTAAACTAATTTGTTCTTAATATTTTCTTCAAACAATACGCGCTCTTAAACCTAGCTTAGCAGAAATTCCTTTACCACTAATTTTCCACACCTCACTATTTGTCTTATGTCTCACTGTGCACAAATTTTGCCCACTCTTTCTTATTTTGCGTCAGTGCTTTCGCTTCTTGCCAGCTTCTGTTTCTCTTTCTTAGTATTTCAGCTATTACCTAATCCCATTTTTTCCTTGATCTTCCTCTTGTTCTCTTTACGATTGTTCTAGCTTGCCATATAGTTTTGGTTTGTCTGTTATTTTCCATCCTATTCAAGTGACCGAACCATTGTAGTTGTTGTCGTTCTATGGTGTTCTTGATTGGCTCTACCCCTAGTATTTCCCGTATTTCTTCATTTCTTAACCTATCCATTTTCGTTACTCCCAGGATTCCTCTTAGAAATTTCATTTCGCTGGCTTGGATTTTATTTTCTTGCTGCTTAGTAATCGTCCAGCTTTCGCACCCAAACGTTAGTATTGGTTAATAGACTGAGTTATATACTGTTAGCTTGGTCTTTTTAGTGACTTCTTTTTTCCTAATGAAGGCATTACTTAGGCCAACTTTGTTGGCACTCACTATTCTGTTGTTAACTTCGGCTTTATTTCTCCCATCCTTCTGTATCGTGATCCCCAGGTATTTAAAGCTGTCTATTTGTTCTATTTCTTTATCATTTAGTTGTATATTTGTTTGTATATTGTTTTTTCCTATTACCATTATTTTCGTCTTACCTGTATTTACTTTTAGTTTGCGTGTTTGTAGAGCACTATTCCATATTTCTAAGTTTTCCTGTAAATCCTTCTCGTTTTTGGCATATATCATCAAGTCATCCGCAAACGCACACTCTGTTATATGTATATTGGCTCTAAATATCTATACCCCACATACATCTTCTTGCTGCGCCCTTTAACTTCTTTTGTCACACCGTCCAGTATTATGTTAGAATGTAGGGCTTAGGACTCTGCCCTGCCTCACTCCTTCTTTTGTCACAAATTCTTCTGATTCTGTGTTATTTGTCCTGACATAGTTCCTGGTGTTTTTGTACAAACTGATTATGTTTTTCCTCAATTTTTCCCCTATTCCTCTTTTATTTAGGCTATCCCATAGTAATTGTCTTGATACACTGTCAAAAGCCTTCTGTAGGTCAATAAATGCCACATATATATCCGTATTGGGGTGCTTCTCTATCATTTGTTTGACTGTGAATATATGATCTTGTATTCCTCTCCCTTTCCTGAATCCACTTTGTGATTCCTCAATTTGTGTCTCTATTTTTGCTTGCAATCTTTTATTTAGTAACCTCTCATAAACTTTATATACGTTACTTAAAAGTGTGTACGGTCGCCCTTAAAAATAGTAGCAAAATAAAGTATTCAATAAATAATTTACATTAAGTAACATATTCTTGTGTTACTCTATTTCTCCTTCTAAGACTCTTGAACTTTATACATTTTATTTTAATTGGATATTTATTATGTATGAGCCACACTGTACTTCTGTATTCTGGTCCATCTGTTCCTTAAATTTCTGTCTCAGAATATATGTCGTCAAAAACTTTCGAAACTACAGTTTTAAAGATGTAACATTTCCTGGATAAAACATGTTATTCAAATTTTATTGGTTCCAGTTTCATAAAAATGCAATAAAATTACAATTAAGTACAAAGATAACCATTGCAGCAGTTTTTGGGATTTAAAAGCGATGTTTCTTTTTTAGGTTACGTTGGCGGACAAACCTATAAATGTGAGTAAAAACTCGGATAAGTTACAGGAAAAATTTGAACACGATATGTAAAGGGTTTTCCATTAAGAGCACTTGAACTTTAAATTTAAATAAAACAAGTTGCGTATGAAATATCATTATTTTTTTTAATTGAAAGAGTATTCGATTACATTATGTATGGAATATGGTATGGGCCAGATGGCCGTCTTGGCTTCGCTAAGCGGCGCTTATCTGAGAGGTCCAATTTTCAATTATTCGACCGCATAAATCGGGCTCAATATCATTGATAGCATTCGTATGGTGATTTTGAAGCAACACTCATCTGCGGCTTATTCGCATAGACTCATGATTTCACGTAGCCTCACAAGAAAAAGTCTAATGGCGTTAAATCACACGATCTCAGTGGGCAGTTGACGTCGCCGAAACGCAAGATAACCATGTCGTCGAATTTGTCATGCAGAAGATCCATTGTTGCAAATCCATATCTTTCAATTTAGTCCAAAAACATTGGTTATCATTGATCTGTACCTCTCGCCGGTGATAGTTATGGCGGTGCTACTTTATTTTGGAAGAAGCTCGGGTCAATGATCCCGTCGGACCAAAGTCCGCACTAAAGAGTGACTTTTTCTCAATGCATTTGCAACTGATAGGTTTCATGTGGATTTTTATCTCCCTAAATGCGACAATTTTGCTTGTTGGCATAGCCATTTATCTAAAAATGGGCCTTGTCGCTAAAGATGATTTTCCGTCTGAAATAGGGATCCACTTCCAACTGCTACAGAGCTCAGCCAGCGAATGATCGACGCTACCTGTGGTCGTTTACCTTTAATTCCTGGGTTAATTGAATTTTGTACGGGTGCAGGCCCAAGTCCTGACGCAAAATTTGCGAAGTTGAGGTTTGTGAAAGATCAGGTTCTTGGGCGCGACGAGGAATTGACTGCCTCCGGTTATCCTGCCCACTTTCGTTTACTGCAGCAATATTTTCTGCAGACCTCACGTTTCTACGACGTACGGATGTTGTTTGATTGTTTACTGGACCAGTTGATTCAAATTTGTCCACAAAACGACGAATAATCCACTCAACAAGACGATTGTGGGCACCCTAAAAATTACGTAGCGCACGGAACGTAGTTTGAACTGAGCACTCATTTTGATAGTAATGTTTAATGATTTCTTTCCATGATGTTTTATCTAACATTAGTTACTATAATCACCAAATTTGAAAACTGTAGCTTTACTAACATAGCCGCTTTACACTGTCAAAGTTCGAGCACCCCTATTGGAAAACCCTTTATAACCCTTTAGTGCAACACCGTCAATTTATTTGAAATTAAGATAACAAATAACAATAGAATTATTTAGTGTATTTCTGCTTTATAATTTACTGTTAGCCAGCTTGTCAAACGGGTTCCGGTTTATCCTATAAGTGTTTGCCTTCAATCCAAACAAGGACTAATACTGCAGTTGCCTAAGGCACAATGCTTCCCACATTGACTCTCAGGGGAAGAATACGTGGCTGCCTCAACATTCTAATATGCAGGCCACACTCTCTTGCAAAGTGTAGACCCTTATCATTATCAATTGTATTCTTATGCGTGTTTTAAAAATTTATTACACTCGTCCTAAACTTTCGATGGTAACGTATTTTCAAAAATCAACAAAAATTGAAGGTTAATCAGTTAATTGATTTATAATGCTGTTTTTAATAAAAAATAAAAAATACATGTTGTTTTGTTCTTTAATGCATTCTATCAATACACTAAAACATTTAAGGATATAGAAAGTCTAGAATAAACGGTTAATATTATATCAAAGAGAGTATGTCCATTAATCGAAAGTCTTTTGGATTTTTATTGCGTTTTTGCTCATATCTTAAAGTGCATATAATCATTAAACTTTATTTACTGCGGTCCTAATATAAGACTTATTTTTGTAGGTCATATAGTCTTTGGCTTTACATATTTATGTTTAAATCCTATTGATATCTTTCAGACCATTTTTCAGTTATTTTTGACTTAATAAATAGAGTAATAGATGTACAAGTATAAATATGCGTTAATATATGTATAAATAAATATGCAGAAGTATGTATTGTGTCAAATAACAAATATTACAAAAAAAGTGAAAGGCTCATATCCTTGGTATCCAATGTCGTTTATACGCAAGTGCAGAGTTTGTGCATTCTAGATCTTCTGCATTCACAGGGTTTTTTTAACAGAGGTCATGTTAGCAGGTGCTCCATGGTTTCTTTTGCTTCGCATTGATATTGGCTGTCATTGGTGTATCTCCATTTGACCATATTAGTTTTGGATCTTCCCTTTAAGGTTTTCCATGTCGGCCACTCTAAACTATTTTCTTCAGGTAGGGTTTGAGTTACTGGAAAATTTATTCTTGGGTTTCTCTAATGAAGTGAGTTTTGCCTCATTTATTTTCTTGTTGTATTTAACGGTCCTGCTAGTGGTGTTGTTTCCGACATGGAACTGCTCCTTGATTTGAGACGTTCATTCGTGAGCACGCGATTATGTTGGTTACTGATATTTGGTGCGTTCTGTCATACTGATTGTTGTTCTTTGTATAGATGAAGTTGCTATTCTGGCTAATAGGTGCAGTTAGTCAGCGTTTGTAGGTTTGAGGCAGTTTGTAATTATTCTGCAGCTCTCATTTAATACTGGATCTGTTGGAGTGTGCAGACTTTTTTCATACCGAACATGCATATTCTGTGTAATGTCAATCCAAATGCTGTAGTTCTAAGAACTTGTGGATTGACGCTCTATTCTGAAGTGGTGGGTTTCCTTAAGTTCCATTTCTTGTTGGTTTTGGCTTTAGTTTTTTCAATGTCTTTTATAGTATAAAGCGCGATTTGAAGTTACCCCTAGATAAACTGGGCGTGAACAGTGTTGCATTTGCATTGATTTTCATTCAATTTGAAGCGTTTTGTTACCTTGTTTATTGTTAAGGTAGAATAGGAATGACTGTGTTTTAATAGGGTCTGGTTTAAATTGGTTGTTGCCATAACAGAGAACAAGGTTTTAGAGAGCGTTGTTCAGATTTTGTGTAATTTGTTCGTACATGAAACTTCGTGTATTGGAGCTGATTGATTGATCGTTAGTAAACATATTAAATAATAAGGGTGATAAGAGATTTTCTTTTGGTAAGTTATTTTTCTGATGCTGTCATCGACTCACTTTACCTTTAAATTTACTCGGTATCTTAGACAGAAGGTACTGTATTACTTGTACCAGGTGGGAGTCTGATTTGTCGTGTCCTATGCTGCTGATTGATCAATGTACTACTACCTCTGTTGCTTCTCCTCTTTGAAAGCCATGTGCTGGCTCAAGTTTACGATTTGTCTCGTGCATGACTCACCAGGTTTAAATCCATATTGTTCAGAAACCGTTTGTTTGATGGACTTTGGGAGTAATTCTATTTAGGATCAATCTTTCATACAGTTTTAAGGTGATACACAACAAAGAGATTGGTCTATAGCTTGTTACTTCTTATTTTGGTTTTTCGGGTTTAAATATTAGTACTACTTTTGCTTGGGGCCATATTTTTGAAATGGTGCAGTTATTGTATAGGTCTACCAGCTAGTTGCGTGCTTTTGAACTAGTATTAATTAACAATTCGTTTCTGATGTTATCAGATCCAGCTACTGTTCCAATTTTAAGACAAAAAATTGCTACGTCTAATTCTTTAGTTATAAATGTTGCTTCAGTGCTGTTATTGTTAGAGACAACATTGCGTTTAAGGTAAGTTTTTGGCCTTTTACTAGTTGGGTCTGGTCGTCTGTTTAACAACTGCAATACCTTGGCTATCGCTGGGTAAAGGTCTTTTGGAAGTGTCTTATCTTCACTTAATTTCTTTAATATGCTCCAGGCTTTTCTGTTGGTGGGTTATACTTAGTAATTCTTTAGTTTCCACTCATTTTCTTGTTTTCTTAATGCTATTGTCAAGATTAGCCTATTTTTCGCATCTACGGCTTCTTCTGAGAACGTATCAGCTTTTTTACAACCTACAGCAAATATCGTAAGATATTATTTTTAGCTACTTTCTTTATTAGAAGTACATTTTTTTAATTTTTGGGTTGTGGTTGTAACTGTGAAATTTCTTCATTCAATTCGTGAGAAAACTTAGTTTAGTTGGCTCTTTTAAAGTTGAACCTCCTTCTGAAGGGAATTTCATTTGGGCATAAAACAGGTCCTAGTTACATAATTAAGAGTCTGTTTTAAGTGTGTGGTATCGGCTCGAGTACGGTCTTGTTACACATATTCTCTAGGGTGTTGCTCACATAGATTAAATCTGGATTGTATCCTCCGTGCCATCACCCACTGTTGAAGAAGTTGTTTAGGATCATGTAGTAAACGCATTAAGTTGCTTTTCTCTCATTCTTCTAGTAGTTGGCTATTCTGGTTTATATCTTGATATACCCAATTTATACTGTTAAAGTTACAATTAATATATGCAAATTTTATTTATTTTTTGTATACTTTCAGTCGGGATCTTTAAATTCTATGTTAAGCGGCTTGTAAAAACCAGATATAATTATTTTACCTAGGTCTACCCCAATAAGTTCTACATTGTCTTCAGTTACGACCGCTTTTAGTCCATCGACTACTCCCTGTGGATTCACAAAAACTGCACTGCCATATTTATGTTCATGTGGTTGTTTTTTTACTAGTGTCACACTTGGGATTTTGGGTCTACTTTGCATTATTCCTCTGTGCGTCTCTTGGAGGCAGAGGACATCGTATTTTTTGTTCTTGAACACCTGTGCTATTAAATCTTGTTTTGCTGCAGATAGTCCTTTTATGTTTAAGAATATGACTGTAAAGGATGGTCTTGAGAAAGACCTATTTCTATTTGCCGCTAATATTTATTGATTTTAGTCGGTTTAATCTTTCGTATTTGGTAGGCTAGTAGCAAGATTTGCAACTTGGGTCGTGACGAAAATGTTCCTGCTGTAACCCTCATTAAAACCGTTAATCTGTTTTTATATTTGTTTGGTCAAGAATAACTCAAAAGAAGCTTGAATGATCTCATTTGGATTTTATATACTTATGTTTAGGGTCTAGAACTACGTACTTGATATGTATTTGATTAGTCTTGTATTCTTAAAGAATTGTAACAATAGTGTTACTTGTAAATAAGAAAACTGATGTAAACCAAAAATTGTTGTTTGGATTTAAACGGTTTACTACTACACTAGAGACTTAAATTTCAATTACAATTTTTTACCTAATGAAAAGTTTGTATATTAAAACTGTGACGTGAATTTTGGAAAAAAGGCATTCGTAGTTTTACCAAGCGATAATCCGACAAATAATGAGGTATCACGGATGACAGAACAAATAATGGAAAGGTGTGTAATAACGCCCGACTACAATATGAGGGCAGGGAAGAGAAAATCTCTTATTTTTGGAGTTACCGGCTGTCGTCTGATGTTAGATTAGAGCTTAGCAAGAAAAATATTCTTTTTTATTGAATGTGACTCTCGTAATGGACTGCAATTCTAATTAATAATACATGCTTTTGACTACATTGTTTTCTTAGACGTAAAGAATAATTTAGAACCTTAAAAATAATCAGTTATAATTTGAAATAGAAGGGTTATTCCAAAACTTTTATTATTTACATTAGCTGCTTTTATTTAAATTAATTCAACTATTTAGGCATATAGCTCAATTATATCACCTGTTTAAAATTATTAATATCTTTTTTATCAAGTCCAAGAATATTTACAACCTGTCTTACAATGTATTGACAATCCATAAACATTATGGTAATTTGATTAATAAAATAACAATAACATAAATTAACTTGTACAGTAATACCCAGTGACACAATTTAATGAATTCATATACGTTAGTAGTAGAAGGATAATCGAATTTATCTGGTAGCTTTATTGGTTTGACTTTCTTTGCCAGTTCCTTCCTCATCATCTAGAAGGTCTGGGTGATTTTGTATCGCAACTTGACAATTGTTGCTTAATTTCCTGCGTTACGGTAGGTGTGTGTAAATTTTATGAATAATTGAATTCGGTACATAACAAGGTGCAAGTAAAACTTTTGACTAGAATTTATATATACAAATCTACTTATTTATCTAACATGACTACAAGATTCTACCGAACAGATGGGATAAGTTAGATTTATTCTGAATAGAAGACACTTGGGCTAATGTTTGTCCTATGTTTAAGAGCTGCAAAGGGCATCCTTTGGTTTCTTGGTGATTTTGAACTTTGTTAACTATTCTATGGATCTACTTAATTGTAACGTGTTGGTCTAGAATTTCAAATTGGTGGATTGGGATTAGATCTTTTATGGCTCTGTCACTTTTTACCTAATTTCCATTTTGTTGTCAAATTGGAGGAATATCATGTTGTTTTTGCTTTAATTTCTTAATTATTTTTCTTTGTAAATGTTTCGTATTTTTAGATGAAGTTATTTTTCTTAAATGTATCACGTTATTTCTGATATTATTTAAGTAATTTTAGGTTTTTAGCAGCCGCATTAAATCTTTGTTTGTCACCTGATCTTTTTTTGAGATTTGTATATTCTCCTCAACCTAAGTATTCCTGGAGTTGTTTGTTTTGTCATTAAAACATCTTCATACTTGTCTTGTGGATGTACAATGAGGTAGCTGGTCATATAGTTTCTTAGATTGTTATGGATAGGCGTCAAAAATTTTTATTTTTGTTTTCAGGAACTTCTAGTGTGTTGTTTTCATCTAATATTCTTCTGAATTTTCCCTAACTTCTCATTTTATTGATTACAGTCAGAGGCTTTTGTACGGTCGATTATATCTGCTTAATGCGATTATAATGAGGGGAATGGACTAACGACATGTTTGGGTTTCATTCAATTTTAAAGTGTGTTCTAAATATTTTTTTAATACACAAAATCCACAAAGTTTGGCAGCTTATTTTTGTCTGTGTATTAATAGGCTGGCTGGCCAGTAGACAATGCATAGAAGTTATTTTGGTACGTTGTTCTCTGACTTCCAAATAAATCGTTTCTCTGATGATTATTAACATTTCGGTGGTATTTCAATATTAAGATGTGGAGGTTGAAGTAATTTTTTGTGTTCATTAAGTAATTTATGTTTTAAATTTCTTTATTGGTGCTGTTGTGTAGAGCAGTTTTAATGAAAAATAGTAGCAGTTACTTTTTAGGGCTACATATATTTGCCACCGTGTGTTTATTTTTTCAAGTTCTTCTTATATACCTTCTCTATAGTTCTATATAGTTTTCGTAATACTACTTTATAATTGTAATATTGTTTATGTATATTATAGGTATAGCATTTTGTTTTTATATCAATTAGTGATTTGTTATTAATTTTTATGTTTGTTATAGCAAGTAATTATTATTTAATTTTATGAGAAAGTGAAAAAGTACATAAAAATGATTGCAGTAACATTACTTGTTAATCACGTTTTGTTATGCACTTGCAGCGCAAGCGATTGATTATGTGAAGCGCATTTGTGATATGGTATGATAACGTAAATGTCACTCCAACGGAGCAACGTAGAAGTAAATGTATGCAGAAGATCGATACAGTTAAGATTAAATGAGATCAGTATAAACAGGTTTTAAGAAAACTGCACCAATGCTAGTGAAATTTTTTTAAACAATATAAATTTTGAGGTAGCAACTAGGAATAAAGATAATGTTATTAAAGTATATAGTTGGTTTTGGATTGATCCTTAAGTTTAAAACCTTTTTTTTATCAAAGAAAGATAAAGATAAAAAGCATAAAAATTGATAAAACTTGCTAATCTGACTATAAACTTTGCCGTAAGCTTTTAACATATTATTCTTGCTAGTAATTACGTAGTAACGGGTGTCTAGAAAAGTAGACAATTTTGTACGCTCTGTGAATTATACGTGCATTTCATTTTACGCAACATGGGATTATTGCATAACATTTAAAATTTTGCATTAGTGTTGCTGTTGAGACATATGTAGCCGATAAGTCTATGTAAAATTTAGTTTTAAATGACTAGGAGTTTTATTTCTCTATTTATCTCTTCTGTGATGCAATTCTCGAATTCGTCCATTTATTCCGATAAACCCTAACTTTAAGATAACTCCATAAGAAAAAATCGCATGAGTTTAAATCGAGGGAATTTGGGGAGCACTCGATGCCACCTTCTATTTTGCGAGGGGTGGGGGGAGGGGTGTTCGGATTTATAATCCTCTTTCCAAAGACTCTGAGTCTGATGGACGGTGTGTCTATTTTGCTGAAACCAGTATTGGTTGACTTGTCTTCTATTTCTCACAATTGTAATGAATTTCTCGAAAACATCTGTGCGATAAGCTTCTTTATTCACATATATTGTGAGAAACAATGGGCCGACAATTCCATAGTGGGAAATTGCACACCATACTAACTTTTTCTGGATGCAACCGACGAGCTTCGGTCAAATGTGGGTTTTCTGTATCCCAATGTCGGTATTTTATTTGTTGACGTAGTCATCTAGTTGAAAATAGGCCTCATCCGTGAAATGGGCGTGCTTTATGTCCAACTTTTTGGTTTGAACCATCTCCATGATTACTTTTGCAAAAGTGAATCATTTGCAAATATTGACCTTGGTCAGTGGCGCTTGCAATTGAATTTTATATGAAAATAAATTAAATTTCTTGGTGAGGATAGTGTGCATAAATTCCATACTCACACCTGCTGCGCCTAAACAGACCGAAGTTAAGGGCTCATAAAACTCCGGAGCGTGTTTTGCAGTCTTGGAAGTGGTCATAGTAACTGGTCTATCCGTTCTTGATAAGTTGTCATTTAGTACATTTCCTGTCTTCTCAAACTTTCTAATTATCCTATTATCGCATGGTAAAATAGGCAATTTAATTATAAAGCATATTCTATCATAGTCTTTTTTACCTTACTTTTGTAGAGGTAATGTGCTTGTCAAACTTGACCTTGAAAGTAGTTAGAGCTCTACTAGCACTTCCAACTCTCTCGTCAAAGACGGTTAGAATGAAGACCCTTTCTCGGTTAAATAGCTGGTCTTAGCTGATGCCATATTCAGTGTTGACCTAGAGCAGAGGCTCCCAAACTTTTGTTTCTCATAGACCACTTTGAAGGTTTTGCTGATTCCGGTGACCCCCTGCAGCTATTTCTACCATATTCCCAAAACTCGAAAAAAATGTGAAGATTAAATCTAACTATGGAAATTTGCGTTGTGGCTGAGTTGTTGGTTAATTAATTAATTGATTGTGATATGAGTAGATGTCAAAAAAGTAAAGTTAGCCAATCAAAAAAGTTATTCCATCCAACTTTACTCCTTTGACATCTACCCACAACACAAGAAACCAATCAATTCTCATGTATTTTATTTAGAAAACTCCCCATTCGTAGTGGTAAAAATAAAAAGAAAAATAGTATATTTCCTTGTGTTGTATTTATTCAAATATGTAATTATTACACTATTAATTATTATTGTTATCATATTACATTGTAATATGATAACATAATAAAATTAAAATAAAATATTAATAACGTAAGTAATTCTATAATGACAATCACAAAATAGTCATAATTTTAGTGGGAGGGATGTACTTGATGGATTGACAGCAAATTTTCAATATTTGGCTTCAGTTCTGTTAGGAATAACCGCAAATCTCCCGTTCTGTGATATTCAATCTGCTCATTTTTTAATAAAAGGTTTGTAACGACACTAAAACTTTTCTCGACAAGATATGACGAGATATCTATCAAAAGCTTTCTCGCAATTCCACAGTCCAGGATATTTTCGGTATTCTGCCTGCAGCCAAAATGTTTGATACCCTCTTTTAAATTTCACCTTCAGTTCCTATTAGTGCTAAGCTCAGTAGCTCCTCTTGTAATATCACATTCTCCACTTCCGTTTCATCAAGTGGATTTATGATCCATGGTGGTATTTCCATCGTCAGAATATCTTCAAATCTGATTTTAAAGTCATCATGCAGGGCAATTAAATGTTGAACGTATGTGAATATCCTCATCAAGGCATTCTACCTGTGACAAGTTTGAAAACTGGGAAAATTCGCGCCGATATATTTTCTTCATAAATTTCAATTTCAAGAAAAGCTGAAATTACACCCTTTGTTTTATTAAATTGAGGCTGCCCTTGTAATTGTAAGTTAATGTCATTAAATTTGAACAAATCTGTCAAATACGCGATGTCTGCTTTCAAATTGCTCAGGTTTTCTTTTAAATCTGGATCTTTACAGAAACTCTAAAACTGATTCAAAAGTGAGAAAATCTTGTTAAACATGCACCTTTCGACAACCAGCGTACTTCAGTATGTAAGAGCAATCGTTGGAAGTCTTCATCATTTTCATCGCACAATTTTGCAAATAAACGCGTATTCAGTGCATTGCTTCTTATTTTGTTAACTGCATTAATCACAAATTGCAGCGATTGGTGCA
The DNA here is from genome assembly GCA_036346155.1 of Sinelater perroti. NCBI lineage: Eukaryota > Metazoa > Arthropoda > Insecta > Coleoptera > Elateridae > Sinelater > Sinelater perroti. Next base: position 5,479,167 of record JARFIY010000099.1, read on the forward strand.
ATTTAGCACTCAAATTTTTCGCTACTAGGTGTTGTCAGTGAACGACACAGTGAATTGCAGTTACCTCTGGTATAATTCTTTTAAGATGGCTGATAAACCCACGACATCGCCCGGCCATGGCAGGAGCTCCATCTGTTGCCACCGAAATAACGTTTGTGAATGGAATCGATTTTTCCTTAAAAAAATTTCTTAAAATATTATCTGCCTACATTGATAGGTGAACTCGAGCCAACATTTTAGTTCTTCACTATCGAAACCAGATAAATTTTCGTGGACCCCCGCTTACGAATTGTGAACCCCCATTTTTTTGTCACGCCAACGTAGACCCCCGTCGAGTCTCCCGTGGACCCCTGGGGGTCCACCTGGACCATTTTGGGAATGAATGACCTAGAGTGTAAATAAATCTCCAAACATTAAGGTAGCTATAACTAAATTGGAACATAAAATTTAATGAAAAGTTTGACTATAGCAATAAAAAACTCTTTTGCGTGGCATAATAAAGGCCATGTAGTTTGATGAATAGGCAAGTTACGCAAAAATTATTGTGAATTGGGATAATCATTTGCTTTCAACAATTTTAAGAAAAACAAAATATTAAATTCGGGTTTGTTATTAATTACTACGATGTTTTTTTACCTGAAAGAAAGTTTGAATCTGAATAGCCTGCGAATATTTGTGTCCCAAAAAAATCGTGACAAATTGTAATTTATTTAGAGTGCCAAAATTCCGAATTTCTAAACACCGCTTGTACAAAATAGAAAAAGCCTGCTGATTTGGTATGGGAAAAAATATACAAATTTGAACTACCGATTAAATTGTTATGAGAAAGAAGAAGCGTCATCAACTGGTTCAAAAACCCCCCTGTCTCACCTTGTCTTTGAAGATAAGTTGTAGATCGTGCATACCAGCACTTTGAAAATGATAGTTTGTACACGACAGGCATTAACCGTACTTATGCTTATTTAAAGTTCTTCAGACACAAATAAATTTGACAAAGGATTGATTCAACTATTCATTTACAAATATGAGTTTAAAATATTGTGCATAATGGAGATTGCTGCCCTGTATCTGAAAAATTTATTCAGCCAGTAAATATGTTCTGGTTCTACCAAGCAAGTTTGCATCACAAAAAAGATGTGATCCAAGCGTGGAAGATAGAACAAATCAATTTAATGATCAAGAGACGCGCATGTCTAGAAATCTGGACCACCAAAGATATTAGGTCTTTTCTGAAATTGCTGGACATTAAAATACCGATTAATTGATGACATGTTTGTCAACAAAAATTTTACAATATTTTTTTGATCGATCATGTTATAATATTTGTTTAAGAAAAAAATAAGATTACCGGTTTACTTTTTTACGAAAAGTCTGTCCATAATATTTGACACTCTTTTTACAAGAAAGCATCTCAAACATGGTGTACTTTTTTTTATAAATGGTGGTTGCATCAAAACTGTAATGTCGGTTAAAAGAGGAAATCATGTCCGAAATCACTACTTATTTGAATGTCTTATGAGAATCTTACAAATTCTGATAATAAAAGCAGAGTTGTTGAAATTCTTGGACACTGTACAAAATGATCTGCTAGTATACGTTTCTTAGTTTTTATCCCTTTCTTTACAAAAACCAAAGTTAATAGCGCTTCTTTCTCTACTTCTATGCTGTTGTCAAAAGATCTGGAGTATGAATGCTTTTCTAAAAATTATTGGACTAATTTTTATGTAATGTAGGCACTTTTTTATATTCTGCTCGTTTCGAGGATATAACCGTTATCATTAAATTTAAGATATCTTTAATTTTGCAAAACTATCACCAGCTGTTTTTGAATTTCTGTGCATATAAGCGACACTATTGTAAGTAAAATCATTATTTTATGTAGTCTATAACTATGACGTCGTCCGTCCATCTATCGGCAAAGACAACAATATAGGTGGTCTATAGAGAAGGGATTACTTAACTAATAATAATCGTTAATTAATGCACAAAGAAAAATCGGATGAACGCTATGTTGCAACGTTGTTCAATCAGGTAAAGAAATTGGTTTCCTATAATTATTAGCTAGTAAAAGTTTCCTAAAATTTAATTTGCTTGAGTTACAAATCTTTGGAAAGGTTTTTTCTAAAAATTTCTATCGTCGTTGTCAGCAAAACAAGTAAAAAATTTCTAATTAAGTTTGATCATAAGATTTTTAAGAATAGATGTAAAGTTGCCAAATTGGTCTTCGTTATTTAATAGAATCAAATAATACTAAGATAGTACTTAGTAACGAAAGTGTATTGAGGTTTATTAATAAGAACATATGTGTGGTTTTTACAAATAGAACATTTTTAACCGTTTTATTATACTTATTTAAATTAACTAATTGTTTGCAGCTTAAATTTGGAACTTGTAATTAAACAATAATTTTATAAAAAATCCGGTAAATTATTCCAGTAATTTTATTTTAAGTTCCCTGATACCATTTAAAATAGTTTGAAATGCTTTAGCTTCTTTTATATAGCAACAAAAAGGAGGTAACTCAAACTTATGTTTTACAAATGAAATTTCTTCCGTTAAATAATTCCATCGCTGACCTAACTTCAGAAGAAGAAACCAAAATGTAGCACTACTTTAAAACACCAGGTTAGCTAAGTCTATCAACAAAAAGGTTACGATAGATAAAGTTCGAATTAATCGCAAAGAAAGCACCAGGTTACGATCTGATTAGAGGTGAAATATTAAAATAATTGTTAGAAAAGTGATTTAAACTAATTACGACAATGGATATTCTGTACTAGAAGTTAACCCAAATAGTACTGGTACCTAAACTAGGAATACCTAAAAAAAATCAATCTACTACCAACAGTAGCTAATGTATTTGAGAAAACTTAGAAGTCTCAAAAGAATGCTAGAAGAACTTAATCTTGTATCAAAACATCAGTTTAGATTTAGAGAAGAACACGCTACTACCAAACGAAATCTTGAAGAGAAAAAGTACAGTTCTGATGTGGTCTTAGACACAATCTAGGCCTTTGATAAAATTTGGCTTAATAAACTATTGTTCATGATTAAGAAAAACTTTCCACACACCTGTACTATATAACCAAAAGTATGAGAGACTCATGTCGCGTGTATTAATAGAATGTTGGTCCACCAATCACAGCTTGTACTCGTCTAGAAAGACTTTCTACCAGCTTTTGATATATCACAGTAGGAATTGCCTTCTAATCCTCTATGAGAGCTACAGTATTGAAAATGGGTAATTTGAGTTCCAATTCTTTCCAGATGTGTACTATGGGCAGAGATTAGAACTTTATAAAGACTAGCCTAGTTTTTCAACAATCAGCATTACAAATCTTGAAATCTCTACTATATGGACAGAAAAGTTATTCTAGTGATACAGGAAAGGTTTTTAATCGAATTGTGTCCAGAGACTTTCAAACACAAGTATGCTACAAGAACTTTAACTTCACACCATGATATCTACGGTATAATATACTCGGATAAGAAACGTTCTTTTGGCATTCACTAAAACCAAACGCATCCATCAGATTTCCAGATTGTATAACGAGATTCATCACTTTACAGAACTTGATTTCAATGTTCCACAGTCCACTGGTGGTAACTTTTGCACTATTGCAGCTCTCGACGAATAGTTTTGGTGCTAGCGATGGCGCCAGAAGCACTTTGAACATTATGAGAGACACCCAATTTTTCATTACTTACTTTTAAATATTTGAGGACGATCATTAAGTTTATATGGTCTTCTGCTTTATCTAGTGGCTCTTGTACATCACATAGGTTTACATTTTATAATTATATTATTTAAAGTTGATTTATTTAACTGTTTTCATTGTCTGTCTAACGTACGTATATATCCTACATACAATACTGCTTGCACTTTTAATGCATGTGATGGCATTTTATCACGTGTAACAGTTAGGTCTGTTTTTTCAGAGGTGCGTTTGGATACTTTTGGCTATATGGTGTACAATGAAATCCTACCTAATAAACATTTTTAAGGGAAGTTCTAGGGCGTAATCACAAAGTTACATGTATCGTAACAAAGCGCACTAGGACCCCTTTCTACACCACATTCGTAAACAAAGGTCGTCAGATACCTTGGAATGGACTTTGATGGCATACTATCATGAAGAAAATCTATATTAATCAAAATAAAACAACTATAGTTGAAGTTCAGCAAATTAAGCTCGTTCTTATGAGCTATTTTGGAACACAAGGTATTACTAGACCATATTGAAGCAAAGAATTTACAACCAAGTGTAAACAAGAGACGTATATGACCAGAGGATTTACTTCTTTTATTCTAGCTTTATACCACCCAGATATATTGCCAGACATTGTCGTAGCTTTGTCCTCTACAGTTATTTAGATCAAAACCTACAAAATCACGATCTCTTTATTTTATGGCCACAGTTGGGAAACATTAAAAATCGTCTAACAGAAGTTTGTGTAGATAGCACATGACGTACTACAAAAGCTAGTCTATGTGTGGCATCTGAGTCCACAGTCATGGAAAAATTCTTGGTATTTATAATCTTTTGGACAATCCCTGCTATTGTAAGTCACCAACTCACAAAATTCATCATTGAGTGATATAATTGGGATTTATTAAAAATATTTTCAAAGGTCTGTGAGTTTCAAGTCTCCTACAGTTGTACATTTGATGCACCACAATTTGGATTGGACGTCACTGAAATCGATGGTGACGATTGTGATTCGTGTAGATTACGCGAGAAAAATGTCTAATTTTTATATTTCTTAATTACAGACACTGTTTGGAACGTTTATGAATTCTGCTCTATTTTTCTTTTTTAATAAATCTCAACCATCTTTGTCACTTATTGCTTGGACTTTATGATAAATAAAATGTGATTTGAACGTCAATTTAATTCAAAGCTAATCTTGATTCAGAAGAACTCGCAATTTATAATACTATTAACTTATTTTATTCGACTGCCGCGAATTCCCATCTGCTCTGGCTTATATTCAAACGTACCGTTCGAAAACTCGAACTGAAGGTCACCGCTAGAAATGGTGCCGACGATGATCGATCTTCTAGAATAATTTCTGAATAATTTCTTTGCGATATCTATGTTACAAGATAAATGTTTTAAAAATTTATTACACGTCGATGAGCGATGAGTGTGATTTAGAAGTTTACTATTTATAATCTATTTAAAGTTTTTTTTTTTATTGAGCTCACTTTTTCGTTTTCTTTAGGCTACAGCTTGCTCAGTCTATGGGTTAATTATTTGTTGCTAAAAATATTTTAGGGAAAAGAAAGTTCTATTGACTATAGTTATTTTGCCGGTAGAACACAATTAGCTTTAAGTTATTATGCCTTTTAAAAAAATATAAGCTTGACACATTTGCTACTGCACTGTACAATTTTCTTTATTGTATTAAATTGTTATATTATTTACGATAGTTATAAAGTTATTAATTTCTATTGAAAACCTATTCTTCTTGTTCCACTATTTCAAACCTTTACTAATAGTTTAATTAAATTTTTATATTAATTTATGTTTTAAAACTATCGTTGATATTTTATTTTTACTTTTTTTAAGCAACGGGTCTAGCAAAATTCTTTTAGTACATTTTTATTGCTTTGATATTTTTAGTCAATCCTAAAATTAACTTATTGCCTTTTCTGTCCTTTTCCTTAATATATCTGCCTTAATTTAATTTTTTTTAATGCATTATTGAATAAGTTTTTATGAGCGCCCCAACGAAAAAGTTAATCTCGTGATGTTTGCGCACCTTTGAGATGTTGGATTTGATAAGCCCCGAACGCCCGGCAGTCATGCAACCCCAATTACCACGACAGTTATTGTTCATTACGGGCCCTTTACTCCCAAAAAGATAAGCGTGTTTTTGTAACCCAGCCTTAATTAGATAATTTAACTATTCCCTTCACATAAACTGTGCGCGCAACACCTGGACACCGTGGCGCGAGTCAAGGCCACCGCTAAGCCCTGATTTGCGCGCACAAAAAAAAGAAATTTATGTGCTCTTTTTTAAATTACTAATTAAATGGAAGCTGAAATCCAGCGCGCCACGAAGACTTGCATGGCGCGGTGACGTAACGACGCGTAAAAAATTAATGCCTTTTATGGTGCATTACCTTTGCGGAGTCGCCGAACGAGGCCTTGAGCGGGCGTCTTATTTGGGGATTGTATTCTGAAATCTTTGGATTGGGAATGGCTACTTATGTGGAAAATTTGCGGCTTTTGTAAATTTTTGTGTAAAAGGTTTTTAACGAGGTATGGCATATAAACAGTTCAAAAAGTACTGTTTGACATTTTGTTCGTAAATGGTTACGGATATTAAACACACTTTATAATAAAATATTAACAATCTTGAAACATTGTAACTTATTGAATGTTTCCATCAGAGGATTAATTTTAAAAGCTGCGTGAAAAATATTAGAGAGAGATTTTAAAATAACACATCACTCAATAAGTTCGTGGGATGCCTAATAAAACAAGAACTTTTAAGTAAATTTCGACTTTATTCATTAAGATGGTCTCCTTCAAGTGTGATACATTCATTCCAACGCTTCTCTAACATTTCGATGCCTTTTTTGTAGAACGATTTATCTTTGGTCTCAAAATAGGCTTCAGTTTCGGCAATCACTTCTTCATTGGAGACAAGTCTCTTTCGCTGGAGCATTATTTTTAGGTTTGCAAACAGGTAGTAGTCGCTGGGAACCAGATCCAGGAGAATACGGTGGATGGGAAAACAATTCAAAGTGAGATTTGTGCAATTTTACCATTGTTGCGATCTACTTGCGACATGATGCGTTGTCTTGGTGAAAGTGTATATATTTTTCTTTATTTGGAGTAGTTTTTTCACAATTTCCTTCGCACCGTTAATGCCATACACTATTTGCTATTGATGGTTCTTCCTTTCTCGAGGTAATCGATGAATAAAATGCCGTGCACACCCTAAAATATGGAGACCAAAACCTTACTAGCTGATATTTGCGTTTTTGGTCCCTTTGGGCGGCTTTCGCCTTTTGCTGTCCACTCGGCTGATTGCCGATTTGACTCTGGAGTATAGTGATGGATCCATGTTTTATCCTTTGTCACATATCACATAAAAAATCCTTTTTATTGTGCTGAAACAGCTCCAAACAGCGCTCTGCACGTCGACGCGTTGTTGTTTTTGATCGACTGTGAGCAAACACAATACCCACTTTGGACAGAGCTTTTTCTTAGACAAATGTTTATGCAAAATGGTGAATACACTGCCTTCTGATATCTTTAAAGGGTCAACTTTAATTTACGATCGACCACATCTATTCTGTACACTTTTTTAATGTTTTCTGGAACAACTGCCGAATTTGGGCGAGCAGAGTTTGTACGGTCGCGTTTAAAATCAGCAAAGCACTTCTGTACCATTTGCCTTGATGGAGCAGAGTCTGAATGACACTTATCAAGCCATTGCTTTGCTTGAATGCTATTTTTCCCATTAAAAAGCAATGCTTTATCAAAATTCAGATTTTTCTACTGTTTTGAAAATTATAAAAGTAGCGTCACTAAAATGACTAACATGTGAACTAAACGTCAGATTGTTATGAAATTTTGACACATATTATTCTAAGGTTAGTACTTTCTGAACATCATATGGATTTATCAATAGTAGCGTTATCTAAAAGTCATCCTACGAACTTATTGAGTGATATGTTATATTTAAAGCATTATCTCGTTAAATGTCAGAAGCCTCTTTTCTTCGATTGTGCACAATGAGCAAATAAAATGGACGTTGACAAATCAGTTGTGAATTTTGCAGTGTGGTTAGGTGCACAAGCATGTATATTCATGATATTGAAAAAGTTATTTAAAATTTTATTTGATATTTATTTGCAATATGCAATAATAACAATAAGCAAATCAGATAGTTACAGATTGTCTTTGTAAGAACGTGTGAGAGAAAACGCCCAGTGAGGTTCCTCGTTTTCAATTTACTTATAAAATTAATTACTGTAGATAATAAATTTGTTGATAACATAGTAGGGTTTCCTCTTTCTACAGATATGCGTTCTTTAAGTTAACCCTTTACTTACTTAACGCATTCCGTCTATAGAAGATTAGAGCCTTCCATACTAACTTCCTCTGTTTTTAGTAAATGTAATTTTTACGTACTTACAATAGAAGATTTCAGTCTGGACCCTAAAATGTTTACTTTTTATCACTTAATTACTTAATTTACATAAAAATTAAAGCTATGGTAAATTTCTAGGGTTTGATACTGATTGCACTGCTAAATATGTATATGTATTTATAATAACTTATATCACCATGCTAACTTTTGGTCTCCTAGACAATAAGTCCCGAATGTCTAACCACCCTAGAAATTTCCCAGGCTTGATTTTTATGTAAATTAAGTAATTAAATGATAAAAAGTAAACATTTTAAAGTCCAGGCTACAATCTTCCATTGCTAGAACTGTTGAGTTTGAGGCGTCATTTTTTTAAACTAATCGCAAAGTTTGTGTGGCTCTAATAGGATCATGCTTTGTTACAAAGATTTCCATGTCGTCAGCATATGTTGCATTAGGATTCGTGGGTATCTCAGATGTGTATAAAATATGCAGAACTGGTCCCAACACTTCCATGGAGACTCTAAATTTGATGGGGGCAAATATGTAAAATTGTATCTTCACACTTTACTTGAAAATGCCGTTCTTTGAGATACGATTTAATGATCAGGTAGCAAGGATGTGGTAGGATCCACTTTAGCTTTAATAATAGGCTTGGCTGACGTTCAGAAAAACGGCTGAGTAGTAGTTTTGTTTTCTAATGCTACGTTGATAGTATTTACTATTCTGTATATCTATTCTATAGTGAAATCTCAACTTCTTAACCCAAATTGCTTAGGTCGTCAACGATTGAGGTAAGCCTTTTCAGTAGGAGTTTTTCGAATGGTTTGGAGAGCAGTGGTAGTAAGCTGATGGGTCTATATGATGCAGGCTTATTAGTCGGTTTTCAGGGTTTGGGAATTAGAACCACCTGTGTGACTTTCCACTGGAACGATAAAAATTCTGTTTGAAATTTGCTATTAAAATTCACCTTTCCGCATGTGTACAGTAATTAGGTCATATTCTAGGGATTTTTATAGTTTGTATTTTTAAGAAGTAATTCTACTTTGTTTTATGATTCATTGGAGACGGGGATTTTGTTTATCGTAACTATTATGGAGCTGTGGTTGGAGATGTTTGGGTATCTTTACGGAAGACTTTTGGTGACAAGTCAAAACGATTGGGGATTTTGCGTTAAACGTCCTATGCAGTCCTATGCGGTTACACTGATAGTTTGAAAAAATTTGGAACAATATTGAGAAATTTCATGGTGCTTTATGTGATGTTTTATTATAATTGCTGCTCTTCAACCTGTGTCATTAAAATCTCAGTGTTCGAATGAGTTGGGTCAATGTAAGAGTTGAAGTGGTTGGAAATATTTTTAGATTATTTATTTATACTAACAAACAAAAAAATTTACATATTTAGTAAAAATAATGTAACATACAAGAAACATTCTAAGTAGCTTCAGTCTCCTTCAAAGTAAGCATCTTGGTATCTGATATACTTTATCTACCGCCATTTTACATTGTATAGAATATTATAAGTTCTGTGATGATATCACAAATAATTGCCTCGTCGGCTAGGCTTCTGTTTCCGAACCGTCGCCGTAGGTTCGTACTTTACCTTCTCTTATGATCTTTTTGAGAAAATCTGGTTAAGTGATAGCAATCTGAAGCAAGTTATTAGCAACTACAGCCGATGTTTATTCTGCTCTAGCAACAGTAACCGCATACTGAGTTTTACCGGAACACGTTTCAAGTAAAGATATTTCGTTAAAATTTCAGACACAACAATTTTTTGAATTCCCAGTTTGTTTTCTATTTTTCAGACTGCCGGTCGTCGGTTCTTGTTGATTGTAGTTGTACACGTTTAACATTTCTGATTCTTGATTTTTCAGAATGTGGATCACCTTCAACAGGATTCTGAGACCTTTGAATCGTGTATACCATGCACTCATTAAATGGCCCAAAAGTATTCTAAACTACCGAATATTTTTTACGCACGAGTGTTTCAGTTTCCTCAGTCTAATTGTTGTAAATGCGACGATCACACTGTACAAGTGCCCACTCATTGGCGTCTAACTGCCAATACACACTTATTTACGCCTGCGCATTGCAGTCCACTTGCATCGGGCGTTTGGTTACGTGGCGGCCGCACCAAGTGCTTTCATTATATTAACATTAAGGGGGCAGACCTCATAACAACATGTTGTTTATTTGCATTGTGTTTATTGAAGCTCTATTTGAACTTAATTATAAGATGCCATAAATATGCATGAATTTAGTAAAATTCAAACTCGTCTAGCGGATTCTCTATAATTTTTAGTTGTGCAACTATTTTTGAAGACCAAGTTGCTAAATAGTATTTTTGCTTTCATCCTTAGATTTTGTAGATTATTTTGCACTAAATAATTTGTATTTAGTCAACAGAAATTAGACTATTCATTCAATATGTAATATTCTTTCATATGGATTATAAATCGAGTTTACCTCCACCTAGATGGTGGTAGAGTCAATTCATATTTCTATTCTACTATAATTATTTATTTTTATGTGTCAACCCCTACAGTTTGCTTCAAAGATTTTTTGTTCTGATGACAATAATTGTTTCTTCACATAATACTTCTTTAAAATGTTTTATATATTTTTTAAAGTAAACTAACAATTGCTTCTTACTAAAGAGGGTATTTTTGGAAAATTTTATTGTTTAGAGTATTTTTTACTTTTTTTAAGGAAAATGCTCTTCTGTCTTTCATTTTTCATTTTTAATAAGACGCATTCTTCGCACTCGCTTATTTTGGGCTGAAAATTTATAAATTTAAAACTCCAACTCTACGGATAATCACCAAAATATGGATTTTTTATTTTTATTGCTACAATGTAAAAGTGTTTGTATCTCTCGAATATTAGTCTAAATAAGAATTTTTTTGAAGAGAATTAGCAATAATGCAATAGATATTTTCAGTTTTTCTTGAAAATTTATATTTATATATTTTTTATATATTATAAATTAAAAATTTTATTTTTTAAAAACAGAGTTCAGAGAGACATTTTCTATATTCTTATTTATTTTCTTCTTTTTAAGGTGCTGTCTTCTTATAGAAGGTTAGCAACAACTTAGGCAAATTCTTATCAGTAACTGTGAATTTAGGCCAGTCCAGTCTCTCACATTTCTCAACCATAAGCATCGTCTTCTGCCCGGTCCTCTTCTTCCCTCACTCTTGCCTTCCATTATTAGTCTTAAAACCTCGTATCTTCTGCTTCTGTATATGTGTTCTAAATAACTTGTCTTTCGTCTTTTGGCAATTCCAATAATTTCTTTGTATACGTTCATTCTTCTTAAGATTGTTTCATTCGTAGTGTGTTCCGTCTATAATATTTTGAGCATTCTACGCATTACTCACATCTCAAAAGCCTTTAATCGTCGTATCGAACAGGCTTTCAGCGTTCAGGATTCAATTTTGTATAATAGAATCGAGTATATATAGAATTTCACAAATCTGTATCTGATATTTAGCGATAGTGTGGGGTTTGTTAGTAAGCTTTTCATTCTAAGGAATGGGCTTCTTGCGTTTTCTATGCGGCAGCGTATTTATACTTCTGGGTTCAAGTCCCTCGTTATCCAGCATCTTAAGAATTTGAAGTGGTTCACCTGTTCCTTTCGTTTGTTGTATATAATTATGATGGTGTTGGCATTTGTTTTTGTTTTTTCTGTGTTTATCTTAAGACCAAATGCATCTCTATCACTTGTTATTGCATAAAAATTTTTTATAAAGCCTTTCTCGGCTGTTAGCTAATATAACGGTGTATGCGTACCATATATTATTCACTAGTCTTCCGTTTACTTTTATACCTTCTTTGATGTTTTCTAATGCTATCTGAAATACTTTTTGAGTACATGTTGAACAGGACTGGAGAGAGTATACATCCTTATCTTACACCTTTCTGATGGGGATGCTGGTAATTATTTATCTTCTATTTTTATAGATGCTGATTGCTCCAAGTATAGATTTAGGTTGATGTCTTTCTGGCCTATTCCTTGTTCATAGAGTATATTGATCAGTTCTGTGTGTCTTACTCGATCAAAGGCTTTTTCGTAGTTTATGAAACATAGGTGGACATTCTGTGATGGATCTCTGCATTTTTGAAGTAGTACATTAAGTCCAAACAGTGCTTCTCCAGTTCTAAAGCCTAAACGGAAACCAAATTGTTCTTCTCCTACATATTGTTCGCATTTTGTATGTATTCGATGATATATGATTCTTAGCGCTACCTTCAATACATGGCTCATCAGGCTAATCAGTCGACATTGTGAGCATTTTTTTTTATACATTGACAATTTATTTTTGCAGATAGAAAAATAAAAAAATATGTTTGTTTCACGAAGGAGTCAATGAGTAATCTTGTATAATGTGACTTTTAAAGTAAAACTATCTTTTTGATTTTCAATATTTAATTTGTTAAGTTGAGCGATAATAATAAAAGTTGGTCACTCAAAATTACCGATGAAATAAAATAAATACATAATGCATAAAAATTCTATCACACGTCCGATCAGTAGAAATGCCACATGCACGATCACACGAAAAATAACTATAAGGGTTATTGGCCGTCAATATAAAGTTGCACGCAATGCGGAATACTGACATTAAGTGGATCAGAGGGAATACTAACCTATTTTTAATACCCACACTCGATCTGATACAACTAGCAAATTAACTAAATTGATTACAAATTTCAGGAGGATACATTATAATTTTTTCAAAATTAGTTCATGCATCCAGAAGACTTTCTTAGTGGCTATATACGTTATTACGCATTCCTCATAACATGATGAGTTTGCACGATTATTTGATTATAGCTGAACCAAAACACTGACTCATGTTAACCATTAAGACCACTTTGCTGATTGAGCGCTAGTCTTTGGCTTTGACACAGTCAGCATCCGACTAAGCAGACAATTAATTCAGCGGCTGGCTACTTCTACTGTAGGTGATACGGATGTCCGAACATCCTTTTCAATATTGGAAAACGTGCTTGACAACATTCCAATATGCTGGCAATGGCCTCTCCAAAAACTGCGACAATTAGCTAATTGAATGAGTCAAGTGGGGCCGCGTGTCAAGAGCGCACACTCAGTTTTTCCAAAACATGTCTGGTGCATTCGTAATTTTCATTAGTCGCGATCAATTTTGAGACCAAGTTGCTGGTGCTATCGAATTCAGTTTTTAGCAGATACAAGATTAGACACAGTTTCTTGTCTTTATTGACGTACACATGGAGATCAAGGCTGGATGTTTTCATCTCCAATTTATTCAACACACTATCGATCTTTTTGCTTGAAGCCGTGCAAACTTATTTGAAGTTTGTACACGTGACCAATGTAATCGTTAAATTTTGTTGGCTGTTTTATGTATATTTCTTTCTCTAAGTCATCGTGGAGGAAAGCCGTCTTTAGGCGCAGTTGATATATTTACCAACGTTGGTCGCAGCAATGGCCAACCTTTTGCTTTTTGCAAGCAACTTTTTACCAAAAGACGCGTTTAGGGACGTTGGCATCACGATTTGTCTTAATAACAAAGATGCACAAGCACTTGACTGCATTTCAATTAACTGCCAGGTAACACAACTGGCAGTTAGATATATGATTTTAATTCAGTTAGCGCTTTAATTTCTTCTAGCATCACCTTCTTCCACGCTTTCCAAGTTGGGAGTGATTTAGCTTTTGGTACGGCTTCTGACCTCCTCATTGGCTTTGATGCTTATGATCTCGTTGGTGATTTTTTCACTCGCCTGTCTTGGCCACTCAGCGATCTTGACATTTCGGCTGACTATTACCTTTTTGATGGCAGGTTGCTACAACTGGCACGCCTTTGGTGGGTAATCATGGCCCATTAATACCATTTGCACGCTCTTCGAATACAATTTAAGATGGATAATCATGCATAGATATTCAATATAAGGCTTTTGGCCAGATCAAACTTCGTATAGTGTGCGTTCACCAAGTCGCTTAAACGGCGTATGGTTTCTAATGGTCTTCTTGGGTCACGGTCAACCACTCTTGCTTTCGTCTGTATCAGGCCAAAAACAACATACCGCTGTTGTTGTCGATAGATATTGTCGTGCAGGTAGCACCACCAAACGATGGGCCTTGACGGTTGAAATTATGTAAAGCTGAATTAATTAATCTGGCTCTTCCACCTGTGATTCTAATTTTTGAAATGACGCGCTATAGTCTGAATGTTCACAAAAGTCTTTATAGGCTTTTAAACACTGCTTAGATCTTTTACCCGCATATCCATAACATATGTGCTTTTGATAATATCTTTAATAATGTCATATGGTGTGTAGTCATGCTATTCGCGCCCATCAAGTGAAATAATTGCGTCACTGGTAATCACTCTCATTTTTGTAACCTGTACCAAATAACACATTATTTATCCATCGTTAATGTATTTCGACTGTCTTTGAAATTTGTAGTCACTTCTTTACCCATTGCCGTAATAATCGATAATAATGTTTTTTCAATTTTTGTACAGTACCACATATTGTCTATACATAATAAAAACTCTCCAAAGTTGTTTAGCTGCTCTCACCGAAAAGTCAAATGATTGAACGTGATTGAGTTCGGTTGCTCTCATTAAAGTGACCGTAAATAAAATTCCATACGCTTGACCGGCGATGCTGCTATAGATGAATTGTCCTGAACATTGATGTTATTTTATGCACTCTTCCATTTATAGAAATAAGATTTCTTATGATCTAGCTTCTTTCAGAAATGACATTTCTCGCCAGTTTTTTTATTTTTACACCATTGGCCACTTTGAACATCGGTTTGATACTATTTTGACTTGCCATTACGTTGGCCTTTTTATGTTAGTAAGACTACGTTGTCGTCGTTCTTCTCGTTGATGATCAATTTTTCTATTTTGTTCAGCATCTCTGCTTTAAGTAGCATTGGCAACAGCATCTTTGACTTGTCCATACCGTCTAAGATTGGTGTAGATGTAGATGACCAACTGCAACGTATGTATTACATTATGAATAACTCGATTTTTGCAGAGCTATTGGCTAAGGTCTCCCAACTGCTTCTCAAGCTCTTCCGCTGTCGTCTTTTTGTGAACGAGGAAAATCGACTTCAAGTTTATCACTTAATACCTGATGATTGTTTAGAGCTCGTATTCGATGATAAAACGTGCACTGTTATCTTTCTTATCACAGGTCTGCGGCTTGTTGGGGCAGTATTGTCACTCATGTTATCACATAGCCGTTTTTTTTTTGGCTTTTAACCAATTCCAGCAAATCATGACGCTAAATAAGGGGTCGCATCTGGAATTTCCAGACTGGAAATTAGAAATTTAGAAATCTATTTTGTCCGTTTTTGATGTGTTTAAACTTTTGGCCGCGAAACCCGATACTGTTCACTAGTCAGTACGAAATCACAAGTAAATAGGAGTCACGCGCAATTCAAGCTACAGTTAATATTTGATCAAACTTGCCAAATTCATAAAATTACCACTAGCACAATTAGATTAAGTAAATTAACTTAATTGAACAAGCACACGCACTGGTCCCATAACCTGTTGAGCTGCGCGAAAATACTGAAAAGTGGCTAATGGCTGAAAAACTAACAGTTACAAGTTTTACTGAAAACTAACAGCAACTTAACATGACGGATGACAAAACTGAAGGGATTAATAAAATAAAATAAAATAAATGCTTGGTCAGTACAAAGAAGTGCTATTGCATGACTGGCCAGTTGAAATGCCGCAGGCACGCAGAGTTGAAAAATAACTATAAAGGTTACTCGCTATCGAGTCATCTAAATTTTTAACCTTTTTTGGACTTGTAATTTAACATTTTTTTTATCTTTTTAATAACTCTTCTTCTTTGCTGTTTTTTATTTCTCTTTTATTACTACTGTGGTAGATATCCTTTTTTCCAATTTTTTATCTTTTTAGTTTTCATCGCTTGAAAGTTTAAATCCTTAGCCTTAAAAGATACTTTTGGTAAACACTATGTTGTAGTTCTTTTTTAGGTACTATTATTTTTCTTATCTATAGTTATTTATCCTTCTTGTCATTGATATTGTGGTGCAATGAATTTTTTGAGATTGATGCATTAATTATTTGTTCTTGTTTTATTATCCCAATTAAATTATTATATTCATCACTTGTTTTTTTCTTAGATTAGTATTGTTGGCTGGTGAAAAGAATGTCTACAGATGTTGAGAACAACTCTGATGTCATTTTCGCTTTCCAATTATTCTGACAAATTATAGTTTCACAAATATTGTAAATCTCTAGCAACGGTGCGTAGATAATATCATTGTACTAAATCATTTATTATCTAAGTAGACGTTCTATCCTTTTATGAAGCGCTTCAACCATTCTGGTACGTAGTTCCGTCACTAAAAGTATTTTTTTTTTGTATTTAGCACATCTTAGAGATTGTTTTACAGAATTTGAAACAAGATTTAACATTTCTTAATAAGCTCATAAAAATGTAACTGAAAATTATTAGGCGGCACCTTGTATATTACCAAAATAACTGTAAATGGTAAGATACACGTACAAAACTTTAACATTTTGCATACTCAACTAACTGGACCGCTAATTTGTATAGTAATTATTGCGTAAGCTTATTTACATCATCTAAACAATAAATAACACTGTCACACTCCCACCCGATGTTTCATTACAGCGGTTGCCTTAACAAGGTAATAATAAATGAATTTACAGTTCACGAACTTAATGGGGCAGAGTACGTTTTTGCCGACTAATTACGGTTTTTGCCGTTCTTTCTGTAGGAGGCGGCGCTTCCAGATTAGTCAATTAAAAAAGCTGTAATTGCATATTTTATTTGGATCGTATTCCGTATGTTTAATTAATAGGACAGAACTGTTGGACTGAGTTAATGTTACGTGAGCTTCTAATTGTATGTGATTTGCTTTACGTTAAAATTTGTGGTGTTTTTATGTAGGGTATTGAGCTTTCTTAGCAAATGCCGATACTAAATTTTTCCACAACAAAAAGTGAGGCCTATTGTGGTTTGAGTACATGATCTGATCACATATCACAAAGTTTTTTTGGAAGAAGGTTTAATTTTTTGCGAATACGTGGTAAGTTATTGCAGTTTGTTTTCTAGTGCAATTTATTTGTTTAATTTCCACCTTTTTCTTCTTGATATCTATAGAGTCAACATTCTGTTTCTTTTTCTCTGCACAAAATGTCATAGTGACTTTTCGTAGTAGTATATCGGCTAAAGCAAGTTTTTAAATTTAAGTTCTTTTACTACGCCTCCTCAAAAAGCCATACTAAATAGGTAAATAAATATAGATGTTTATTACTCAAAATGTACTAATTAAATTATTTACTAGGCATCTCTTATTGTTCATCTCATTCATTATAAGTAGTCATTAGCTATTATAAAAATCCACTAATTAGGGATAATAAAAATATGCAAACATTTTTCAATGCATTAAGTCGTTGAAAAAGAAATTTTCTCTGTTGTTGTTAGCCCTAAAGATGTTGAACAACTTTAAAAGAAATATGTGGTGCAAGATTGAGACTATACTGCATTTGGAGGAAGATTTTTTAGTCAAACTTAATATTACGGTAATTTTTGTGTTGCGATAGCAGCTTAAGTGGATAATATTTAGTAAATCCGTCCAGATGCAGAACATGATCTTCTTTGGAAATAGTTTTTATTTTGATTTAAGCTGTGGCTGTTCACGACTTTTTGCATTTAATAATAGCGTAAAGGTACAATTTTTTATTTGATAGTACATTCTGCACTATGTCTACAAGCAGAGCGGTTGTGCAATCTGCGCTATCGCTGGAACCAAAGGGTCAGCCTTTTATTTCGTTTTATTTTACTTCAACATTAAATCAGTGTGCTTATAAATGTTAATTGTGCAATACCCCGCGTTAGCGGAAATGAGAAATAGGCACCAGAAAAAAATCCAAAACCTCTCCTAATTTTTGTAGTAGGTGTGAAAAATATTTCACTACGTTTTTAAAATAGCAGCTAAACGCTTTCCGTGCTCTTAGCAGAAACAGATCTATTTCATGGAAGCGGCTCTGCTTACCTGAGCCATGATTTTTTCTTATATCTCTTATCACCGAGAGTAACCATGTCCTAACCTTAATCCTACCCACGCCACATACAGTCATACCTACATTATAAAACTCCTCAACACAACTGACAAGCGCGGCGTTTTAATACTAAATTTCCCCCATAAAGTTGTTAAGCTCCAAAACTCTAATGGAAACACTCCAGACGGGTAGTCAAAAGACCATAATTCCGCACTGAATATAGATCAGTCTGCCTCAAGGATTATGCGGAAAACAATAAATTGGCAAAACAACACAAACAATTTATAATAATCAAGTAAAACTCTAGAACAGCAGAAACTGATGACCACCTATACTATTAAGAAAATAAAATAACTAAAATTAATTACCATCTAATCGGTTTCTCAGAATATTAAGATACTAAAGTCAGGTAAAGCACTATGCCATAAAAAACATAACACAAAAAGTTAGAGAATAGTGGGTTTCAGAGTTAGCAAGAAGTTACTACCTCTTATTGATTGCGTCAAAGTTATATGGGCTAAGGTTGCAGACTTAACTATTAAACTCTCAGAGAAACAGAGGTAATTAAAATATATGCATCAACATCCATCCATTATGATAAAGTGGAAGTACTATATAAAGACATAGAAACAGCAAGAAAAGGAAACACATTTTAATGCTGTACTGGGACGTTAACAAGACGTATATGGGGAACGCATAGGCAAATATGGTACGGCTAAGAGAAACACAAGAGGAGATTTGCTAACAAGTGGGGCAAAAACTTTAAAAAGAGAAAGAAAAGCGGCGAGAGAAATAATCAAGAAGAACTTGAAAGAACATTACACAAAAATGGTAGTAACTATTATCGAGAAAATAAAAACTTGAAATGCTTGAAACGAAAAGAAAAGTGAAAGCATTAAGCAGCGCACGAGAAGAAAAAAAATCTATACACCGCACAAATAAAACTTCCACGACAAGGAACAAAAATTACAATAATAAACGTACGATTAGAGGATATACAAGAGATAGACAACGAGGAAATCCTGTTTGCCCTAAAATATCATAAAACTACAAGACATTACGAAATTTTGGCCGAAATGATTAAAGAAGCAAAAGATACAATAATATCAGAGCTGAAACAATTATTCAGCAGTTGTTTAAAACAACAAGGCATACCGAACACATGAAACAATACAGTAATAACGATGCTATTAAAGAAAGTTTAGTGTTATTCTTTAACACTAAACCGGTTAGAGAACAAATTACCTAAGCATTAACCTGTTGAACATGCAACATTCTGTAAAGACTATATGACTACCTTTTGACCACAAAAATCCTACTGGAGAAAGCAACGGAATACAACTTCCCGGTGCACATGGCCTTTGTATATTACAAAAAGACTTTCGACTCTGTAGAACTTTAGGCACGAATAGACCACCGCTACACAAACCTAATGAAAAACATCCATCAAAAAGCGACAGCAACAATAAAACTTTATAAAGAGTTTAAAAGAGGGGTATGATAGGGTGATACAATATTATCCAAAATATTCATCTTGGCCCTAGAAGAAGTTTTTAAAAAACTAGACTGGAGTAAGATAGGGATCAATATCAATTGAAACAGACTCTTATATTTAAGATATGCGAATGTTCCAGTCCTAATCGCTGAAGAGAAAGATCACACGAGAAAAATGCTGCAAAAACTGGAAAAAAGATTATAAAAGATAGGACTAAAAATAAACCTAGACTAAAGAAATATAATAATAATATTAAAACAGATACAAATCACAATAAATGGAAAACAAATAGAAAACTTTGAAGAATATATATGCTTAGGATAACAATAACGATCAAGAAACAAAACTAAGACATTAAAGTAGAAAGAAGAAAAAGAAGAATGGGCTGCGTCTGTAAAATTTCCGCAATTATAAAAAACAAGAAAATGCCACATCTTGGAACGAATATATTCGCGACAAGACTGCAGTCATCGATATCATAAAGACAATTACTAAACTAAAATGTTGCTAGAATATAGGACAATGGGTGGAACAGTAAGATCATCAGATGAAGACCTTGGACAGAGAAAAGAAGAAGGAGGGTGGTAATGGGACGATATAACAACATTAAGAAAGTAGCCGGATTAAGATGGACAGACCTGGTCCAGAACAGAGAGAAATGACAGAGCAAGTGGAAGATCTATGTTCAGTACTAGGCGCAACAGAGCTAATAATGATACAATTTTTAGAACAGCAATATAAAATCAATGCTTTTACTAATAACCAGGTAAAACATCGAAATTTTATAAAATAATCAGAAAAAGCCCTTAGACAAAAGCAATATTCTCCTCCAACACAAATTAACCTTGAGCTTCTGTATTCGCAAAAAGCTAATTAAGAACGACACAATCCTAATATTCATACCAATTTCCCACAAATATCAAATATAAGTCGGCTCCATCGGAATCCAGTGACGTACATGAATTAAAAAGTATGACCTAGAAACTTGTTTGAATAAATAGGAACTATCTTAAACCTAATAACAATCGTGCTCAGGATATTTAAATAACGGATAGATTCCTACAGCTTGTTGAGTGAAATGTCAATATTGTGCCACATCTATGTGAAAGAATTAAAATCGTTTATATGTAATAATTAAAAGTTTAAATAATTAAGTGCCATTAAATAAACAGTTATATGTAGTAATGAGGACTGAAGTTTTTTTCCAAAACACGCAGTAAAAGAACATTTTGAAAACCATTTAAGAACCATAGAAAAACGGTAAACACACTGATTGGAGATCCAGAATTGTAAAGACAAAATAACAAAAACTATTTAAAACTTAAAAACAACAACTTAAAACATTTTTCATATGAGAGCCTATCTGTTGGCTTTCAGGCCCAAATAAGCTGCCACCTCTAGTTGATTTTTGTATTATAAAAGACATTCTATTCTCTTTGCTACTATAAACTCACGCTTTGAATTATCGTCAGACCACTCTCCAATTTCGAATAACCACACCACTTAACCTTACAAAAAAAAAGAAACAAGTACACAAACTAAAATACCTTTAACAATTTTGTCAATAAAAAATGAATCTCTAATATTTCACTAAAATCTTTAGAAAAATTGAAACTGTTGTCAAGTTCAATCCAGTGGGCAAGCTGGAATGCAACGCGAAAAACCAAAGACTGCTGTAATATACTAATAAAAAAAAAAGATCCAAGATAAACGAAGACTGAAGAATATGCCAAAACTAACGTATGCTTGAAAACAAAAGACTACTTAATACAGTAACAAAGTAACAATCACTCTAAGAACTACTCGATAAGAAACATTTCTCAAAAGTCTAACATCTATAGAAACCATAGATTACTTCCTCTAGAAGACAAAGAAAAATTAAGACAAATTAAGAAAACTATGTATCTATTAGAATTCTTCGAGACAATTGTGCAAAAAACGACATTGAAAAGTCTTAGAAAGTCATCTACATTCTTCAAACAGTACACTTCCCGAGGAAGACAACCTCACTCAAATATTAAAGATCTATTGCTGACTTGAACTGCCTTCACAATTTTTGAAAGCTACTAGTGTTAGAGAAGTCATTAATATCACAAATCATAAAAAAGCACTGGGATGCGATTTGATTTTCAAAGAGCTACGTGGGCTGCACGATATCTATTGAGAATTTGCAACTCTACGTGTGCTAGGTGTGATCTAACGTTTGCATTATACAGTTTGACATTTTTGACGGCATACGTACTCAGAACTTTTTGTGAAACAGACGCTATTTGTTTTGTTTTCGTTAAGTTGAAAATTTCGTCTCGATAAAAAAATGGAATTAACTTGCAAACATTTTTGTGCCATGATTTTTTACGACTTTTGACCTGGATTATCTCAAAAACAGTGGATCAATTTACTTCGACTTTTGATGATGAAATTCCACACAGAGCCACTGTATATTGGTTTGATGAATTTAATCGTGGTCGCAGTTCGCTGGCGGATAAATTTACAGAGGTCGCCCGTAATTGGTTGTGCAAACTTTAATGCTGTGTGCGAACTGATAAAGCAAAATAGTCATGTGACTTATCATGAAATTCAGGCATCTTTATTGACTAGTATACATTCGATATTGCATGAACATTTAACCGTGTAACCGTTCTTGAGCACTCAAAACGTCGAACTGATTGGTCATTTGCCGTACAGTCTTAAATTAGAACCAAAGGAGAACAAACAATGATTTTCGCCTCCGCAAGAGACAGTCGATGCGTTCAAAACTCATGCTTCGGTGATAACTGATTCTCTATGGAAAAAATGTTATGAAAGTTGGTTTCGGCGTGTGGAACAAAGTATTAACCATCAGGGAGAAACTTTCGAAAAACAATAAAAATGTTTCTACCATGACACATTTGTTTTTGTCAGTTGTTCGCAATAGATATCGTGCAGCTCACGTATTTGCAATTGGGGTTTGATGGTAAAAGAACAGATCAACCTATATAACTTAAAATATAGTGACCGACTTACAGTACATCCCATTTAACAGTGAACCAACCCTATGGCCCCTTCCATTCAAAACAGAAGGTTTCAAAGATTTTTGCTAACTTATTTGTCTAACAGATTCCTTAGGTAAAGTATATTAAGTTCAGATTTAATTTATAGTTTTTGTCTTGTATCAAACACTTGAGAGTTTAACTTTTACAGGAATATAATACTGAGTATATTCTTGCAGGTTAAAGTAACTTGTTTAAATTATTTGTTAAGTGTATATGTATACATTAAATTAGGTTGGAATGTTAAAAAAGTTAGACATGAATGTAGAAATGGAAAAGTAAAGAAGCGGCAGCTTCTAAACGGCACCGGTATTTGTTGATCAATAAAACTTGGGATACTCATTATTTCAGTCTTAATACATAACCCTTTAATGTACCAATTTTAACGAACTCTAAGCTTATCTAGACTAATTGTTGAAGGTCGCCTTAAGTAAGGCTAATTTTCGAAGACGAAATTCATGACAGAAACGATTCAACCCGGGTACCAAGCGTTCATTGACAATACCTTGTCCAAATGTGGCAGTAGTGTGACTTTTTGATTTTACTGTTTTCAGTCCTAATTTGAAATCATATAATAACTATGACCAAGGTATTTATCCTCATTTGATTGGTAAATTTTGCATAAGATTTCTGAAGTCAAAATTACTTTTGAACAACCCATATATTCTTCTATTTGTTTGATAATAGTGATATTTATGGCTTTGTTAAACATTTATTCAAATGCATAATGCAAAGTTAAAGTTGTATTAAACCTATGAGCTCCGTTCATCATCGAAGTATTTATATCAGCAGAAAATGCACTTTTAAGCTTTTCTCCTAAACTCAGAATAGTAAACAGCATAAGACAGATTACCTAAAATTATATCGCGTTTACTACGACGACAATAAATATCCCGAAGTCTAATTTTGGCCCGCCAATAGCCGGTGCAACCTCCTCATGGCACGCCAGCTGAATTCATCGAATTCTGCCCCGGCTTCTAATCGGGAAGTTGCCGTTCGTGCAAACGAAAATATTTGAAAGGCATTCAGGCAGGCTGTGGCGCTGAATATTTCATGGCTTTTCTGGAATAACTGTTGTGCCGGTAATTAATTTCCACGCGTTGCTTCTGCTCGGAGGTATACATAAAATATTCTTATTATAAACTCAAAGTTTGCAATCGCATTTGACTTGATAATGACCTCTTTGAAAAGTGCTTTGGAACAAGACGGGCATCGACATTAAAGTTAAATTGAGCTCCATTGCAGTATTGTATAATGCTAATGAAACACAGACAAAGACTGATAGGAATATCTGGCAATTTTTAATTGTTTTTCACAAAAGAACGAGAAGTCTGGGGTGATTTGCACATACATAACATCCCTTGCTAAGATTTCACTAATTTATAAATTATTTAAATTTTTTGGAATTATTTAAAGACATGGTTTATAATATTAATAATTATTATAAATTACCATCAGAGTTGTAGTCACTGAATTAAGTACACAGAGAAAAAGGATTACTAATCATACTTAAAACTTCTTAACACGCTATGAGTACTTGAAAGCTCATCAACAGCACTGCAGCTATTCATATTATTGAAAAATCTATTTTACTATGATTATCACTAATTTCCTGGTAATTCATGACTTGCGTTATTACTATACAATATAAAAATAAATATTGTAATTTTATTATGAAACCCACGATAGATATTATTCGCACTGGAAGGTATGATGGTTTTGAAAAGACTGTCATGCGCGCTGGAATGGACTGAATGTTTTCGGAATGGTTGATATCTACTCATTGACGGATGTCATTCAGTAGCAATGGAGCCTTGGTCTGTAGCACATCGTGTGTTTGTTTACATCTTCATTGAAACGGGTTGTTATATGATGCTCACACAGAGAAGATTTCAAAACCATTTTTATGTTGATTATTATGGTCACGTTCCAAAACGGGATACCATTATGAAGTAGGTGAATAATTTTCAAACAACATAATCTTTGAGACCGGGGACAAGCGGTAGAGGCCAGCTCCAGTCATTTGACGGTACCCCACGGTCGTGCTCTTTGGAAGTCAGAGAGGTCAATTCGCAGAATTTTACACTTGGACCTCCATTTCCGTCTCTACAAGATTATGGTTGCTCAAGAATTGGAGCAAAACGACTTTGTGAGACGAAATAGGTTTGCAGAAACTATGTTGGACTTGTTAACAGACGATATCGTTTTGATCATGAGGTCCACTTTCATTTATCTAGGACAGTAAGCAATTAAAATTTTCAGTACTGGGTATCTGAAAACCCACAAAAATTGCATCAACCTCTGCACTGCAAGAGAATTGCTGTTTGGTGTGGCATATCTCAAACTTGCACTATTGGGCATTATTTTTTTGTGAAAACGAACAGTGTCTGGTAACACAGATTGCTATCTTACCATGTTGCATGATTATTTTCTATCAGAATTAAGAAGACGACGCATTAACCTTAACATAGTTTGGCAAGATGGAGCGGCTTGCCATACGTCAAAAGTTACAATTGCTTTTTTAAAACATTTTCCTGGACGCCTGAATTTATTGCTTGCGAATGTTTAGTGGCCTGCTCGGTCACCAGACCTGTCAGCTTGTGACTTAAAAGCTAAAGTTTACATAGATAAGTCTCGTAATCTTGGTGACCTCTCTGAAACCATAACGCGAGAAATTCAAAGGGTTCCGGGTGACATGCTTCAAAGGAGTATGAACAGTTTTGTCACTCGTCTACAAGAATGCCTTGGCAAAAATGTACGGCACCTAACTGATGTGACTTTTCCCACCTGATAATTTTTTTCTTGTTTCGTTATGTATTCTTAAATGGCAATGTACCAGTAATGTATGATATTGAAACAAAAATCTTTAATTTTCTTTAGTTATACAGGGTTGTCGAGGTAAATCCGGAATTATTTCAGATTGTATTACGGAAAAGCGTAAAGCCACATAAATCAACTTCACATAACGAACAACCTACGATTGCTGACAAAATGAGCCGAGAATACTACCTCAGAACTGCTATACTTGCACCTGTTTGCATCAACCAAAAATTGCCGACCAAATGATTGCGAGGTTTTTCTACAAAAAGATGCAAATTTTGTAACGTAGTAAGTAATACAAGAAATCTGACCACCAGGAGGAGGTAACTGCTGACAGGACAACTCACAGCAAGAGAAGCGATAAAAACATATGTGAATTGAAAGCGACGATTGATAGACCTGGCAAAAGAAATTGGTGCGGTAAAGTCGACAGTCAGTCTAAAAGTGCATTAGGTTCTGCACTACAGGTCTTTTGCCCTGAAAAACTCTGTTTACTGAAAAAAAACCAAGATGGATAGGAATTTAAAAGTTCAATACTGAATGATATCAAGTACGATAACATTGTCCCCGAGATTCTTTTCGAACGAAAAGAATTTCATCCAGGATAAGAAGCTTAATCGCCAAAATGACTGTTTGATCTACAAAGATTCCTCTAAAGTTCCTATTGCAATGCGTACAAAGTTTCCCGCTTCTGTGATGGTGCTGAAACTTATGAGCAGCAAAGAGAATGTCATGGCGCCCCACTTTTTTGAGGAACGCAACCGTTGACAGCTATATCACCGTACTAAAGAGAGGTAGTGGTCGCTGGGTGGGACTACATGGCCCAGCAAAACTCCGCTCCAACTTACAAGAAAAAAAAAGACTCAGGCATGCTTATATAACAATTTGTTTTACTACTAATTTGCCGATTTGTGGCGACCCTCCAGCCCCGACTGCGATTCACGTGTGGGGTGTGGTTGAAGGAAAGGTCAATGAGAGTCATTATAATACCAATACCAATACAACTTAAGAAAATCCATCATGGAGTAATGATACATATTGAGAAGCAGAAAGTTGTGTTGGCTCTACTCGAGAAGATCGTGGCAGCTGATAGGGTCTACATGGAATAATATGATTGTAAATATTATTTCCTTTTATTGTGCTAAGTTTTATGTAAATACATTTAATTTTTATTGTATTTTAATGTCATTTACGTTATTTATTGATATTCTGGATGTACCTCGACGACCTTTTATATTGAGTAGCTCGAGTAACAAATGTTTTATGTTTATTACATCCGTAATGTTTGTATGACCTTTCTGGTAATAAGTTACTGCTAAACGTGATACCACTCCGAAAATTTTCACAAGTCATGTTATGATTTGTTGTTCAAATAACACAATTCTTCTGACTGTTATTCCCCATAAAATTTTCGAATAAATAGAAGAATATGAAATTTAGAACAATCTTTTTAGTGGTAGCACAGCGAATCTAAAAAGGTTTCAATACTAGTCTCTGTTTATATGTACCATGTTTTTTACATTTTTAAATATCTTTTCGTTGGTGCCCTCAATTATTAAATATCTCAAATGTGTTTTTGATTTTGGTGCGTATTGTAAATCAGTCATTACATTTTCATTTTTTTAAGTTGGAATTGTTGCATTAGCTGAAATTTAAATTCATTGAGTTACTCTATAGATGTGCCATCAATACTGAGTTCTTATTTTTGTGGTTTACTTACATGACAACATCTAGTTATTGTTTTTTCTTTATGATTGTAATACGAATATTAAAAATAGTTAACTGATCAAGATGACGTTAAATGTCTCTGCGTCTACTTCTCTTTCCATAAATTAACGATCTTGTTATTTTTCTGTAAGTTATTATAGTGATATAGTGTCTGAATATTTATAAAGAAAAGTTATCAGAAAAACTTTTTTATTTTGGCAAAACTTGTAACTTGAAAATAGACAGGTTGCTCTTTTGTTTTATTATTTTATATTGGTTATTTATATACGCGCCATTAGTTGAATAAAGAGAGGATAATATTTTGAGCGTTATAGGCAAAGAGGTCTAAAGTAGATCCTCTCGTAACACATCCAGAAATTTTAAGAAGACATAGTTTGAGGACAACAACCTTAAGAAAACCCAAGTATACGGCTGGAATATCATATTTTGGAATAATGAGAAGTAGATTAAAACAAAGGTTACCGATGTTGCCCGAGAATTTGAGTTTGTTTTAGAGGAGTCTAAATACTATCATGATAGGACCATAAAGTTGAATTAAAGTTGTCCATTAGATTGTCTTCATAAAAATGTAACTAGATTTCTTTAATGGTTTCTTTAATAATACCATGAACTGGTTTATACTGATTTCGGTTTAGATAAATATACTAACTACTCTACTACTGCCTCGTAGTAGCACGATAATATAGAACCACATTGTGACACGATGTATGAAGAACTGAGCAAAAAATACTCAGAGCTGGAAAATAAATTGTCTAACAACACTGAAGAAAAAAAGACAGTTGAATACTACGCCGATGAAGAAGAACTAGCTTATGAGACAGGGTGGATTCGCCAGAAAAATAGAAATAAAAGAAAAATGGATACATTGATTACACCCCCACAAAATAATCAAAATGTCTCGGAAACAAAAGAACTGGTAGGCAGAAAAATACGCCCTCCTCCCCCGATAGTCGTGGATGGAATTGAAAACTTCAGTCAGTTACATGCACAAATTAGTGAAATGTTAAATGATTATCAAATTAAAATAATTAATGATAAGAATATCAAAATCAACGTCAAGGACGAAGAGCTTTAAATCGATTAGAGCAATATTAGAAGAAAAACAATTAAAGTAGTAGCGAATAAGTTACACCACTTATGCAAACCTGAGCAGATAGTCATTCGCTCAGAAAGAGAGGATTTAAGCTGTTAGAAGCAATTCCCAAATTAAAATACAAAGCCAAATAACCTTTGGATATGTTTATCTTAGCGTTTAGACATGACGAGGATATTAACAAAATTTTTGCAAATTCTGCCGATTAGAAAATCGAGATTAATACCACAATGTAAAAGGTGTCAAGCACACGGGCACACGCAAAGACACTGTACAAAGGAACCCAGATGTGTTAGATGCACAGGAAAACATTTAACGGCAGATTGTAATAAACCTAAAGATGCAAAACCGAAATGCGTTCACTGCGGCCAACAACACCCAGCTAATTATCGTGGATGTTTGGTGGCCAAAGAATTAGAAAATTAAAACAAACAAACTAAGAAATCTAATCTGTTACGACGGACCCAAAGAATCGAACGAGTAAATGTGGAAAAACCGAAGCAAAAAATGAATCAAAACCCATGACCTACAGTCAAGCGGTAAATGGAAAAACGGAAGAAAATTATAATAGAAAAACTATTAGATTAGATGGAAAAAAACTAAATGCAATGGATGAACGCATAATCAAATTAGAATATCGCAATCAAGGAGCGATCCCTAAAAATAAAAATAAAAATGGCTATCCAGCTGAGAATAATGGAATGGAACGTCATTGTACTACAGAAACATCAACAAGAGCTACAAATGGTTCTGGACATGGAAAAAATTGATATATGCCTCATTGCCGAAACACATTTTACCAGGGAGTCACATATCAAGTTTAAAGAATACAAGGTATATCACACCATTCACCCTAATAACGACGCGAAAGGTAGTAGTGCAATCATTGTAAAAGATTCCATTCTACATCACCAAGAAATAGGTTACCAAACAGACATAATACAGGCAACATCTATCATAGTTAAAATTAAAACGTATGAAGTAATGGTTACAGCACTGTATAGCCCACCAAGATATAACATCAAGGAAGAACACTGCCTTAACTTTCTTAAAAAACAAGGATATAGATTCATTCAATGCAAAGAACACCCAGTGGGGATCTAGGGTAATAACAACGAAAGGTAAAGGACTTTTGAGAGCATGTAACCGTTTGAACTGCGAAATACTATCGACTGGTAAACCAACATATGGGCCAACAGATTTGAGCAAAATTCCTGACCTAATAGAATTTTTCATTGTCAGGAATATCTCTTCGAATTACAATCAGGTTGAAGAAGCATGGGATATGAGCTCAGATCACTCTCCCATACTTTTCACCTTAAGTGACACCGTAATTTAGAAAGAACTCCTACATAGACTAGTTAATAAAAGGACTGACTGGAAAAGTTTCAAAATCAAACTTGAGAACTCTACAAATCTTTCTGTACCAATAAGAACTGAAGAACAGTTAGATATAGAAGTAGAACTGTTTGCCCTGAACATCCAGTAAGCAGCATGGGAAAATACCCCTGAGATTAAACCTAGAGTCAAGGATAATAATTACCCTAAAGAAATTAGGGAACTTGTATCTGAAAAAAGGAAAATAAGAAGAAAATGGCACCAAACAAGGGCACCAGTAGATAAAACCGCCCTGAACAACGCCACCCAACAACTAAAGAGAGAAGTACAACGCATCAAAGAAAACTCAATTGAAACCTATATGCGAGAATTAACTAATGACTACTCCTTGTGGAAAGCCCCCAAACGCCTAAAACGA
This sequence comes from Sinelater perroti, assembly GCA_036346155.1. Taxonomy (NCBI): domain Eukaryota; kingdom Metazoa; phylum Arthropoda; class Insecta; order Coleoptera; family Elateridae; genus Sinelater; species Sinelater perroti. The sequence continues at coordinate 5,509,275 of JARFIY010000099.1, forward strand.
CCTACTCTTCAAAACCCACCAATCAGAAGGGCAGATGGAAGTTGGGCCCGGAATAACCTACAAAAAGCAACTAGATTTGCAGAACACTTGGAACAGATCTTCCAACCAAATGCAGGAGAAGACCCCCAAGATTGGACTGAACTAAGACAAGAGGATGTCGAGATTCCACTCACCACTCCAAAAGAAGTTTTGGAATAAATGAAAACGAATATTAACCCAAAGAAGGCACCCGGATTTGATCAAATCACAGGAGAAATTCTTAAACAGCTTCCAAAGAAAGCAATAGTAAAATTGACTTATCTTATTAACGCTACATTTAAATTAAGATATGCTCCAACGATGTGGAAAGTAGCGGAGGTAATAATGATTCTCAAACCAGGAAAGTCACCGCAAGAAGTGTCGTCATATAGGCCTATTTCCTTGTTGCCGGTTACTTCGAAACTATTTGAAAAGTTACTTCTTAAAAGATTAAAACCGATAATAGAGGAAAAGAACCTAATCCCTTCGCATCAGCTTAGGTTGAGAGAAAGCCATTCTACAATAGATCAGGTACACAGAATTACAGATGTTATCGAAAAGTCTTTAGAGCAAAAGAAAGTCTGCTTATTCCATAAATTGAACAAAACTTTGCCACGACAACACTCTCAATTGTTAAAATCATACCTTTCAGGAAGATATTTTAGAGTAAAGCAGGAAGAGGCCTATTCTGAATTAAGAGAAATTAAGGCTGGAGTGCCGCAAGGTAGTGTCCAGTACTCTACCTGCTATACAACAGCGACATTCCTGATTTTGAACAGAACGCCATTGCAACGTTTGCAGATGATACAGCCATTATGGCAATAGGAAAAAATCATGAAGAGGCTGCTGAAAAGCTACAATCCTCCATGGATAGAATAAACACCTGGACCAGAACTTGGCGTATCAAGCTCAACGAGGGCAAGTCCGTACATTTCACCAATAAATTAAAGCAGCACATACCCATTAGAATCAACGATTCCCAGATTCCACACGCTGATTCGGCGAAATACTTGGGCATGACCTTAGATGCAAGACTACGCTGGAAAGCCCACGTGAAAAATAAAAAAGAAGGGTTTAACCTAAAATATAGCAAAAATGTATTGGTTACTAGGAGGGAACTTCAAGTTATCCATTCACAATAAATTGCTTCTTTATAAGCAAGTTCTAAAACCAGTATGGACATATGGCCTACAACTTTGGGGCTGTGCTAACAAAAGCAATATCCAAATCATTCAACGACTACAAAACAAAGTACTGAGAGACATGGTCGATGCACCTTGGTAGTTCCGCAACTGTGATCTCCATAAGGACCTTGAAATAGAGACAGTTAATCAAACCATTCCCAAAATCGCAAGACGTCACGAACAACGACTTCTCCAACGCGTGAATGGTGAGGCACTCCAGCTCCTCGACAACACCAACCCGACAAGAAGACTGAAGAGGACTAAACCCTTCGAACTAGTGTAGTGAAATGAGTGAAAAACAGAGTACTTGTGCGGTAGTTACACGTTAAAATTAGTGTAGTTTAATTATCAGAATCTGAGGTGAACTAGTGAGCAGATCCTTAGTTAAGTTTCAACCTGTAGCAATTTAAGTTAGAAACAAATTATTCCTTGATCAATGTTACGATCAGATTATAAGGTCAAAAATGCCCAGGAAAAAGACATTTAATAAAAAAAAAATTGTGACACGTTAAAATGTGTTAAAACAAAATCAAACCTGCACTGCAGCCGGTAATACATCATCTGGTTTTTAGTTACTTCTGAATTGTGTATTTTCATCTTGTGCTATAAATATGCATGCAGTTTGATCGTTGCTCAGTGTTTGAAGGGAATAGTTCCTGTACCGAGAGACGACTTTCCTCGTTGTACCTATAACCATATTCAGTTGGTATTAGAAGTTCTAGAGAGTAAACCTTGAGCATGAAAGACGCTCTGATGTCAAAACATCCACCCCCCCTGTCACGGAGGAGACCACTTCTGCTGTTAGAAAGATTCTCGAGTCCGACAGGCAAGTGACTTATCGTCATATAAAAGAGTGTTTAGATATTTCCGCACTGACAGTTCAGATCCCTTTGCACAATCACCTTTAAATTAGAGATATTTGTACCCTTCGGGTACTCCATACCTTAACAATAGGCAAATGGAACGGTGCGTTTTGTGGTGCCGCTAGATACTTAATACGAATAAAGATAAAACATCTCGCTATGTGAACAACTAGTAAAACTAAGATTTATTCATGACATGTTTACTAAACTTTAAATAAAATTTTGATATTTATTGTACTTACCATTATACAAATTTATAACACTATGTACACGCACTATACACAGCTAACTGCACATTATTTAAGTAAACACAACTCTCAACTGGAATCGGGGTCTGAATTTGGAATTTCGCCCGGTGATTTATCGCGCGATATTTATTTACATTCCCCCGATATACCCGAATGGGCGCGAAACTGCGAGGACGTCGCACTCGAAACCTGTGGAACGTTTGCGAACACGGGTACGCCAGCTGTGTTCCTAGAAGTGTTGGGCGCTGAGCGTGACAAAATGGAGATGTAAATCAGCCGCGCTACGGGAAGTTTTAGGAAATTCGTTACACTATCTATAGTTAATAATAATAAAAAAAAAACTTCTGATAAGAAGTGCATTAATACCATTAAGTAAATGCAGGTGCTTAGTTATTTTTAGAGACTGAGTAAGCCACCCGTCAGGCGTAAGTCGTAAGTCGAGAAATGAACTTCTGATGATCTTTCAATAGTTACTTTTAGCTAATTAAAACATTGGACAATTTTTATATTTAAGGTTTTTTTTGTAAACGATATTCCATTACTTTGTCTTGTTTTTTAAATTTGATTCCGTATCTTTAAATTTATTTATAAGTCTTCATTCGCTGCTATAATTATCTGAATCAATTTTTTTTTCAAATTTAGTCTACTATCCGTTTACTATATTAAGTACCAAGCTCTTTACACCGTTCTGTCATAAACCTGCAATTATCTTGAAAGGCTTTGATTTTATATTTTATAAAATTACAATGTAACAGAGTTATTACTTTGTTTAATTTTTCGAAAGTATTATTTTCGTATAATTGTTACAGTTTACATGTTTTATGTATAGGAATTACAATCGCCGTTTGTCGTTTCTTAGGAATTCACATTTTAAAGCCTGGATACAATATTTAATAGTGATGTTTTCTTTTTTCTTACTTCTATTGCTATTTATAAAATTTGTTCAAATGTTTTTTTCATTTTTATTCTTTCAATAGTTTTCTCTAAGCGTACTACGGTCTATACGTTCTATATTATTTCATGTTCCTGTATATTTATGTTTATTAAATGGTTTCCTTACTTTATGATTCCTCGGCATGGTTAATAATCATTGAAGATATTTTTTCTACCTCTTCAATGCTGCTTGCGCTTTATTATAATTATTGTATTTAGTGTTTTATGTAAATTTCTTAATGTACTACAAAATAGTTGGTTTCTTTTACTATGCCTTTCTATTCGTTGTTCAAAATCTTTCCATGGTTTCCTCTTAAGTTTTCAGATTCATTACATGTTTCCTTATAATAGGTGTCCCAAAATTAACGCAAGATTTGAATTAAATAGAAAATACAGTTTTTAGTCTTTTGATTGTAATTTTTTTATTGAATCATAAAGTACATAGGATAGGGTTATTTATGGAATAACACATCGGGCAAATGGCCTCCACGGCTTTGCATACACATACGTACTCGTTTGTCGAAATTTTCCATGACCATTCTGCATAAATGTGGCTGAATTTCGTTGATGCAACGTTGAATCTCCTCCTTTAATGCACGCGTGGTTGTGGGCTTGTTGACATAGACCTGTGATTTTAAATAACCCCATAAAAAGAAATCTAATGGTGTTAAATCACACGATCTAGGGGGCCAATTCTGATCACCGAAATGAGAGAGTACACGACCTGGAAATGTCTCGTGCAGTAATTGAAGTGTTTCACGGGCTGTATGGCATGTGGCACCGTCTTGTTGAAACCACATATTGGCCACATCAATATCATCCAATTTCGGCAAAAAGAACTGTGTTATCATGTCGCGATATCGAGCACCAGTAACAGTCACTGCTTGACCAGCCTCATTTTCAAAAAAGTATGGTCCAATTATGCCTCCAGCTTAAAATCCACACCAAACAGTGATACGTTGTGGATGCATTTCTTTTTCGACAATCACATGTGGGTTCTCAGAACCCCAAAAGCGGCAATTTTGGCGATTAACAAACCCATCAAGGTGAAAATGTGCTTCGTCGCTTAGGATGATTTTGCTCGAAAAATCAGCATCCATTTGTTGATGCTCAATAATCCATTCAACAAACTGTCTTCGCTGTGCATGGTCATTAGGCTTCAGTTGTTGTGTTAATTGAATTTTGTAAGCATGAAGACACAGATTTTTAGTGAGTATGCGCTGTAGAAAGCTTCTTGAAATTTGCAATTCTTCTCCACGACGCCAAATTGATGTTCCCGGATTGTCACCGACACTCTCATGCACTGCTTCGATGTTGACATTTGAACGGCTTGTTTTTGGACGACCAGTGTGTTTGGCGTCTCCAACGGATCCTGTCTCTCGGAATTTTTCAATTAATCTCTTCACAGTTGACGAAATTAAAACACTATTCCGACCATATTTTGTATGAAATTTTCGAACAGCGGCAGTCAAGCTTTCATTATTTTTGAAATATTGTTTAATAATGAAGACACGTTGTTCTATCGTGTAACGCTCCATTTTTACTAAGCCTAAACTGTCAGCTGTCGATTTGTTTTTGTTTTATGGTTGTCAACACTTTACTGCATAAATGGCGGCAAATTTAAATCTTGCGTTAATTCTGGGACACCCTTTATTTATCCTATTTTTTGCGTCTTATCATTTAAGTGTTTTAGTTATGTTTTTTGTTTATTTTAGTTTGTTCTTTAATGTTTTCACTGCACCTGTCTTTTTATTTGTATTACACGCTTTTTTGGATGCATTTAAAATAATGCCTTTGAGAATTATTTAGATCTTCTCTATATTTTTCTGTTAAGCTATGCTTTTCTGGTTCGTTACAATTTTTATTGTTATATATTTCATGTTTTCCACGGCTTTTTAAAATATCTACATGTGTTTCTTCTATTTTTACTTTTTTGTTATTTTTTCCCCCAAAACACTTCGTTGTGCTTTTTTCTGTGAGGCGGGGCAGTTTTTTACAACATATATCTACATTTTCTTTTGCAAATTAATGTAACTGAAATTACCTATTCCTTTATATTTTCTAATATTATAATACAATATTCTTTAATTCTATGCGTCTTTGTTTTTGATGTAGTTAGTATTGCTAAGTTTGTTTTATTAAATTTCTTTATCACTTTATTGTTTTACCATTTAAGCTTTGTATATGTCATCCACCTTTGGAGCCAAATTCGTTTTCACTTTTATATTTATGATTATTCATTTTTCTAGTTTTTTTTGCATCACATATAGCAAGTTGGATCCAATCTACCTTTCGGGTTGTTCAAGAATATTTTTTCCTTCTATTATTGACATGTGCTACTCCATTTTTCTTTTTCTTCTCTGTTTTTTTTGTTATTTGCTATTTCATTTATATACATTTAGTTTTTTTCTTTTAATATTAAACGACTATTTGCGTACTTCTTTGAATAATCTGTTTTTATTTTTATTATCTTTATTTTTTGCAATTAAAATTGTTGTGTGTTTCGATTTTCAAATTATAGGTAGTTACATTTCTATATGTTAATTATTTCCTTCAAAACTTTTTATTGCTAGAGCCTATTTTGAGACCTATTATTAACTTTCGAAAGCTTGTAAGGCGCAAACAAAAGTTAATGCGATCACGATCCTGTCTGTGTGTTTGTCGACGCGATATCTTCAAAACTACTTGACATATTTACTTCAATTTGGCCAGTAGATATTTTATGTCGGTATCTTCATCGGTATTGAAGACATGCAGCTCTCATTTGACCACGGATATGGGGTCACAAAGTCACGTGTATGATTTACTTTGCTTTCAAAAGTTGCCTTTCCGGATTTTACATCCACTTTGTTACTATATTACTTTTTCTGCTTTTCTTTTCCATAATTTCAATTCTTATTTTCAAATTTTGCTACTTATTTTTTTAGTTTTTCTTTATGTCATTATATTCTTTTTTATATTTATCTGTTCTGTAAAATTATTACTAATTAAAAAATTTCCAAGCGCATTTCTTCATTTCCATGTAAAATAATATAACTAAAACAGGTGTGACTAAAATAATTCATAGCGTTTTTGTTTTCTTACTAACGACCCGAATATTTGTAACAATAATTTATAGTAGATTAGCTTAAACATTTGCTAGTAATAAAACTTTAACAAAGATTTGATTGGTAATATAATAAAAAATTACTATTATAATGCACAAAACTTGTAAAAAAACATATGCAAATATGATTAATATTTTTATATTCTTTTTATTGATTTCATGTGAATTATATATATATATATATATATATATATATATATATATATGTATATACACAAATACACCTGGTCAGCAAGAGGATTAAGATCAATCATAGACTATGTAATAGTCAATAACAAGATGACAAACCTCGTGTAAGACGCAAGAGTTTACAGGGGAAGTGATATAAATTCAGATCACTATCTTCTAGTAGCCACTGTAACCCTATTAACAAAATGGAAGAAACGAAAAACCACAAACACAAATAACCCAGAAGAAGTTTTCAAAATACATCTCCTTAGAGAGGAAAGTACCCGATATTTATATCAAAACAGACTACAAGAACACTTACTACGTACGCCCACTAGTAATGAAATCAATGAAGAATGGGATAATATAAAGATCGACATCATTAAAGCAGCGAATGAAGCAGTAGGGAAGAAAAAGAAAAGAAAGAAAACTAGAGGATTAAAAATATGGAATGAAGAAGTAGAGAACACAATAAAAGAGAAAAAAGAAGCATATCTAATATATCTACAAAGAAGAAGCCCCGAAAATAAACAACGCTACAATAAAAAACGAAACTTAGTAAAACAGATTGTAAGACAAGCCCACGAAGAATCTTGGGAAAAACTGATAAGCAACATAGAACACGACGTATATGGAAGACAGGAATTCGCTTATAAAATGATGAAACATTTGAGTAGCACAGTAAAGGACGTAGCAAAATTAAAAACGATTAACGACAAAGAGTGGAAGGAACACTACACAAACCTATGAAATAATCGAGAATCAACGAACAGGACATTTTAATACAGGAAGATATTGATGAAACTGATTTTACAATTGACATGATTACCATAGAAGAACTAAGAAAATGCCTAAAGAAAATGAAAAACCGGAAGGCTGCAGGGCCCGATGGAATTAGTATAGAATTATTGAAATATGGAGGACCACTTCTAGAATTCAGAATACTACATCTTTTAAATGAATGTTGGCGAAAGAAGAAGATCCCAACAGAATGGCAGACAGCAGAAATCATATCACTATTTAAAAAGGGAGACCGCTCAAAATGCTCAAATTATCGAGAAATCAGCCTCCTAAACACCACCTATAAATTATACTCCAAAATAATTAATGAAAGAACAAAACTCATAGCTGAGGTATTACTAGACGAAGGGCAATCTGGATTTCGCAAAGGCCGCTCATGTAGTGACAACATATTCGTTTTAAAGAGAATTCAATTTGGAAACCCACCTTGCATTTATAGATTTCGAAAAGGCTTTTGACTGCGTAGACAGACATAAACTCCTTGAAATAATGAAAGAAAAAGGATTCCCTAACCACCTTATAGAAATCATAAGATCATTATATATTAGCACAAACATAGTAATAAACAACAACGGCAGTAAGTCTGATAAAATTCAAACAAATCAAGGACTAAGACAAGGGTGTGGGCTATCACCCACTTTATTTAATATTTATATCGACGACGTGGTTAAACTTTGGAAACCACAAGTAAACACAGGGATAAAACTACGAGACGACAAAAACATAAATTTACTGCTATATGCCGATGATTTAACAATAATTCAAAAGAACGAAGACGATCTGCAAAGATCAATTTACCGTCTCAAATTACCTGCGAAAACTACAATTTGAAAATATCTAAAGACAAAACAAAGATAATGGCCTTCCAAGGAAAACAACCAGTGCGATCGAAAATAATAATAGATGGAAAGACTTTAGAACAGATATCTCATTTCAACTACTTAGGCTGCGACACCACATACGAAAATGATAAAGATGTAGAAAACAAGATTCATAAATTCCAAGCAATTTGCGGGACAATAAATAGAACGCTAAAACACAAAACAATGAAAAGAAACAAGAATGAAATTTTACAAGACCATGGCTGTCCCTATACTCACTTATGGAAGCGAATCGTGGATAACAAACACAAAAACAAATCTAGCATACAAGCAGCGGAAATGAGGTTTCTCAGAAATGTTAAAGGTTGCACAAGGAATGATAGGATAAGAAATGAAGAAATAAGGAAGAACTAGAAATTTTCAACGTTAACGACAAAATAGAAGAATACAGAAACAATTGGAGACAACACGTTAATAGGATGACAGAAGAAAGAATACCGAAACAAATCCTAAACTACCACCCAAGAGGACGCAGAGATGTAGGAAGACCGAAGAAAGATGGTCCTAATCAAATGAAGTTCAGAACAGGCAGATATAGCCTTGACGAGAAGAAGAAGAAATATATATATATATATATATATATATATATATATATATATATATATATATATATATATATATGTATAGTTATTCAATCAAAAATTTGTTTTAGAAAAATAGTTTAAATATTAAGAAAATGATAAAAGTATATTTCTTAGAGTTTAATTAATTTTTTGTTTTCTTTATCTTTTGCTTTATATTCTCATCTTCTTCAGTTAGGTTAGCCAATTTTAATACACAATTTGGTATATGAAGCTTTAGTGCTTATTTGTCATGATACTAACATATCGTTAACAAATTTTGTAAATTAATGTAAATAAATATTATAAATAATTTATTTTATTTATTTTGTTTATTTTTAAGAATTGCCATTTTTTATTTTTCTAAGTTACTTAACGGTTTGTAAAGTTTTTTTGTTGTTTGTGCATTTATGTGAAGCTTTAAATGTGATATCAATAAAAATTATATTTTTGTAAAAGAGTAATATTATTTCTTGTCGACAGAAGCACAAAGTTGCGTTTATTCCCTTCATCCCAAAATCCGCCGAATTTTCAAAAAAATATTCTTGAAGATCTTTGCTATCGGTCGGAAAAGATTATAATTAGATCGAAAAATTAAGATGAGTTATTTAAGGTTCCTTCGCCTTTCCGGTAAATATTTTTCTGGTTCTGTCACTTTTTCAACTCTTAGTCATAAGTTTTCTATGTTAGTGTTAAAAAATTAACTTACGTTTTGTTGTAGATTAGAATTTTGTGCCTTAATGTAGTTAAGGTTGAGCAACGCTAAATCAATGTAAAATATTTGGACAGAATCTGTTACAGGTCTAAAGGTGTTCATGATTGACATAAATGGAACGCCGAGCTTGATATATTTGCTTTGATAGTGTTCTATTGTTGCTTTAAGCTTCTCTCAGTTTGAAGTGTTGTTTCTAATAGTAACTTAGAAATATATGAATCTTTCATTTTTTTATAAATCGAGTATATATTCCAGCAAAAATCCAGTTAAAAGGGGTCTCAAAAGTTTCGAAAAACAAACCTGGGACTAGATTAACAGTTGAGAACGTCCACTCATGTTTCGAATCAAAGAAAAGACAGTCATAGCTTCTAATTTATCATCTTGCAAGCGTTCATTGGTAGTAAAATTATTAAGGACGAGTTTATAATAAGTTCGTACAGGATGTGAAAGAAGCAAACTTTGAATTAAGATTGAACATTTCCAACAAAATATTCAACCGATCTTGTAGCTTTAACAAAATTATTTTGCCTTTTTAAACACATTTGCGAAATAACAAAATTTTCATTATTCGGACTAAGGGAATTCAATGGTGAAAAATAGTAAATTTAATAATCATCGTTAATTATTAGTTAAACAGTTATTGTATTAAAGTTTTAAAAAATTGTCTTTAAAATTGGAAGAATTACCAGGGTACAACACAAGAACATGCTTTCTACAAAATATTGCCAATTGACACTTCTAGTAAATTCTATGGATTCTCGAAAAAAACTCAAGCTTATTCTAATTGCTTTTTGTGAGCATATTTAAGAAACGACGACACCCATTTCATTTTTCATACTCGGCAGAAATTCGCCCCAGAAATTATTGAAATGGAAAATCTTGACTACGCACCACCAATTTAATCTGCCGCGAAAAATTGATTGGGTTATTAATAAATTGCGAGGCAGCGTCGGTCAGCTTTCAATAATACGGTGTCGCCTTGAACTCTAATAGACAAAATGGAGGCGTCACTGTCAGGTGTGAACACACCGGACGCGCTTTTTAAAGGCTTGTTTCTACCAAATACCTTCGCATTACGCCCACTACCTGCGGTCGCTAATATTTCGTGAAGTCACTGTAAAATACAATGTTGACTGCGTTTTACTGACGCTTGCGCAACTGGGCGTAAATATGTCGGAAATGTCTTCGGATACCACTTGTGTAAGCGTCAACAAAATTTAAAATCATCATCAGCTATGTCATCCATCGTCGGATGTAAGCCTCCCCTAACGTATTTGTTGGGGGGTGTTTAGCCATGACTCACCGCGCTGGCCAAGCGTGTTGGTGAGGGGAGTGAGGAAGGTAGGGATATATAATGTAGGTAAGGAATTAGGCTAGGGCATGATTGCTCCCTGTTTCAAGAGATGGGAACAATCAAGAGCTCGCGTAGGCAGGATCGCTAGGTTCCTGAAGCAGGTCTTTACCGTGATCGTAAAGTAATATCTACCCGCTACCTGAAAAATTTAAAACAAGTCGTATATTTTTTTGCTGACTTCATGGAATTTGAGAGACCACGTGGCGCCGTATTTATCTTTCAAAAATTCTGCTGGGCCTAACGGGCCTGGCAGCTGCCTTATCCGCCTGAATTCGAACAGCGGCACCTATGGTGTTTGTTTAAACAGTCAATAGAAGGTATTACTATTCTGCTGATAAGACTTATTATTATGCTCGGATGAAACCTGAACGTTGCTCGTGTTTGTATGCGTAAAGCTACTGTACACAATATATACATTTCAAAATAAAAACCCGTACATTTTGAAATATTAAACATTAAAGATTAGATAAATTTTGTAAAGATGCACAGTAAACACCTAGTCATAACAAAAGCACTTGAACTAAAGGTAGCTCAACATTAGCGTTCAAATTATTCTCTTGTATTGTGTTCGGAGGATTGTTTTCGAATAGATAAAAAATAGTATCGAAGAGCTAACAATTGGCTTTTTTTGAATTCATAACTGGTTTCGATACAGTTCAGAACTAGCTTCGCTGGAGATGAGAACTTGCCTAGATAAAGCAGAGGTATTTTCTGCTGTGTCATTGTCGATACAGGTTTTATCGCATTGGAGTACGTGAGAAAAAAACAGTTAGCTGAACATAGTGTAAGCTGAATCGAGTGGGAGATAGTAGAAAAACCAATGAAATAGTTATCTATAAAAAATGCCGCAGTAAGTGCGACTCATGAGTAATGGCGGTTATTAAATGAATCTAATAAGTAAATTAAACTCAATGACCATCAGCTTTTCTACTTCAGTTGTACAAAGTTGCATTACTATTAAATTATATTACACAGTTAAAAATACCACCAACATATTGAAGTTGTCGAAAACCAACAATTTTAATAAAGGAATTGTTTTTTTAATCATTATTTACTTTAAAGATATTTTCCATGTGTAAATCCGCACGAACCAAAGTGAAAACTATTCTTCGAAATTTGCGCTCAACTGGATTTGAAGACAAAAATAAATAAAACATTAATTGCCTTCTTCTTAAAATTCTAAAGCTTACTCATAATACTTGTATTCTACGTCACCTCAAAACATAATGGGTTGTGATCTGAACATAATTGCTACATAGAGCCTCAAAAATACTTATTTTGTTCACCAAGAAAGACAAATAAAATTGTCTAAATAAGCGAGAAAACAGAAATTCCTTTAAAATTTAAAAACTGCACAAGTGATGGTGTGGTGCAGCATTTTGTGTACGAAAGTCATTGCTATGAACTTTTATGGCCCTAATAGAACTGCTTAAAAATATAGCAAAATCTCGTACTAGTACTCTTTTAAGATCGTTTGTAGATTAGGCCAAATTAAAAAAATATTTATGAACAAAAATGAGCCCTAAAAATTTTCTAATCTTCTAATCTCGAGCTCAATTTGGTTATTTTGTTGGCTGAACGAGTTTGGTAATCCTATAGCAAACTCGCAGCAATTCCATAAAAGTAGTGCCGCTGAAAATACCAATTTTCCATCTGTAAGTAATAATTTGTTGGACAAAGACACATCGCAAGTGAAAGTTTCGCGACGTTCTGCTAGTATCCCCTCCTGTGGCTTCACTCATCCTTAGAACCTAAAAACGCGCGCACTTTTTTCGCAATCTTTATCCTTAAAGATAGCTCGCCCAGTCATCCCGATTAACAAACAATAACACTGGATTGATAAAATCTTGGGCTTATCTTGTAGTCTTCAGAACACTATCATCAGCCCAAACCCAAGACGAGACAACAACCTACTTCTATAATATACTTCTGAATTCTAATGACCAACTAAAGTTAGCTCGTCGGTAGATATTGATATTTTTAGACTTTATAGACAGTTAATGAAGGGCTCGTGGACGTGGAGTCCACTTTTTTGTGTGTGCGAAAAAGGGTGCAAATAGATTCTGCAAGAAAAACATTGAAAACATTCAATTATTTTGTAGAGAAGAAGCTAGCCAACTTAACCAAGCTGCCAAAAGCAAAAGCCACCACGTAAAACTAGACATAGAAAAGTAGAAGTTAGCGGCAGTAAAGTTATCAGAAGAGCAGCTTTGGAGGCTTTGTTGTCATTGATTCGGGTCTAATCTGGAGTTTCAGCATTCGAAGGAGAGTTTAGACTCTACATTGCTCGATTCAAGAGAGAGTAAAAGGAAGGAGAAAGAGAAAGAGAAAGATGTAGATAGAAAACCAGGTGGTAGATGATTTTAAAAACGACCAAATAACTAACGACGTTGGTGCTTTAGAGGGTCTACCACTTTTGCTACAAGATAGATCGTTGCATAGTGGTAAGATATCAAGATAGAACCCTAATGCTATGAATATGATCCTAATACTCCTAAAATAGACAAATATAAAACCTATTTGAGAATCTTCGATTTGAAGTAAGATACAATCGAAAATGTTGGTTTTTCAAAAACGTACTCTTTAGCATGGATTTCAAACAATTTAAGTGAGAAAGTTTAGTTAGACTTTGCTTTCGATCTACCACATTTTAGAGTTAAAGATTGTATATCCGGGAAGCCTCTGGGTAAAAACTTCCTTGTAAAAAACAAAACAGTGAAAGGAAACCTCCAAGAAAATCTTTCTGGCAAAGTAATTTATAACAAAATAGAGACACTCAAAAACAGACCAAATTGCAAGTTTTGCAAAAGGTAAAATACAACAAATGCAGGAAAGATAAGCTAGAGAAACTGTTACAGTTAGCTCAGATATGTTGCTATGTACGTCAGAAATCTAGTGATGTGCAACCCTTGTTTCGTATTCAGTTCAAGATCAAGCTTAAAATCAAACTTAACTTTTTGCATCCACAAAATCGTTTAGCTGTTTACGTTTAACATATACAGCAAACAAGAAACAGAGTACTTTAATAGCAGATATCGAGTCAATGTTGCCAATTTTAGAATTAATATTAACAACGACATCCTTATATCTCTAGCTATTTAAAGATAGACTTCTCATTCAGAAAAAGCTTTTTAGGTTCTGTTTAGAGTAAAAAGATGTATTATAGTAATTAATGTTCCCTTAGAAAATATCCAACTGTCGTCAAATATTGATTTATTTTTGCGGCATATTCATAGATCACAAATATAAACTTTTATGGATCAGAAGCAACTCTCGTCCTAAATGGGCTTATGAAAGCGGTAGGTAAAGATATTAATATTGAAGATAAAGACTAGAATAAGATAAGTGCCTACTATCCACTACCAAAAATATTTTATTTAATCAGAAAGAAATCCTAGCATTTGTTTCTATTAATTCAGAAGCAGATCATCTACTTTGGCAGCCATTACCTATCAAATTTATCGGGAAGCTAAACAAGTCAAAACTGACTTAGTAAATTCTTGATGAGAAACGCCAAAATGCACTGACAGCAAGCCCAGAAGAATAATGTAAAAAAGAGTTTCATTATTTTTGCACGTATCTCAGTGGCTCGTCTGAAATTTTCGTCAAACGATGCTACCTATGAGCTAATTAATATCTATTCAAGAAATATTCCAAGGTAGCTGATCACGATACCTGATATTTATCCCTTGTCCGACATAAAAGGTCTAATCCATTAGACTAAAAGAACCCTTACTGCTTATGATGGATTTGTACGATAGCTATTGGTAGATGAAATTTGCTCTAGAGGACAAGGATAAGACGTACTTTATCTTGACCATAACGCACCTACAAGCTTCCAGAGAATAAATAATTTTAAAAGGATCTAGGTGCATTTCCCTGCACATCTACGCGATTTTGTTTTACTTTTTGAGACATGAGATCAGTATCGATGAGAATTAGATTTTTGGAAAATGGGACAATTTAATTTCCAAAATATGAAGCTTTAGCTGCAATAAGATAAAATACCCATATAAGATCCTCGCGGACATTTTGGGACAAACGATTTGCTTTGGGGTTTTTCAACATGCCAAGGTCTCATTCTAATGTGCTTTTTACTGAATCCCAAACAAGCATTCTTTTGACTACGAAAGTCTAATAGTAACACACACAAAAAAGAGAATTTAATAATAGTAAAGGAAGCCTAAACCATTGTTTGAGGAGTTGCAAAATTTCGTAATTACGTGAAAAACATCAATCTTGATAGATAGTGTCCACTGAAATCGCTAATGTCTCTCTAAAAGTCAACAAGACGCCTAGCCAGATGGACATTGCAACTAGTCTTATAATCCAAAAGTAAAGTACGTTACTGCAAAATCCAGTTAGGGTCTCAGTGAGACGAGGATATCATCATGGACCTAGAATTATTGTTAACGTGACTGGAATCTACTAACGTATCAGCACTTATTTTTTGCCAAAGCACGTATGGTAAAGCGGTACTTATAATAACCTAAAGGAAAAAGGGGCGGCCTGAAAAATACAGAAACTTGACGCAAAACTAGAACGTTAACGGCGTTTAGAAGGAGGGTGTGTAAAACAAAGATATAACGCAAGTGGTAGTTTTCTGGCAGTCTGCTAGTACCCTATCAGATAGTGAATCTGCAACTCTACCAGTGACATAATAAATAATCACCCTAAGGAACAGTTACACCTAATTAGTATTTTTTTGAGCCTGATTAGCAGTCTGCTCTAACTAAACACTAGTATTCACCCGATCCTGAGACAAGATATGAGCTTACATTTGTGGTTTTCTCTCTAAGAATAGAGCATCGATTTTAAATACTGACGACTATATTACTGTCTCTTAGCGTGCCGACAGATAATGGTGCTTTCGGACTCTACAGGTAGTAAATGAAAGACTCATAAACATGAAGCGAGCAAACTGCTTTGCCTTCGTATCTTTTTTGTCCCAACAACCTTATCAGGATAAACGAGCGGAATTGAATAATTTTTGTTATGTAAGTATGAAATATAGACTTCTCTTATATTTTTGGTAGCGTTAATTCACATTACTATACGTATTTTTGACAAAAATTTTTAAAAGCGTTGTTTCAAATACTTTTGTCACAGTTAGTGATATATTTATAAAAAATTTAATACAACTTAACCGCAGAAAGTGTGTTTGCAGCCAAATTTAGCCTGAGGACGCTATCATACAGGATATTCCACAGTACGGGGCCCAGCACGGAACCTTGTGGAACTCCCACGCTTATTTTGTGTATCACATATACATATACATTCGTTGCTTGTATAGCAGACCGGACCTCTCAAAAGCCATATTGGTTTTCGCTCAACTCCGCTTTTTCTGCGATTTTCTTCGCTAATATTTTTTTTATTGGTATTTCGTATAATTTACTAATAGTATTCAGCAATGGTAGTGGTAGTAATGCTGGAACATCTGTCAAGATTTTCCCTGCCTTTGGTATTAACACCATTTTCGCATTTTTTCAGTCCTCTGAAAATTCTTGAATAACTAATAGATTATTCAAGATCTCCAATATCTAGACTGGTGCGGCCAGCCACGCTTCTTTTATAACTTTTTCAGGTATGTCATTCAAACCCATACTGGTTCTTTCAGTTCTCCAGAAGTAAACGGTTTGACCCACATTTCTTTTTCCTCGCAATTTTTTTCTTTTTGTATAACGTGGGTTCGTACGAAATTAGTCCCTTTAAACATGTAGCTGTATTGTACGGTAACTTTTGTATAGTTTCCCTATCGACTCTGACGGTTGTAACCTGGGATCCTCCATAGCTATGAAGTGACCGCATTTTCTGCTTTCTTCTCAATCGTAATAACCTCGTCTGTATCTCTTATATGGAACACTTTAGTGTTATTCTTCGGTCTACTAGTGTTTATTTCCACAACAGGTTTCACTTTTTAATTTCTTCTGTTAATCTGGTAGCTCCCCTTTGTTTACTTTGTTTGTTTTTCGTATGGCGTGTATATCTATTTTTAGACTACTAACATTCACTTTTCTTTGGCAGCCTTTAACAGCTCAGCATATATATTGTTCGTCTTACTCTTCACCACTACAATTTTCTGTTTTCTTGATAACTCCTTTCTACTCTATCTTTCAGGTCCGCCGGAAGCAAAACTTTTATTTTTTTGTGACAACTCTTTTAAACACTCTTAATTACTTCCAGATCCCCCGGGGGCACTAATACATACTTTTTCAAATTTTTATTTTTCATATACTGTCGCAATTTGACTAAGGTTTTAAGAGTTGCTCATACTCCAGTTACTCTTTAAATTTTAAATCCTTTTCCCAGCGTGGAGTTGGTGACGTTGGTTTGGCCGTTAATCTCCCTTCTTCTTAAATTATCTCTAGGAAATTCAACCAAGTTGAGAAACTTATCCGCCATTGCCTTGAATAATGCGTTTTCATTCGTGTTATCAATATTTACTAATATGTTTATCTTCTAGGTAATCCTTGATATCCTCGAACTCTTTGCAGCTGCCTACTGCATTTTTGGCCGCATTCTCTTTGTTTTCCGTATCCTCCTGCACACAGAAGTCACTGGTCGTTTTCCTTTTATTATTTTTGCTTCTTTATTAGATAATTCACCTTCTCTGTGTCTTATCTTTATTTTGTTTGCATTCATCAACAGCCTTCTTTGGATCCTTTTGATTTCCTTCTTTCTGTTGACATTTACTCAAACTACTGTGATTAGCTCTCGAATGTCTTTGATTATAGCCCGTAGCTAATTATTATGTAACTCCTGCTTCTTCTTGAACTGTGCTATAATTTCGTGTAATTCTTTATTTTCTTCTTGAGATGGATCAGCTGCATGTCTCCCCCTCACATTTACCATTTCTCGCTATAGATACATTTTTTCCCGGGTGGCGTTTCTACTCGTGTTCTCTTTCTATCTTGTTTTACACCATAAATGAGTGTCTGTATTCCCATATTATTTTCTACCTTCTCTTCTTTTTTGTTTGACTTTTTTCCTTCTTGTATGGAGGAGCTCTTGTCAAACTGGACGATGTTACTAATGGATTGTCCAACTCTTCCCATATGTAGTGTCTTTTCGAGTTGGTGTTTCCTAAATCCTGCCCTAAATTAGTCACTTGCCGTCGATCAAGTGGGCCCTGGTTTTTTGACTTTCTCTCGATCGGCACTAGGGTTCCGAGTCCCTGCACTATAAAATTTGCCATATTCTCGTTCATATTTCCAGTTCCCGCATTTTAACCTTACTGCCAGGGACACCCTATGTGTCGTCTTTGCACAGTGGACGCACTGTGCGAGGTCAATCATGTCGCCAAGTCGTTTCTATGCCCGTCCACCGCGGTTGACTACCTGATCTCGGGGCAGGACTTTTTAGTGATCTTCTATCTTCATCTAAATCTGTCGTGTTCAGCGTTACTCGGGGCTCACCTCTAAAGAAGGTGTGGTTCTTCACTACGCACAACAGACTTGGACAGAGAGAGGCTTATGACTTAATAAGATGCGCATCATCTGTCCCTGGGCTCACCTTTAACAGATATTGCTCCGGACCCCTTTCTGTTGCAGCCTGGAAAATATTTTTGTTTCTTTCTTGTATAACAGAGTATAATTGTACTATTAGAATTTGCCCTTCCAATTCTACATTATAATTAACGAGAAGAGTGGCTTTTTTGTCTATCAGAACTCTTTTCGCCAATTCTTGATTAAATTGTATTATTATTTTTAAAACTGAGTTTATGTTCCTAGCATAAACTTTTCTTTAAAAAATGTGTGAAAAACAGAAGTTTTGTTTTGTTAATATAATAATATTAGTTTTGTTTTAATTTATAATTGTTCTATCATAGTTTTAATAAACAATGTTATTAAATTGTGTAAGCTATCTGAAGACAATATCGTTGCCATCCCTGCCGATCCCTGCGAAAAATAACATGAATCTGGTTCTAATCTGCCGGTATCGATTACCACACCTGCTGACCACGCCGACCGACGCCTTATAATTACATAAGACCAAATTCGTTTAGTAAATAAATATTAGAACTGCATCTGGGGTGAGCCGCAGCCGTTGCTCATCGAAATAAAAAGTGTTAAGATAAAGCAGAGGAAGTTTGGTTAATGTAAGCTTTTATTAAGTTTACTACTGTTATCCTTTTTGTTTGTAGATAATGATAATTTAATTTGATTCTGTTTCTGAAACCTCCCGGCTCAAACTGCTCACTAGTTTTAGAAAATCAAAGTCAAAATTATTTATAAGTTTTCTATTCCGCTCCATTTTCTTCCTCATATGTTGGGTTAAGGGTCATTACAAAATTTTCGTGCGTGTCTTAATAAATCTTTAGTACATTTATAAGTTAATTCAGGTTTGCTACTAACAATTACAGTACCTATAATTATGTGTACAGTAACTGTAAAAATAATTTTTTAGAATTCTAGAAATATTAAAAGAAGCATTTTGCAGTTTTTTAATGTTTTAATAAATAAAACTTTAGTTTCTGTATTTTACAAAATTCACCCTTTTAGATATCACTGCGTAAATGCTTACTGATAGTTATAAATATAAACTTGTAATAAAACATCTAGAGCTATTTAAAAAGAATTAATTTTAACATTTACCTTAACTAATAAAAAAAAAGTACACGCTTACATAACTGCGATAGTTGTGCGTCAACTCGGTTACTAAAGCAACAAAGTAGCGAAAAATATTAAAACATTCATTTTTCAATTACCTTCTCAACCTTAAAGGGGAATAAATTACTGTTGTAGATTATTTTAAAATAGGCCTAATATATGATCCCCTAGGTGACGAAGGCTCTCGATGCAGAGGCGACAACAGAATGTTGATAAGAACTTGCTGGCAGAGCAGGTGCACGGATCAGCATAAATTCTCACTTTTGTTTGGAAACCATGTCTTCTTTAAATGCGTTCAGCTTGAATGCAGAAAGATATTGTAACATGTGCCCTATTTTCTTTCAAACTGAAAACATAAAATTTAACTGTGCCGTTTGCGCATCAGCTTTTAAGCGCAAAAGGTGATAATGATTAAATCAAATGAAAATGAAAATAAATTTAATATTCTAACAACAGTAAACAACTGATTAGTTTTATGTTTCTTTACATTGATTACAAACTGGTATCGTTATGATTTCAATTTGGTCTTTCAGCTATTCCCCTCTAAAGTTTTTGAGTTTCAACGCACATAGACTTTATTTTGTAGCCGTAAAAATCGTTTGAGCTTCATGTGAGATTGCTCAATGAATTCTCAAGTGTATTGATAAGTTCCGTAAGATCGCCGGCCAGGTGGTATACCAAAGAAGAATTAAACTATTCTTCTTTATTTCGCTATTTTAAATGATGAATATCTAATTGCAAATGTCCATACTAATATAATATGTCTAGTTATCAAGGCATAATGTTGAGCCTTATTTTCAATTCCATGCCTAATAGTTATCCAAACTTCGTTTTTTTAACAAGACTAGGCCTATTCTAACAATTAGAGTTACAAAAAATCTTTCCTTGTCAGTGATTAATTAAGAACAGTAGTTACTGCAACTATTCTCAACAAATTTACAGTCAGAATTATCCAGACGTGCATCAATAAAGCGATTCAAATGATAAAACCTTAATAAAAAAACAATAGTTGACACAAAGTGAGCAGAATAGTAATAATATAGTCAAAGAAACAACAAAAAAGGTTAAGACAACCCTTAATCTTTCAACTAACAATATCGTACCACAAACAAACAGATTTTTTGCTCTATCCAATCAAGCGACAGAAAAAAAACAAATACAGCCAAAAATTCTTAAAATAATATTCCAAAACAACTAATAATATTTTTCTAAGGAATTATAAATTATCCTGATATGGTTAAAATCTCAAATTCTATAATTTCACCAACAGAATATAATTCAAAATCAGTGGTTGATAATAAAGCCAAAATTATAATGAAAATGTCTGAAAGTTATCGCAAATAAAGTAAATACTTGTAAGACAATAATATTAACAAGAAGAGAAAAGAATTGAGGTCGATTCCCCACGTAAAAAAAGTCGAGCTTGCACAATGCAATCATGTAAACATACAAAAGCATATTTTCATTGAAATTTTGTGTGGGTGAAGTGTTGAAGGGCACACGGATACTCTAACTTGTAAGAAATTACAGAATACTCCTACACACATTATAAATGTGCATTGTGTAAAGAAACCCATTTTGCCAATTATAAAGGATATACAATATATCAAGACTTACAGGAGAAAATAAGAAAAAGCAGCAAACAAAATAACACCGTCCTGATTTTTCAAGATTTATGATGATGATACACTGATGCTCTTAAAACAAATTCTACTCTAACCATACAACCAAATATATCTCAAAACACGATGCCAAGTTTCGAAACGCCTTTAATCAAGTTTTATCAACTGCTATACCAAAATAGTATATTTTTCGTGCTCACTATTGTCATTCACAAAATAATTTAATGGTTACATCTTTAAGAATAGCTTTATTAAAAACCAATGGTTAATTCAATGCAAAGATGAATACAATCCAGATTATACTTATATCAGATAATCATTTCGCTACAAAAGCTTAAGATGCCGTATTACCGTTACCAGATCGGACCCGGGCGGTGATAGATCGGGCATCGGGACGCTACAACCGGCAACGCGTGGGGCACGAAAGACTAAAAAAAAACGAAGCGTCGGCTCCAACTTACGAATTAGAATTATATTTACAACCTTACAAAACTTAACCTACTTTACGTTAACCTATAAACCCTAGCTAATTTAACCTACTTAGCTAATGTACAAGAACTTAACCTACGACTTAATGTACGCGCTGAAACCGGCAGCGAGCTAAGTGCAGCAGTGCAAGCAGCGGGGCCGGTGGCGGAACCAGGCAGCGAGCAGCAAGGGCGGTAGCGCAGCTGGGCAGCGTGCAGCAGGCCCAAGCAGCGGGGCCGAACAGCGGGCAGCGGGGCCGGAAAGCGGGCAGCGGGGCCGGAAAGCAAACAGCAGGTCCGGGCAGCGAGCAGCAAAAGAAACCAAAAGAGACTCACCTGATGACTCTTGATGATTTGTTCTTAAGGGGCTGGCGACTGAAACCGAATGCTTCGGTGGCTCAGGTTTTAAGGCCTCAGCTCGTGCTCCACTCTGCTGGTGGGATGCAGAGTTTTAGGGCGGAAGAACGCTGAGCCCGCTGGGGAATGCAGGGCTTGTCCACGATTGGCCGGGAGCGCCTTTGCGCTGATTGTAAAATGCGCCGGCGCCTTTGCCCAAATTGGTAAATGCCGTGGCGGCTATGGTCGGTAGCGTTCAGGCCGACTCGGAACCGCTTGGCACGACGCGGCCGGGTAGGTCAACTACCCGGTGTTGCACATGGCGCCACAAAGTCGGCCTCAGGTAACATTTATTTGGGATTATAAATTTCAAAGAAGGGCCCTGGTGTTGCACACGACCCGAAAAATTCCGGGCTAGGTAACATCAGCCCCGACGAAATCGGGGCCAGATAACATTATACAGTTTATCAAACAAAATATTTGGATGTTGCAGCACAGTTTATGAGACAAAATATTTGGATGTTGCAGCACATGGTGGCATAGCTATCATTATAAGAGAAATTATCGTTTATTATTAGTTGTCCAGAGGATAAATTTTTGCAAGCAACAGCAATACAAGTTAGTGGCCAGAGCAGTTTACTTACCTCTAAGACATCGATTAACAAAAGAAAAACCTTTTTTAATATATTAAGTTCCAGATTTTTTGTTAAAGGGGATTTTAACCTAAAACAAAGCCATAGGGGGTTTAGATTAATAAATACAAGGGATAAAGAATTATATAATTTTTTTATTTTTTTATTGGCAATAGCGTTATTTACAATCTACTTAACAGAAGAATTCTGTAAATGTGATGATAGGCGAGGTAGTGACAGGAGAAATCATCCATTGATAATACTCCCAATGAGATCCATTTACGGCAGGTTGATGAGCTCTTCAGGCCATGTTTTCTTCAGTCGTCATATTGGTGGATGATACGTGGAAAGCTGGTAAATTAATGAATTGCTGTGTCTATCTAACTTCCAGTAGTAATTCATCGCAAATCTTTTAATTTCATCGGCAACGAATGGGACGTCTAGGTCTTCATGGGTTGTTTGATTGGTTACAAACCAGGGCGCGTAAACAATTGCGGAGAGTGTTTTTGATTGAAACTGTTGTTTTTATTCTGATCGGTTTGGTACACCCCCAAATCTGTATATCAAATGTCTAAATTGGTTTTAGTATCGTTTTCTATCGAGAAGCCAGTACATTCCATGGTATTTCAGGTTTAACTGTTTGCGCTTAGTTTGTATGTTTGTTTCACGTCGGCCGCTGATCAAGATGCAGTCCTAAATATTTCACATCGGTTTTTAACGATACTGAAGGTATTGTTAATGTTAACATGCGGGCAAATACTGGTTTTTATAGTAAATGTTACTTGGGCTGACTTTGATTGATTAACTTTTATTCGCCATTTATTTAACCACGTGCTAATTTTATTGAGATGCTGTTGTAGGTTGGAAGTTGCAATATCCGCATTTTCATTAGTAGAAATTATTTCCGTGTCGTCAGCGAAGATAGCAGTCACAGTGTTGTCAGTTTCTGGCCGGTCAGCAAGGTCTAGGAGTCTACAAGGTAGAGAAGGGGGCCCAGGACGCTACCCTGCGAAACACCGGATTTGGTGGGGTGGTATGAGGATAGTTTGTTATCAAAATTAACGTAATGATAATGGTTTGTTAGGTAGGACTTAATGAGCAAATAATAGTAGTTCGGTAATAACTCTTTTAGTTTAAATAGCAGTTCTGTGTCCCAAACCTTGTCAAACGCCTGAGACACGTCCACGAAACACAGCGGCGCAATACTTCTCTTCTTCAAGGAAAGATCAGATTTTATTTACTATTCTATGTGTTTTATGTGTAGTTGAGTGACCCTCTCTAAATCCGAACTGGTGTTGTAGTAGGTATTGAAGTATGTATCTTGGCAAAGACTTTTAAGATACAGTTTCTCAAATAATTTACTCATTATGGGCAAGAGACTTATTGGTCGATATGAAGTCACACTTTCAGGTTTCTTATCGGGTTTGGGTATCATTAATATATGTGCCTACTTTCAAGAGATCGGGTAATAGATGATACTTAGCACCTTGTTAAAAATTGTGATTAGTAGTAGTATAGTTTTTTAGCAGCATTTTTAGTATTTCTTCAGTTATTAAATCATGACCTGGGGCCTTAAACTGGTTCAGCTTTTAAATTTTAAATATAAATTTAGCGGAAGAAAACGATTATATTGAAAGTGACATTTAACACGAGATATCTAGAAATGCTTTTATTTCGTTATCTCCATGGGCTCTCCTTGCTTCAAAGGAAGTAAAAACTTCGGATAAATGCTCTGCAAAGGTGGCTGCTTTATCTAGGTTAGATCTTGCCCATGTTCCTCTTGTTTCAAGTTTGTTAAATACTTAGTAAAATTATCATTTTGTATCTCCCTTAACAGGTTATGAAGTTTACGTGTTAGACGATTATAAATAATTTTATCAGCAGGATTGTGTGTTCTCTGCCACTATCCTCTGGTTCTCTTTTTTTTGAAATCAGATCTTTAACTATTAGAGGTATACAAGCAGTAGGTTTCTCATGATTTATTTCTGTAGGGATTGATTTTCAGGCGGCCTTTTAAATTATGTTAAGTCGCTGCTTCTAAATCGTTGGGGTTCTTTATTTGTAGTTCAAGATTTATGTTATCTTCCAGGTATTGAAAACGTTCCCAGCTTGTTTGTGTCGACACTAGTTTAGGGTTAAGCTTTTTTTATAGTAGAGGTACTTAAGTTTATTATGACTGGCGAGTGGTCTGACGACAGGTCATTGTTTGCTTTTACCATTATGCAATTGGTAGCTATACCGTGGAAGATATAAAAATCCAGTAAACCGGAAAGTTTATTTGGGTCCGACAGCCAATAAGTGGGATCTCCAGAGTAGCGGCAGGTGAAGTTGTTTTGTATGGTTGAGTGTAATAAATTACTACCTTTTTAATGTAATTCTGAAACCCCAATAGGTATACTTGGCGTTTCAGTCGCCACCCGCAAGAAATTTACTGCCCAGAGTAGAGAAAAAACTATTATATTGGTTGGTGGAGAGAGATACTACTCTGTATGACCGCTCTTTTTTGGACTGATATGTGTAGTGGATAATTTTTTTCTTTACGTAAGTGTCTAGCAATTTTTTTATAGCTGTCTGAAGTGAGTAGATTAATTTTTACTGTATTGTTAGCAAGTCTTTTGCAGTGGTACTGCAAATTCTCGGCAACTTTAACGATGTTATCAATCACTACATTGTAGTTTGTAACCCCATATATTTATATAGGAGGAGGATTAGTAACTTTTGCTGTATTTTTGTTACTTTTAGAACTTTGTTAGGGTGGGTAGTTCTTGATTATAGTCAGTTAATGTCTGGAATCAATTTTGAGTTATGGTTTGCGGCTGTATCAAATAAACGTGTTCAACTGGTTTGTTCGGCCGTTTTCTTTTTTTGATCATTTGCCAGGGGTGAGTATTATCTTCTCTATCTTCTTCCATGTCATCGCTGATGTTAGTTGTAGATTGAGCTGCTGTGTTTATATAAAAAGCTGAGGTTGGAGGTTGTTGGGGAGGAAATGGTTGATTATGCGGATAATAAGTAGGATTAAATAGTGTCTAAAAATTTTGCTGACCGCCATAAGATTACTGTTGGTGGGTTTGTTGCAGTTGGGGCTGGTTATAACTTAAATTAGTTACATACCAGTAAGTGGCGTTTAAATTGCCAGTATTAATTGGATACATATTACTCCATTAGTTGAAAATCGGAATGACTTTAGCTCCAGTAATTCCACTACGTTAATCGATACACTTGACCCATTAATGTAGATTGCACTGGAATTATATAAATGTCCTTTTATATTAGATACGAAGGCTAGCGGCCTCGCATTTGTCGCACCCGATAAGCCACACTTTTACACTTTTTTGCGCGGAGCGGACCGAGTACGAACTTATGCTTTGAAAGTAAAATTGCCATCTATCAATTTTTTGATAAAAAAATTTTTTGGTTCTCTCACGTTTTGCCTACGCAAGGGAAACAAAATCCCTAACTTATTTTTATTGGATTTCTTTGTGGCGAATGGTATTTCAAACAACTGTATTAATTTTAAGCCCCGTTACGACTTATCATAAGATCACTTATCGGTAATTATTACTCTTAGTAGTATCATTATAATCAGAATAAAATCTCCTAACAATATGTAGTCGACATACAAATTAGGATCGCACGATTTAGAATCGAATATTAGATTAAAAGTGCTAAAAGAACTAGAAAGAATAACACACCATCATAACGGTCACTTCTGGTTACCGTTAACCGATTTTGCTGAAAATCAATTCCATGAAAGGTACTGACCTAAAATGTGTGTACGCCTAGTTTGAAGTGAATCCGTTGGATAGAACGGAAGTTATCTTGTCTCTAGACACACAAACAGACAGACAAGATGATAATCTCATTAACTTTCTATTATAAGCTTCGCTGTAGAAAGTTAATAAAATAACTTCTTATAAGCTCATCGCTTACTCTTAGTAATTTCTAAATTATTGAAAAAATTACCGGTATTTCCTACTTCTCACATATTATCTTGAGGACCACCATTTCCAAATAAATTTCGGTTGTAAAGCTAATTTTGGAAGTTAGGAAAATAAACAAGCGTTTCACTAGGTAGTGTTCTGGGGATTCTTCTTTATCTAATCCATATTGTTGATTTGCCCTTCAGAAACCACTGTGGTGTCTTTGTGGGCGATACTGGTATCTTCTTTTGCTATAAAGATCACTCTTGTCACAAGACTACATCAGCTTAATTTGTAAAATAAATCTAAATTTATCCAAGTTACGTTCACTCTACGAAGAAAACAATGTACATCGATATTAGCAAATTGCATTGAAATACAACTGTCCAAGAAAGCAAAATACCTAGGAATACACTTGGACATTATACTTACACGAAAAATGCACATTTCCAAAGAAGAAATGAATCTTATGTGTAAAAATTCTCGTTATTCATTTAAAAATAAGGACTTTGTGTAGTGCTGGCTTTAATTCCTCAAACGTTGATGTAATGTAGATATTTCAACCAAAAACCTAAGTACCTTAGCAGTTGCGCCATAGTTTGTATAAAATTTTACTCTTCATTAAAACTTAAACATGTCAACGAGGTTATAAATCATTATATGACCATTTTCGTATGTAAATTTTAAGCTCATCCAAACCCAAGTACATTTTCATACAGAAAATAGACAATAGACTCATTAATTAAGGTTTAGCTATAGTTGAGAGTGATCACATTGAAGAGGCGTGTTTTATTAAGGCTATTATTATATCTTAAACTTGCAGATCCAATTACAGCACTAAATTTGAGTTTCAGCCTTAAAGCAGTTCTTACTGTCTAATTAGGACTCCGTGCATCTAAGTTTATATTTAAATAAAAGTATATCCCTAACGCAAATACTTTCCAGATTACTAACCAATCCATACTACTGAAAACATTAACATTCTTATGATTCTAAGCATAACTATTTAGTATGCGCTATTCAAAAATAGTACATAAGCCCTCGATCTTCGAGCTACAAGATAATTTTAACTTTCTCAGTAAACATTTTATAAGCAAATACAATTGTTTATAATAATTAATGATAATGATTTCTTTGGGAGTTAATAATAATAATAACTGTATCCATTATATTTAAATCTACAGATTAATAACTCTATGTATCACTCTACTCTCTTACCACTATTTTTCTATTTATCTTTATGTTTTCTTTATTTCTTCCAACAATTTGTATCTAACACAGATTGGTGTTGGGTGAAGTAAGATCATCGATACAACCAAGAAAGAGACCACAAAACAATTACACACAGAAATTCAATATCGAATCAATAGTGGATGAAACAGCAAGAGATCTCTACGCTAAAACACTGTTGCAAAAGTTGAAGAAAGAAATATGCAGCCTAAAGAAATATAAACATAATAATAATGGTAAAGCTCTCACGTTCCGCGTGGGAGCACGGCCTGCGGACCGAGAAAAGTTAAGGCTCTCATATGTTTGCTCTCTCTTCCAGGTCGCCGCGCACAATCTCTGATGCGGGGCGATGTGGCAAGGACCGTGTTTTAGACGATTGTTATTATTACTCCTTGTTTGAAGTGAACGCAGGTGCTCAGTTATTTTTAGTGACTGAGTAGGCTACCCGCCAAGCATCAGAGAGCTTCAGGAATGGAACCCGGTTCTGTCCGTAAGAATATCTGCACCATTAAAAGACACCATATAAAACAAACATATGCGAAAGGAGAGTAAGATACGCACATATAAAACCTATAATTACATTCGGTGCCGAAATCAAAAACAAAGTCCATGCTAAGAACAACGAAAATAAATGTTTTAAGAAGAATAACTGGGCACACCCGAAGAGATAGAATTTTAAGTGCGGTAATACGACAAATATGCAATATACTAGATATGATATGATGGGTCCGGGGAAGGAGAAGAAGCTGGAAAGAACACGTGTCACAAATGGAAGAAAACAGACTTGTAAGAATATCAAAAGCTGAGAAACCCTTAACACGCAGACCACCTGCCAAATCACCCAAGCGATGACGAATCGTAGACCTCCACTTCCCAAGAAAATTAAAAAGAATGAGAAGAAGAATTTGAATCTTACCTAGCTTTCACTTTTGTCTTCAAGTAATCTTTTTTCTTGTTTATCGATTTCTCTCTAATGATCACTCTTCCAAGCCGAGTAGGCATCAGTGTATAGTGGTAACTAGTCTCTACATTGAGGAGAAACTCAAAAATTTGTCGTCTTTTTTTAAACTTGCCCCTGCTAGCACTTACAGATCGTTATTTTGTCGAACAATCATATCAATAGGTATCACTTTTATCTGTTCTAATAACTCTGATTAAGGCATTTTTCTATGTGTTCATTTCATTAATCTAAGCTTCAGTATTTTGCATTGTCTACCTTATGGATTATTTCTCTATATATTATTAGTAGTTATATGAATATGTTTTTGACTTCAGTCTGTTACTATGTATCTGTACACCTCATTTTAACATATACTTTAACGCGTTTGTCCGTATCTTCATTTTCTTCATTATTCCAAACATTTTGGTTATCCTACCGCGCCTTTTGCAGTAGTTTTACTTTTATTCCGTTTGTTTGTGACTCGGTTTTCTGCACTGTAAGTCATGATGCTTCATACCATAGTGTTGTATATTTAGACCTTTGTGTCCTATAAGACTGGATGGAGTTGTCTTACATCTTATATTGTTTGTTATAGTCTGTTTTTATCTTTTCTTTCGTGCTTTTTCTTATGATATGTTCTAAGTATTTAAATTTTTCTGTTTTTCTTATTTTACTGTTTTTGTCTGTATAGGTCTCCAAATCTTTCTTCTGTTATTACCAGGTACTCTGTTTTATTAAAATTAATTTCCAATCCGCTTATGTGTAGCTTTCAGAGCATGAAACTAATATCTTCTCCTCGAGCGACCACTTGGTTGTCCGCAAAATTAAATAAATACAGATATTTGTTTCTTAACGGCACAACTAGGCCTTCGCATTTTTTCTAATTTTTTGGTATGATCTAAAGGTACATTTTAAATAGAGTCAGCAACAAGCCTTAAAGTTTGTAATTTTTTGTTCTATTTTAGGGCTACCTTATTAGGCTTTTACAACTTCTTCACTGCTTATATTTTAATAAGTTTTTTAGATTAATATTTTATTTAGAAGCATGTCAGATGATTTATTGCTTTTGATCGACTTTATAATCTTATTTTCGTCTTGAGCAATTATAATTCTTTTCTCTTCCATAGTTTTTTTGTTTTGTTTCCATTCTATTTAAATTCTGTTCTTTTTGCGTTTTGTAGTACCTTTCCTACTTATTTTTGCTAATGAAAATTATATGCCCTTTTGTGTAATGTTTGCCTTGTTTTTATTATTTACCAGGACTTGGAGCTTCTCGTCTTCCCTATGTCATGGCCAATTTTCAGGCACATTTTTCTTTTTGATAACTAGTCTTTTTACATTTTTGGTAACTTTCTATGGTTCTATGGTTAGCACTTATCCAATTTCTGCAGAGATGTTTTTTTATTCTAATTATTTCTGTCGCCGTTTCGCTGATTATTATATTATTTTTTTTTCATTGGCTTTATTTTTCCTTCAAATACGATCTCTTTGATACTCTCTATTCGTCTTTAATATAGTGTTACATTGTTTCGTCTTTAGTTAATATATTTGGTTTTTTGTTAATATTTTTTCTATTCGAAGTTATGTTGTCTTTCTTCAGTTTTATTTTTTATTTCCAAACTCCATGTATGCTACTAGGAGTTTTGCACTTTACATATTTCTCCACTTTTACATCTTAAATTGTTATTGTTATCGATTGATTTTTCTTGTATCCGGGTGTATTTATAAATGTTTTTATGTTGAAATAATCCGTTTGTACTTTTAAGTTATACGATTTGCACATTTCTGTTATTTTTCCTCTGCTGTCGTTTAAGGTGTCCTTTTAAAACTGCCTTAGCATTCCATCATTTTTTTTATTCCTTGTGCTTATAATTCCTTCTGTCATTTTTTTATATTTGTCCTGTTGTCACATCTAAATGTTGGGGCTGTATATGTTATACTTGGTGTTATACTGTCTCGACCAGGTATAGTTAACTTAAGTTTTAGTTGTTTTTGCCTATTGATTTCTAGGATTTTATTCGTTTCATGTATTTACTTTTAATAAATATTCTATTCTTACCTTGGATCTTTGCTTTTCATGCTTCACTTCAGCAATGTAATATTTATTTTAGATTCTATGTTCCGTTTTCTTCTATTTTGTTTTCCTAATTATCAGTACGTTGATATTCAGCTTATTTAATTCTTTTATTACTTCTTTATCCCTGGATATTTCTTTTTTGATGATATCTTTTAATTGAAATTTAAAACTGAGTTCTCGAAGAATAACTGACTACCTCCCCTTTCCCTTATCATGTGCTTCCTCACACTGAGGTGTAGAATTTCACTAAAAGATTTTTTTATTTTTTTACTTGTCATTCTGTTTCTCTTAGTTCTTAATTCCTAACGCAAAAACCACTTAAAAGATTTTCCAAGTCGTTTACTGTCTAACAATGCAATCCATTAATAAGTAAAAAAATATTTGAATGGCTAACAAACATTTACATGATATAAGGCTTCCTCAGTCCGACACAAGGAGAACAATGCGGGTTCAATGTATATCACCGTATACCGTCATGTTATTATGCTTTATTCTGTCTCACATCGAATTAGAGAAGCAATTATTTGTTGATTATGCAAATTATTTTTCTTTTAATTTTTGGTAAGATAAATATAAAGTAATACACGGTATAGGACACGTTGCGGAACCAAATCAGGATGTAGCAATATGGTAATATGGTGATCATGTCTAAAACTTCTTCACTTAAATGAAAGTCCACACTTTTAATTTGTTATGTATATAACCTTGGTATATACTTTTTATAGTTTAACAAAATAGATCAGTTATCTATCTATAAAACGCTGCATATTTTTATAAAAGTAATTCTCATCGTCTATTAAAATCTTAGTTGTCATTTCAATATCGTCATGCAATTTTTTGATTCAAGGAGTATGATTGGTTGCCTAACTTGTACCTTATTTATAATATAGTACAGTAATTTTCTAATTATCTATTGCTTTGTCTTTTCAGATGTAAAAACCCTTTTGTAAATTACTAACATAACCCTTGGGGAGGCCTGTAATAGACAACAATTACGAGCTTTGCGAAATCCTACCCGGGAAACTTCAATATGATTAATATGACCTGCGGCGTTTATAAATAATGCCATTAAGGATACTTCCTACACTTCAGAATACTTATAAGTAAATTTTGCACAAGAAAAAAACTGTCGCAAAGCACATTCAAGTGGTTTTTTTTATGTACTTGACGCTTTAGAGCCACATTTATATTGTAATTTGTGTTTATCAAGAGTAGCGCCAGCTGCGCAACAAGTAATAGTCAAAGTTCAAAGTTTCAATGAAGCGATGTTATTTTACGTAGCTTTTAAAATATTATTTATTAGAACCAACTGATTTATTGCAGCAAAATGAGGTTTTACGGCTCCCTAACCGATCATATTTTATAGTCGATAAAATTGATTCGCTTAAAAACCCTCTGTACTACAATATTTTTCAGGAATGGCTTTTAGGGCTTTGTAATAAATGTGAGGCTTTTAGTAATAGGACAAGAGTGTACAAAATTTAAATTTATTCTTAGTTTTTTGTTTATGTTCTATGACTGTTCTTTTCTCTTTTAATTTTTCCATATGCATGTCACTGGCAAATATATATATATATATATATATATATATATATATATATATATATATATATATATATATATATATGTTTGCTTTAGGTGCTTTATTTTAATATTGTTTGTTTGAGATGTTCTTTTAAGTAGAATATCTGTGAAAGTTATGGTATAGAAATATAAATTTCTACATAAGTCTTAAGCTAAATTACCAGTTTGCGCCTACTCATTTATTTCTGTTAGATATTCATTATCCGTTACAACAAAACAAACATAATTGATCAATTGTGGTGGGGACTACATAAGCGCCTGAAATAATATATGTTCACAAAAAAAAATACACAAATCCACACTTACTCCCCAGGATAACTCAATTCAAAATTTCGCTAACAAAATTACAAATTAAAAAAAACTGTCGCACTTTAAAAAGAATTTTAAAAGGAGCCAGATACCAAGCAGCAAGAAAATTTAAACTCTTAATTGACGCATGCGTAAAACAAAATGATTTCTACTCTTGGGAGAATATCTTAACTTTTGCATACGGGGCCTTTCAAATCTCAATCAAATCTAAATTGCCCTTGTGCAACTCTGCCAAGAAAAACTTTAATTGTCTAGAAATTTTCGAAAATAAGAACACCGATGACAAAAAAACTATTTTCAAAAGTCGAGTGGAATCAAAAGTCTCCGAATGAGACATTCGAGGAGCAATTAAAATATCATCTTCAGATGATCAACTTGCTATTATGGACAATAACACTCTCTAAAGATTGAAGGATAAACATCCTGCTCTATCCAGAACTCTTATGTTTTCCTGATCCACCTCTCCAAGATTCTTAATTATTTTACCACTACTAAAGAGGAAATCTTAAAATCAGTTTTTTCCTTTCCAAATGGCTCTGCAGGAGGCATAGACGGTATTCGACCACAACATGCTTTCTCCATCTAATGGGTCAACTGGTTCAGATCTCTTTTCCTCCCCCACCAATCTAATCAATTTGATGCTGAAAGGTCAAGTATGCAGTAGAATATGCCAATTCCTATGCGGTGCAACCTTATAAGCCCTTTCCAAAAATGATGGGGGAATCCGTCCAATCGCAATAGGTTGTACATTTAGAAGACTAGCAGTAAAAATCGCTTGTCGTCACATTGGAACTACACGTTGGAAACTACCTTCAGCCATTACAAGTCGGTGTAAACTGTAAGAGAGTTTGTGAGGAGCGGTGCACGCAACAAGAACTTTTATAGAAAATAATAAAAATACAAATGTTGTACTCTTCAAAATCGACTGCTGTAACACTTTTAACGCTATTGATAGAGATTCAATGCTTTCAAAAGTCAAAGAGTTGACCCCAGAACTCTACTACTTTTTGTGGATGTTATTTGGCACCATCTTTACTTTCTTCGAAAAGGACACAATTGAATTTCAAGTCGGGGCTCAACAAAGGGATTCATGTGGCCCACTTATCTTCAGCCTAACAAAACACAAAATTCTATTATCTTTAAACTCAGATTTAAATATTTGGTATATCGATGATCAAACCTTAGCTGGACCACCAGAGACAATCTTAGGGATTTCCTAAAAATCATTTCAAAATTCAAAGAGATCGGTTTTATTAACAACTCAGAGAAATGTAATTATTATTTTTTTTGAATGAAGATAACTAAAGATCTCGACTTGCTCGGCTTACCAGTAGTCGACAGTGCCTTTACAAAATTAAGATATTAACTGCCACATACGTTATTATTTTTCAAGAAATTTCCTTGCAATTCCTAAACTCACGTACTTTTTACGAACAGTCCCCTATGGAGATATTCAAATTACATCGAGGAGATTGACAAAAACATCAAATCTAATTCGGAAGACATTATTAACAACTACCTCGATCATGATAGTTGGACTTTGTCTTTCCTTCTATTAAGATCAGGAGGTCATGGAATTGGTAAAGTAGCAGACATTGCTTTACCAGCATTTTTCAGTTCCGCAAAGTCACCAGGGTCATCAATAATATTCTCAAAATTCACAAGACGAGATTCTGATTGCTCATTATACCGAAGCAGAGGAACATGGTTGAATCAGGATAACAATCAAATCCTCACAAACAAATTGGGACAACATCTAAATTTTAAAGATCAAAGAAAAATTAATTTCCGAAAATCCAAATTTGAAAGCAAGAATCGTAGCATGTGAAAAACCAGAATCAAACCAATGGCTTAACGTACTCCCTTTTAGAAACATTGGAACCTTATTGGATAACAAATCCTTCCGTATTTTCGTCGCACTTCTTTGACACTAATATATGTCGCCCCTATTAATCCGTCTGTGGTAAAACCGTGAAAGAGAATCGGATTCATGGTCTAAGCTGTTCAAAAAGTAGTGGACGTCACTCCTGATACCAAGAACTGAATAATATCATCTGTCGAGTTCTAAAATCTGCAAAGATCCCATCAGTCCTGGAACCAACTGGCCTTTATAGAGATGATGCAAGGGGACCAGATGGAATGACTTTAATTCCTTGGGAAAAGGGCCAACTTCTTGTTTGGGATTCTACTTTTGCTGATACTCTTGCTCCTTCCTATACTGACATTAGCTCTAAAGCGGTTGGTTTAGTGGCATAAGAGCAGCTTTGAAAAAGATTAACAAATACAGAGAAGTTGTGAGGAACAACCACATTTTTATCCTTTTTGCAATGAAAACTCTGGGTCCTTGGTGTAAGGAAGCCGTTGATTGATATCATATATCTGAAACAGAGTATTAGCATAGCCATCCAGAGAGGAAACGCAACTTCAGTGATGAACTCTTTTAATTCAAGTGCCTAAATTATTAATTCTGTTATCAAACCTTTGGGTGAAATGTTTGCGAATAAAGATTTTTGTTCGCATAAGTGTTCTGAAAAAGTTTGGATGAAACCCATTCAGGGAGTTTTTGAATTATCTTTTATGTAACATAAAAGTGATGTGATTGTATATTATAAAATCATCACGTCACATTACATTTATGATGCCATTTACTTGTGGCAACCTTAGGGTAGGTGTTTGGAATACTATTTAGATGCTAACGTGTTGTTGCATTATAGATTTTCGCAGCCGTTCAATTTTTCAGGTTGTATCTGAATAACATTACACCTTGTTTAAGTGTCCGTGCAAGACGCTTTTCAAGAATCACTCCAAGTAAAATTAAGTGGGTTTAAGGTTGATAAAGGGTGAACCATACAATAGGACATAGTGTAATCGTTAATACTGAAGTGAGCTAGACTTCATCAGCCACATGAGCTGGCGTACTGCTAATGGCACATCTTTAAACAATAAGGACAAACTGTTAGAAACTGCAAATGCATTGAACCATTGAGGCGTTCTAGAACTACTGGTCCAACTAGGTGGTTAACAATAATTCCTACCTAACAAACCGTTGCTGATTGACAAACAGCATCTATTTTATGGAGATTTTACTAGCCCACAAATACCTGTTGCGTATATTGACGATGTTTCTATAACATATATAAAGTTCACTTTATCTGTAAAAACTACTGATGATAAAAATCCCATAACGATAATGACCTGTTGAAAAATCAGCAACAAAACTTTACCTAAAAAATTGGTCTCGTTATTTTCGATACACGTTGCAAGTGATAGGGACAATAGTCCAGAATTAACACCGTGAAGACCAATATTAAGATCTATCATATATATATACAGGCAATATCTTCCTATAAACTTTTTTTCAAAATTCAAAATTTTGACCTTATGGTATACAGTAGTGGTGAAAAGTTTGATATGTTGTTTGGCAACGTAAATATAATTTTTCATCGTGAAACTTGCGGGGAGGCCTAATTTCGGAGCACTTTATTTTTTCCCGGAGTGAGAAAAAATTTATTAAAATACATGTTAAAGAGACTCTCCAAAGTCAATAACAATGGCAATTAGAGCACATTGAATTGTGGCGTTGTAAAAACAATTTTTTTGAAAACAAAGAATTTTTATGATAAATTGATTTTTCCTTTATTAATTTGATCTATTTGATGTATCTGACATTTATGTAAGTGTTTTAGTAAGGCAATGGTCATTTCCAATAGTGGTTGGTGATAGCTCCATTTGCTTTTTAGATCTATCTTCAAAAATAAACTTTACAGCCCAATGGCTGACTTTTTCGAAAATACTCAGTTTTTAAAGGTAGTTGGTGGATCATCTCAAAACCTTATGTTTAAAAAATCAGATCGGTATCATGTTTTTACGAAGATTTCGCTGTTTTAATCCTAGAGAGATTAGATGCTTTTCTAAGCACGTCTAAGGCACTCGAACTTCTCATGAAGTGTCTTAAAGTCCTCTCCCGCTAACGCCTTATTGAGGGTTTTCCAAAAGTTCTCAATCGGATTGAGATGCGGGCTCTGGATGGCCACTCAAGGACAGAGAAGCGGGCTTAGCGAGTTTAAAGCTGTGCTTTTGTTCATTGTTCTGCTGGGTGGATCTTTCAGCTGTCGCTGAAAGTTTTATAGTGTCCTCCAATATCATAGGCAGAAGCTTTTAATCTGCTCTAAATTCTATGCAAAGGTCCTATTACCCTCGATGAAGAGCCCCATGCTACAACTTGGCTTACGCGTGTGTATGCTCTGTGGAAATATAAAAGCGGTCTGGTTTTCTGAACTTAAGCTTTTAAGATAATCCACTAACTATCTTTGAAAATTGGGTATTTTAGAAAAATATGGGCGATGGGCTGTGAAGAGTTATAGTAAAGTTTGTCCTTGAAGATAGAGCCAAAAAACAAATTAAGCAAATGACCAGCCAGTATTGAAAAATGTCTATTGGTTTACGTGAACGTTTATAGGCATATCAGATACATCAAATGAATTGAATAAATAGAAAGGAATATCGATTTAAAGAAAATTCTCACTTTTAAAAAATTGTTTCTTAGCAACGCTGCATTTTTGTATGTCTTGATCATCAGCATTGACGGTTCTGGAGAATCTCTCTAACGTATATTTCCACATTTCTTCTCGGTCCTGGAAAAAAGAGGGAGCGTTCTAAAATTAGGTTTCCCTAAAAGATTGGAGATGGAAAAACTTATTTCTCGCCCAAACGTATTTTATCCCTCAACATAATATCCAAAAATCAGGAAGATGGCTCGTCTTAAAGCGAGTTGTAGCCATAAAAATAAATTTTCAATGACTTTTGAGCGATACTTTATATATATGTTATATGGATCACAATCGAAATGTGTAATTATCTTTTATCATGTAGAAGATGATTCTTTAAAAAATGTTAAAATCGGCTCTATCAAATCGAAAAGAATAATATCTCGAACATTTTTGCTTTTGACTCCTCACTTTCTGTAATTTGGGTAAAAATTAGATCTACATATAAAGCTTGCTAATGTGCGCAGTTGTAATAAACGTAAAGTCATACTCTTTTATTTCTAAACTGCACAAATTCCACTTTAAAAATGTACAGCGGCAAGTTATGTATACAGGGGAAGCAAATGACACAAAATTTAGTGAACACAACTATTCAACTCAAATAGACAAACAAACATACTGAAATTAATATACATCACTTTAATCATCTGTTTTTGACTAAATTGTCGAGTTGTGCACAGACGTTAGTCAATTTTCTGTGCGCTGTTGCCCAAGAACACTGAATTCAAGTTTAACAAATCCAACTTTTGTTATACTTTCTCCCGAGCAGACAACTTTGCCAATTTTTGGCGAGGTTGCGGGCGAAAACATTAATAAACCAAGGAATGTCCTCTTTTAGGCAACGCAAACTGTAAAGTTCAATCTTCTGTCGAAACTTTTCGCGAGGTTGCTGTTCCATCTAATTGACTTGCAAAGGTCGTTCGGCACGTGTAAAACAAGTTGCTGCAGATTGTGTAGGTGGTTTAATCAAACTCTCTTAATTAAAAGTAAATGAGATTTTTCCAACTTCTACGTGGGCCGGCAAAATATAAACTAAACTTTTTATAAAAGCTAATAAACATATTTCAAAAGTACATACGGGTTACTCTAATTCTAAAAGTACTAGTAACTGCTTAACTCTTAAAATATTCCAATACACAGCTTTTTATTTAATTAATATTTTACAATCCGCCCGAGGGGGATAATAAGTAAATGATCTGATATGTAAGTAACTTGATAAGAATAATCCATGGACTATTCCTACTGACATACAGTTTTGACTTTATAAACATATACAATACGTAGACTACTTAAACTACTCAAAACTAATATTAATAACACAAAAACATGGTAAGTGGTTAGAATCAGTTGAGCAGGTCAGATAGCTTAAATTTATTGAGTCAATCTTCATTAGCTTTATTATCAATAAAGGACTCCGTGGGGCTATTTAGATGATTCTGTCTTGATAGGGAGCGCTATGTTTTTTGTATCTTTTCGTTAACTGTTTCGATATCAAGATTTTGGGTTATTGCGTAATTAGATACGTACCACGGCGTGTCAGTTATGGATTTCAGTACTTTCAATTAAAGTATCTTAGTATTTTTATATTTAAATGATTGTATGGCATAATTATGTGCTATAAGACCAGATTGGCCTTACAGTAGTTTTATAAAGTAGAACTTTATTTTCCAGTGACAACTCTGATTGGTGTACATATTTTAGAATTTCAAGTCTAATTATTTTCTTTTTGTCCATATATGATGTTTCCACAACAAATGCCTATCAAAGTAAATGCTAAAGTACCTGGTAGTATCCGCCTGAGGAATCTGCTAATTATTGAATGTGGCTGACGGACAGGTATCGCGTCTTGTAGTGAAGGTTAGATGAACTGACTTGGATTGATCCTAATACACCATTTTTGTAACCATACTTGAAGTTTGTTAAAGTGATCCTAAAGCTGTTTGCTGTATCGTCAGCAAAGGTAGCTCTCAGCGTATTCTTTGAAACTGGCAAGTCTGGGGTCTATAGGAGATATATGGGGCTAAATAGACTCTCTTGGGGGACGTCAGAATGTATTAGATATAACAACGTAGTGTAATCTCCGTATCTCACCTTAAAATTTTTGTTGTTGAGATATATATGACTTGATGGTTTGGTATAATTGCGGTGGAGGTTTAATCTTAAGTTTGTAGAGCAGTCCGGCGTACCAAATTTGATCGAACGCTTTTGCTATACTCAAAAATATTGCGGAAAAACGTTTGGTTGTCGAAATCTTTGTTGATCTTTTTCTGTGACACGGTTTACTTGTGCAGGAGTCGAATGTTGTTTACGGAAGCCAAATTGTTAATTAGGTATCAAGTTACGTCCTGAAACGCGTTAATAGAATTTTTTCAAAAATTTTCGACCGTATCTGTAAGTATTGATGTACTTCGTTTCCTTGCTAACGGGAAATCTCGGTATCAAATGGTTGAAAGATTTCGATTAGCTGTTTTGCAAAAACAAGGGTAGGTTCTTGAATAATTTCTCGTACAGTTATTATATTTTATAGTCAAAATGTGTTTTGGGGTTGTTTAAATTTTTGTAGCTCTTTAAAATAAATGATCTGTGTTAGCAATTGGCAAGAAGTTTTTTAGGTAATTCTGAACTGATTGGTTTTTAATATCCAGTAGGATTTTGAGCCGAGTGGTTACTTGATTGAGTCTATATTTGATATTTGGGATTTTTAAAATGTACTAACTACGGAATCATTGTATTTATTTTTTTTGGGGGGGGGGGAGGTTGTATTGAATTAAAAACCGCCAGAGTGGTCTAAGCGGTTGAGGCACGGGCTGCGATGTGGACGGATCCAGGTCCATTCCCGGAGCTCTCTGATGCCTAGCGAGTGGCCAACTCAGTCACTAAAAATAATTGAGTACCTGCGTTCACTTCGAACAAGGGGTAATAATGGCGTCGTCTAAGGCGCGATGCTTGCCAGATTTCCCCGCACCAGAGATAGTACGCGACGACCGGGCAGACAGAGCGAACATATGAGAGCCTTAATCTCTCACGCGGGGCGTTAGAGCCCTACCATTACCATTAAACTAAAACTTTTGTTTTCGATAGTGCCTCATTATCATACTTTATATGCAATCTCTTTATAATCTTTCTTGCTATAATGTTTTCCTAAAGTACCAAATATATGATTAGTATAATATGCTGCGTTGTGCAATTATTTAATTAATATTGAATTGTATCTAGTATAATTCAAAATTTCATACAGCATTTGGAAAGATTGCAAATCCGATTGCACGTTAGAAATATTGTTACACCCAGCAATACTTTAAGCAACGAAATTAAAGTGAATTGTCCGGTCTACGTGTGCAAACTTTAATTTCCCACATTGCGTTCAATATGATAATAACTTTTGACTTATTATTAAAATTTTTAAATAATGTTTTCCTCTATAATTATTTATTTTGTTTATAATGCAAGCATGTCCTTTGGTACAATATCAAATTTTATATTGGACTGCAATCAATAGATTTAATTATATTTATTTAAATAAAAAAAGTAATTTATTATTTAACATCAAAATTCTATAGCTTTAATTATATTCCCTCATGTCCATTTTTTAAATATAATTAATTTATTTCCAAACTAGTAAAAGGTTTATCCCAAAGATGGACAACCCAAACTAAATATTTGATTCAGAATTTCGCTGACAGTTGGAGAAAAAATGAGCCAATAATTGTTCTATCTAAACATTCATTCGACTATATTCGGTTTTACATAAATTAAAGTTGTGTCGCATGCGCTTACTAACGGCAAGAATTGGTCACGTAGTGCATAGAACACGAACAGATGACGCAAACTGTCTAATTACTCTATGATAATTTATGTTTTGACCTATAGTAGGTCAGTAGTGACCTAAATAAAATATTTAAAACCTTTATGCGAGGCTTGGCAACAAACCGCTTTGAATGAGGTATTGACTTTTGAAATCGGTTAATAACTGTAGGAGGAGTTTCAATGTTAATTACAAACATACATAGATACATTTTTGTAGATTTATAGAGTAGATGCGAATTCTCTCATCATATTCAGAACTGACTCTAAATTGTAAACATTTTTTAATCTTGTAGAGATTTAAACATAGGACTTATTTATATAAGTTTAACTCTCATATAAAAGGAACTTTCATACCAATTAAAATTAAAATCTTTCGGGTACAAGTTATTTCAAAAATAGTAAGCGTTTTATACAACAATTTGCAAATATTAGAAATCCGATTATTCCCTAGAAATATTATTGGTGTTTCCAGTAATTTATAATTTATTTGTAAATATATCGATAACTCGAAACGTGATATAAAATCAATCGATGACTCAGCGATACAAAAAGATTCCAATGATATGCAAGGTTTTGTTATTCTGAAATGAAGAGGTTCAAAATTATGTATCACATCAGGTTTTTCCACAAATCACAAAAAATGTGAACATTTAAAAAAACGCATTTTTTTAATCGCATTGATATATGGCAATGTTTATAACGTACGAAAATTTTCTCTGGGTGGACAGAATTAATGTATAAGGTATAGATAAATATAAATACATATTTAAAAGCAAACATAACTAACATTTACCACTGGGTTTCCCTTGAAACTTCCTCTTCTTGGATTGTCTTCGGTGTTCGTCCGTACCGTCTCTTTTCAACATCCAACGATAGTCGGGTATCATATATACAGTCCGCTTTTCGTATTATCTCTTTTCCATCACTTTAATATCCTGATGGAAGCGCTCGCTATGTTTTTCCGTAAAGTCAGCAAGATTGCCAGGAAAGTAATTTAGATGAGCATGAAGAAAGTGAACTTTGACGCTTATGTTACAACCAAGCATTTTATAGAAGTTCAACATTTCCTCAACTAAATTGGTGTAAGTTGTGTTCGCCAAGAAGTTTTGTACCGCATTTCTGAATGCAGTCAATACTCGGAATTTACCCTCACTCATAGTTTTCTCGAATATGTTGTTCTACATTAATTTTCGTATTTGTGGGACTACAAAAATAAATGCCAGCTGTAATTTTTTCAGATGTGATTGATGAAACTTGACACCAAGATACTGAAAGGATCTACTGTCCTTGCTTAAAGCTGTCACGAATTGCTTTGTTAAGCCAAGTTTGACATGTATTTTCGAAAAATCGACCAGTGGAAGTGAAACAATGTTTTTTTCGCTAGATGTGAATGTACTGTTGATTGGCCACTGCTTAGGAACCCAATATTTTGTTCTAGCTCTAGAGTCCCATTCACAAAAAAACAAGAAAATTCATTTTTTTTTAATTTTTACATCTTTGTGATTTGTGAAAACCTTACGCGATACGAAATTTTGAACCTCATTTTTGGAATCTGCGGAAAAAATCAACTCCGACACACCTCTTCATTTGAAAACAAAAGGAAAACATTGCAAAATTGCAAATTAGTGTGTGAAGAGTATGACTCTTGCTATGTTTTTGTCCACCTCAAATGTGGTAACATTTCACTTACCAAAGCAGATGTGTTAATCCTTAGGAAATACTGGCTACAATTTTTTTGTTTGTGTTGTGACATAGGCTTGCAAGAACTGCCGTCGATGAAGAAAATACTTCTTCATATGCAATAAGAACTTAAATATCTTTGCAAATCGCTTCACTCAATCGATAACTTGGGCGCTTTGAAAATCCCACCAAGATTTAAATCTTTCCTCTGCTCGACCCTGGATGATGTTATAAGGTTTCTTCTAAATCGGTAACATTTACCTTCTAATATCTATAAAATTTGTACATCTATAGAACATATTTATCTCAATAATCTAAAAATAAAAAAAGCGTAATGTTTCAAAGACTGTTAATATTTAACCCCCAAAAAAACATTAAAAACTTTTTTTCTCCTTATAGTGCATCTCTTAACAAAGATTTGCGACCATCAAACTTAATCTTAACTTTCGATTCTGGTGTTCGAAATAGGGATCTTGTGCTTTCCCCAAACCAAACTCGTATATTTTTGAGCCAGGATTTTCTCCTTCTTCCAGCAATTTTTTTGCACTGTACCTTCCCCTGGATAATTAGTTGTAATAGTTAGTACGCATCACATGTGCTAAGTATTTTATTTTTGTTCTTTGATCACGTTAATTTTTTTGTAGCGCAGTCTCGTTTCTTATTCTTTGAACCCAAGATATTCTCAGTATTCTCTTGTAAATTCACATTTCAAATGCTTCTATCCTTTCAGTTGCTGCTTCGGTGAGCGTCCATGCTTCTACTCCGCATAAGAGAAAGGGCAGTACATAACATCGTACAATCCGCATGCGTAGTTGTAGGTTTAGGTCTCGGCAGCAGATGAGTTTTTTAATTTTTATAAACGATGCTCTTGCTTGTTCTATTCGACTTCCAATTTCAATTCTGTGATCTCATTTTTCATTTAAATTGCAGCTCAGATATTTGTGTTTTTCAACTTGTTTTAACCGGCTTCCATCTACCACAATATTAGTTTGTCCATTTCTACTTTTGCAGATCACTATTATTTTAGTTTCTTTTTATTTATATTTAGGCCATATTTGTTACTGAAGTAATTAAAAACTAGTTTTTTTATATATTACCAAGATAAGATTTAACTCATTGATATTGCAGAATCAAATCTTTGTCATTTTAGATGTGTTAAAAAATTAGGGTTTACTAAGAATATTTTCTGATCTGACAGATCTGACCACACTGGTAAAGAAAGAGTGGCGTGAGAGTTGATTACCGTGAAATTTCTGTACGGAGCAATATGGCTCTTAGGTCTTGATGACGACACTGTTAAACAATGTGTATTGAAAATATTAGGTCTTTACTTGTCTAACTGCAACATTTAATTTTTTTTTATTAAAAAATATAGACCACATTTCAAGAATTGTGATAGGACACACGAAGACATTTATATCAAACAATTCTTTCTGGAGATTTCTTTCCTTGTGGAATTACTTTAGAAATGATAAGACGTAAATACTAAAAGTT
Source organism: Sinelater perroti (assembly GCA_036346155.1). Taxonomy (NCBI): domain Eukaryota; kingdom Metazoa; phylum Arthropoda; class Insecta; order Coleoptera; family Elateridae; genus Sinelater; species Sinelater perroti. Next base: position 5,553,363 of record JARFIY010000099.1, read on the forward strand.
TCTGATCCTACCATATTCTAGGGTTGATAAGCGTAAAACTATAGGGTAATTCTTCAATGTGATTTTCATGTATTTTATCACATTTAATACTATGCTTTAGAACAGCCTTTTGCATTTCGTAATCGTTATTGAATTTTTAAAAAAATTGTCTTCAATTTTGAAAAATGTATTGTAGTCTCTAAGAACTGAGTTGTAGGGTGAGTGGAACAACTTTCCAAAACCACAAACTTTTGCAGCAATTTGGACAATTGTAGGCTTATGGACATGAGCGATATTGTGCAGGACAGTTTGACAAAACTGGCATAATACTCTCCGTTTATTGTGATTTCTTTACTTAAATTAACTAGTCACATTTCCTCTAAATTTATAAAGACTGTTGCCATGCGCTTTTTTGTCAACTGAGCACATTTGCTTTCTTTGGTCGTTTTGGTCCAGTCTACGCCATTCCATTGACTCTCTTTTTGTTAGGAGATCATAATACAAGGTCATAGTTTTATCCCCTGTAACAGTAAATTGAAGAAGTTTTTCTTTGTTGCAATAGATGCTTAAAAAGAATTCACAAGTCGCACGTTTCTGTTTTTGAACCGCAAACAAAAAGTCAGGGTAGCCGTCTGGGACTAACCTTATTTATATGAAAGCGCTTATAGAGAAGTAAAAAGCTCTAAATTTGTTGAAAATCCTTTCACTTTTAAACATCTATCTTGCAGCAGTTCACGCTTAACTAGGGTGACGTTTTAGTCTGTAAGCGTTCAACTGATCGACGTGTACATGATTCGTCTTCGATGTTTTCTCGGTACAAACAAAATTGTTTTGTCTATTCTTTTATAGTGGAACATAAGTTAAAAATTTACTCTACATACCATCTAAATTTTGTTTAATATCACTGAGACTAAGAGCTTCTTCAGTGAGCCGTAAGCTTGGTACTCTAGTGACTGAGACAAGTCCATTGATAAAACTTTTACGAACGTTTGACCAAAGATAGCGCTATCTGACTCTATAACTACTTTGTATTTATTATTACCGAAATAGTCAGGACTTAAACTTTTGCGCTTACCTTGTAATATGAATGTCAGTCTTATTTAAATTAAACTAGCAGAATGTGCGAGCATCGTAAATGACAATAAAAATTAGTTTTTATTACTTACTTACTTACTTAATCCTTATGCCTTTTTACCGTTAGGTGTAAGGCAGGTGGGGGAAGAGTTTGTTATGTTGCTGTATATTTTTCTTTCCATAGTTTTCTGTCCTGGGCTACTTGTTTTATACCTTCCCAGTTTATTCCCTTGTTTGCTGCTGTCTTTCTTATTCCTTCTTCCCAGGTTTTCCTTATCCTTCTTTGATTTTTACCGGCACTCGCGATTCATACACTCTTTTCACTAATCTGTTTTTTGGCATGACCAAACCACTTTAGTTGTCCTTCTTCTATTTTTTCCATTATAGGTTTTATCTTTAAGTCTTGCTTGTACGTTTCATTTCGGATTTTATCTCTTTTCGTTTTATTTTGTATCCTTCTTAGGAACCGCATCTCCATTGCATTTAGTCTTATTTTATGTTTTTCTGTCAAAGACCACGATTCACTACTATACATTATTGACGGTCTCACCACTTTTTTCACTACTTCTGTTTTTATTTTTCTTGGTACTTTTTTCTTTTCTAAAAAGTTCGTCGAGTATTGTAGATTCTCCCTGTTTTCTCCATTCTATCATTAATTTCCTTATTTATTTTGCCGTTGTTCTCGATTATTGATCCTAGATATCTAAAACTTTCTACCTGTTCAATTTGTTTTTCTTGTATTTTTATTTTGTGTGTTATATTCTCTCTTGCCACTACCATACTTTTAGTTTTCGCTATGTTTGTTTTCATGTTTATTTTCCGTAGCTCTGTTTCGCACACCTCTAGGTTGTATTGTAGATTCTCTTCTGTATCGGCTATTATCGTCATGTCGTCCGCGAACATCAGTTCGTTTATTTCTGTTTGTTCCATTTGCCAGTATCCCAATTTTATCTTCTTCATCTTTTTCTTTACATTTTTCATCGCCTCGTCTAGCACTATTGAGAATAGCAAGGGGCTCAGCAAGCATCCTTGCTTTACTCCTATTTTTGTTACAAACTCTCGTGACTCTTCATTGTTAGTCCTTACTACGTTTTTATTACTTCTGTACATTGCTTTTACTATTTCTATCGTTCTTTCCTCTATTCCTCTTTTTTCTAGTGCTTTCCATATTTGTTCTCTTTGTATTCTGCCAAAAGCTTTTTCTAAATCTATAAAGCACATATGTATTTCCCTTCCTTTTTTAATACATTTTTCGCTGATTTGTCTAATGATGAATATTAAATCTTATGTGCTTCTCCCCTTCCTAAAACCACATTGAGTCTCTTCTATTGTATTTTCTATTCTGTCTCTTATTCTTTTCTCAATTATTCTGGTCAGTATTTTCGCAGGATCACTTATTAACGTAATTCCTCTATAATTACCACATTCTCTTTTGTCACCTTTCTTATGTATGAGGAGTATGATTCCTATATTCCAATCCTTTGGTATTATCATTGTTTTCATTATTTAATTTAGCAATTCTGTAAATTTAGTTGTTCCTTCATTTCCCATAAACTTTATCATTTCCTGTGTTATTTTGTTTCTTCCTGCTGCTTTTCCTAACTTAATTTTCTTTATGGCCTCCCAAACTTCTTTCTCTTGTATTTCTTCGATTTCCTCTCTTTCGTCTAGTTCTTTCTTTTCATCTGTTGTATTTTTTTCTGCTTTTGTTAGTTCCTCGAAATGTTCTTTCCATCTTTCCATTATTTGATCTTCTTCTGTTATTATTTTTCCGTCCTTTCCCTTTATGTTCATCATATTGTATTCCTTTTTCTTCCTAAGTTGTTTTAAGGTTTCGTAAAATAATTTTTGGTCATCTTTTCTCCAAATTTTATCCATGATTCTTCTTTTGATTTTCTCACAGCCGCTTTCGCTTCTGTTCTTGTTTCTTTATAATTTTCGTAGTCGTCTGTTTTTTTTTGTACTTAAGTATCTCTTCCATACTTGCTTTTCTCTTTGATCTTTGCTTTTATATCTTCCTTCCTCCATGCTGTTTTCTTCATATTTTTATTAGCTATTTTCTTTGTCCCGGAACTCTCTTTCGCAGCGTTTAGTATGGTATCTTTAAATCTTTCCCGCTTTTCTTCTACCCCTTCTGTATTATCTTTTACTCTAAATTTTTTGGTTAGAATTTTCTTATATCTTTTTTGGTTTTCTGTTTCTTTTAGTTTATATGTTTTTATAGTTTCCACTGATTTCTTTCTCCTCTTATCTTCTTTTTCTTCTTTTTTATTCTTTAGGTCCATCTTTACCAAGTAGTGGTCGCTTCCTATCTCTGCTTGTCTTGTTACTTTGACGTCTTGTACCTTTTCCCATTTTGGTTTACTTATTAAGAAATAGTTAATAATTGTCTTCTCGTGTTTGCAATCACTAAATTGTTTTCTATGCTGATTTCTATGATTCTGTCCCCGTTATTATTTCTGGTCGTTTCTCCTTCTTTCCCTAAGTACTTTTCTATACCTGTATTCTGTTTTCCTACTCGTCCATTTAAGTCTCCCATAACAATTACATTTTCTCCTCCATTATCTATTTCTCTTTGTACTTCCTCAAAGAACTTATCTTTATCTTCTTTTCTGGCATCTTCGTTTTCTCCGTATGCTATTATCACACTCCATATTTCTTCTCCTATTAGCTTTATTTCTAATCTTGAAATCCGTTCATTTATGTATTCTTCCTTTATAATGTCTTTTAATATGTCTGGATTTATTATTAATCCTACCCCACATCTTGCTCCTTCCGTTTCCTTCAGTCCTGACCAAAATAGCCAGTATCCTTTATGGATTCGTTTCACACCTTTTCCTTTTTTCTTGGTTTCTGTTACTCCTAGGATTTTCACTTGATGTTCTATCATTTCTTCTACTAAATATTCGTCTTTGTCTTTAATGCTCCTCACATTCCATGTTCCTATTCTCAACCTTTCCTGTTGCATTTTGATTACTTTTCTCTTATACTTTTCTTTCTCTTTACTTTTGTCTATTCCTATGCTCTTCATTTTGTTGTTCATCTTATATTGTTTATCATCGTCCATGTCCATCGTATATTTCGTTATAAGTTTGGCCTGGTTCTTTTTTGTTATCAGATTTTTTATTTTTCTATAACTCCTTTTTCCTCATCATCCCAGACGAATTCCACTCCTTCTATGATGATTTTCTTATAACCAATTTTCGTTCTTTTACCTTTACTTCTCTCTTCATTTGCAATTTTTTTTTATTTCGGCCTGTATTCCTCTCTCTTTTGGAGTCATATCATTATCTATGTATACAGTGGATCCTCCCAGTTTATATTTGTTTTTCATGACCTTCTGTTTATTATCCCAGTATTTCATTTCAACCCGACTTGTAATTGTACCTTTATTTCCTTGCAGTGTTACTACATTCTTTACTTCTACTTCTACTCCCAATTTTTCTGCGAGGAATTGTTTTGTTTCCTCTTCTTTTCGATCTTCTACTAATTTTACACCCTTGATTATTAACCTACACTTTCGTTTTTCTTTTTTTATTATTTCAAACTTATCTTCCAGTTGTTCGATTCTTTCTTGGAGTTGTTTTTCCTCTGATTTCCATTTTAGCTCCCGTTTTGCCATTTCCTTTCGTAGTTTCTGATTTTCTTCTGAACTTTTCTTAATTTTATCTCTCATAATTTTAATCATGTCTTTAATTTCCTTTAAATCTCCCATTTTTCTTTCACTTACTGCTATTTTTTCTGTTTTTAGTGTTGATGATCTAATTACTATTTTGCTTTTTTTAAAGATCTCTTCTTTTTCTTCGCTGCTGTTTAGTTCTCTATCTCTCTTAGATCCTGAACTCATTTATAATCCCTTTTTTGTCAATATTTTATCTGAATGTAGATTTTTGTGCGTTTGGTAAATAAACTTTCCGTATCGTCCGGGTCGCGTTATCTCCCGTCTGCCGGCCGTGCAAGACAGGGAACGTTTGGCCTTCGGATTAAAAGCTCTCTTCGTTTGTATTCTTGATTGTTCCTATTTACACTTACCCTATAAGCGCTCCTTATTTATGATTAACTACTCACTGTTATTAAATTCACGAAAAAGTCGGTGTGACAAAGCCCGTATTCGAGTATCTTATCGCCACCAGCCCATTTCGCGTCTATCTGCTTTCGCTCCCCAACTCAACTCTAGTTTTTCTTAATTATATAAATATTTAAGAAAACCACCTATAGATAAAATCTAGATTTTCTCAAATCGTCCTTCAGGATCAGCTGCCCAAAGGCAGCTCGGATTGGTTGCTAGTGTCCGTGCAGAATTTATTAGAGCAAGCCTGGGTTCGATCGCGATTGCCGCAAATCCCCTGGTACGGAGGCAGCAGCCTTCCCCAAGCTGACCCCGCTTGAACCACCGCCGGCAGCGGCGATGGCAGCTCCGGAACGAGTCGCTCGGTCTTCCTATGTGTCGTTGGCCTTATTGCCGGCTTTGTTCCTTGTATACCCATTACGCAAGCTAGTAAATATAATGATGCAGGTAATCGAGCAGATAAGGAAATGGAAACGCGGGGCGCTGCCGGGCGACGCCGCGATAAAGGAAAATTAGTTTTTCCGGGAAGCCGGCTATTTCGTGCCCAGCTGGGCCGGCATGTCATTTGCAGGAGGGTTTTGACCCATGGAGCGGAAAATGGAAATGCTGTTGTATAAAATTACATGGCTGTCAGGGCAGTTTTGTATCGGAATATCATTCGGTTCCAGAAAATTCATTTTTATATATACTGCAGCAATTACGTTCCAACTATTCCGGTTTGCGGATCGCAACTGTTAGAATGCTGAGTTTTTAAATTTTTCTTACATTGTGTAGCAAAATTTCTTGTCATGTAATCTTGCGATAAATCAGATTAAATAGGACGAGTATGTTTACGCTTCTCAAAATAAAAAAATATATATGTAAAAACCTTTTGTAGTAGCTTATTTTCATTCAAAACTCTCTAGCAATTTATACTAGACAAAACCCACAACGGAAAAAATTTTGTCAAGCTTTCTCAATACACGCGGGGCGGCAAAATTTTCTAACTTTTTATTTGTTGTATAATCTTCGAATAAAACGGAATAAATAAACAAAAAAATTAAAGTTTTAGTGTTTTAGTTTTTTAAATTATAAGTGAAAATTCATATTCGACAAATGCCTGCCGTTTTTTTGAATGCAAGCATATGCTCTTCTAACCACATTAAAAAAACACTTATTATTTCTGGAAATCTCTTGGTTGGTGTTCTTTTTTAGAGCCTCGATGGTTTGGGAAGTATTAACAAAACTCTGTCATTGAGAAAGCCCCAAAGAAAAAAACTGGAGTCGTCAAGTTCGGTGAATGAGGTAGTACTCAAATCACTGTTCTTCGAGATAAGGCAATTAGAAAAATTCTGCCTTAGAAGTTTTATTGTGGCTCTAACGGTGTGAGCCGTGACACTATCTTACTGGGACCATTAGTTGTGGTTATCACGTAACTGTGGTAAGAAAAACTTCTTCATCATTGCCCTATAGCGTTCGCCATTAATCGTCTCAACAGCACCCTGTTCATTCTCGAAAAACATGGCAGAATAATGCGGTCACTTTATGGTATACCAAACCGATATATGGGCTGCATCTAATGTTAAAGTTTACCTTACCAAAACTCACAATTCTATTTATTAACAATTCGATGTAAGTAAAAATGTGTAGATTTATTTTCACTTTTACATAAATTTGACATTGTCATACGAGGACTATTTTTTTAAGGTCCGATTGGTCGGTAAAGGAAAGCTTCGGGGAAAATTCGCTAGGTCTGTGCGCAGACGTCTTGCGCTCTGTCTGTATTCACGATTGTCATTTCTGAGTATGTAGGGAGCACATAAACATGCTTCGAAAAATAGAGCCTCCCGCCAAATGTGAATTGCGTTCAGTCATTCGATTTCTGCATGTTGAAGGAAGCAATGCAGCTGAAATTCATAGACGAATGAGTAAAGTGTCATGAGCGACAGCAAAGTGCGGAAATGGTGCAGGAACTTTGATGCTGGACGCACAGATCTTCATGATGCAGGCGACCAGGGAAGGAAGCCAGTGTCAACCGATGATCTTGTTCAGCGCGTGGATCAGGCAATTCGCGGAAATCGTCGGTTCACAATTTCTGGGTTGAGTGATTTGTTTCCGGAAATTTCACGGTCAGCTAGCTCTCTATAGCATTGTGAGTGAACGATTCGAGTACCGCAAACTCTGCGCGAGATGGGTTCCCAAGATGCTGTCTGACCATCACAAAACCCTCCTGCGCTACCATTATGACGGAGATGAGTTTTTGGACAAAATTGTCACAGGAGATGAGACATGGGTCCATTACGAAACTGAAGAAACGAAAGAGCAATCCAAACAGTGGATGCATTCACACTCCCCGAGTCGTAAACCAGTGAAGTTCTCCACAAAAAGTGTATGGCTACAGTGTTTTGGGACAGCAAGACTCTTTAACATCTTCGAAAGGCAATTTAGAACAAGGAAAGAGGAATGTTGTCCTTCTTCATGACAATGCACGGCCGCACACTACAGTTGCAACAACAATCGTCTTGCAGAGTTTTGGATGGGAAGTTTTTGATCGCCCACCATACAATCCTGACTTGGCTCCCTCAGATTTTCATCTCTTTCCACAAGAAACGCTGCCTAGGAGGACAAACTTTCGCCACAGATAACGAGCTGCAGACCAGCGTCCAGAATTGGCTGAGAACACAGGCGGCTGCTTTCTATGATGAAAGTTGTGGAAAATTGGTACCATGCTACGACAAATGTATGAATCGGAACGGCGATTACGTCGAAAAGTAGCTTAATGTTGTATCACATTGTTCCATATAAAATTTTCTTGATTCTGGCTGTGATTTTCATTTAGCGACCAATGGGACCTTGAAAAAAAGTAACCCTCATATTAAGATTGGAAAACGTGTTTATTGGTCTTTAGGTTAAAACTAAATTTTGTATAAAAAAAGACATAGAGCTTGCACCAAACTTTGTTGTAATTCACGCAGAAAAATGAATAAATTAAGCAGATAGTTTTCTGATGGATCTTAGAGATACACAATACTTTGCAGTACACATTCAATATTATGCGTTGATGTAGCACTGCGTAACTTTCCTGTGCCTCTGCATCATTAACATTTCCTCTTTTATTAAACTTATAAACTATTGTTGTAACGGTGTTCGTATAGAGTGCTTTGCACATAAAATTATCTATAAGCTCTGACCGTTGGTTTTCAAAATATATCACTGTTTCAGGCTGGACAATAGAGTATCTACCAATTAGTTTGAAGACTTTCGAACAAAAAATAATATTTGTATACTCATAATGTTTTATATATACTTGAGAGCAAAAGTCAAATCAATAACATGCATTCCGATAGTTCCGAAAGTTCAGTGTACTGTTTGAAAACTTAAAAACTGTGATTGCAAGTGATACCACTTTGATTAGAATCGGACCTGTTCTGATAAAGTTATGGACCTAAGAATATGTGTAACACAAAAGAGTTAAAAGGGAAAAGGTGATTATAAAAGAAAAAATTAAATCCTCAGTTGAAATTAATTTAATGATTTTTTAAATACATAGTATTGCCATCTCTAATTCTAATTACATTTTCCAAGCTATTATGCGTAGATCGGATGACTTTTCCTATGTTGTCTTAGGGGATTGCTTTCCACTCTTCAATCAACGCCGCTCTCAGTTCCATCACGCTCCCTGCTGCAAGATTTCTGGCCCCGACTCTTCGCTTAAGCTTATCCCAAGCATGCTCAAATGGATTCAAGTCTGGGCTACATTTTAAGTATGTCTACGTCAGCCAGATAGGTAGTGGTCTATCGCGTGGTGTGACATCGCGCATTGTCGTGAATTAGCATAAAATCCTCACCAACAAATCCGCTAATGGAACTGTTCCTCCAGAATGTTCCTGATGTAGCGGTCCGCTGTTAAACTTCCTCCGGGTCCACTACTTGAAAACCAACTCACTTTTACGTGCAAGAAAATTCCCAACCAGAGCATTCAAGAACTACCTCCATATGCGACAGTTTTTTTAAATACGGCAATGACCAAATCGCTCCCCTGGCCTTCTATAGACTTGACGTCTGTGAATAATATAATAATATTTAATAAATGAGATGTTTGCGAGAAAATTCCAGTCGTCTTTGCTTTTGGACTTCAGTCAACTTGGGACCCGTAGTTGCCTTTTTGGGTCATGTTGGCTGCTTTCAGTCTTCTCTCACTGTCCAAGCATTGGCGACCACACCTCTGATTGCACTCAGCTCTTACTTGGGGTTAACGTCAGTCATATGTCAATTTTTGAGGAATATTTAGACTCCATTGTTACGTGTCTATGGCCACCTTCTTGCCGAAGGACGTAGCCGCCGGTTTTCTGGTACCGGCGCCACACTCTTGACGTAGCTGATTAATTCAGATTTAGTCGATTTACCACGGCCCTCTGATCGAGACTCTCTCTCAACTCTCAAATGCAACACTGTCTGGGCTGCTTGGCGGCTGTGGTATCTATTTTCTTGCAAATCACTCGAGCACTTACGTCACTTTATTACTTGCGTAAACTTCGGATAAGTGACCGAGATGAATTACCGGATTGCAAGCGTACTTTAGGTAAATCACAGTCGTCACGCAAGGTTCCTAAAACCCCGATTGTAATGCATATTTTTTTGAATGTGTTATCCGATTAATGCAATAGTAACGATTTTTTAAAGCTCATAATAAAGTTACTCTTTGCACGTTAATGTTTTTATTTTAATTTTTCTTAGATTGAAACAGGAGACGAAAATGCGCATTCAGCTAGTGAGTCGATTGTTTTGCTCTCAAGTCTATATATAATTATTATAAATTAAAAATTTTATTATAAAAAGTTATTTGGAAATATTCGTAAAGGAAGACTTACTTGTTCTTTTGAAATATTTGCTGAAGTATGAAGTGAAAAGGGTTTAATGTTTTAGCAACACTAATTAAAAGAACAATCCAGTCTCTAAATACAGGACGTATCAAAAAATACTCACATTTTAAATTACAATAGATGCCAAAAATCTGGAAATTTTCTAATTTGAAAAATATCAAGCACTGATTTTACTCTTAATTATTGAATGGTTATCGTTTAACATTTTCTGAGCTGTAATCGTATCCTAAGGTAGAAGATTGGATTTTAGTAAAAAAAAAACTGTTAATAGCGCAACACAGATAGAGCAGATAATCTTCGAATAGTGGATTCGAGCTATGTAGCTTTGTTACAAAAACAAATCACTATTTAGAAAATTTTAAAAAAAATAAATAGTTCGTTAGATAGAAAAGAAGGAAAAGGGAAAAATAAGAGAAACCAAAGAAAATAGTTGGAACACCTATCGAATTGCAATAGTCCGATGAAAAATTAGATCTCGACATTTTGACAAATATGTCGTTTTAAATACAATAAATAAAATACAAAAAAATATTTAAATTAAAATATTGGTGGGTAAAAGTAATCCCAGAAAAAGCAATAAAAAAAACTTAAATGCTCAAAATAAAATATTGAAATCAAAGAAAAAAAGTAACGTAAAAAAACATTGGGGTAACGGGTATGAAAATATACACGTATAATGGAGAATAACTAAAGCTAAGAATAACAAATTTGAGATGTACCAATAAAATCGATAATTAAATTAGTCTATAAAAATAGGCGATAAAACAGTTTAGTTTGCATTGAAAATGAAAATGATAAATTAAGTCATGAAGAATGAAAGTAAATTAGGAAATTCAAATAAATCATATATCTTGTAAAAGCGATGTGTTGGTTCGTCAGACTTGCTCGGCCGTGTGAAAAGCATTGGTTGCCAGAGTGACGCGTTCGGGGCCACGCAGAAATACACGAACGATCATCGTATTTTTAAAGCACACTGCAATTTTAAAAGCTCAAAAAAAAAATTAAATTATCTATATTTTACTGTTTTCATTTTTCTTTTCTTTTTTGCAAATAAGCATTCTTTGGTACGGAAACAGCTGAGCACCAAAGAAATTACATGAGAAAATGAATAAGTTAGCAGACTGCGGATGAAAGGGCAGTAGTAAATGAAGCGGGGCGACGCATATGTGCCGAAAGAACTCTGGAGGAAGTTGAAGTAGAAAACCAAGCAAGGCGACTGCGACGTTCTCAAAGAACACCCCGAAGAAATAGCTGCAGAGAACGAAGCAAGGCGACAGCAAAGTATACGAAGAAATAGCAGCAACAAACCAAGCAAGGCGACACTGCGACGTTCTCAAAGAACATCGGAAGAAATAGCTGCAGAATAGTAACGATTGCTACAGAAAGTTCGTAATACCTCTATAGCAGCCAAGCATAGTACAACAGATATATTAATCAAGATCATTAACCATTAGGAATAAAATAAAAATTAAACAACAACCAGCATGCTAAAAAAATGACAAATAAAGTTGAAAAATAGAGACATAAATTTAGATTCGGCTTTGAAAATGAATATAAATATCAATGGTAAAACCAAGCAACCGGGAAAGAAAATAAAGAAAAAATTTTTTTAAATACTGCAATTACAATGGGAACCTGCAAGAGCATGCAAACATATTACACACATAATAAAAAATATAGTATACAAATTGTTGCAGTCCAATAAACCATAAAGAAATAGACGTTGCAAATATTGGACAACACGCATGCTTTAAAAGCGGGGAAGCTAGTAGAGTTTAAAGCTATTTTAGAGAGATTATGTTATATAATAATAAAGGGAACATTCAAAAAAATAAATGTGCACGAACCCTTAGAAGATAAAGATACAGAAATAAAACAGCTTTTTATGAACAAATACAGGACACCATTAATAGTATACTTAAATATGGCATAAAACTTATTTTGGGAGGCTTTAACACAAAGGTAAGAAGAAACGAGGTTTACAAGAAGAAAACGGGAGGAAAAATTAAATATGGTGTTACTTGAGGAAACGGGAAAAAAGTTATAGAATTTGCTATTGAATATGGTTTTCGAATAATGGGCATATATTTCAATCTTAAGGATATATACAAAAACACACAAAGAATCAAATTGACTACACATTAATAAAAAGTAAGCAGACAAGACCAGTAAAAAAATACTAGAAATTATATAAAGTGCAGATATTAGTTTTGACCATTTCCTCTTGTTAATGAAAATAAAACAAGATCTACCCAATAAACAAAAAAGAAATAATTAAGGTATAACGTAGAAAAACTAAAGAAGGAAAATTCTGTTTAAAGCAGAACCAAAAAGTTACGAAAAGAAAATGAAACAGATAGCGTGGAACAAAAATAAGTACATATTGGAAGAGTATTAATAGAAGCAGCAGATAAAATATTGCAACAGAACGCAAACAACTGTTTGATCAAGATTGTTGGAAGAGACTGGAAGATAAAAATAAAGCAAAATGAAAATCATAAAAGAATAGTTCAAAATCAAATAAAACAACTTATAAACAACTGAGAAAAATGCAAAGAAATTATGTAAAATTAAAAAAGATAGTGGTGGGAAAAGAAACTTGAAAATATAGAAAATCATTTGATTATTAATAATATTACAAGATTCTATGAAGAGGTTAAAAATAATAAAATAGTAAAAAGAAAGAATGCAATTTATTGTAGAGGAAACAAAGGATACTACTGGTGGCTTATCTGGAAAGGTAAATAAATCAATTGAATACTACTGAACAACAATATCTAAACCATTCGGGAAGCTTTAGAGAGGAAGATTTAGACCAAACTTTTAAAAATTTAGTCAATTTTGAAATAACAAAGTTAAAGAAGATTAAAAAATAATAAAGAAGGTGGTGTTGTCCGTTTTGAGGGGAGGTATCTCTTGTGGAGCTTTTAGAATTTTCTTCGCAGTTTTCTACATCCTTGGGTCTCCGGGGCCGATTGCAGCGATGTAGGTGCGGTAGGATTAAATTCTGTATTCGTCTAGTTCACTCTTTAGTGGATGGATTAGATTATTCAATTGTCTCTTGACTTCTGAATTTTTAGAACGTTGCCAAAGTCTCCTAGTTTGGCTTCGTTGCTTGATTAGGTTTATTATGTATTGAGGAGGGAGATTGTAATCGGGTTTGGGACGTCCTGGTTTGGTGTGGAGGCCGTTCTGGCAGCGTCGACGTCGTCCTTGTAATTTCCATGACTGCAGTGTCAATATCCTCTTGATTAGAAAGGGGTTGTATCTTGTTAAGGCTGTGATCCAATGATGCTTGAAAGAGATCCCATGTTATTGGTCCATTGGTTAATCGTGCGGGCGGAGGGTTGGGTTTAGGAGAACTGTCAAAGGAGATGAGTACGGGCAGGTGATCGGAATTTAGCTCGGGGATTACTGTTTGTATAATAGGTTTGGTAAAATTTTTTTGAAGAATGATATCCAGTATGTCTGGTTGATGGTCGGATCTGTACGGGTAGTAGGTGTATTCATCTGGAGTTAATACTTGTACTCCGTAGGTTGTTGAGTATTGTTCTAGTAAAATGCCAGCTGGGTTGGTTGCTCGGCAACCCTAATTTACAAGTTTGCTGTTTAGGCCGCCTATCATCAGCGTAGGTTGAGAAGTGCTGAATAGAGTGCCGATGTCGGTTGCAATTAATTTTTTGTATGGTTGTCTATAGGCACTTATAATGGTAAGTTCACTTGTGTCGCATAATTTGACTTGAATTCTTGTAGTTTCTAGTGTGTTATCAAGAGGACCGATAATGGGATTGTGGGAGAGGTTTTGTTTAATGATAATTGCCACTCCACCAGATGCTATTCGGCCATTTCTATATTTGCGATAGACTCGATATCCTGGGATTTTGAAGAGTTCATCTTCAGTCAAATGAGTTTCTGTGACGCAAGCTATATCGACTTGATGCCTAGCTAAGAAGGCTATAAATGTAGAGTGTTTAGAGGCGATGCCGTTGGTGTTCCAGTTAAGGACTGTTGAAACGTTGATAATTCGTTGCGGTTAGGATCCATTGATGAAGCGGGGTAAAATGGTGTTGATTATAAAGGTTTTGATTTGGGGGAGGAATGGCGTTATAAGGTCCGTCAGAAGTTTGATGAGATCATTAGAAGAGGCAGTTTCGGGCGTATGTGTGATGTGTTAGCTGAGGTATATGGAGGTATATGAGGTATTGGAGGTTTTCCACACGATTGGCATACGTTTGATTGTAATTGTTGTTAGGGTTGATTTGACTGGGGTTCTTGTTGTAGAATCGTTTGTGTTGGAGTTCTTTGTGGTGGCTGCATCTCCGATAACTGGCTGCGTGGTCCCTACCGCAGTTTGCTCATGTCAGTTTTTCTTTGGTTGTTTTTTTGCATTCGGTGTGATTATGGGAACCTGCGCATTTGATGCATTTGTAGGGGAGGATACAATACTTCTTAGTGTGGCCAAATTTCTGGCATCTGTGGCATTGGGGTATGTTTGTGGCGCTTTTTACTGTTTTAAACAGTTCACTACCTTTGGTTATTGTTAGGCGTGAGCCGCATCTGGTGTGTTTGCTGTTGTAATCACCACCAGCTAGAAATGTATTGCCTAATGCTTGGAATAATTCTTCAAAACATTTTTTCTTTATATTGTGACGAGGTGGGCAATAGATAGCTGGAATTGTCAAATTATAAGGTAGAGTTGATACCTTTATTGAAGTGGATTATAGATTTTTTTTATATTTTGGTAGTTCGTAATGGTCGATTGTATTTTTAATAATAACTGGTATGCTTTCATGCGTGGTCCTATCAGGATGGTTAGTATTATATGTTACATCATTTGGTATTTTAAAATATGTTCGTTTTGTAAAATTTATTTTGCTGACTAATAGGACATCTATGTGATGGTTTATCAGAAAGGTTTTTACTTCATCTTTGTGCTGTTCAGTGCTATTGGTATTCCACAGTGTAATTCGTGAGAACTTAGCCATTAGTGAGCCAGTTTGCTAATTAGCGTTGTTAACATGTTAAGTACTATGCTATTCTGTTGAATTAATTGAGTGAACATAGCTTTAAATTTATTAAGAAATTGTAACAGTATATTATTTGATGGTTTTGGTGTTTTGATATTGTTTGGTCGATTATTGTTGACTACACTGCTATATGTTCTATTTTGATTTTGATAACTGCCTTGGTGAAAATTGAGTCTGATGTTTACATTATTTGAGGTCGTTAGTTTTAGAGCACTAGCCTGATATCTGATTTTCCTGTATAAACTTGTGGTAATATTCGCATTCTTTATAATTGGCCGGATGGTCACCACCGCATAAAGCACAAGTGGCTGGCGTTTATTTAGACTTTTTACAGCTTCTAGCGCTGTGTTATTCTCCGCATCTTACGCATACATAAGGCCTATTGCAATAAGACTCGAAGTGTCCGTACAGTTGACATCTCATATGCTGCACAATATCATTTTTGTTTTGTGGAGTGGTTCAATCTTAATGTTTACGTTTTGTAGTCTTTCTATGTTGTATACTTCTTTGTTATTGCTTGCTGGCTCGAGATCAACAAAAAAGAAATTTAACGGCTCCTTTGTAGCATTTCTGATGCTTCTTGTTTTGTGCTCCAGTTTTGTTATTTCATTAAGTATTTCCGCAATTGGGACGGTATTATGTAGATTTTTAATTACCACTCTATAGGCTCGATTATCTTTAAGTTGATAGCTATGGTGAATAATATTTTCTTGCTTTAAGTATTTAATATTACAATTAATCTTGATGGTGTTATTACCTTTTCGTGGTATACTGTTCATCCTCTAAGCAGTTTCGTATTTGCTTTATCACTTTTGGATAGTCGGTTATAGCATATATGTAGATAAGGAGACGTTTGCTAATCTTTGCAGTGGGATTAGCGTTTTGGTGGTTTTGGTTCAACTGTTAGTGAGCTGAACTTGTTAATGGTGGTTATTTTATTTTTGTCATAATTATTTGTAAATCTTGTGATCTTCATCCGTTTTGTACTTTTTACTTGTTGTCATGGAATATTACTAGTTTCCTGTTCATCATCTGGTTGGTCTTCACTGGTCGATGACATTCTTGTAATTTGTTGAGGGTGAAATCCAGTTGTGATAGATTTGTTGACGTAGAAGGCAGTAATTGATACTGTGCTTGCTGAGAAAGTACTTGAGAAACCATTTTATACCCCAATTGGTTACGTATCATATTATAGCTCATTTGTTGAGGTTGTATGACTTGTTGGTATTTTGTATCATTTGTGAAAATTATTTAGATATGCCACTGGCATAATAAGAGAAAACGATTGTATGTACTTATTTTGTTGTTCTAGATCCATTGCGTTTCCCGCTTAGTCACTACAAGATTTATTTTGTACATCTTAACAGCTGTATACTTTTATGTTTAACGACCTCGTTTTTATCACTCATGAATCATATGAATGCACTTGAACTTTATAGCGAACAAATAACCACAACGTCTTTATGGTAAGAAAGCCAAATCTAAACTTCTAACAGAATGCGTTGCAATTTATATATCTAGTGCTTAATCAAAAGTATCTATTGATTAAATAGAACTAGATAAGTTCTTAGATATGATGTATTGTTCTTTTAACTTGAAACATAGACTTGTGCGTCATATTATCAAAGAACTGGGCACAATAATAGTTTATTCTTATAGGCTACTATTTATGATGTTTGCAATCCTGTGTACTTGCTAAATAGTTTCACTGGTGATTTCCAAATCTAAACCGGAACAATTTTTCCTTCTTTAAAATTAATGTTATTTGTTTTAAAGTATTTTCGCAAAAACCCTTAACAAGACGGGCAACAGGTTAATTAGCTTATATATTATATTACATATATTGGTAGAGACTGTTTTTGTTACTTTTCTTGGTTTTGATATCATTTTGATTACTGCTTATTTGGAAAATGACCAGTTCTAAAAATTGTGTTGAAAGTTTGTGCGACACCTTAAGGTACTTTTGTTGGTAGTTCTCTTGGGTCCTCCGTGTAGTTAAATAATTTTAGTTGCCTGCTTGTTGTGTTTCTGAATTTTTAACTTTCTTTAATTGGCATGCTCATTTGGTGTGACTCTTTAAGCTAGTCTTTTATTACCTTTTCTTTTTCTAAAGATAATTTGCTTTCAGAAGATTTAAAAGTGTATGGTGAATGATTAGCAAGTGCAGCATCATCGTTTCTGATGTGTAAAATTTCTAAATGGGATTTATTGAGTTTCTTAGATTTTTTAGACTATAGTTAGTTTTTCTAAATTATACAGTATTGCTTAACTTTTTTAGATAATGCTACTTTCTAAATATTTTGTAGATTTATGAAGCACCTTTACCTTTTGATATTTAGACCTTGGGGTAGTTTTTTAAGTCGCTCTTTGTATTTTTAGTTAACATCATTACCGACTTGTCAATTTCTTGAGAAGTTTTTAGTGGCATTTCCAGATGCTCTATTTTAACTATTTGTTCTCCAAAAAATTTCCAATTTGTCTTTTTAATAAAAAGTGTTTTTAATTGTAATTCTACTAAAATTATTTCATGGTTACCAAACATTTTTTGTAACTTTCCGGGTGATTACCTTGACGGTTTACACATTTCACGTATTTGTTCTCTTTTGTGAGGTGGTTATCCGCATAACGCATTTGGGTGTTTTAAGACAATAATTTTTTGTGCGAACGTACATTTGGCAGCGTGTGCACTGTACGATGTCACGTTTTTTGCGTGATTGTTTAAAATTTGTAATCGTATTTAATAGGTACTTAATATTGTAGGTACCCTTATTTTTTTGTTCTAGTTTTATATGAAAAAATAGTGGTACCGGTTTTTAGTAGTTGTTTCTAGGATATTTGTGATTTTTGTTACTGTAAGTCCCTGCTTACTTATGGCTGCTGTTAGTTCTTTTAAGAGCTTCCATAGTGAGCAAATATTTTTCTGAATTTGACAGCTGTATTTGAACTTTATTATTACTTAAAATTCCTATTATATATTGGTTTGCTACTACAGAATTTAGTAGTTCTTTTAGCGGAATAATATTTTCTACGCCACTCACGAATATCAGTGGTGCTGTTTTAATAGGATTTGATTTATTTTCTGTTTTCGTCGTATTCCGGTTAGTTACATCGCTGTAGTTGCTTTCTACTTCTAATTCTTCGTAGCAGTTTTTGTTAATTACTGTATTTGGATTTTTAACTAATATTAGTTAAGACATTTATCGTTTTGCATTTGTAGGTTGTTCCAGTCTGCATCTCTATAGTTTTTTTATATTTGACTTTTTGTCGGGGTTGTTGTATCTGTATTAACGGATAATTTATATTGTTAAATCCAGCTTGATCTTAAGACGGTTAATTTATTTAATGCATTATTTTGACCAAAAGTTTCATTTAGTTTTCGTCAAATATGCAAGTGTCTTTTAACATTACTAGCTCGCTGTTTTGTTATATATCGTTCTCTATTTACTAATCGAAAGAATCATAGATGACATCTGTTAAATTATTAGTTGCCAACTGCAAAACAAAGAAAATACATAAAATTTCAATTCGGCGTTCATAAAAATTGTTTGTAATTTTATATTTAAGAACAATAATTTTTATTAGTTTTTTACTTTTTTTAGATGTTGCATCAAAATATAATAGGGCAGTAAAAACTGCTGTACTACCTTTACACATAATTATTTTATCATGCTGGAGCACTGTAAGTATGGTATCTCCATCGTAAAATTGTGTTGAAGACTTTTATATTTAATTACAAGATATGGACATCGTCATATTTATTTGTTTACTCAAAAGTACGTTTCTATTAGCTGAATATTAGCCTCAAATCCTGTACAGACGTGTCAATCGTGTAAATTCTGGTTTATGCGGCATCCATAGTATCATGACCTAATTAAGCGGCGCATTTAACTATATTATACACATCATTAAGTAACTGATCAATCATAATAAGCAAATTATACTATAACATGCATCTATTCTGACTAAAGTAGACAAGAACCCATAATTGGCAATTAAATAATTCAGAGAAAATTTTTTTTAATAAATATAGTTCTGAATTTAATGTATAAAGCGCTAATATCTGTTTGTCTGACACACGCTATATCCGTCAAACTACATAAATAATTTAAAAGTAAGGCGCTATTTTATTATTATTTAAAACAAAGTGGTGTTTGTGTAAACACTGGTAGAAAGTAATTTTTTTCTTGGCTCTGGGAATTCGGAAAAATAAAACAAAAACCAGAATAACTTCTTTTGATCCTCTCGTTCGTTTTAAGAAACACTTTATTATGTTTCGAAAGGAGCACACGTTTGATTGTCGAAGCGTAAAGACGCACTGAGTTCTGCGAATGCCAGTGTTGAAATTTTAAATGAAATTTATACATTTATTCACCGTTATCTAACGATAAAATATATATAATAATCATACATACTGTGTCTAGGTGTGTATAATTCCTTTCTTATTAGTTCAACATTTAACGAGGAATAGAGGCGTCTTGTCTTTTTTGGACCTCTATCTATAGAACTTTGTATTTCGTTTTTTTTGTGATTGCTATATATTTTCACTAGTTGTTGACTGCATCTTCATCTGCTTAAACATAAATGTTATTAATACGTGTAGTACCGTGTTTCTGAACATTCCAGTTAATGATTAGACATGTGCTACGTAAGATTAGTGTTTTTGCTTTACTATCATGGTATTTATTTTCTTTATTATCCATTGTTTCGCCTTCTGTTAACTTCTCGTATCTGTTTATAAATTATATTATTTTTTTATTGGTTATTTTTCTTTATTTGCTAACATTGGGCATCAATATAAATATAAATACAATACGACATGTTAGGCAGAGGAAATTGGCTATAATACATACTACTTTGCATGTATACAGATTGCGAGTACATCCTTGGGTGTTCAACCATTTGAAATTGTGTATTCTGATCATAAAATGGAGGTGGTTGCATATTTTCCAATTACAGATTTGTAATTTTGTGAAGACGTTATATGGAATAATAAACATCGAGTGACAAAACAACATTGTTCTTTGTTGATATACGAACTAAGAAAAGCGACAAGGAAATCTACTACTTTAAACAGCTTAAAGACTATTTTACAATTTGAACTAGTGCTAACTAAAACAGAAGTTCCACAATGCGCACAGATGTCACCAATAAAAAACACCAAAAAATGCTGTTGTTAACCTTCCAGATAAAGTGCACGAGAAATCATTCGACAGCAGACTGCCTGAGAAAAGAAACAAGTGAAGAAGTGAAATGTATAATGAATGTAGAGTTTATAAACAACTACGAACAAAACGCTATCCAACTTTCCGAAACAATTCAGTAAAACATATGCAAAAATGGTACAGCCTGGGCTGTCATAGTCCCAACAACTAATAAGAAATATACAAACTATGCAAAATCAGACTAATGCTGGTAATCTCGACCAACAAACAAATGAACTGAACGAATTAAAGGGCATGACAAAAACATTAACAAAACAAATGGGCACAATGTTAGGCCTATTGTTAGTTACTAAATTAATTTACTGAGTGTAATTCTTACATTAGCAATAAGGAATGCCAAATGCTTAAGTGAACACACAGAAGAACTCAAGTACTTTTTACAAATCAATAAAATAAACATTATTATATTAATCTCTGAAACAAACCGCACTTACATTAAAACATTAAACTTTTATATATATATATATATATATATATATATATATATATATATATATATATATATATATATATATATATATATTTTCTAATAACGGACATGTAGGAGCAGCAGTAATATTGCAAGAGAAAATCATATAGAAACTTTCGTTGTGCCATCTATATATTGTCCACCTAATCATAATAAAGAAAGAGAACAATCTGAGCACTTCTTTAAGTAGGTTAGGAAATAAGTTTCTAGGGGAAGTGATTATAACGCCAAATATCAACAATAGAGGTTTAAGATTTACGACTATAAAATTAGTGGTCAACTAATCCCATCAAAAATATCTAATGCCCTAGACTTTGCTGTTACAAAAAAATAATAATAAACAAACAGCAAATAAAGCTAATTTATACTTCAGACACTCTTCCGATAATTATGTATTCTTAATCACCATATATTTTCAAATTTTACACAAACGACAGCATTAGTAAATCCGGATGAGTTAATAAATCTAGAAAATTTGCCAAACCAGATTGTAAACGTCATTCGGAAAGCTGTTTGGCAAGCAACTCTCGGTGCAGATTAAAGATATATTTTCTGTATTGATTAGAGACCACAGTAAAAAAGCGTGAGGTACGCAAACTATGGCAGAAAAATAAATTTAATAAAGTTTCTAGAAACATCAAAATTGTTGATCGACTTCAAAAATCATTTTATGCAGAAATATCCTACGGAAGTCAATAAACATTTCTTATAAAAAGTTACAAACAATCTTAAGTATCCACGATAAATTATATTTCCAATTAAACTGGGCAAAAACTGACTCGAAAACGGTCTCTGCACTTGAAGAACAGCTTGAAAACATATTACAGTTACTCCTATCGCTAAAGACTAAAGCAGAAAAAGCTGCTGTTTCCAATTTTCTTGAAGTGCCATTTCAAATGCATCTGCTTATTAAAAATCGTCCATCTACTAAAATTCAGAAAGTTATATTTTTAGAAGTGAACTCGAAAAAGTCACCAGGATAGGATCCAATTACTGCTCGGGTGTTACAAGAATGTATAGCTAAGTTTATAAAAATTCTGGCATACGTTTATAACGCTATTACACTGAAAATTAACTCAAATCACCATGGCTCCGAAACTAGGATAAAGTATAAACGAAATAGACTCATACATAAATTTAGCTTTAGAAACTACCTTAGTACAAAAAACGTTATTGGACGTTAAAAAGGCATTTGATAAGGTCTGGTACATAGATTTGGATTACAAAATAGAGAAAGTATTACCGCATTATTTCTATAAGATCTTTAGATTTTATCTAGGCTCAAAAATACACAAATCTTCGTCCAATTACATCGGAAGTGCCTCAGGAAAGTATACTGAGACCTATGCTCTATTTATTCTTTACGACAGACATTCCAACCACACTATTAAAGACAGCAGCAACTTATCATAGCATTTGAAAACATACAAGTAATCTTACACTAACTGAACAATGGTTAAGAAAATGAAAAATGTGTGCCAATGAAACTATATCCCTCTGAATCAGGTTCACAATGAATAGGCACTTGTTCGGCGGCAACATTAAACATTTCCCAAAATCAAGATGTAAAATATCTGAGGATCCATTTTGACAAAAGTTAACGTGACGTAAACGTATACTTACCAAGAAGGCACAATTCGGCACCAAAGTTCACCAAATACACTGGCTGATTGGCGGAAAATCTCAACGAAATCTGGAAAATAAATTGTTACTTTATAGGCTGTATTAAAATACATATGGATCTACGGTCTACAATTTTAGGGTACTACCACTACCTTCAAGATAAAAATACTCCAACTTAGAACTACGTACCAATTTTTTTATTAACTCCTTTCTAATGAACAATCTGCCTTAACTAGACAATAAGTTCTTGTTATGTACAGTTACTGTACAGACTTGCAGGGAACACTTCTGTGGGTGTACTCCTTTATTAATTAATCTAGGCTATTGCCCTACGCTATCTATAACAAATTCTTACAAATCTTAGCAGATAATAGTTAGTTAAATCTATTAGGTAGGTAGGTCTGACTGTTTATGTCTTTTTCTGGTATATTAACTGATTGACTAACTTGTTGGGATACGCAATTTCACGAGCAATATATTTTCACTGTATTTGTTTATTTTGTCTTTTACAGCTAGCACACACAAATGTTTTTGTATGACCGACCACATTAGGGACATAGCAGCGCGCATCCCCTATAGTAGATAGCTCCTTGTCTTGAATTATTCTATATTGCTGTTGCTGGCTGATCCTCAGATTTGCAGCCCGTAGGTTTAATAATGACTTTTTATATCAATACCTTATTTTTGAGTGTAAGCCGAGATTTTCTGCCAAGAAGCCAGAAGAATTGCCTGAATTTCAAACTCAATTACTTTCTCTTAGTAAACATATGTGTACGCCATGTAAGTCTTCGATCTACGTGTATGCCTAGATATTTTACATGGTCACAATGTTTCAATTAGTTTCAATTTGACATTACTGGCAGGCAATTACCTTTCTTTATGGTGAAAGTTATATGCATGCACTATTCTGCTTTTGGTTTCAGCTGCCAGTTTTGCAACTATTCTTCCACTTTGTTTATATTAGTTTGTAAGTTTTTCGAGTCTGTTGTAGGATTTGGATGGGAGAAGGGTATAGCCGAATCAAACGTTGCAATTGTCGTCATTCTAGTTCTTGGTAGGTTATACGTAAAAAGCAGATACAATATTAGACCCAGAATACTCCCCTGTGGTAGCACTCCAGATTTGATAACCTAAATATTAGTTATCGCTTTTTCTTGTTTGACTATGAAATGCCTGTCGGTTAAATATGATTTCATTAGCTTGTAGTAGTCGGGAGATAAACTTTCTTGAGGTTATAAAGTAGGCCCTTATGCCATACCTTATCGAAAGCTTGACTAATGTCAATAAACACTGCAGAGCAGTACCACTTTCTTTCAAGGTCATTGTTGAATTTCTTAACAAATCTGTGCATTTGTTCTATTGTTCTACTACTATGACAACCAAACTGATGGTCGGCAATTAGTTTCCTGTTTTCAATCTGTTTGATATTATTTTCTCAAATATTTTTAACAATACTGCTAATAAACGTATGGGTCTATATGAGGATACTTCGTCAAATTTTCTACCCGATTTAGGAAACACTATTATTTGGTACATGTGCCAGCGTGGTCCCGTGGTTGAGGGACGGGCTGCGATGCTGACGGACCCGGGTTCAATTCCCGGTGCTCTCTGATGCCTGGAGGGTGGCCTACTTAGTCACTAAAAATAATTGAGTACCTGCGTTCATTCCAACAAGGGGTAATAATGGCGGTCGTATTAGGCGTGGTGGTTGCCACATCGCCTCGCATCAGAGATGGTGCGCGACGACCGGGCAGAGAGAGCGAACGTATGAGAGCCTTAACCTCTCAGTTCGCAGGCCGTGCTCCCACGCGGGGCGTAGAGCCTTACCATTATTATTATTTGGTACACTTTCTAAGCTTTCGGAAAATATCCTAATCTAATTGCAGCGTTGAATATTTGCATTATGGATTTCTATGCCTTTGTCTGTTATTTTTTTCAATGTTTTACCTGTTATCATGTCGAACCCAGATGCTTTTGTTAATTTTGTATTTTGCACTTCACAAAATATTATTTTCATTATAGAAAGCTCCATTTGATGAAGTACGTCTAGAGATTGCCGAACATTATTCTGATGTTCCAGAAATGATTCCGCAGTTATTGGTTGAAATACTACGAGGTGTTCCGCAAATACTGCAGCATTTTCTTCATTGCTTCTGGGCCATTTACCGTTTTTTCCTTTTAATCGCGGAATGTACTGCTGTGGTCTCTTTATGTTTTTTGTTGCCTTCCACAATGAGAAGCATGTCGCTTCAGTTGCTATTAGTTTTTTTTATTGTTGAAGTTTTTCTTATTAGCTTCCAGTCTAGTTAGTTGCCATCGCTTTCCTAATCGACGTTTTTCTGGTATTTGTTGCTTTATGACAGAAATCTCATTTTGTATGTGACGATTTATTTGCTCTGGTGTGACTTTCCAAGCTACAGCTAACTTGTATGGATTTATTAGTTCATATATTGCTTTATCTACGTCAATAGCTGTTCTGAGTGCAATGTTTAGTTTAATGAGTTCTCCCAATTTGTTCTTTATATATTTCCCAGTCGGTTTTGTTGCTGCAGAGCGTTGATTACCTGGAGAGTTGCAGTTTGTCAGAGTATATAGTAATTATTATGGATGTATGATTCGATGAGAGATCTACACTGGATTCAGCTTTTGCATGGATGGTATTTATACCTTTCATGACACCTAAATCTAACAGATCCGGTATTTTCTTTTTATTTGTAAGCCAATATGTCGGTTGCCTTATTGAAATATGCTTTAAGTTGTTCTCTTGCATTGCAGCAAACAATTGTCTACCCTTTGTGGTTGTTACTCTTGAACTCCTTTATGTGTCTCTTGGCATCGTAGTCGCCCCCCGCTATAAATCTATTTTCGACGACATTAAAAAATTTTTTGTAGTCATCTTTTTGTTATTGTATTTGGGCGGGAAGTATATTGCTGATATTTTCATTATGTTAATTTTCTCAACTATCTCTATAGTGATTTTGGGAACTGTCGTATTCATATTTATTAAGCTTATGGTGCCTAATACTATTTCGAATTATAATGGCCGTACCGGCCTGTGCTTTTTCATTTAGATGATCAGTTCTATACATCCTATAGTTTGGTATTCTTAGGTAATTTTTTTGGTAAAACGGCTTTCTGAGATTAACATAACATCAATATTATTTATTTGTAGGAATGACTGGACTTCATGACTATGTTGCCACAATACGTTCGCATTTCACATTCATGTTTTTGAGTTCCGTTATATCATTTGTTGATTCCATGATGTTTGCATGGCTGTTTGAGTTGAGGTTTTGAATTTATTGGTGATTTTGTATAGTTGTTGTTTGGCGTAAGTTATCTCAGGTTGTACAGTTCGTCTTCTGGTTTGTTCTCTTAGCCGTGAATACATTATCTGCTGTAATCATTCATAAACTGCACAGCCTTTATAGTTAGCCGGGTGGTTTCATTTACAGTTTACGCATTTCACATTTTGGTTTTTTCTTTTCTCGGGTAATCTTTCGTTAAGTGATTTTGTATGCATTTGACATAACGTGGTATTTGGAAACAAAAGTGCAGTTTGTTATTTTGATGGTTTAACAAATTAACTAATTCTTTGATTCATTCCCACAAGCAAGAAGGCAATCAGTGGACTATTTTTACCGTGCCATTTTAGTTTTTATTTATTTAGACTTTAGATAGTTTGTCAAAATTCACTTAATGTTTGTAGAAACAAATATTGTAAATTCAGTTGAAATTTAAAAAATGTCTCAAGAGACTAAGAATTAAGCTTAGGCTACCTCTACTGGTCACAAGTTTTAGTACCAGTAAGTCTAACGAAAATAAGGATTAAGCTTTTTCGATACTCATAGAAATAATTTTCTTTTCTTTTTTTTAACATCTGATTTTCTTATTTTTTGAGTCTTTTAATATTTGAACTTGTTATATTTTTATGATTTTTAGCTGTACCAACTGTTATTATTTTTAAATTATAAATAAACATTTTTTCTGGGCAGATCAGGTGCAATTAAAATGTATATAATTTCAAATTCTGGGTATCTTATTTGACCTTCTGGTGGAGATGGTATTTCTGCTTAAAAAGTTGTTATTTATTCTGTTCTTATTGTTTGAGGAGATTAGCTAATAAAAATCACTCTTCTCATACGTATGGTGAGTACTATTTTAGCCGCCCATTCTGAGTCAGACGTTACTTATTGATTTTGGTCCGCCTCAAGTATTTTATTTCCTCTACCATCTATATCTAGAAGGATTTTCACTATCTACCACCTGAGAATACGCCTGATAAAAGTCCAGCGATCTCCCACAAGTCTGTTTTTATTAGAAGCATATAATAGACTTGAAATAGTGTTACATTTTTGTTAAGAAAGATATTCTAATAGAAAGGTTATATCGCATGCTTTTTGAATTCCTGTAACTGAGTTTATAAAACATTTCACATAAAGATTTATTCTACAAAACATCCTGTAATACAAGATGCATTCAAGTTAAGGGCTGGGAACAGATAGAAACATGCGGTTTGTTTCAAAATCCGCGCGCATTTTTTGTGAATTCGTGACAGAGATGGCCGCACTACACGATACACAAGACTCTAGCGGCGGCGGTGAGAGTGAGTGCTGTATTAGATGCTTAAAATGGCGACGTTTTCATTACAAGAACAGCGTGTAATCATTTGTTTTCTCCATTTGCGTAGTGTGACACCAATTGAAATTCATAGCCAGTTGAGTGAAACATGTGGTGATGGTGTTATGGATGTGTCTAATGTGCGTTTGTGGTTGCGACCGTTCAAACAAGGCAGAACATTGTGTGACAACAAACCAAGACAATCTCACCCTCGCACCGACCGGTCTGACGACATGATCAAGCGAGTGGAGAAATGTGAAGGATCACCGAATGAACGTGAATCTGTGCACACAATTTTGCATGAAGACCTGAAAATGCAAAAAGTGTCCTCCAGATGGGTGCCACAAATGTTGACAACTTTGAAGTAATTTCTCATGCTCCTTACTCATCTGACATATTTTCTAGCGACTTTTGGCTGTTTCCAACGATGAACGACACTGTCCGTGATCACAAAATTCCTAGTTGTGCCGCTACTGCATCAGCGATTTTTCAGTGGGCAAAACACATCCTTAAAGAAGCGTTTGCAGCGGTCATAGAATGGCTTCGACGTTGTGAAAACTGTGCGTGGTTGCAGGGAGATTACGTCGAGAAGTGACAGAAGTTTCAGTTTTTGTGTGATTAGTTTAAGAAAAAAATAGAGATGTTATAACTTGAATGCCCCTCGTATATTAATATGTCTACTTGGGTCTCACTTTCGGAATTAGTCAACTGTTGATGGATATGTCAAAAGAGTAGCACTTGTGTCGTGCGAGGCAGAATATCTAATACACTACAGTTTGTGAAACTTTTAAGTTTGAGTGAAAGTTATGATCGTTCAATCATAGAGGTACTACTTTCTTTTTCAAAATTATGGATTGCTCAATAAAAACACCAACCATTCCTCATAAATATACGAGTTAATCCATGTGCTGTCACAAAATCCTTCCATCTAAGTGGAGTATCGACCAAGAGTCTGTCTTTTATTGATTTCCTTTTTTTTAAGTGAAAAAGGAGTCCAAAAACTTTTCTACTGCATTGCAGCATTCAATTATAATTGAAATTTCTGCTTTTTCCAACTTTTATTAACTCCTGCGTGATGTTTCTTATTACGAAAATAATTTGATGACAAAAGTTGCAGCTTTATACATAAAATATGAAGATAAAAATATTCCCCAGAAAATTTTAGGAGAGAACAACAAAGGCCACTTTAAGAGATACTACAGATCGGCACGTTGTATCTTCGCTGGCGTGACCCATTTTTCTCTCCTCATCTCAATGATACTTTCAGAGTTCTAGTTTTTATTTTAAACGCCTTCGAACAACTTTTCGGAGCATAAATATTTAACTAATTTAGAAAATAGGGTGGTCTATTTTACCCACCGGTCTATTTTGCTTCTCTTTCCTAAGCATAATTTTATATTCTTTTAATGTTTATCGTAAAATTTATTAGAAAGTCTGAATATATAAGAATTATATATTTTATTAATTTATAAGATTCTTCTTATTACCTTTTTGATATATTTGGTTTTATATTTCTTGTCATAAACATCAAAAAATATTAGCGAGCTGTTTTGTCTGTAAAATTAAACTTAAAATTTTATTGTCGCTTATTTTGTAGTTGCTTGAGATTAAAAATGCTAAAATTGTCCCACAAAACTTATTTCAGTGACACAAAACTAAATAATTGTGCGTGCAAGTTAAAGCAGAACTGCGGCACCAAAACTCTGAATCTCCCCGAACTCGGAAAGCAAATAGTTCAATTTAGTTATAAAGTGGTCGCGTGACAATAGCTTCCAAAACATATGTCAGTCCTTTGTGGGGCTGCCGTTCATAAACGCCCGCATGACGTGCTATAATAGCCTGAAACGAGATATAAATGAACACCATCGGAACGAAGAGCCATCTACTTTTTCACTGAAGAACAGCCGCTGCAGCACTCTGCAAGAGCATCATTCATCGGTGATTTAATAACCTTTTCCTCTTTAACGGAAAATGCCGGCTTTCGTTTACTCGGACTCGGGCTTCACGGAGCTGGACAGCTTTCAGCGGCAGATATTCCGGTTTGGTATGTCCAAGGTATGAAGTTTTCACTATTTTTAATAGTATATGTTACATTCAATTACATCATTATGGGGATAATAAACAATTTAGCTGTCAGAATTGTACAGGGTAGGGCAAAAATGTTTATGCATTGAATATCTTACGATTTAGATGTGGGTGTCCTACCACAATATTATTAAAATGTATTGCATTTGATTATTTTGGGAGTGGGAGTTGTTTATTTTTATCTTATTATTATGGTTAATTTCCACTTGCGTATGTCGTATACAAATATGTGTTATATTAAAAATTCAATTAATATGCATAATCACTAAGAATTTCCACAATTTCAATCAACATATTAAATTATTAATGTTTTTTAAAAATCAATTATATTTACCTTTTATTGCAAATACTATCCAGCATTCTTTGGTTAAAGTGAGAACTCTCATAGTTTTACAAATATGAACCTGTTTCAGTCACGTTATCTTCAATCCAAAGTTTATTGTTTATTTGAATAAGCTAGTATGAAGTGCGTTCAAGGTCTAAGGTTTCCAAATTTTTTTCTGAAAGAGTACCTAAGAAAGTTGAAACTTCTGTTACTTCTTCTTGTAATCTCCGTCTGGGCGTACACATTTTCACAACGTCGTCGCTATGATTCCATGGCTGCGGGGAATACTTCTTTAGGGGTGAGTTTTGTCCACTAGAAAATCACTGATGCAACAGCAGCTCGATCGAAAAATAAACGGCCACAAAGAGTGTCCTTCATGGTCGGAAATTCATGGCGGCATCACGTGTCAACATGACCTGAGACATTGCCACCCGCGCAGCCTTGTATTCGTCGGTCAGCATTTATGGGGCCCACCTTGAAGAAATTTTCCGCATTTTCAGATCATCATGCAACATGAGCTCCACAGGTCCTACGTCAAGTTTAGAGGTAATATCACGCACCTATAGTCGACGGCCTTTCATAACAACTTGCTCCACTCGTACTATTATGGTTAAGATCCGGCTGGTTAGTAGCCAAGGCTTCTTCAATTAATTGTCGCACAACTCTCGACCTTCTTTTAATTCTAGCACCCACGAACGCACATCTTTAACATCCATAACGCATTCGCCGTATACTTGACTGAATTGGTGTTGAATTTCGATGGACGTTTCACTACGCAAGAGGAGAAAACGGATGATTACACATTGTTCTTGAACGCTAAACATTGCCATTTTAAGTATACAAAACAACACTAAATGCAATTGCGATAATGCGACCTGTGCATATTGTATGGTGGTGCCACCTATATTACAAATTCAGAAATATTTCCGTCGTCTTTTAAAATTAACCGCATCTTTCCACTTACCCTCACTGCTGAAAAAAAAACTTGGAGACCTTGGACCTTGTAAATGCTCTTAAGAATTTTTTTATTCTAATTTATTTACTATTGTTACAGGAGTAATAAATAATGTTATATGGTTATATTTAACATGAGGATGTTCAATCAATGCTGTTCTCCCCGTATCTTTACAGTAACCGAGGCTGGGTTATAAAAGCAGATTTTGTGGTCATTGCCTTTTTAATCTTCTGGTGACAGTTATTGATTCCTATGATCTATTAAGTTGCTGTTGTGCAATCTGGTAAACTACTGAATTTTTTCACTTATGGAATCCTTCGTTATGAAGAGTTTGATGCGTACCGTACTATGTAGCATTTATTATTGTTCTAAAGATCTTTAATTGATATTTTTACAAAATTTTAATATGAAAAGTCTTTACTCAGACCCATGGCTAGATGTTTTATATAACAAACATGCCAATTATGGTTTTTTCTATATTTTATTTGCCACAAGTATAGAATAAATAGAGCAGCGGTCCCAGTACACTACCCCTCGTACTGGGTACTGGCTTGATTTAGTTTGATTTTTGATCACTTTATCGCACTCTGTTTTATATCTGAGAATGCGGCTGAAAGTACGCGTTTTATTTCTAGAGAAATTAGTGGTATGATACCTGATTTTAGTGGATTATCAAAAGCTAAATTGATAGGAAAGGGTTATGTGGTTAAAATTTATAGTTTATTGCATTCTGAGCTTGCCCTGCTTAAAAATTACAATAATTTGAGCATACTTCCACTAAATAGAAAAACAGTATTCTTGGAGTGCTAGTGTAAATGATAGTAAATAACACTAGCTTTTTGAGGAAGGTTTTATAGGACTTTCGAATTAGATTATATCTAGAGGCTTTATGCATACTAGTAAGTTGGATTTGGTAACATACTTCGGCTGGTGAAAAAGATTGTTAATGATATACATAGCACATTAAGAAATAATTTAATTTGATTGTTATTATGCGAGCTTGGGGTGATGGTATTTCGAAAGCGTTAACGAGCTGTTTAATGAATGTATCTTTCAAATCTAGTGGTAGCCTTGTGAGAAGGGCTTTCAAGAAAAAGAATAAATATTGTGTGATTGTGAATAAGGGAAAAATTGCAGATTATTAAGAACTAAAATGATACATTATTAAGTAGGGCAATATTGATTGTCAATTCAATATTAACAGGTCGACTGAAAACTTCGTAGGCTGACACATAGATGGTGTTTCTAAAATTAAATCCATATGATTTTTAGTTAGTACTAACCTTCAGACGATACGTGTATAAATTTGACAGCTGTAGGATAATTGGTTCGTGAGATATAGCATTGTAAGTGAAGCAACATTTGTTATTGTAAAAAAAAGGATAAAAAAGATATTTTGTGTGTTAATGAAGCATTGCTTTACCCTGAAAAAAATACTGTTGAAGCCAAAGCTTGGCTTGATAAACATTATTCGGATTCTGCACCAGGAAAATCAACCGTTGAGAAGTGGTTTGCTAAATTTAAACGGGACGAAATGAGCACCGAAGACGATACACGCAGTGGACACCCGAAAGAGGCTGTAACGGACGAAAACAAAAAAAGTTCACAAAATAATTATGAATAACCGTAAATTGAAGTTAATCGAGATAGCTGAGACTCTGAAGATACCAAAAGAGCGTGTTGAACACATCGTGCATGAATATTTGGACATGCGAAAGCTGTGTGCAAAGTGAGTGCCGCGCGAGCTCACAATTTAGCGAATGTTTCAACGTGTCGTTGACTCTGAGCAATGCTTCGCGATATTCAACCGTAACAATAACGAATTTTTCGGTCATATGTGACAATGAATCAAACATGGCTTCATCACTACACTCCAGAGTCCAATCGACAGTCAGCCGAGTGGACTGAACGCGATGAACGGAATCCAAAGCGTGGAAAGACGCGACAGTCGGCTGGCAAGGTTATGGCATCAGTATTCTGGAATGCGCAAGGAATAATATTCATTGATTACCTTGAAAAGGGCCAGGCCATCAACAGCGATTATTACATAATTTTGTTGGAGCGTTTGAAGGGTGAAATCACGAAAAAACGGCCCCATTTGAAGAAGAAAAAAGTGCTGTTTCATCAAGATAATATACCGTGTCACAAGTCAATGAAAACGATGGCAAAATTGCATGAATTAGGCTACGAATTGCTTCTCCATCCACCGTATTCTCCATATCTGGCCCCCTGTGACTTTTTCCTGTTTGCAGACCTCAAAAAAATGCTCGCTGGAAAGAAATTCAGCACTAATGAAGAAATAATCGCTAGAGTGAGGCGCATTTTGAGGCTAAAGAGAAATCGTACTATAAAAATGGTATGGAAAACTTGCATTACCGCTATAATCGTGGTATCGCCCTCGAAGACAACTATGTTGAATAATAAAATCGAATGTTATCAATACAATATATTTTACTATGTTAGCCTACGAACTTTTCAGCCCAACTGTTATGTGCATACAGAGGAGATTTTTAACATGATTTACATTTTACGATTGGAAATGGTGGAAGAATAAAAATTTTGAAAAAATTGCAAATACAATAACTATCATGCGTGATGTAGCGACATACTTAAGTTACATGAAACCACTCAGAAAAATTAAAAGTGCAAAAAAAAAGAAATTTAATTAGCATACAGTGAGCCAGACCGCGAGAAAAAATGTATTTACATTTACCAGATTTATGTTATTAAAATGTGACTTTCAAAAAGTAAAAAAGCAGATAGTTTTATTATTTTGGATGCTCTAAGTGTATTGCAGATCCACAATAGCCATTAATCTGCAACCACATTATTTAAGAAGCAATTTGGGACGAGTTGAAGAGAATTTATTGGAAGCCGTGACATAACTAGTCATAAATTAAAATATATAAAAAAATGTTGATGATTTGGAGAAAACTAACTACAGATTATATTGGTTTAAGGGCCTAAGGGTCTGTAGCAACTACGATACAAGTGTTTCGGCTTGCTCTGTAAATAAATTCTAAAATAAGTTTAACACCTAATTAAAACTAAAACTCTTAAAATATAAATTAGTCAGAATTCTAATACAAGATTAAACAAAGTGCAGTATAAAAACAGTTCAAATTAACCAAAAATAACATAACCTAATTCTAAAATCCTCTCATTTTACAAACAATTCGATGTCAGCAATATTCAAATTCAAAAACTGCATAAATAGCTAGGCAACCAACACGTCAAGGGACAATACATAAGAGAAGGTAGGATTAACACAATTAGTAATATTATGTGTACAAATAAGTTTCCGCCTTTTTTTTATAAACAATTAAGAATTTATTGTAAAAAAAGGTACAAATAATGTCATTCAAAATATTGCCCATCGCTTTCTACTACTTTTGACCATCTTTCGGGCAGCAAGTGGATACCCCGGCTAAAAAATTGCTCGTCTTTTGAGGCGATCCACGAATCGACTCATTTCTTCAATTCCTCGTAAGAAGTGAAGTGCTGCTCAGCCAGACCATGAGTCATCGACCGGAATAGGTGGTAATCTGAAGGAGCAATGTCTGGTGAATACGGCGGGTGGGGTAGGACGTCCCAATTCAGTCCTTCCAACGTTTGCTTTACGATTTTTGCAAGGTGTGGCCGAGCGTTGTCATGCTGAAAAATGACTTTATCATGCCTTTTTGGCATATTGTGGACGTTTAATCTTCAATGCTTGGCTCAATTGCATCAGTTGTTGTTGGTAACGTTCCCCGGTGACGGTTTGATTAGGTTGGAGTAGTTCGTAATAGATTACTCCAAGCTGATCCCACCAAATGCACAGCATTAGCTTCTTGCCATGAATGTTTGGCTTGGCCATCGAAGTAGAGGCATTCCCGGGCTTACCCCATGACTTCCTACGCTTTGGGTTGTCGTAGTGGATCCATTTTCGTCTCCGTCACGATTCGATGCAGAAATCCTTTGCGATTTTGCCTTTTGAGCAATTGTTCGCAAGCGAATAAGCGACGCTCGACGTCTCTTGGCTTCAGTTCGTAAGGAACCCAATTTCCTTGCTTTTGAACCATACCCAGGGCCTTGAGACGTTGTGAAATAGCTTGCTGAGTCACTCCTAACTCTTGTGCAAGTTCTTCTTGCGTTTGGCAAGGATCTTCCTCCAGTAAAGCTTCCAATTCTGTGTCATCATACACTTTGGGCCTTCCACTACGTGTTTTGTCCTCCACGTCAAAATCACCACTTTTAAATTTCTGGAACCACTCCCCACAACTTTTCTCACTCAAATTAACATTACCGTATGCTTGTACGAGTAATTAAATTAAAGAAGTAAATTCCCGCAAATGACGCTTATTTGGCTCAAAACTTGACATCTTAACACGATGAAAAGTAAGTGATGCTAGCAAAAAGTCGGAGGTATTAAAAGGTTATACTGTTGCCAGATGTCAACATATACTATACGACTTTTTACAGCTGACAATTTCGATGTTATCTTATCGGTGGCGCCATCTTTTGAAAACGGCGGAAACTTATTTGTACACCCATTATATTAAGTAAGTCGAGGTAAAAGCCAAAGACAGAATTACAATTAGAAATCAAGGTCCGACCGGCCGAACGGCTGAAACCTGGTATATAAAGTGATAAAGATAATAGTAACCAGAAATATTTATTTAATATATAATATTTATTTAATTTCGAGTAACAGAAAGTACAGACTACTCGTACAATTTTCTGTAAAATCCAAATTAGAATATATGTACATATATCCAATTAAATATAAACCTCATGCAATAGAATACCGGTTATTTTTTAACTTAAAAAAAATAGAAGTCGTATTTGGCTACCCCGTGTACTGACTTGGAATTGAATTGAGTATATTCTTGGCTTATAATAGTATGTGGGACGACACTTATCGCACCTATGAGAATGGAGAAATTTATGAATGAAATTGAAGATATATTCAACAAAAAAGAGACAAGAGACAAAAGAAAGAAGAAAGCAGCAGAGGAATTGAAAAAAAGCTAGATAATATACAAATGTATCTTATGAAACTAAAGAAAGAAAACGAAAAGGGAAAAAGAGAAACTAACGAATTAAAACAAGAAATAAGATAACAAAATGATAAAATTGCATTACTAGAAAGGAAAATAAAATTTAAAAAAATTGATAATTTTTGGAGTTGAGGAAAGCGATAATGATGATTTAACTATGCAAACAACCAAAGATATAAAGTCCAGAAGGTCCTTGATAAGATAGAAGTAAGGATCTAGGCGAAGAAAGAAAAAAGAAAAATAATAACAGCAGTAGACCAATAATGGTGGAAATGGTAAGCGGGAACAAGAAAATAGAAATCCTAAAATCCTCCAAAAATTAAATAATACAAAATAGAGTGTCGCTGAAGAGTTTGCAAGAGACATACAAATGAAAATGAAAAGATTAATAGAACATATGAAGGCAGAGAAAAAGCAAGGACACATGGCAACGATTAAATATAAGGAGCTTATTGTAAATAGAGGGGAGTACACTATTAAGGATGTAGAGGAATGGAAAAACAAAGAATATCATCAGCAACCAATCGTTAAGGAAACTGCTGTAGGAAAAGAGAGTACTAGAATAATAAGTGAAAGGAGTCCTTCGAAAAAAGACGAATAAGGAGAAGAGCTTCCAGAAAGTACGAAAACAGCAATACGGTCAACAAAAAAAAACAATTAAAATGTAATGTAGACAAAGATAAATGGACAGAAACGACAATGGACAAAAACATGAATAAAAACACAGAAAACAAAGACATAGAAAACAACAAAGTATTTCACATTATATGCTGGAATGTCAGAACCATGAATGAAGCTTGAAAAACAGTAAAAATAGCTACACAAATGTCAAAATCTATATAAATAAAAATGTAAAAGTTTGTTCAAAATCTTAAATCTCTGAAAGTACTTGACCGATTGCTTTGAAATTTTGACACAACGTTGCATTGGAATACGCGCGCGTTTTTATATGCTTATATTATATAGATGTCACGCTTGTGATAGGTAATACTTTTTTTGAAAAATGGCGTTATTTTTTATAATCTTTATATCTGCACAGACAATGGAACAACAAAAAATATTATATACGCACAAGCATTGCAAAATTAAACATATTAGAAACGTACGCTTTCTCTTGTCTTTCTTTTCCATTTAACCAGACTAAGCCAGAGCAACGCGCGGCTGGGTACAGCTAGTACAACATAAAATTTTTAGGACTAAGCGAAATTAGATGGAAGGGAATGGGGAAAATAAAACTAGTAAATGGAAATATGCTGTTGTGCTCTGAACTGGGGGAAGATTTAATAATATTTGAAAAAGGAGTTGTTATAATGATCGAAAAAACAATACAAAAAAAATTATCAGAGTAAGAAAGATTCAAGATTCAACTATAGAAATTTGACCATAATTAATGCATATAGCCAAACAAACGAAAAAGATATAGACATTAAAAACAAATTCCACAAACAACTGCAAGCTAACTGGGAAAATATACAAAAGAATCATCAAAGAGAATCCTAATAGGAGATCTGAACACAAAGATTGGAAATGATAATATAGGAAACGAAAAAGCAATGGAAAAACACGGAATAGTAAATATGAATAGAAACGGAGAGAGACTTGCAGAATTATGTGAAGTAAATGGCTTGATAATTGGCGGTACATTTTTCAAACATAAGAGAATTCACAAGGAAACATGGATCTCACCTGATGAGAGGCGCCGACATAGACTTCTGTCACAACCTCGTCAGAGCTAAATTAAAACTACGTCTAAAAAATAACAAACGCGTACCATTAAATCTTAAATACAATCTTGATAAATTAAACGACGCCGAGGAAATTAATAAATACCAGGAAAACTGAAGAAAATTTGAGACACTGAACAACTCAGAGCTAACAGTAAAAAAATAATGCAGATTTATAAAGTTGCAATCAAAAAGATGACCAAGGAAACTACTGAATGAAAAAATAAAAAAACAAAAATCCATTTTGGACACCGTTAAAGCAAGGCAAAAATCAAAATCGAGATACTAACCACTGAAA
Source organism: Sinelater perroti (assembly GCA_036346155.1). NCBI lineage: Eukaryota > Metazoa > Arthropoda > Insecta > Coleoptera > Elateridae > Sinelater > Sinelater perroti. Next base: position 5,590,734 of record JARFIY010000099.1, read on the forward strand.
ATGGAAAAACACGAAACCAACTAAAAACAAAATACCGAGTCAAAATTAAGAGGCGAAGAAAAAACACAATAAACGTTTATCTATTGATAGCCTAGCGGAAGAAGCAGAAAAAGTTGCTCATAATAAAGGTATAAAACTCTCTACAATATAACAAAAAAGTAAACGAAAGAAAATACAAAACAGTTTCAAAATTAAAAAGGAAAAATGGACAAATATATCCGCCTGAGAAAAATAACAGAAAGATGGAGGAGGAGATACTTCACAGGAATCTATAAAGAAAAGAAAATTGACGATGAAATACAACAACTAAATATAAATGAGGAAGAGTTTACAAAAAGCCAAATAGAACAAACACCTAAGATAGTAAAAAAAGGAAAGCTGCAGACATAGACAATATCGTTATTGAATTATTAAAAATAGATGAGGAGAGTATAATTGCAATAATGCACATCTTGAGAAACAAAGTTTGGTCTGATGAAGGACTGGTCACAGGAAATATTTATAAAGATTCCCAAAAAAGGAGCTCTTACCCTGTGCAAAAGTTATAGGTTCATTATGCTTCTATCGAACGCAAGAAAAATGATGACCAACATAATATTGAACAGGATTAAGTTTACCATAGATACTAAGCTGAGAGAGAAACAAACAGGGCTGAGAGAAGGACGAACATGTGTAGACCATATTTGTATCATAAGGAAAATTATAGAACAAACAACAGAAGAAAGGGAATACATCTGGATAAATTTTATGGACTTTGGGAAAGCTTTTGATTCAATCTCAAGAGAAAAAATGTGGGAAATATTCATTGAATGAAGCTTTCAATCCTTTGCTTGAAACAATTCATCGCGTATACTAACAGCTTTTAATAAATTGTGGGTACTTCTTGTCTGATGGAATATTTCAATTCGTTTAATTAAGTGATTTGTAAATGTGCATATGACTTTTTAGGTACCTACATAAGAAGAAATCATACGACAACCGGTTGAAACACCTAAATATGAAATGAGGTGGCCTGAGAACATGTTTCGAAGAACTTTTATTGGTGCACTGGCAGTTCTGCTAAAAATAAATATTTATTTTGTTTATTCGTCGCCTTTGCAGTTTTAAAAAGTAGTTTAATATGTAAATATAATGTTCCGAATTAATAGTCACTGTTACCATATTTTCCATAAAAAAATACGGGGGCAATTGCAGATCACACTATGCAAGTATAGACTTAAAAGATCTTTTTTGGGTGTTTTTTAGGAACTCGGTAACGACGATTTGCTTGTTTATTATTTCGTTCAAATGAAAATTAATTTCGTCGCTCATAATGATTATTGCAATTTTAGTTTTTTGAAAACTAGTTGCATTTGCACGCCAAAGTCTTCTCTCTTACGCTGGGCTATCGAATAATTTTAATTTTGTATGGATAGAATCATAAATACTTTTGTAACATTGACTCGATATTGAAACGTAACTCACTAGCATGTTTTTGAGCAGACCGTCTCAGGGCCGTTGTAATGATTTCTAGCGTCCTTGCAATGCGCACGAGGCCTGCTGGTGTCTTATTCATAATACTTCCGGTTGTTTTGAAATGTTCAACCCACCCGAGATCGTGTTGGGCTGGAAACGGCCCGTGTTGATCAACAATAAATATTTGTGTTCGAATAAAACCGTCGTACGCAAGCAAATGATGTTATATTCAAATTGGATTTTAGCATATTTGTCCAGAATAAAACACAAAATATTGGAACAATCCAAATGTTATTGCTATCAGTGTAAAGTAGAAACTTGGCAGTTACATATGGAATATGATGTCGGCTAAGTGCCCCCCGCGAGTTTTTTGACAAGTGACAATACTTTAGCGAAGTTTTCTATAATGCTTTTCCATAAATGCGCGTATCCTGTTTTAGCTTTGGAATCTAGTAAGTTTGTTGGCAATAAGCTTTTCTTTCAAATAGCCGCAGAGAAAAATTGTAATGAGGTTAGATCAATGTCACCCCTCTGCGAGATAACACGACCTGGAGATTTGGTTTGAAGCAAAGTGAGTGTTTTACGTACTGCGTAACATGTGGCTCCATCTTGTTGAAATCACATATCATTCACGTTCAAATCATTAGTTTTATTTAAAAAAGTCGTTTACTATCTCTCCCGATAGCGTCTTCTAAAGGTACCGGTTAATGATTCCTCCAATCTATAATCCATACCAAACAGTACATTTTTGTGGATGTAGCATATGAATTTTTAGTGCTATTTTTGAGGAATTAAAGGAAAATAAGCTTCATTGCGCAATATGAGTTTTTCTTTGTAAAAATTAGCATGAACTGCTATGTTTACAGTTCACAAATGTACGACGTTTCTGGTGGTCTTGGATAGACTTTACTATGTGTTTGGATATCAACTATACAAATACAAACTTCCAACGTTTACAGAACGCAAATTCAAATTATAAAGTTCAATTTGGATCACTATGTTACATTACAGTCACTCTGTCATGGATAACTTTTAGTTTGTTAACCCTTTTTTGGATAAAACAGAGGTGGTGTAAATTTTAATTGATACTACCCACCAACCAACCCCACGTAAAAGTTTATGTTCTACTAAATTTTAAAAAATATGTGCACATAAATGTTATTACCGAAAGTAATTCCATCATTTATATTTATAAAAGAAAGTAAACTTTTACGTAAGTACCTAGAACTGCAATTTTGCAACTTGAAAATTTTAAGAACGCAAATAGTGTGACTGTAACGACGGTTTAAAAAGTGCATAATTTCACTCAAAGTGAATAGGGTGTAAGTTAACTCTGTAATTATGTGTTGCGTGTTATATAAAAGCTCTTTGGGGTAATTTTCCTATTTTATTTAAAGTCTGGAACCGTTCTCAGATTAAACCAGCAGGTGTTTCTAATTATTCTCGTTGTAAACATAAATTAAGAACTAATCTAAAAACACGACACGGAACATGAAGTGCAAATTTGATATAATGAGTGCTTATAAATATAAGGGGAACGATGTTTATCTAACTGGAGTTAATTAAAAATTTAATTAACTATCGCACTAATAAAAAAAACAAAATTGAGTAACTGGGTAGTAGACTTTATTTAACTTTTTTAATTTCCTCTCAGATTATTTTACATGCTGTTCATTAGGACATTAAGTAAACGGCGTATTTACTTTCTCAAGTTTATCCAGCAGCAAGCTATTGGTACACTTATACCAAAATATGTTATAGCTAACAACTTGAAAATGTTTACTTTTTTACTATTGAATGTTGAGCGCGTTCTTAATCTGTCTTGCTATTTTATACTGCACTTTTTGACAATTCTCTAAACCTTATTAAATTATATTCATTCCTCGTTAAAATAAGTTGTATTGCACTGCAACTTTTGTATTAAATTGAACATACTGGAATTAGAAAACTGTTATAGTTTGAAAATCATATGTTTACGTTTGTCTAATATTTGGTTACATTGTTTTTTAGACATGAGGTCTGAGGGAAGTAGTGATATCACGTGTAAAATAGGCGTAACATTGTTTTTAGTTGTTTATAAAGAAACATATTTCAAGACAATTAATTCGAGAATAATAGTAATCTGTATAATAGTCTTTAGATAATTAATATCATATAAGTGTATGGGCCACTAGAGGATGCACTAGAGGAAGAAACTAATAACAATTCAAATAGATGATATAGAAGAAGAAAATAAAAAAAGCAAAAAGAATGACTTAATAGGAAATAGAACAATGGGAGCAAAAAATAGAGAACAAGTACACGTTTGTAGCGGAAGAAGCTAATAGACCATGTAACATATACACATACCCAACAAAAATTGAGACAAAAGATTAGCAGAAATTGGATTAAATCACAGACTAGTAAAAGCCAAATGTTTAATGAAAATTAAATAAAAAAATCTGGTGTGAAGATCACACGACTTTCCTTATCCTATTATTATATATTATACCGGGTCCATCGTCTCGACCCTGCGCTGCTCTCGTTTCGGAACTTGTTATTTTAAAAAAGGTGCGAGGCGCGAGTCCATCGTCTCGGCCCTGCGCTGCTCTCGTCTAAAAATTTGTTATTTTAAAAAAGGACGAGGCGTGAGTCCAATACTAGAAAGCTGATTAAAATAAACACTACAAGACAATAATTGACTCGTACTTAAAATTTTGCTACGTCACTGAAGGTAACCGTACGAGCTCGGCCGCACGGCCTTCCCCGTTATCGCCTGCGTGCTTCCTCCTAACGGCCAAGCGCTCCCCCCCCGTCCTCCCGCAGTCGGCCCGGTAACTCTCCGAGCGCGCCGTGATTGGTCCGTTTAATTAATTTTTAATGGGCTATAACTTATTTATTTGACCTCGGATCAAAAAATTTCATTGTAATTTTTTGTTCGTCTCGGTTTGATCTATCCGGTAATATAAATTTCCCGAAACATTTTATGAACACCCGGTATATTAAAAATCCTGAGCTTCAATTGTTTTTCGAGTTCCTATTTTACCAACTTTTATTTTGAATTCATGTTTATCTCATGATAACAAATCATTTTTATTCTCATAAATTTTTTGTATCTTCAACCGTTTAGGTTCGCTACCGCTTTGCGACCGATTTTGGGACCTTGCGACCAAACGGCTCAGCCGATTTTTACCAAAAGCTTCGCACTGCGTCCCCTACCTACAAGTAACTTGCATACCAAATTTCAAGTCTCTAGCTGTTACGGTTCTCGAGATATCCTGTTTACTGACAGACCGACAGACACACACACACACACACACACACACACACACACGAACCAATGGCCCAAACCAACTTTTTTGGTGTCCTGAGGCTATAATTCGTCCAGAAATGTGAAAAACTGGGTAGGTCAAATTTCCGCCGATTACATTACTTTCCTTATTATAGGATAAGGAAAGTAAAAAGAGAAAATAATAAATTATATGAGATTAGCAAATACACAAACTTAAGAATAAGGAAAACGAAAAAAAAATACCAGACAGAGACGAATATAGAATTTCAAACCAAAATGGACACTGGAAGAAAAATGGATGGCTTTTAAGGAGATACTGCTGACAAGAACAATAAATATATGTAGAAAAAGTAAACATAATGCGCATGTAAAAAGGACGAAATAGTAGATAACAATGTAAAGAGACTAATAAAAAAAATAGTTTGAAAATAATTTATTCAATTAAAACCATAGAATAATAAAATGAGTACAATAGGGAGAGAAAAACGGTGAAAAAAGCCATCAAAAAAGCGAAAAAAATTTAGAGAAGAGATAACGGAAAGTTCTGGACGACAATAAAAAAACAAAATCGAAAGAAAAAACAAACATGGACAATTACAAGCTTACAAAATGAATACTAGAACCCTGGAACGAATATTATACAAACAAATATTAAATGGTAATCCTAGAGAAAGACATAAGTAGAGAAGAACAAACAGAATATCCACAAGAAATTAATAACGAAGAAGCTGGGGATGCAACAAGAAAATGAGAACTGGAAAAGATAAAATAGTTCCAGGAATAATCAAATGGTTGGTGAAAAAAGAAATTGAATGGATATGGACTACACGCAAAGAAGCAACGAGAAAACAATTTTTAATGCTAATAAACAAGAAAGGAGAACAGGTCCAATGTAAAAACTACAGCCCAATCTGTTTAGTCCAAGCAAGTTACAGGTTATACAGTAAAATTTTAAAAATTAGGAGAAAAATATGCTGCTTTTAGACCAAAAAGACAAACAAGTGATGAGATTGTATTATAGGAAAAATAATAGAAAGAAAAGTAGAAGAAGAAGAAGAGCTATTCTTAAAATTTGTGGATTTAAAAGCAGCCTTCGATGCGATAGAGAAAGGAGAAACATAGAAAACATTGAGAGAGATGGATATACCTAACACCCTAATAAATGCAATTAGAAGCACATAATTGCAGGACAAAGATCAGAGGAGTTTAAAATGTATAAGGGAGATAAAATAAGTGGCAGTTTAAATTCCCTAATATTTATCATTGTCGTGAATAAGAATCAAACGTAGTAAAGAAGAACATTAGCAGTTAAACATCATTATAGGACACAGAAATGTAAACTCACTTAGCTTCTTATATGCGGATGATGTGGTACTAATAACAAATACTAAGAATAAAATGTAAAAGCTGGTGAATACATAAAAAATAGAAATTGAGAATATTAATATGGAAATAAACATAAATAATACAAAAGTTATGATCACAAAAAACAAAAAACCAACAAAACAATAAAAATAATAGATGCAAAATTATCAAATAGGGCCAGTAAATTAATAAAAAATATACTGATCCCCAAATAACACAGAGCTAGAACATAAAGACATAGATATAGAGGTGAATAATATCAACATTAACTTACTTATTTGAAAATTGTACACTACAGAAAAATAGGAAACTAAACTAACATTAGGGATATAATAAACAAAACCAATAATAGAAAAAATAAAAAACCAACTAAATTGGTATGACCATATGGTGAAAATGGAACTAGACAGAATTACAAGAAAAATAATGAAAGCTGTAAAACCAACAAAAAAGAAGAAAGTGCATAGATCAAATCAGAGAAATAGGTTTGGTAAAAGAAAAAACGATAAAGAAAATTAGTACCCCATCAAGAAGCAGAAGAAAAGACAAATTATTTGCGAAGAAGAAGAAGTGATTTAAATTTAGCACGTGCAACTTACACACAATAATGTTTCGTTATCGATTAACAAGTTGAATTTGAAAGAAGGTGTATTGTTGGACTACATGAAGAGAAACTTCTTTACAAGAAATAGAGCGAATAATTACTCGCCATTGCAGGACTATAGTGCGAATATGAAACCAACGAGTCGAAGAAGGTAACTCTAGCGTAACAATGGTGGAGTAGCATACACTACAAATTGTCTACCTCCTCTGTTCGATATCGATTACTCGCAATGGTACTAATAGCATGACGTCTTGTCTTGCGATTGCTACTGACTTCTCTGTACCAGCAACGAAGGTTACAATGGGCAACAGAAAGGCGTTTGTGGATATACAAATGGTATAGAATCGCCTTTTCTGATAAATCAAGAATTTGTTTAAACCGAAATGATGGTTGGATGTTAATATTCTATAGCTGCGGATAAAGGGAGTAAAAAGACTTTATTTGTACTAGCAAATTATGAATATTATGGTACGGGCAGCTATCATTTATAGCAGGTTACCCCTAGTTAGAGTTAGAGCAACATTATCAATCAGACTTACATAAATTCTGTCTTACAGCGTGTGATACTTACTTCTCCTAAGAGGGTGCTCCAAGCAATCTTTTAACAAGGTAATGCTCAAGCGTATGTAGCGCGTAACACTAAACTTCTCTTAACAAAACAGAATGGAAACTTTCCCACGGCCGGCCTCCATAACTTAATTTTCTCTTAAATTTCTAGGACCTTTAAAGAATCTCTCTCAATTATAAAAGCGCGTCAGTAGTTAATAAAATGCAATCCATCAAGACACCATTCAATCAAAATTTGTCTCGATACCAAGAAGAATAGAGGCGCTCACAAAAGCTCGCAAGGTGGGCCATCCATTGTTAAATAAATGTGAATTTTTTTATGTTATGTCCAATTTTAATAAATATTAGTTATTTCTTTCACTCGAAAATTTCAAATTAGTAAATAAATGCATTCGAAATGGAGTTTTGTGAATGTGAACTACCTCATCGTGAGTGTTTAATTCTAAAGACGAATACCAATTTACCAACTTATATGTTATGCATGGTTGTAATATTAAGTAATTTAAAGGCGCATAGAGAAAATTCTCTTTGCTTATCTTTATCTGATGTTAGTAGATTTTGAAGAAATTGTCGCCTAAACCAGGTGTAAATATTTTTAGGTTTGAGTTGTGGTACGAGATGCAGCAAATCTTTCTCTTTAGCTTTGAAGATAAATTAAAATTTATTTTCACATCCAAAATTACAACCTAGAAATTTTTATCTTAGGTGATTGGGAACGTAATATCAGCCAAGTGATTCCCGCCATCATTCAAACATCGCTATAAATTTTGCATAACTCTTTCGAGCGTTTCTTGAGGTATACAGCGAATTTCTGTGAGGATTACTTGCTTTAGAGTTTGAAGGTTTCCTAGATAATATTTATAAATTTCTTTGGGATAATCGCATAAAAAAAGTTACATTGATGAGTGCGGAGCATGGAATATCACCGTTCAGAGAGATCAAGCACCTGAAGAACATTTCCCTCAAAGCTTATATCGATGCTCGTGCTGTGTGGACCGTGGTCCCGTCCTACTAAAATCAGTCATTCTGTTCAGAGTTGACAGTAGTTGTCTGATTCCTCTATAAAAAATTAAGACTATCATCTCTATTTACGACATTGAGTATTGCGTACTGTGACACTATTATTACGCAGAGGCTTTGAATGAATCACCCTCAAGTTGTTTTCACTCCAATATCGAAGGTTTTGCTCTATTTACACATCCATAAGGATGGAAATGTGCCTCGTCGTTGACGAAAACAACCTTGCCATGAAGTAAAGTTTCAATCATCGTGTTCACATGTTACAATTCGAATGTGCTAATAATTTTCTGACAATATTTCAACATATTTTACTGATGAAGGCAAAAATCTTGCTGAAGAATTTGGCGTATACTGCGATCAGAAGGGAGTCCTGCCTCATCTTGTATAGAAATGTTATGGCACATTTTAGGGGGTTCTTGGAAGAATTTTTCTACGGTGTCTGTTCCGAGTTCCTGATGGATTTCATTGTCTTACACACACTATGGAAGATATATAGCAATTCGGAGTACTTACTTCTAGAATTCTTTAATTTTTTTGCTATTATTTAAAGTTAAACCGCATACCGGACTGCCGTAAGTGAAGTAAGTAAGTTGAAAAAATATGTTACGTAACAAAACAGTACAGCCTGTATGTAGTGGCGTATTTTTTTTATAAGTAGATACAATTGTTTTAATCTCCCATGTTAAGTTTGTTGTTGATTTTAAGTTAAATATGTTAAATATGTATTGATATAGATTTCTAGCTATTTTATGGAGTCTTTCTTATCTACCCACGGAATTTTAGCTCTCGGCTAATAGGAGGTTTCCTATACCCGGACATGTGACTTCTCGGGATTGTAATATAAGGGTTGATCTTCACTAATTAGAACACGCTGATCACAATGGCACCAAGCATTTTGACCTACGAGGTCGGGAACAGGTCAAAAAGTAACCTTAGTTATGCAAGGTGCTCATTAGCGCGTGACGAGCAAAAATTGCGGATTTAATACGCATCAATGCACATTGGTATTACGTAAAATTGCGTTAAAGCAAGCTTTACGACGTTTTACAGCATAGCTCTATGTAAATGTCACGAGGTCACTTTTTGACCTGTTCCCGACCTCGTAGGTCAAAATGCTTGGTGCCATTTTGTTCAGCGTGTCCTAATTAGCAAAGATCAACCGTTATCTTACAATCCCGGGAAGTCACATGTCCGGGTATAGGAAACCGCCAATTAGCCAATTTGTCGGCTCGAATGTACAATAATTTGTTTAAGTGTAAAAATTTTAGCCGAACGCTTAGAGATGTTGGTGGCCTATTAGAGTCTAATTACTTTATGAAGATTTTTGTGTTTCTCTATTATAGCGGTATCATCTGCATATAAGGAGGTTTCGATAATATATGGCAGGGGCTATCCTAGTGTGATCTGCGAAAAATTAAGCGACTTTCTGTAATTTATAAAATAAAAACTTCCATCAAATCTTTTCAAACTTAGAGAATATATTTTTCTATATGTTGACTTTTTACATAAATTTTTGAGTTAAAATATTCAAATTTGGCCGACTTATGCCCCATCTCCCGGAAGTCAAGTTGCTCAATTGCTGCCACGATGGGCGCCTTCAGAATGCCTGAACTAAAAAAAAATGCCCGTTAAACTAGAAGACATTTCCTCTACTATGAGATTTGGGCTTAAAAAAATAATAAAATTTCACAAAATGGCAAATTTTTTTGCAAGGCAAACTGACAAACTGCCATAGAATGGCAAAACATGTACTGAGTATGCTCAAAAAATTTCAAGAAGATTCGATGATTTGTATTCGAGTTAGAGTGCCAGCAAATTTCAAGAATGTTTTAAAAAAGTTTAAAGTCTTAACTTCCCTGTGAGGGTTATAACGCCAAAACGCAAAGTATTGTTACGTTTTTTCCAGATATCATCCCCAGAAACTGTTAGTTCGGTATCTGAACCTTCTTTTTCGAACGTTTTAGTCCTTTCTTCTTTCACCGCGAGCTCCAAACACAAATTATGAACCGTTTCTGCTGCTTTGAATATATTGTCGAAGCAGCCAATGAAAGTTGAATAATTAAAACTTTTTGCCAAATCTATCAAACCACAAAAAAGATTCACCCATTAAAGCCAATGCCATTTCAAAACTATTTGAGATCCAACTTTGAAATAGCAGGTTGAAGAGTTAAGCACGTTGCCTTGTGGTATTTTTGCATGTATTTCCTCGATGAAGGAGATTGAATGCTGATTGCAAATTTTTTGTAATCCAAAACAATAAAATTATCAATATCAGATAATGCGGTACCGTCATTTTTTATATTTTAACTTTATGTCCTCCAGTTTATACTTTAACTATAGTTACTAGGTAGGTTGTTGTAGTGAACTGTTTGCATTCACATTCCTGTTTTATTTTCATAATACATTTAATTGTTTTACCGTCAAATGACTTTTTTTAAACCCAAATTGTATCGAAGGTGTAATCTGAGGTACTTCTACTGCTGTATTGAGTCTATTACTTACAAATTAAATAATATGAATAAGAGTCTTAATTTGGAAGTGAATTTTCATTTTTCAGGAAAAGGTCCAAAGTTTAAGTAGAAATTGTATAGAGTATTTAAGTAAGCTAAATCTTTGTGAAGGTATATTAGAATAATATTAAAGATATTATCATACGCGGGAGTTTCTTTAAGAGTAAAGCCTCAATATAATTTTCTAGTTCTACTGCTATTGTTGGATAATTAAAATCTTCTATTGTAGATGCATTCGGATGCATTCTTTTGCTGAAGTGAAAATTTCTTAAAAATATTTCGTAAATAAGTTTCTTATTATTTTAATTTTTAGTTGCTAAGTTATAATTTTAGTTATTTTTTATAGATCTCGACTATTTACTTTAATCATTTTAATCTATGCCCATAATTATGAATTCTGTATCTACCATTTTCTCTTCTTATTATGTGTAATAGGTACTTGAGTTTGTTTACAAAAATTGGAGCTCTTGTTCCTCGCCATTCTATTTTAATTTTGCCTTTTTATGTAATCATTTTTAAGAAATATGTAATGTTCTGGTGAATTTAGAACGGTTTAGTCTATGGTTCAATCAAAAATTTTTGAGATTTGTATTGATAGTAATTAGCTGAAATTGTGTGGTTTAACCAGTCGACTATTTCAGTTTTCGAGATTTTTTTTATCTTTTCTTTATTAGTCTTGCTGTTAAAGCGTAAATTAAAAAAGAAGTAAAAGTTTTGAGGACAGGAAGATGATTAAAATCTATTTTTAATTACTTTCTGATTGAAGTTTTTAGCTAGCATGATGGTCAGTATGTCTAACTGTTGGGGTAGTAGGTGAATTCCTTGGATACTTTTACTTCAAGCTGGCGTTTCATTTAATTAATTCCACATAGGTCGTTGGACAGACATCTTTAAAATTTGCTTTTGCTATTCAGCTTTCCGGTGACCAACGTATCAAATAGGTCTATAAAGTTGGTTTATTAGGTTGTTTATAAGCAGTAATAATTTGAATTTGTTTATTGCCAGCAAAATAAATAATAATATTTACATATATTCCTGAATTTTGTCTTAACTACTCCTCCTCATGCTGCTTGCGACATAATAATTACATATGATGAAGGGTAGTTGCTAATTTTAGAGGCTTTTTTTCTAACAATAAGAGATGACATACTAGGTCAACGTTATATCTAGTCAATAACAAAACGAACAGTGATCTCTGGAATTTAGTTCCATTGGCATCCCAATTGAGAATTGTTATATTTTAGAAACATTTTAAGATTATATATAGAAATGTGAGGCAGAATAAAGGTTGATATGACGGATTCAATGAGTCATATTAACTATTAGTTGTTGATAAATTTTAGTAGGAAAATGAGAAAATTGAATTGTTATTTGGCTTTTCATATAAGTTTAGCTGTATGTGATGGTGAATTTTATCATTGGGGAATATTAATTGTTTTATTTCTTAGTTCTGTTGTAATTATGGAATGTTGTAATGTTTTAGTATTATAGACATTGTGAGGAGTCAATGGTTAATAATGTGATTAGGGAGATTGGTTTTTATTTTTAATTGTTTCTATTTAATAAACAAGTAACTTTCATTGTAATTCTCTGATTTCATCGTCGCTGAATGAGATCGGTGCATTTTTAATGACTATAGATGAATGCTTTTCGTTGGGATTTTGAAAGATATGAAACTCAAATTGATTCAGTTAATTTATGATTAACTTTTAAGTATGTTGTTGCAAAGTTATTTTCTTGGAGTCAAAAATTACTTTCTGGTGAAGAAACACACAAGGGATTTTAACTGCTTGCTAATTGATAATGCTGGGTTGATTTTAAAAATTATAATAAAGGTTTCTTTTAATTAACTAGTCGGTATATTTTTTTACATCGTGACACACAAGTGGCGATAAGTAATCAAAGCTGCGTTTCATGGCAATATTTGTTGGCTCATTTGTAGACACCTTTTAGTACGCAATTTTTTAATTCGGTCAGATGGGGCCGAGTTATTTATTTGTGTACATTTAGTTTTTAACACTCAGAAAATCAGAAGCCTATTTAATGTCCAATAGACGTCAAAGGTTTAATTATATTTTTATCCTGAGTTTGTACTGAGAACCGCATCAGGCGCCTCACCGCATGGTCACGGCTGCAAGTTTTTCATTTTTTTTATAGAATAAGTAATTTTTTAGTACTTTATTCGTAAGAACACTAATTTAAATAACAGTTTAATTAACTCAGATTTTCCACGGATTGATACGGGTTAAGGCGATCTTAATTTTAAGGGCATACTTCTTAAAGGTTGCTTTAATTAAAACTTTTTTTTTATGTGGAAACATTGCGACGCAATTGATATTACAGAAACATTACAGCCCACTAATCTACAAGCATTCAGTTTTTTTTTGAAATTAACTCATAATAAAGAATATGCCAGAGACATTTTAAATATTACATACATCACATTTTTACAAATAAAATTCGTTTTGCAGGTTTTTGAGAACTCAAAAACTGCCCAAATAGAAAAAGATACAGCCATTTGCAATTTTTACTGTTCTTTCTTTTTCTTTTGGAAACTCGGTCGGTATCTATGACTGGCGGCTATAATTTTTAAATTTACGTTATTTGAGTTTGGGTTCTTCCTCTTATAGGTTTGATATAAGAATTGGCTGTCATTTTTCATCAATGTTGTTTTCGATTAGAACAATAATATATAGGAATGCATGCAACATTTTTAAATCACAAAATAGACAGGTATGTTTTTGTTCACATATTTGCATAAACTGTCCACAAGAAAATCGGAACTAAATTTATGTTTGTAATGTAGATCGTTTTTACAAAATTACTCCATAAATATAGCTTTTTATATATACCCTTGTTATACTTTTTTAATAGAGATGATCAATTTAACGAGCTTGTGGTAGAACTTGTTTATCTGTTAACTTCAGTTTTGTTCATTAGTTATTCCTTTAAATAAATGTGACTATACATTTAATTTACTAGTTCAACCAACGAAAACATAAAGTCAATAGAAATTTAAATTTGGCAGTTCAGTACTAGTTAGTTGCATTACCAATATGCTGTTAGTATTCTTAGATCACTATATTATTAGGTTTATGCTTTAAACATTTCTTTATTTAATAACTAGTACTCGTTTTACTTTTGAAGAGTGAAGACGTGTTGGATGCCGCTCTAGCAGTGATATCTAATACGAGATTGTGAATACGTGTAAAACGCGAAGTGAAGTGTGATAAGGATCCTGCCGAGAAAGTACAACTGCCTGAAAATGTGATTGTACTCTGCTCGGTAAGATAACAAGCTAATCATTTTGCAGCAGTGCAAATATGCACACAGCAACAGAATGAACAATCTCCCGCTAATACAACGACCTCCAACACCAGCTGAGGGTTTATTATCTCAGCAAAACCAGATTCTTGTACAAGAGAATCAATTAAAAACTCAAAATGAGCTTAATTTATGGAACGCTTGGCAACAATCCTCGCAACCATCGAAACTCTACAGGATAATATCAACCAGCTAATGCAAAGGGTAAAAGCCTCGAGAACCCAGTGGCGGCACCCAAAGCAGAGCAAGTAACTGATGAAAAGTCGAATATCATACCGACGAAGAAGAATTAGCCAGAGAAACAAACTGATAGTTCAGAAATCAAGACATAAAAACGGAAAGCAATTGCGTCCCCGGAGATCTCCACAGCAGCAATCAACAACCGCTAAACAATCAGACAATAAGTCGAAAGAGAAGAACACCCTACTCCACCAATAAATCTGGTGAATATAAAAGAATACGAAACTGTACATGACATATTGCAAGCAGCAAAGTTAGTTATAGAGTAACCGCTATGAATAATGATGTATTTAAGATCAACGTCTCAGATGAAACGCAATACCGTAGTCTGATCTCAACTCTACGCAATTACGATGTCGAATATTACACCTATGAAGACAAACAAAACCGACCCATAAAAGTTATGGCCAGAGGTATACACCCGACGTGTTCAATAAAATGATCACAGAAGACTTAAAAGAAAGAGGATTTAAAATCGTAAATGTTACTAACATTATGAAAAAAACCAAAACAGAGAATGGCATCATCACTAAGCCACTGCCTCTATACATGTTAGATTTTGACAAATCAGAAGATATTAAAGATATTCACAAAATTAGTATGATTGCAGGATTGAGGGTAAAAATTGAACCTCTACGTAAGAAAACAACCCTTATCCCGCAATGTAAAAAGTGCCAGACGTATGGACACACCCAAACCTTCTGCCACAAAGAGGCAAGGTGCGTAAAGTGTGCAGGACCTCACGCTACTAAGGACTGCAAGTTAACTAAACCTGCAAAAGCTAAATGCGTCAATTGTGGAGAAGCTCACCCGGAAAACTATCGCGGGTGCGTAGTCGCAAAGGAACTTCAAAAACGTAGGCAAAAAACCCTACAAGAAAACAAACGAAACAACCGAAGAACAACTAATGCCCAAGAAACGGCACCAATAAAGAAAACGCTGCAAAATTTTCCAACCTTACCTAAGGCTAGTACGGCTGTGCAAAATAGCTCAGCAGGTACCAGATACGCACGAATGGCAAAAGGTAAAACTCAACAAGGCAAGATCGAAGAAGCTAATATGGATGTAATCAACAAAACATTGCAAGCAATTCTTGGAAAACTCAAAAAGCAAGAAGATTCCATAAAGTCTATCTTAACTAGAGTGACGAAACTAGAAAATAGCAATAGGGTCGCGCCCATAACTAGGAAAATAAAAATGGCTATGTCAATTAGAATAGCAGCATGGAATGCAAATGGGCTTCTCCAGCACGCCCATGAATTAGAACTATTCCTCTGGGATCAAAAATAGACATCTGCCTAATTTCTGAAACCCATTTTACTAAGGAAAACTACCTAAACATAAAAGGGTACAAACTATACCACACCCCCATCCAGATAATACAGCAAGGGTGGATCGGCGGTATTATTAAAAATAACGTAAAACATTATGAAGAAGTAAACTACAACACTCGCGAAAATACAAGCAACAGCGGTAAAATCCTCACAAAGTCCAAGGATTATACAGTTGCTGCAATATACTGTCCACCAAGGTACGCACTAGAAAAAGATGACTTTATAAGGCTTTTCCAAGAGCTAGAGATCACTTCCTATTAGGAGGTGACTTCAACGCCAAACATACCCACTGGGGATCCAGACTTGTCACTACTAAAGGAAAACAGCTATATGAAGCGATCAAGCAAGCTAAATGCGTATGTCATTCAACTGGCAAACCAACATACTGGCCGTCAGATAGCAACAAAATACCAGATCTGATAGACTTCTTCATACTGAAAAGCGTATCTTCCAACTACATTGGTATTGAAGATAACTACAACATGTCATCAGACCACTCCCCATTATCCTGACACTAAGCGAAACAATAATCAATAAATCATCTTCACCATCACTAACAAACAAATGGACTGACTGGGATGGATTTAGAGCAGAAGTAGAACAGCGTATCAAACTAAATGTTCCACTAAGATCAATTGAGCAGCTAGATGAACAAGCAGAGCGGTTTGTAATCGACCTGCAGCAAGCCGCATGGAGCAATACCCCTGAGCCAAAAAGAAAAACAATTGGCGTGAACTACCCTAGGGAGATCAGAGAACTTGTCTCAGCGAAAAGAAAAGCACGGAAGAAATGGTAACAAACCAGAGCTCCGGCAGACAAACAACTGCTAAACCGGCTAAGCCAACAACTCAAAGAACAGATCCGTTCTGTTAAGAATGAAACGTTCACTGAATGCCTAAAGGGACTAACAGACGATAAAGATACCGAATACTCTTTCTGGAAAGCCACAAGGAGATTAAAGCGGCCTCATAATCATAATCCACCCATTCGTAAAAATGATGGCGGATGGGTTAGAAAAGACGAGGAAAAAGCAGAAATATTTGCTGAACACTTAGCAAATACATTCCAACCACATCCAGCTGATGACAATGAGAACCTACCAGAGATAAACAACAGGGAGGACAGGATCATATTGCCAGTAACTCCAAAAGAAATTTACAATGGATACAAAAGAATCTCAGTGCCAAAAAAGCCCCCGGCTATGACTTAATAAGTGGACAACTGCTGAAGGAACTACCAGAAAAGGGTATAATGAAGCTTACGCATCTATTCAATGCTGCGCTACGACTACAGTACGTACCGCTGCAGTGGAAAGTTGCGGAAGTTATTATGATCCCCAAACCAGGGAAGCCACCCAATGAGAAAGCATCTTACCGCCCGATTTCACTACTACCAAATATATCCAAACTGTTCGAAAAACTGCTTCTGAAACGCCTCAAGCCAATTATTGAAGAAAAGCAGCTCATTCCAACTCACCAGTTTGGATTTCGGAACAAACATTCGACCATTGATCAAGTGCACCAAATCACTGATATAATTGAAAGAACCCTAGAAGAAAATTAGCGATATTTCTTGACGTGGCCCAAGCTTTTGACAAAGTATGGCACGAGGGCCTCGAATACAAAATAACTAAAAATCTGCCTAGGCAGATGAGCCACATTCTGATATCATACATCTCTGGCCGACAGTTCAGAGTGAGATATGGCGAAGAATACTCCGAACTTAAAGCTATTGCCGCAGGTGTACCGCAAGGAAGCGTCCTTGGGCCAGTTCTATACTTGCTTTATACTAGTGACATCCCCATCCCCATGAGTGATGGAGTGACGACAGCCACATTTGCTGACGACACTGCATTACTGGCCACAAGCAACGAAATAGAAGTAGCTACTAATAAACTACAATTAGCCGTCAACAACGTCACCAGGTGGACCAAGAAGTGGCGAATTAAACTAAACGAGGCGAAGTCTACCCATATAAACTTCACCAATAAAAGAATTGATTACTTGCCTGTAGTGATCAATCAGCAAACAATTCCTTACGCTAACACAGCTAAATACCTGGGTATGACACTAGATGCCAATCTCAGGTGGAAAGCACATATAAAGAAAAACGCGAAGAACTTTGCATTAGATTCAGAAAAATGTGGTGGTTGCTTGGACGACATTCCGAGCTGTCTCTGCATAACAAACTATTGTTGTATAAACAAATTCTAAAACCAATTTGACTTACGGTGTGCAGCTGTGGGGATGCACAAAGAAATCTAATGTAAAATTATTCAAACCTTTCAAAACAAAGTACTGCGCAGCATCGTCAACGCTCCATGGTACATTAGAAATGAAGACATCCACAGGGACCTAAAAGTGCCTATGGTCAGTGAGGAAATTAAACGGTTTGCGAAAAACACGAAACAAGACTACATGAACATGTGAATGTCGAAGTGCTACAATTACTCGACAACAGTGGACTTATACGTAGGCTAAAAGGCAAAACCTTTTGAACTAGTGTGTTAAGTTAAGTGAATTATGAGCAATTAAAACATGTGAACGAAGTGTTTTTAACATATGTGGAGTGCGCCAATGGGAGTATATCCACCAACTGCTAAGACTTACCTAGATTTAAGACTTTAAACTTGAATTTAAGTGAGAATTTATTAAGAACAAATTGCTAGATAGTATTTACTAGTTGCAATAATTTTTAACTAGCAACTAAATGGAACAGGACGACCTTTTAGAATTTGCAAATTATTCCAAATTATAAGCCAAATTTCCCATAACATTTAAATATAATAGAACTTCTCCTATGTTAAGAAGTAATGAAGTGGATGTAAAAAGATAAAACGCCAAACACTAATTTGTCAAAAGCAACATATCAATAATCAGTGGTAGACCATATACTCTTTCTGTATATATTCATGGCGATGTGACAAGCACCGCGCCTTAGACGGTTGCATATTATTCTATGTTCAAAAAGAACGCGGATACTTAATTATTGTTAGGCTGAATAGATCTCCTTCCATATATCTAAGCCTCAGGAACGAACTTGGGTCGCAACTACACGGAAACACTGGCGCTTAAACCTTCTTAGAGGTTTTGCAAATAGAAAAATTTTTGACGTAAAACCAAAAAGCTAAAAGTTTATTATAATTAATCTCCAAGCGCTTACAGAAAAAAGTTTAAAAACATCGACTTAAGCCTATTTTGTTTGCATATGTACGTATAAATTTGGATTATCCCTCTTGTTGAAATTCAGCAGTTATTGAAGCAACATTTACGGGGTATCTTCTACATGCACAATAACTTTAGCCACTGAGGGTATGGTCATATCACAAACGACATCTTAGTTGCCGCTAATAAAGATTAAGTCGGCATTCTAAAGTACGCTCGGTTGTAAGTTTTACATTACAATTACTTGCCATATTTGTTGCGCTAGTTGTCGCCTGACGGCATGTGAGAAGATTTTGATAAACTATCTACTGTAGGTAATGTCTGAATGTTGCACAGCTTTAACGTAATCACTTTCACTTCAAAAAGAACGATAAACTCAACTTTTGACTAGAACATTTGTTTACGGTGCAGTTTTATTTTTTCACAATAACTAGTTGCTATTCAAGGTGAAATTTTACGTAGTATTTATTGCCGTCATCTTCTGGAAACAACAATATGATTTGGGTTGATAGATCCTTCTTGTTCGATATATTTAAATAATGATTATAGACAATTTATTGCTCTATGTGATGCAATGTTAAAGCCTTTCTTCATCAATCTGAGCGGAACGCAAAAAAACTTTCTTATTTAGTTATGTTAGCATTCCATCACTTTGTAGATGGTTAAGTAACATATCAGCTAGACAAAAATGATTTATGTTTAAAGTAAACAATATGTTTTATGATAGACTAGGGAACTATATTTTTGTTCTGATTTAAGTTCAATTGAGTAAGCATTACGCTCCTCTATATCCACCCGCTATTAAGATATTGTTGATTTACCTTATAAACACCACAGAAACATCTAATTGTAGATTGTTCTTTAGTTCTTCCAATAAATATCTTGTGGAAAGTACAGTTGAGTTTATAATTTTAAAGAATTTAAAGTTTACTTTGCAGTTTTAGATGTATTTCGTTTGTATATCGAGTTGTTTGGAAAGGAAGTCTCTTATGATTATCAAGAAGGATAATCTCTTGCAGACAAAAACGACTTATGAAAAGAAATTGCACTACTTTGTATCTGAAGAATGGGCTTTTATTGGACGTGTGTTTAATAGTGATAGAACGTTTCCTATTAAATTAAATGCACGGTGCTGGGGGGGGGGGGGGAGGTTATTTAAGTAAACCGTTGAAAGACCTTCTTGCTGCTAGGTATGATGGTGAGTACAAAAAAATAAAAACCTCAATCCGTTTTATGCAGTAATCGTTAAATTGCACAATGGGATCCGCGGCTGTGATAAGAATGACAGTAATGTCAACAGTCTGCAACAGCTGTTTCTCTAAATCCATCCTTACTAAAATAATCGACTTGTATCACAGATTGATTTCTTTACTTGACGTTTTTATTTCATTATAATGAGCATACTTGTAAAATGTTAACCAATACTGGTTGACACTAACAAATTATAAAATAGTAATGTTTAAGGAACCAATAAAAAATGTTTGCGACAACGCAAGAGAATGAAATTTATTGCTATAATATATTTTCTATGTCAGTTAAAAACCGGCTGGATTTACCTGTTGCACATAAGCCGCAAAACACTATCTGAGTATTTTGGAAGTATAAGTTAGAGGGCTTAAATATATAACACATATAGGTCTATTTAGTATGAATTTACAGTGGAAATATGCTTCATCTTTGCTAGTAGAAAATGTTAAATTTGGAACTAAGAACATATTCCTTTTAAAGCAGTACCGTTTTTAAATTTAACAAAAATTTTGGGATTCATTACTAATTAGCTTTCACCATTTCGCATGCAGACTTGATTTTTAATCCTGTTAAGAGAATAAGGTTTTAAATAATCTTGATTGCAACAAAAATTTAAGACTGTATATTTAATAGGGAATAGGAAATCTGCTCTTTCTTTGTTTAAAAATTAGAGAGAATACAAGTTTTAAATTTAGAACTTGATCTCCTTTTTATTTTTATATTTGTTTTGTTAGAAAAGCTTTTGTTTATTTTTTAAGTTTTTAATAATAGTTGGTAACAGTTTGTGCTTAGTTTTGATAGCTTTGATGGGTTAAATTACATTTTGACCAATAACGGCAATTAACTGAATTTTTGAAATAGTTGATTGTTGACTGTTGACTTTGATTGACTAGAACTGTATCTGCTGCATTCTGAAAGTACTATTTTTGAAAAGGAAAAATTCAGGATTGCTTAAAGCCACATTTTATTTTTTAATTATCTCAATGAAACTATCGACAATAGCAGCAAATCGGAAGATGCAATTAGTTTGAATATACAGATGATTGTTTGAATTTTAATTTAAGTCACCCAAAAAATCACAACATTTAGGGTAGTTGTTTGGTTGTGTTCTATGAGTAGCGTATAAAGGAAAGAGCAATATAGAAATAACGTTTTCTAGTCAATGTATAATTATTTTAAGAGACTCGTGTAAGCTTCAATTATTCAAAGATACGAGGTGGAGTTGTCGACGTATCTGTTTTTTAGTACTTTAAGAAATATATCAAACATTTCTTTATCATTTTTTTTGCAGGCGCATTTTCTGTGGAACGCATAAAGTAAGGTTTTCTCTGCGCCAATCAGTTTGTTTATAAATATAATTTGTTCACCTTATTTATTCGAAACTAAATAATTAACTTCAGTAGCAGCCAAAACTACAAGAACCTGAAGTACAGGATTTAAGCCTGATTCATCACTATTCAAAATTCTTACATCTTGGAACTGATGATCACTTTTTCATGTTATCATAGAATCACTTCATGTGTTCTTTTGTGAAATTTAAGTTTTGCCCTAGACTTATGTTATTTGTTTTCTTTTTCAAAATAAGAAGCTAAAAGACAATTTTCCATTGCCAAGAAATGCAAATCCAGCTGTAATAAAAAATTAATCTTCTAACAAATAGAATTCTCCAATCTTTCCCCGGTTTTTAGATTTCCAGTCACTATTTTAGCAAGTCACGCTTTAGATAAGCAAGAAGAATAGTTAATGTTTATATTTTATTTAATTTGAGCTTATAATTTAGCTTTAATCTTTTCAGATGGTACGTACAGGTTTTCTTAAATAACTTGAAAATTTCTGTAGATTTTTCAATTTTAGAGCAATGCAGCATTTTTTGATAGTGCCTTGTTAATTTTTTTAAAAGTTTTAGCTTTGTATGTAAGCAAGGTTTGTTCACTCTATGGTGACTTGTAGCTTGTCAGAGATCTATTATTATTGAAAATTCTTTTGAGCTTAAGATTAATTAATTTCTTTAAAATGATCGTCCGTTTAGTTTTTCTGGTATATATTTTACTAATTTTGTACACTTAAATTTGAACTTGATCAACTATTTTATTGAATCCACAGGTTTCATTAGACATTCGAATTTGCTTTACCAGTCCCGAAGTGACTTTTGAGATCCTGCATAAAATGAAGAAACTACAACATAATAGTAAATCATAAACAAATGCTTAGGGAAATACAAGAAATTGAAAACATACCTTTCTATTAAATTGTTGCAAAACAATTATCAAAGTAGTATTGTTTACACTTCTAAAAAAATGAATAGACAATATGGCAATATTAGTAAAAGAGGCAGCAGAACATGAGAGAGCTGTATAGAACTGCCAAATCTTTGGCCAACAGCGACAAATCTCTAAGGGACAAGAAAGGGAAGCATTTGAATCGGATTATTGACTCGAACAAATCAGTTTACACATAACGAAGAAAATGCACTGTTACTAAGTGACATACGGGAGAAAGAAAAGATGCCTATTGAACAGAAAAACGGAATCGGTATAAAATTCACAAAAGGGAGATGCACAAGAATGTGAAAACTGGAGAAAAATAATTTTAATATGCATCATAAACAAAATCCTAGCAAACGTTATACATTAAAGAATGAATAAAGAAGCAGACAGGAAATTAAGAAAGGAGCAAGCAGATTTCAGAAAAGGAAGATCATGTATCGGTCAAACTGCAACAGTACGAATTATTACAGAAAAAACTAGAGAAAAAACCTCATCAATAACAGTGGTGTTTGTCGACTTTGCTAAGGCTTTTTACAGGAAAAAACATTAGTTCTTATGTAAGATCTTAAATCATTTCAGTATTTCTCAAAAAATTAAATTAAAATGATGTAGAAATCCACAAGTCAGGTGTTGCACAAAAGGATATGTGAGTAGGAAAATAGCTATGAAGAAAGGGGTGAAGCAAAGATCTTCCCTGCTATTTAATATATGCTTAGATTAGTTATTGAAAAGCACAATTTAAAAAATGGATTCTCACTTGGAACCACATGCAAAGTAAGAAATTGGCGGACATGTAATTTGATAACGATATAGGCCTCATCACCCACACAATGGCAGACATGCTAAAAAATTTAGAAAAGTTAAGAAAAGAGGCCTAATTTGTGGGATTGAAAATAAATCTGAAAAAACAGCAGAAATGAGGGTACGATTATAGAAGAATAGGAGAAACCTAGTTCTGCTATTTGGGGAGTATAATCAACAAACATAGAGAAGCAAAGATTAAAAAAAAACAGTATGCATTTGGAATTTTAAATAATAAATGGCGATCAATGCAAATAAGCCGAAAGACAAAAATAATACTGTTTGACAGTAATGTAAAATCGATCGTATGTAAAATATACGGAAGCCAAACTTGAGCTATAACAAAAAAAAAAAAACGGAAAATACAAGTCCTTATTAATATGTGCCCACGAAAAGCTATGAAAATATTTAGACTCAATATCATCACTAATAAGGAACTATGAGCGAAAACTAAGCAAAAACAAATTAGGAAAGTAATTAAAAGGCGGAAATTGAATAAGGTAGACCCTACTAAGAAAGGAAAACGATGGCATAACAGAGGTAGACCAATAAACACATGGAAAAGAGTTACAAAGGCCGAGCGTAACAAATTAGGAAAGAGTTGGGGTGGGGGGTGAACTAGCTGCACAGTCATACAGGTACAGTCGTAATCAAAGGAGACGGTCTAAACTATCTTTCACCACATACAGCTATCTTTGAATCACACTATAGATGACAAAAATTCTATTCACTATTTTTACTTTCCTTATCCTATAATAAAGAAAGTAATGTAACCGGCGGAAATTTGACCTACCAGTTTTCATTGCACGTAAACTCAGGACACCAAAAGTTGGTTTGATCATTGGTTCTGTGTACTGTCGGTCTGTCAGTAAACAGGATATCTCGAGAACCGGAAGAGCTAGAGACTTGAAATTTGGTATGCAAGTTACTTAGGTAGAGAACGCAGTGCGTAAAAATCGGTCGAGCCCTTTGGTCGCAAGGTCGCAAAATCGGTCGCAAAGCCGTCGCGAATCTAAACGGTTGAAGATACAAAAAATTTATGAGAATAAAAAAGATTTGCTATCACTAGATAAACATGAATCTAAAGTAAGAGTTGGTAAAATAGGAACCCAGGATTTTTGCCAGAATTACCCAAATAATAGGATAAGGAAAGTCGTGTGATGCTCACACCAGATTTTTTAATACATAGGTGCAGTTGGCGGGATCAGGCGGTTTGCACGAACCGCAACGCTGCCGCGACGCACCCGATCAGTCTGCTCGAGCAACCTGACGTCGTCAGCATCATTAAATCCGCCGCTACATTTATGACGCCGAGCCTACCCTCTTAAGCAAATAACGAGCTGGTAGCAACCGCGGCACAGCGCGGCTGGCGCTATTGCCCCTATTACGATTTGCCTCCGTTCCGAAACTTTGGAGTGAGTTGCGTGAATGGGGGAAACAGTGCATAAATGAATGAGCGCCGGCTCTGCATTCGGGTGAATTCCGTCTGCACTGCTCTGGAAGTCGTTAGTGCCCCGGGCGGCCGCTTCCGGGGGTTTTATGACGTGAAAAGGGCCCTCGTGGTAACATTTATTCGGACGTTTATTAATGTAATTGCCTAGTTGATTCGCCTCGCGCGCGGCTGCACTGAATTCTCATGGGTTCAATAATTTTGACTTGAGCATCATGGCATTGGCAATAATGTAGCAAATGTGAAAATGTTCTAAGCGAGGCGATTTAAAGTAATTAGACTACTTAAAACAAAGGGCTTGATTAGTCTTAATTATAGCTACTAAGCAACCGACAGTCTGCATGTGAACTTACCAAAAGTTGCAGTGTGGTGTGAATTGTATGTATGTATTGGGTTGTCGTATTAATCATTTATGAAAATTTTCTTTATCTTGTCTTATAATATCTTCAGTAAAATAAAATTCTAAAGAAATTTGATTTATGACACTTTATCCAGTTTTAAGAACGATTTTTCGCATATTCTGAATAGGGAAAGCTTCAATTTTCCGAAAGAAATATTTTTCAGTATCTAAGGGAAAGCAAGATTCTATAATTTCCGTATTGATAATTTTCTTTATAAAAAGAACAAAGCTATCACAGTTTGCGCTAGATATTTATTCTTTGCTACCATATTTACCAATTATGTCAGGTCTGCAGATATTCATTGCTGTCATGAAGCTTTAACAGTTCACCGGTAGCAAACTCATATTATGATATGACATTTGGTTTTACTAGGGCATCACTTACAAATTACTAATTTTCTGTTGGCGTAACAACTGCGCTGGAACTGTTTCTGAATTTTTTGTTACAAGCTCAACCAACCTTATTAAGTATCTTTTTGTTAATTATTAATATTTTGGTTGAAGTCTCTTTCCATGTTATCGCAGAAAATGTCATTTTGATTGTCAGTTGTGTACAAACAATACTGTTATCTATTAAGCGTTTTTGAGATGCCAATATCAAAAGTTTTGAAAGTTTTTACAGTTTTTGTAACAATGAGATCAAAATAGTTTGAATGTATACCAACTTGTATAGAATATCAGAATATCTTTGAGTGGAGCATCCTAAGTGAATATTCAACTATAAATAGCTCTGCTATGCATACTCAAAAGGGAATATTCTTAATTTAATCTTTACTGTTTTACCATGAAGTTCTTGAAACATCTTACTACTAATAAATAAAGAGTTGGAAGATTTTAGTTTATTGAAAGCATTTTATACAATTTTTGTAGAACAAAAGTGTAGCCTTTTTTGATCACACGAAATATTAGAATAAAAGAGTTTCCAAAAGATCCACGACTCATAATTTCTAAAAAAACTTACTTTACCTTTTTAGTCAACTTAATATATGTACGTACTATACTAAAATTATTAACTATAACTTTTCCATTAAAAAAAAGAAAAAATAATATTTATTTGCCTTTTTCTTTTGATTAGATTTTATTTATTTATTTTATTTATTTATATGCTTTTACACTTAATTAGTAGAATGACTTCTGATTTTCTGATTTTTTACTTTGCATGAGATTAATATAAAATATATAAAAGATAGAATGTGTTATTCTAAAAAATAAATAAAAAGTTATTAAAATTTTTTAGGAAGTTTAGGTAAATAAGTATATTAGCATAAATAAAACCGAAAAGTCAGTATTATTTATAATTAAAGTTTATGATTTCAATTTTACGTCACTTGAGG
Organism: Sinelater perroti; assembly: GCA_036346155.1. Taxonomy (NCBI): domain Eukaryota; kingdom Metazoa; phylum Arthropoda; class Insecta; order Coleoptera; family Elateridae; genus Sinelater; species Sinelater perroti. The sequence goes on from JARFIY010000099.1 coordinate 5,617,088, forward strand.
TGAGAAATGGTTGTTTCACTCTCTTCCTTAAAAATGCAAATTATTTTTAAAAATTCAAAATACGAGTCTTTTATTTTTTATATCCTTATCTAATGCAGAAATATTTGTTTTGGTGGAATAGTCCATTCCTATAGAGAAAAAATCAAACAATAAAATAAAACCAACAAAAAATAATTAGTTTTTTTATAATAAAAAAGAGGCGTATGAAAATATATTCATTAAAGTGTATAAGTAGTCTGACCCGCACACTTTTAAGAATAAACAAGGGCGCCAAGAGTTAAGTTTCAGATAATGAAACATACCAAGAAATATGTAAATTGAAAAGAGCAAAACGGGCACAAAGAATATCAAATTTATTGATAAATATGAAAGCGAAAGCGAAAATATTACACTCACCAAAAATGCAAAAGAAAAGACAAAAAGAAAATGTTAAATGAAGTGGTAGCTAATTATTATTTAGTGTTTGTGTTGTTACTTACATTTTATTTTAGAAATAAAAGATTTATTTGTTAGATTGTTATATTTACCTTATTTATCTTATCTATTTCTGCCATCTTTGTCTACTTTTCTTTGAATTTTTCACTCGCTTTTCCAGTTTGACACCATTCATTTTAACTAAATGCAATCATTTAATTATGTCTGAATTTAACTCTTTATTGTATTTAATGTTCTCTCTTCAACTGCATATATTTAACTTTGTGTACATTAATTTGTTCTATTTAATATCGGATTTAAAATTTGTGCCTCTTTTTTACTTACAAGGAAACATTTTTAGGTGTAAATTCTGGATTTTGATAATAAGTTGTTATTTTGTGCTCGGGATAGGGAGTTTTTTATGCAGCTTCTTTTTCAATTTCTGGCCGGTCGGTTTTGTCCACATTTCCAAAGTAAGAGTGGAGTCGAGTTTGTTATACTGCTACTACAAGCGAAGCTAGGTGGTAAAATATACCAGTTGCGTGCTCGAGGTAGCTGGTTCAAACCTCAGTCTGGCACTTATGCTTTACTACAGCACCACCTTGCCTCACTTGTGGGAGAAGTGCAACAAACTCGACCCCACTCTTACTTTGGGAGCATGGGCAAAAACCGACCGACCAGAAAGTGAAGATTGTAAATAGCAATTAAAAAAATTAATTATTGTGGAAAAGGAGACGCACACACAAAATGGTCCCAAACATTGTTCGAAGCATATACAGGAGTGGTTTGCTCACAGTCGTGTGACCATCCTCAACTGGAGCGTGGTCTGGTATGCAGAAATGCCAAGAATGCAAATTAGAAGTATGTTCAACTCGAGGAGGAATGGAAGATCATCTCCCTCTCCTTCGTCCATATTTTTCTGAAATGCATGACTCGCAGGTGCCAGGCCGTTATTGATGCTAAGGGTTATGATTAGAGGTGGGCGATCCGCTCATGAGTTACTCAAAAGAACTAGCTCTTGTTAGAGAGTGAGTGAGTTATGATATAAGAGAGGTAGCTCATCGATCTCCCGCCTCGATCTGACTCATAAGAGCTAGTTCTTTTGAATAACTCATGAGCGGATCACCTATCTCTACTAGATAGTGAGTGAGTTATGACTCACAAAATAAGAGCGGTAACTCTTCGACCTCTCACTCGATTCTCGCTCTTTCATTGTCGTGCGGTCTGCGCATATGCGAGCAGCTCTTGGTTCTCCCGTCTCGATCTGACTCACTGATCTGATTCACTCGCGAAATTTGATCTCGACTTGTTTTAGATATCGATAACTCCTCAGTTTTTTGCGACTTTCCTTATCCTATCTATCAGACTTCGCCTTTATACAACTTGGTATATAATATTTATCTATAACATCTATAATATAATATTTAAACGATTTACGTTATTTATAATATTTTGTTGTTATTTTAGAACAAAATGTCGGTGAGAGCTAGTAGGTTGTCGAGTGATATTTGGTACCATTTTACCAAAGAAGGAAAAGGGAAATTCCGCTATTGTCAGGGAAAATAAAATTTAAATAAAACGTTGTTGAATTAAACAGTTCATTACAATTGGTTTTATAATGATAGCAGTAATAGCCTAACTGATATAGCCAGTAGGCACAAATGTAGCAGAAAATGAGTTATGAGTTACAAAAAAGAGCTAGCTCTTTTTAGTGAATGAGCGATCTGGATTTGATCCCAGAAATGAGTCACCTTGCCCATCTCTAGTTATGATACTAAATATCAGACTGTTGTTGTTCACTTTTAGTTGATTACTGGTGATTTCGAGTTATTCTGATGTTTCTATTTGTTATCAAGCGCATCTTAAGTACAATGTTGATTACCTATCAGCACCCATAAACGAGGTGCAAAAACGATATCTACGGACAACAGTGGACTTGTTAAAACAAAATAAATTTAACCAACTACCCCAACAAGAATCGGATGATACTAACCAAAGCCAAATAGAAAACCTGTCAACACAGCCTACCGCTAAAGTAAAAATACCACCTATCTACCTGCATGATGCAATAAATTATAAAGCCCTGGTAATAGATAGATGGTAAAAGGCGAATTCACAACAATGTGTAATATGAATACAATACGTACAAATCTAACTCGAGAACACGAGTACCATACTCTCACAAAGTTTTATATTGAAAATAAAATTTTATATCACATCTTTCAAAACTCAAACACCAAAACCTTATCAGTGGTTATTAAAAATATACCTTTATCACTAGCTAAGAAGAAAATAAGCGAAACATTGGCGAAATTACCCATTATTAACATAACACAACTTCTAACAAAAGATAAAAAGCCACTATCAGTGTGCGCAATTAAATTAACCAATAATGATGAATCAAAACAAATATTTAAATTAAAAGCTAGATGCCAGCGCTATGGGCACACGAAAAACTACTGCACCCTTACACAGAGATGCGTAAAATGTGCAGGAGCTCACAATCATATGAAATATCCTAAAAAGCGTAAAGACAAACGTACATGTGCTAACTGTGGGGGTTGCCATGCAGCAAGCTACCGAGGATGTAGCCACCATAAGAAATTACAACAAAAACGCGTAAACAACAATCGGAACATCAACACAAATGTAAACAAAACAAGATCATATAATGCATACGTCAACGAAGTACAAACCTTCGCCAACGGAGTTTAAAATTTCTATAACACCGGTCTTTTCTCTGAAACTGACAAGTCATCAAATACCTTTATCAATGTCCTAATTGATCTAATAACATTTTATCTGCCTCAAACACTATACTACTTCTACTCTTCAGCGGAGCATAATTACTAAAGACAAATATACATCTAAGCATTAAAGCATAACAAAAACTGGACATAGTATCAATAACGCTATATTTATAGCCTTAGCCGATATAGAGTGAATTGGATCTAACAGTAAAACCATAATTCATGAAATACCTGGGAAGTTAAATCGTAACATACTACAATACACAGTTCAAGTAATGGCATAATAATCAAACATATTTCATTGACCAGTGCCGAGTATAAATCCTGGACCTTATCCAACTGGGCCTTAAGTAATACGAAGGTCACCGAATAAAAGTAAAACTAAATGACAATAGCTAAGCTACCATCCTAAGCATATACAAGCAAGTAAACAAAAAACTGGACGATAGTGAACTCAAAATTATATTTAATACATCTGAGCCGATATTGGTAATTGGACATCTTAACAGTAAACACACAACATGGGAATGCAGAGTAAATAACCCTGAGGGAATTAAACTCGAACATTACTCAACAATACACAGCTTCCAAGTTATGGCGTCGAATAAAAATACATATTTGTCATTGTTACCAGGTCGGGCCCGGGCGGTGATAAATCGGGCGTCGGGACGCTACGACCGGCAATGCGTGGGGCACGGAAGGCTAAAAAAACGAAGCGTCGGCTCCAACTCACGAATTAGAATTATATTTACAATCTTACAAACTTAACCTACCTTACGCTAACTTAACCTACTTAGCTAATGTACAAGAACTTAACCTACGACTTAATGTACGCGCTGAAATGGGCAGCGAGCTGGCGCAGCGAAGCCGGGCCAGGCCGCAGAGCTAGGTGGCGAACCAGCAGTGCAGCAAGGCCGAGCAGCGGGCCCGGTGGCGGAACCAGGCAGCATGCAGCAGAGGCGGCAGCAGGTCCGGGCAGCGGGACCGGAAAGCGAGCAACCGGTCCGGAAAGCAAGCAGCAGGTCCGAGCAGCGAGCAGCAGGTCCGAGCAGCGAGCAGCAGGTCCGGGCAGCGAGCAGCAAAAGAAGCCAAAAGGGACTCACCTGATGACACTTGATGGTTTCTTCTTAAGGGGCTGACGACTGAGAGGGAATGCTTTGGTGGCTCAGGTTTTAAGGGCTCAGCTCGTGCCCTACTCTGCTGGCGGGGTGCAGAGTTCAGGGTGGAAGCACGCTGAGATTAGTGGACGCCGGGGGTGCCTTTGCTTTGATTGGAAAATGCCGTAGCGGCTATGGTCGGTGGCGTTCGGGTCGACTCGAGATCGCTTAGCACGACGCGGCGCGGTAGGTCAACTAGCCGGTGTTGCACACAGCGCCACAAAGTCGGCTTCAGGTAACATTCATTTGGGATTATAAATTCCAAAGAATGGCCCTTATATTGCCCGAAAAATTCCGGGACAGGTAACATCAGCCTGGCGAAATCGGGGCCAGGTAACATCATACAGAATTGACCATCAGCCCGACATCTTGGATATTGTCCTGCAGAGAAACTTCTCCAAGCAAATAAATGAAAGTGTAATCATGGTCTGCCTGTATTAATAAACTTTCTTTGCAAACCAAAAACTTAAACTAGTTTAAAGCTGCGCTAAATCACAACCTCGCGAGATTAGATGCATTAGATAATAAGAAAGACGTTGATACAGCTGTCTCTAATATCGCTGCTTCAATTACCAGTGCCGCTGCTACTACAACCTCAGCAAAGCACCCAAGCAGTAGTTATAATTATAATTGTCCTCAGAATTATATTGTAGACCTAATTAAAAAACGTAAGAAGGCAAGACTACAATGGCAAAGGATTAGAAACCTTGAGACAATAAGGCTTCTGAATAACTTAACGCACTGACTAAAAAGAGAAATGGATGACTACAGAATCCAATCCTGATATATATTGAAAACATCGCCCTGGAGATTCGGAAATGTGGAAAACCACTAGAAGTTTCTTAAAGAAACAAGAAGAATTACCAACGCTCACATCTGGCAATGATACCTCACTACGGATATTGAAAAAGCAGAAGCTTTTGCTGAGCATCTAGAATAAGTTTTCACTCACAATCATCTGCACCTCCACAAAGGTAGCGTAAGTAATCAATTATATGGAAAGGAATTTTCCCGTTATTACAGGCGATATTATATCCACATCTCAAACGAAATTGGCACAATTATAACAACACTACAAAAGTCACCCGACCATGACTTTATACCTAACTTGGTCCTGCAACACCTAACCAAGAAAAGCTTAACATATCTAGCAACAATAATGAATGCATGTTTAAAACAGGTTACTTTGTCCCATGTTCTCATGTTTGCCAAACTTGGAAAAGACAAAAATATTGTCAAAAACTATAGACCAATAAACCTATTGACTACTTTTTCAAAACTGTTAGAAAAAGTCATGCACACACTACTGACTAAAGAGGTACAAACACTCCAAATTATTCCAACTTTTCAATTTGGCTTCAAAAGAAACACTGTACTTGTTACTAGTTACAGCAAATCCGCGAAATAATTGAAAATAGTTACATAAATAGTTGCTACACTACAGCGGTTTCTTAGAAATAGCACAGGCCTTCGACAAAGTCTAGATTGAAGGCCTTAAGAAGATGATCCTAGATATTAACATACCCAGCTATCTGCAATCAATTATCTGCTCCTTTCCTGAAGAAAGAACATTTGCAGTGAAAGTAAACTCAGCAATTTGAAGAACCAAATGCATTTAGGCAGGAGTACCGTAGGGTAGTATTCTAGTTTTCTACTCTTTAATATCTACACGTCAAATGCTCCACAAACATTAGCAATATTGGCGACCTATACTAATGACACAGCAATTATAACTCAAAGTGCAGACTTGACAAAGCAGTGCAACAACTATAGAAAACAACAAATAAAATTTGTAGATGGTTTAAAAGTTAGAATATCCAAATAAACTCCTCCAAATACCAATGCAATAATCAACCTATCCAACATTGAAGTTAACCGAGAAGTTATTTCCTGAATCCCAAAGATTCTGCAATTAAAACATAGGAAGTTTACTTGGATGCCAGACTAAGCTGGAACTTTCACATAAATTAAAGACTAATACAATGCAATAATAGATTACGACAACTATATTCACTGATAAACCAGAAATCTACGGTAAAGGTCGAATGTGCCATACTCATGTACAAAACACTACTGAGACCCCTAGGATTGTATGCCTCTCCAGTATGGCGCAACACAAACTCAACATTCAGAAACTACAGAGGTTTTAAAATAAAGTCTTACGAATGGCAGCAAGTGCCCCATGGTACATTCGCAACAATCAACTGCATTATGAGCTAGGAGTATCGCATGTCCAAGACTATATTAAAGAAAGTGCGAAAAAGTTCTTCTGTAATATAAGTGCGTGCAACGGAGCAATGTACTATAACCTAGGTGAACGAAATACCCATGTAAGACTTAAACGAAAATTTCCCTAAGGTATAATTACATCTGATGAAGACAGTAACTAAATGAACATTATCATAGAACACGGAGCGCCAATAATATTCTCGAAAGTTAATGCAATACAAATGTTAAGTGTAACTGATTGCTAAAAATGTCATATATAACATCTATAATATTAATCTGACAATTGTTAATTTAAAAAAATATTCTGAGACAGGTTAAATTACAGGGTTATTACAAATGATTCATCGAGTTATAAAAAATTATATTTCATAAAAAGTGATTCATAAAATATTAAGAGTCATATGAATAAAAATGGATATTGTTTAAGTTTAAATCAAGACAAAGAATTATCACACGACACATGTCTAAGTATTATTCGTCCAAGACGCGTTGTAATATTTCCCTGTTAACGGACTTGAACCAAGAGATAATGCGGACTCGGAGCTTGTACAATGTTGTTGAGAACACTAGTACATAAGGGTTCTAAGATTAAAAAAAAAGAACTTACAAAGCGACAGGTTGTGGGATCTAAGCTTTCTGTAAAAATTACTATATTAAGATCGCTTGATGTAAGCATCTGGCTGCAAATGTTACCAGGGTTACAGATTGTATGGTTTTATTTGTAATTGTAGACGTAAAATTTTCCATATAGTCGGTTGCGAAATGTCAAGTTCGTGACATTTGTGGGTTACGCTCGAAACACACTTGAATTCTCTCCAAAACCCAGGCTTCCCGAACAACGCCTGTCAACATTAGCTGAATTCTGAGACCGCATCATTATAATGAATTAATTAAAACATTTAATATGTGTATTAATGCAGATAATAATAATTTTAAATATTTACTTAATTTTCTGCAAATTATTTATTTAAATTTGATTATCTCTTATTATTACCGTAATAAAGCAATTATATAAGTTATTCCATAAGTGTTGCATTACAAGTTTCCTAAGATCAGATTTTTTTCGGCAGCAGCAGCAATTTAAACATCCCTTTTCATTTCCGTGTGAAAGATCGGAACAGATGTTTCGAAAATCATAGGAATGCTATTGGTTTTTTGAGTGTCTTGAATGTTATGCGAGCACAAATAAGGCTTGTAGTGGCAACATTTACGGTTCGCTGGCTTGCCTTATATGCGAAATAAAAGTAAACTTAAGTGTAGAAATATGGATAAATTTTTAATTTGATGTAGGCGAGCATCTGACGGCTGTGGGACGTGAAGGTCTCCAGCTCATCGTTCTAAAACTGAAATTCAAATCCAATTTAAGTATAAAGGAGATTTTTGTTATAACACTTTACTAAAGAGCGATGCGACAGTCGCTTTTCTACATTTCCTCTTTCTTCTTCGATGCATTTGAGGCGGTGAAAAGACTACCTTTGATGCCGCTTTCGTGGGTTGTTCTTGGAATTATTTTACGCATACATTTTTAAACCTCTGTCCTCTTAAAGCAGCCTAGAGGAGTACAAACATATAATAGCAGCAAGGATTTGAGTCATTCATTGCATTGATTCCAATGTAAATTAAGTTACAGCGGTGATGTGGGGATGGGCGTTACCTTAAATTAGAAATGCACTTGCAAATTCATCTTTATCAATAAATCGTGATAATATTAAAGGTTGATTGTGTTTTATTCAGTTAAGTAATTAATGAAAACTATGTCTTTGTGATTTTAAAATACGATTACAAGGGCTTTTCTCGCACCCCATTGGTTTACCACTCTATACTTGTTCGTTTGTATTAGAGAATATCGTGATAGACACAAATTTCATTGCACATTAACATCCAATACAAAAATCTGTTTTCCTCCCATTAGCAGCGAGCAAGGAGTCTTTAAAAGATCTCAAATTGCTTGGTTTTTTATTCAACATTAAGAAAGCTTGGAATATGCATAGCATACACATAAAAACACACTGATTAGAACAAAATAAAATGCTTAACTGTTTATGCATAATATTATCAGGATTTATTAAATGGTTATTGATTAGCATAATTACAACATATTTACTCAAAATGGCCACCTTTAGCCTCTATACAAGCTTAAGACGTCCGGGCCACTTGTTTATGGCAGCACGGACTATATCCATTGGAAAAATACCGAACGCAGGGATCGCGGCTGGCTTTAGGGCCTTTTTAAGCAAACTGTGCCTTCTAAAATTGCCTATAATTTGTAATATAATGGGTTGAGGCCTGGGCTAATCTTGTACTATTAAAAAATAGGGTATATTGTTGCTCAATCAAGTTTGAGTTGACTGTGCTTAGTCTTGCTGAAAGATATAAGGTTCACCTCGATAAAGCGTGTGATTCAGAGGTTTCATTACATCTTCCAAAACTGTTTGTTAATACACGGAGGCCTAAGTTTTGACTTTGTTTTTACAAAAATTAATGTAGATTATTCCATCATAATATATTACCCATCAAGCCATTACAGCTGCTGGATAATGGCCTTTCTAAACCTTCGACACTAGTTGAAGTGCTTCTTTGGCTGATCTAGTACATATCCGGCCATTTTTAATGTTGAAAGATTTCTTCATCCATAAACAACATTTTTCTGCGGTCATCATGCGCGCACTCAGTCAACAAACTTTTTACTTTTTCCCTCCTACATTTTTTTAAAATATTTTTCAGCAAATGTCCCACATGACTTTTGCAAGGAACTAGTTTTAGGTCTTGCTTGATTATACAGGACATCAAAGTATTGAAAATTCGCATCTTCCGAGACATAACCTTCTGCTTGCAAAGGAGATTTTATTTAATTTGGGAACTTACGGCTTTGACTGCCTGAACAATCTAAACCAAACATAGTTTTCCAAACCTTAGGCGATTCTTGAGACCCCCAGTCTCATTAAACAACCTTATAGCCCGATACACATATGGCTAATCACAACAGGATGTAGGGTCTTAAACATTACATTTTTTTTCAGCTTCACACTTATATAATGTTATTACAGCAACACGATTTTCTTTCTCACCTCACTCCGTTAGTAAATAATCAAACAAGAAACACAATGTAACTACAACTATAAGACTTGACAATTACAATTGTATGTTAGTGAGGTAGATATATTTGAATACAGTGTAAAGTATTAGGTAAATATCAATATTTCAACACGTTTTTTATTATTAACATTATGTGCTGGCACAAACGCGATGAACTTACGTTACATTTCGAATCTCTTAAGGTAATTGAACACCTGGCTTCTCGATAACATGTTTCTACCAAACTATTAATATAATTTGGATACATTATCTGGTGTTTAAAATTATGTGTTATACTATAACAAGCTGTGTAATGATACTAGGTACTAATTATTAAGTTGCTGCAGTTGTTAGTGACGAAACAAGGTAGCGAGTTAGTTAGCCATTTGAAAATAACTTACACATATACACCTCAATCTAATTGCAAAATTCTAATATTGTCGTATAGTATAATTTTAATTTGATTCTTCTATGTATTATGCAAAATATCTCGAGATCTTATTTTGCAAAAACATAAAATAAATTATAATTTATTAACTTAAAAGTATTTGTTGTTATCTTTTGTTTGATTTATTGTATGCTATATTTTTTTCATATAAGTTTTTGTACTATCATAAATTGCATTAAAAATATTCTTTTTCTATTTCTTTTTAGTGTGTGGGGATGTTCTTAAAATTAATATTAAATCAAGATCTATTATTTTTATTAATTTTCATAATGGTGATAAAACGTTTATACGTAGTATTTTATAGTCTAGACAAAATCATATTAAATATTTTGTATTTATTAAGAAAATAAACTTTTTTCTAAAAAGTTTTGTCTTTGCGAGAATTTTATTAATAGATAAGGTACACCAGTGAGCCTTACTTATGTATCTTGTAAGTATGAAATGTCGTCTATAAGGGAATGTTATTATTTTGTTACGAAATTATCATTTTTGTCTATAGACCATAGATATGATCTTGATCACATCGAGCTTAATCATAAAGATTTATTGTGGTTGGTTGTTTTTTTATATTTCTTAGCTGAAAATTGGTTTAACTAAATGTTTGTAGTGTTCTTATTATAATAAGACAACATATTATTGCAGGAAAATGCTACTTATGTGTCTTAACAAAATAAATGTAATAAAACAAAAGTTTACCTCAACGAAGACTTGATGAATAAAAATGGGAAGCTGCACAAGAGAAAATAATGAAAAATAGCAAAAGCATTTTAAGCAGAAAAAACAATTTAAAAAACAGCAGTTGATGACACATGATATATTAATGTTAATGGACAAAAGAAGAAAATATAAAATTGCAGATGAGAAAGATTGAAAAAGAAATAAAATAAATATGAAACAAGTAAAAAATGCATAGAAATGGAACAATTAAAAATCAAATTTCACGGGTTTAATGTACACAAACAATTAAAAGGAATAACCGGCAATTATAAACGAAAAATTTCATACATTCTCAGAAATAAACAAGGAAATACAATAACTGACAAAAGTGATTTAATAAAAGCATGGGAAAACTATATCACAAATCTTTTTAACAGCAACCGAACAGACATAAATATTAAGAATAAAACCGACATAGAATGACCAGAAGTAATGCAATCTGAAGTTGAATATGTAATACGAACAGCGAAACTAGGCCATGCCATTGGATCAGAGGAAATACCCATTGAGATTATTAAATTGTTTGATGAAAATAATATAAAATTGTTTGACTAAACTTTCCAATCATGCACATAATAACGAAAAACTGCTCGCAATTTGGACAAAATCTGTCTTTATTCCGCTACCTACGAAGAACAATATAACATCATGTAATCAGCTTAACAAGTCATGTACTAAAGCTTTTTGCCAGAATAATAATAAACAGAATTTAAAGGAAACCTAAACCCTTTGTGGAAAATTCACAATTTAGTTTCAGAGGCAGACTCCGAACAATTGTGTACATTGGATTCACAGATTTTAAAAAGGCATTCGATAGGGTTCAACGCTCTAAACTAATCTAAGCGTTAATATAAATAGGGCAAGATGGAAACTATATTAGATTAATCAAAAACTTGTACTGAAACCAAACTGCTAATGTGCAAACAATGGACAAATAAAAGAGTGTCCAGTAAAAAGAGGATCATGGCAGGGGTGCGTTCTGTCTTACTTAATATATACTCGGAGCATATGTTTGAAAAGCTATTATAAATGAGAACAGAGGTGGTTAAAATAAACAGAGAAATTATAACTAATATTAGGTATGCGGGCGATACTACTATAGTTGCAGAGAGCCTTGAAGAATTACAATTTCTCATGAATGAAATAAACGAGGCTAGTGAAGAGGTTGGTCTAAAATTGATCCCAACAAAACTAAGTTTATGGAAATGAGTCGACAAGTAATACCGAGAACACAAATAACGATAAACGGGCTAGCAATAGAACAAGTTAATAGATTTAATTATTTAGGAAGTTAGTTAAATAATGACCTCAATCCTGATTTTAAAATAACATCTTTAATAGAAATAGCACGAAGTACTTTTAGACTATTAGAATAAATTTTATCAAGTACTACGTATGGTCAACTTCCCTGTACGGTATAAAACCTTGGACAGTACAAAAACCACCATACAGAAAATAAAGCCGTTTGACGTGTGGTGGTATAGGAGAGTGCTAAAAATTCCGTGAACTGCGCGAATTACAAATGAAGAAGTATTAAGAAGAGTACGTAAAGAGAAGGGTCGTTAAAAATTATAAAGAAAATAGATACAGAAATTACAAATAATAATAAGAGAAAAAATCCAAAGAAAACGACTTATAGTGTCATGGATGCGTAACATACGCAAATGGACTGGACTAATTGCCACACAATTGTTCTGATTACCTGAAGATCAAGAACATTTTAACCAAGTGGTTGGTAGTCAACCTCTGAAATAAACAGAGATGGTTTATAACAAGAAGTCTTAACAATAAGTTATAAAGTATTTTGATACCCGATGTGGTTGGTTCTCGGGTTGCTAGACCGTTCTAAAAATTCGTAGAAATTTTTTTTCTAAAATTTTTAGATTTCTAAATTTTTTACCACGACTTAACAACCCGCGAACTAACCATACGATGCACCATAACACCGGCAGTGAAAGCCTTGGCATTTATTTTATTTTAATGTCCACGTAATCTGTTTTGAAAATATTCATCTAATAGTAATACGATAAAAACAGTTTGCATGGCTATGATGTAATTTGGTAACCGATGAAAGTAGATTGTAATGCGCATGCGTGAACGAGGACTGCAGTAAGTAAACATATGCAATATGCGATTGTCGCATTTGCAAAGATTGGGCGAGTAGGGCAGTGAACCTGCATAAAATTTTATGCGACCTTAGAAAATGGGTCTGCAAAAACAATTTGGATGGTTTAAAAGGCCATCGGAAACGATGCAATGAGCGCAGATAAAGTTTTTTAAGCGATCACTATTGGGAAAGGCCAACAATGAGCACACCAAAAAATTGGAAAAACTAAAACAAGTGAAAATTTGACGAAAGATCTTGGCATGAAACGTGTAACAACAAAATTTGTTTAGAAACTGCTATTACCAAATTAAGAGATGCATTTTGCGACTCCAACAAAAAACTGCGAAATATTCGAACGGAAATCACTCTGGAAAAGTTTTTGTAAACTCAATGTGATTACTTTGAACTAAACTGAGGTTACGTACAATGATTTTTATATCTTGTACCATTGTGACTAGATATATAAATATTTTGTTATTGTAATTATAATAGTTTGCATTATATGACTCGATATTTTCCAAGCAATATTATCAGATCTATCAGCTAGGAAGCTAGGGTTCTCTAACCCACCTCGTATTCATCAAAATTTAAAAACTCAAACATTAAACAATACATGAAATTATACTAATTTTTAGCTAATTTTTTAGAAAGCCTTTAGCACAACCTTGAACATCTGTAAGATTTCATTGTTATACGGAAACAGACTGCAATTAATTTTGCTTGTAGCTTAGCCCGAATTTTTACACGTTGCTAAAGTTATTATTACATGTTGATTTTTGAATTCAAATTATTTTTAAAAGTTCCTGCATCCTACGACTAAAGGGTAAAATATTTTGGCAATATGTAATATAACAAAGATGATTATTTTTCATTTCGCATTGTGTTTTCCTTTACAAAACACTAATTTTTTATATGAATAAGCCTATAAAAAGTTTACAGGTGGAGAAAAATGTTCAGTTTAAAAATAAATATTTGATTACCTTTTTATGTGCTACTGGCTATAAAGCAGTTCGCAGCTTTATTATTATTGCGTGCGTAAAGCGATATGACATTTTATGACCTTGGCCACTTCCATACAGCAAGTTGTCCGAAACATGTTGGGATAATGTGCTGTACCTCCTTATGTAAATAATGCAGTAAAACGGAAAAAGCGGGTGGGCTCAGTAGTGAAAATATAATTAAAACAAATAAATTGTTAAAGTGAGACAGGTTTTCTACATTTTTTTGTTTGTTTTAAACTAGTAAGCGTGTTTTCATTTTACTTTTAAAGTATCTGATTTGCTTATCATATAGATTTTGTCCTGTATGTTAAAAAATTAGCATTTGTTATAATTTTTCGTAGAAGCAATTTTATTGCTATTGTAATTTTAATAAGTTTACAGAAAAATGTTTAACATATATAACAAAAATAGGAAAGAAAAGAAAGCATGTTTTATGTAAAAGGGGAACAACTAAAAATAATAAAGATAAAACGTAACAAAGAATAAGGAGCTTTTAGAAAAAAAGATTAATAACGTAATTTTCGGATGAGGAATTTACAATTTGTTACTTACAAATTAGTTGAGAATTCGTTATATATAAAATTATCTAATTTTTTATTATATATTTAGATACTTACATGCATACAAGGAATACATCTAATCAAACCTGATAGGAGAGTCTGTTTTTGTATCTAACATAATATTTTTTTATTATTTTCTCTACTGACTCGACATTAAGGTCGTTTTCTATTACATAGGTACATACCACGGTATATTAATAATACATCTAAGTATTTTGTTCTGAAATCTTTGTAAGATTACGATGTTTGAATTACTACTCGTACCCCACAATTGAATGTTATAAGTCCAAATATGTCTTATGATAGCATTGTAAGATAAGAGTATATTTTTTATTTTTAATGGTTATACCTTCTATATATCCCTAGCCTACATACAACAGCACAAACTGGAATTGGCACATTTGCTGACGATACGGCGATACTCACCTGTAATGAAAACCCGGTAGCAGCGTCAGGTTCTTTACAAACTCACTTAACTGACATAGAGCAGTAGACAATGAAAGTGAATAAAAATAAATCAATGCCGTTACCTTTACAAACACCAAGTTTCCCACCCGTTACTCTACTGTCGTTCTCTAGTCTAATAACGCGAAATACTTGGGCCTACATCTTGACAGTAGCTTGACCTAAAAAACTCATATTGTCAAGAAACCCAAGGAAATAGACTTAAAGTTGAAGAAACTGCATTGGCTCGTCGGAAGAAACTCTTCATTATCATTAGCCAACAAAGTAATGCTATGCAAGTACATGATACGACCCATTTAGACATGCGGTTGTCAGCTATGAGGCTGCGGAAGTCGATCAAACATTGAAATTATTCATCGATTTCACTCAAAAACCCTTCGCAATATGACAGCTGCTTTCTTGGTATGTGACTAATCAAACTCTTCATCTTCTTCTTTTTCTTCTCCCATTTTACCTCACGGTGTTGGGGTTTTGAGCCATCGGTTGTAAGCGTTTCTATCCCTTGCCAGGATCTTTATTTGTTCTATGGTCTTGCCTCTTTTCCTTGCCACTTCTCTGATGTTGTCTTCCATACTTTTCTAGGCCTTCCTCTGGGACGCTTTCCTTCATCTTTCATTGCAAACACTTTCTTGGGGTACCTTGTCTCACTCATTCGTACCATATGTCCAAACCATTGAAGTTGTTTTAATTCTATGTTTTCTACTAAGGGTTCCTGAACTAGTTCGTCTCGTACACTGCGATTCCTTACACGGTCTCTTCTTGTTTTTCCAATTACCCGTCTTAGGTACTTCATTTCTGTTGCTGTTATTTTTGATCTGTGTTTATCTTGCATTACCCATGGTTCGGCTCCATATGTTACGGTGGGCACGTAGATTGTTTTATATAAGTGCATTTTTGCTTTTCTACTTAATTCCTTTTTTCCTATTAAGGTATTGTTTATTTGATAGTAGACTTTGTTAGCTTTACTTACTCTGTTTCTTATTTCCCCTTCAATTTTCCCATTTGCACTTATTCTTACTCCTAAGTATTCAAGTTCCTCTACTTCCTGCAATTGTCTTCCTTCTATCTGTATTTGCATTTGCCTTGCTCTTTCGTTTTCTTCTCGCGATATTTTCATAATTTTACTCTTGTCCGTATTTATCTGCATCCCCTTCTCTTCCAATCTGTTCTTCCATGTTGTTTTCCTTTGCAGTTGTCCTTCACTTGTTGCGATCACAATTATATCGTCGGCATATAGTAAGTCTTGTGTCAGTACTGGGTATAAATTCAGGTATCCCAGGCTAGTATTTCTGATGTCTTTTTTACATTGTTCGTTTATGTAATCCATATATATCACGAAAAGTAGGGGGCTGAGACTATCCCCCTGTTTTATGCCCTTTTCCATCTTGAATTCCGTAGATATTTGCCCGTTTAGTCTTACTGAGCCGGTACTATTGGCATTTACACTTCTTATTACTCGTTTTAATTTTGGGCTTACCTCCAGATGGTCTAGTGCTTCCCATATATATTGGCGTGGTACTTTGTCGAATGCAGATTTTAAATCTAAGCATGCCAAATATAGTGTTTTGTTTTTATCTATTCTTTTCTCTGATAGTGTTCGAGGGTAAATATGTGATCGTGGGTTTGTCTCCCCGGTGTGTATGCTGCTTGTTCATCTTGTATTTTATTTCCTATCTCTACTCTTAGTCTGCTTTCTAAAATTCTTGAGTATGCTTTGAACGCTACTCCTGATAGATATATAGCTCTGTAGTTGTCACTATTTGTGGAATCTCCTTTTTTGTGTAGAGGTACAATGATATTTCTTCTCCATTCATCTGGTATATTCTCTGTGTTCCAGGCTTTCTGAAAGATTTGTTTCAGCCATTGTACTAGTATGGGCCCTCCCTTTTTTAGCATTTCTGCGGTTATTCCGTCTTCTCCCGCGGCTTTTCCATTTTTTGCTTTTATTAGGGCCGTTCTTATTTCTTCCTCAGTTATTATATTCACTTCTTCCTGTTCGTTATTCGTCTTCTGACACTATTTGTGCATTTCTATCTCCCTTGAATTTGGACGTGTAATGTTCCGCCCAGGCTTGTAGTATGTCTTTTGTTTCCGTTTGCAATTCACCAGCAGCATTTCTTATACTTCTAATCTTTTGGGTTCTATTTCCTTTTAGTCTTTTAATTATATCCCAAAATTGTTTCTGGTTGCTTATATAGTTGTCTTCAATTTTCCTTCCGAAACTTTCCCAGCTCTCTCGTTTGGCTTGTTTCACTGCTTCCTTCGCCTCATTCCTTTTTTGTGCATATATTACTCTATCTCCATTTCTTTTTGTTCTTGTATATTTTTTCCACGCCTCCTTTTTCTCCTTAATTTTCTTTTTCACTTCCTCATTCCACCATTTAGTTCGTTTTTGGCCATTGTTTTGTCTGACTATTTTTGTTCCGCATATTTCTTTTGCTGTTGTTTGGAGTGCCGCTTTGAGTTTTTCCCATACTTCATTAAGGGTTTGTTGCTGGTTGCTATTTTCATATTCTTTCAACTTCTCTTGGAGTCTTTCCTCGTATTCCCTTCTTATAATTGGTTCATCCAAAAGTTCTAGCTTAATTCTTTCATATTTTCTACCTCTTTCCTTTTTTGGTTTCTCTATGTTGGTATCTGCGATTACTAGTCGATGTGCTGTGTTCAACTCCGCCCCTCTGATTGCTTTCACGTCGTTTACGGCGTATCTCATATTTTTGGTGTATGTTATATAGTCTATCATGCTTCGATGTTCTAGCCGTTGCACTTCATATGTGATTTTATGAATATTTTTGTGATTGAACCAGGTATTTCCTATGAGTATTTGATTTATGATACAGAAATCGAGCATCCTTTGTCCATTATCATTAATTTCACATTCCAGCCTATGCTTTCCCATTATACCATGCCCTCTTCTTTCTTGGTTTCCTATATGGGCATTCCAATCTCCCATTACTATAACGTGTTGGTTTTTATTCTGTAGTTTCTCTGTTTATCTCTGTAGTTCTTCATAGAACGCGTCTTTTTCGTCTACGGTAGCGTTTTCCGTTGGTGCGTATATTTGTATAATCCCCACTTTTTCTTGTAGGTTTAGGTTCATGGTCAATATTCTTGGATTTATAGCTTCTCAGCTGGTTATTTTCCTATTTAGTTCGTTACTTACTATGATTCCTACACCTTCCGTTGTTCTGTTACCTCTAAGTGTACCTGAATATCTTAGTGTATACCCCTTGTCCATATGAGTTTCTCCACTTCCTTTCTTTTTTATTTCTGATACTCCTAGTAATTGGATTTTATACTTTTCTATTTCTTCGATTATTTCAGGTTCCTTCCCAGTTAAAGATGTTACGTTCCATATCCCTAATCTTATCCTTTTTCCTGGTTTTAGTCGTCTTCGGGTTGACCGTCCATTTCCGAGGCTCGTTGAATTACTCTGAATCATGATACCTTGTGTGGGTGATTAGCCCAACGACAAGGGTCCCGTTACCTCGGGACAACTGGTGTCAGGTTATACCCCCCGACGCTGGGTCGCCAGAGCCCCGTTTGTTTTCTAGCAGGGTGTACCGGGCATTTTATGTGCCTCTCTTGCAGGTGGGCTTGACATTTGAGCCCTTGGATGTTGGTGGGCCCCTTACACCCCAAACTCTTCATAAGGGCTTTAATATCTCTTCTGTAAGAGATCTAATCAATCGGTATGCTGTAAAGCACCATACTTTTATGGAGCTTCACTTTACGAACTTTTGGCACTTCTCACAGAAGATTCTTCGCCCAGACGCCTTAATAATTACCCAAAAGAACTTGTAGATTAATAGCGGAGTTACTTCATTGGAAGTCCTGCCTTTCATGCCTTGATATACCATACCATAAGCTTATATAATGTACTACTATTCTAATTGCTTATTAAATTTTGCTCAAATAAAAAAAACCGTGACTTGCTGCCTAGTAACCAGTATATTTGATTGAATTTGATGCCAAATTGAGTTCTTTTGGTAAAGATATGTTTTTGCCATGTGAGCCATCAATCTAAATATTTTAAATATTTAATTTACTGAGTCACGGTATTATTAAATGTTATAATTGCGCATGTTTTTCTTGTGACAAACATAACGTGTGATAATTTAGAATTGCTAACTAAGATTTTCCATTTTCTTGTCTAATTTTTAGTTAGACTTGCAACAACAGGATTGGCATCTGAAACAAGTAAAATAGTATGTATGTATGTATATATGACTTCATACCCCATGTAGGGTTTGCTTACTTTCCAAGCTTTCTTTGGATTATATCAGTCGCCATCCAGTCTTTATCGAACTTCTTTGCGTGTCTTATTCTACAATTTTCTGTTTAACTTTCTCTTCTATATTTTTAATTTCTATATTGTTTAGTAAGGTACTATCATCAGAAAGTTTGGGTATAGTTATTAAATTGTCGTGGGTATATTAGCTACCTAGAGAGTATACAGAGTGTCCCAGAAAATATTCTAAGACTTTGTGAATAGATTTTTTGACAGGATGTTACGTACTTATTGAAAGGTTGGTTCTTAGTGACTTTACTATTACCACTCTAAAATAATAAATTTATAACAAAACAAGATGCTCAATTATGGAATAAATTATTAATGAGGATAAATTAAATTATGAATAAACTAAAGCTGTTTAAAAGGGCCTCCTTCAATTTTTGAACATAAAACAATGCGACGTCATAGATCCCCTCCTCAGTTTCCATCGATTCACGAATCGTATCAAAAGCGTTCCGAATTCTTACAATAAGTATTTCCCTTGAATCAGACTTGCTTCCACCATACATAAGTGTCTTCACATGACCCTAAAAGAGGAAATCTAAAATATTGAGATTAGGGGACCTTGGGGGCGATGTTACAGAGCCATACCTTACTATTCATCGTCAAGATAATGTTTTGACAATAATAATTAAAATAAATAGCCTTGGTAACCGTAGTATCAAAGGCCCCTAACTTTTTTACTTTCCTTATCCTATAATAAGGAAAGTAATGTAATCGACGGAAATTTGACCTACCCAGTTTTTCACATTTCTGGACGAAATATAGCCTCAGGACACCAAAAGTTGTGTGTGTGTGTGTGTGTGTGTGTGTGTGTGTGTGTGTGTGTGTGTGTGTGTGTGTGTGTGTGTGTGTGTGTGTGTGTGTGTGTGTGTGTGTGTGTGTGTGTGTGTGTGTGTGTGTGTGTGTGTGTGTGTGTGTGTGTGTGTGTGTGTGTGTGTGTGTGTGTGTGTGTGTGTGTGTGTGTGTGTGTGTGTGTGTGTGTGTGTGTGTGTGTGTGTGTGTGTGTGTGTGTGTGTGTGTGTGTGTGTGTGTGTGTGTGTGTGTGTGTGTGTGTGTGTGTGGTGTTGTAAAATCAGCCGTGCCGTTTGGTCAAGGTCGCAAAATCGGTCTCAAAGCGGTCGCGTATCTAAACAGTTGAAGATACAAAAAATTTATGAGAATAAAAATGATTTATTATCATGAGATAAACATGAATTTAAAATAAAAGTTGGTAAAATAGGAACTCGAAAAAAAATTGAAACAGGATTTTTAACATACCGGGTGTTCATAAAATATTTCGGGAAATTTATATTACTGGATAGATCAAACCGAGACGAACAAAAAATTAAAATGAAATTTTTTGATCCGAGGTCAAATAAATAAGTTGTAGCCGATTAAAAATTAATTAAACGGACCAATCACAGCGCGCTCGGAGAGCTACCGTGACGACTTCGGGAGGACGGGGGGGAGCTCTTGGCCGCTAGGAGCGAGCTCGCACGGTTACCTTCAGTGACGTAGCAAAATTGTAAGTACGAGTCAATTATTGTCTTGTACTGTTTATTTTAATCAGCTTTCGAGTGTTGGACTCGCGCCTCGTCCTTTTTTAAAATAACAAGTTCTGGGACGAGAGCAGCGCAGGGCCGATATATATATATATATATATATATATATATATATATATATATATATATATATATATATATATATATATATATAGGATAAGGAAAGTCGTGTGATGTTCACACCAGATTTTTCATAGGTATTTCAAAAACGATTGAGAATTCGAGTCATGTTTACTGGAACTTTTTGCTTAAAATATTTCGGAGAACCTATATAAAACTAGATTTAATACACTGCCCTGAAGAACTCTATTAGTAATAGGATCAGAAACCATCTCCCTTTCAAACAGAATTTAACAAATTTATAAGAATGATGCGGCAATGCTTTGAGTTTATGGCATAAACTGACATTCCATAATTTGTCAAACGCCTGTTTGACGTCTAAAAACCCAACATAATAGTGCTTTTTGAATTCAAAGTCATTATTTATTTGCTTTATATGCGTTCTGGAAGTCCTACACTGGGATGTCCTTTAGTAACCTCGTCGTAGCCGCCTTGATGTTCTCCAGGGTCCCCAAATGCTGTCCTTTGAGGGAATTTTTAATCTTTGAGAACAAAAAGAGGTCGGGCTGGGCCACATCAGGACTGTAGGGCAGCTGGGGGAGCGCTGAGATTATTCTTTTGGGCATCGGTGAGAACTCTAGGAACAAGTTTTTCGTCACAGTCTCGGCCACATTGGTTTTCGGAATGTCAAGTATTTCTGACATTAGGCGGACACTTATTCTTCGGTCAGAGTTCAACAACTTTGTCAACCGAACTTTCGTCTCGCGACGTTGAGGAGCGACCTGATCGTTGTTCGTCGGCGACCTCCTCACGACCCTCCTTGAACATTTTATGCCACCTTTTGCACTGTGAATATGACATGCAGTCTTCATCAAAAGCCTTCTAAAGCAACTCAAAAGTCCCCGACGGCGTCTTCTCAAGTTTGAAACAAAACTTTATCGCGTATCGCTGCTTGAGAGTTTGTTCCATCTTAATTTCGACAGAGCACTCACACAAGGGTTCACTGAAACAGACACTGTGACGCTCCAGGTGCTCGGAGCTGACTGGCGTGGGTCGCGCTGTGTTCCCAAGACTCTCCCCTACTCTTTCGTGTAAGCGGTAACGCGACGCGCGACGGATAGTCGCGGCAGAAAAAATAGGGCGCATTACTTTCCGGACAGACCTTGTAAGTTTATCATTGTTATTTGTTCCTTTGCATTGTTCCATATCGTCATGTATTGTTAATTTATATATTTATTATTAGTAGAGATGATATTACTCAGACTATAACTTTCTTTATTATCAACAAGTACTTTTAATGTATCCTTTTTTTGTTACAGTGACTTACAGTTTGCCTTTCATATTCCTTTTATGTTATAGATGGTGACATATTGTTTGATATTTGTTGTTACTGCCATTGGCATATTGATTTAGCCAAGAATGATTATAATACATGGTATTTTGCGTATTCGTCGTTTGTATTAGGTGGGTATGTCACCCTTGTTGATGGGTTACTTGCATTCGAAAATTTAGGTTATAACTAGCTTCCACACTTGCAACATTTTACATGAATGTAACTATGGCTAGTAAAATAGTAATAATAAAAATAAAATAAAACTCTAACTTTCTCTTTTCTACAACTACGTGCATCGGCCTTTTTGTGGCAGTAGATATCATTAACGCTCAAATTGGAGGTAGTTATAACCAGTACAACACGTCCGCTCCAGTTAGATGCACGAACTCGATGGAAGAATAAGTAGTTTCTTTGAATACGAAGATAAAAAAAGTTAAAATAAGTTAAATTAGAAGTAATAAATATAATAGAAAACATACAAAAGGAAAACAATCAAAATACGAGATTCAAGCAAATATGTTTAACATGGTAACAAAAATCTTCTAACTTTAGGATTTTGCTCACACAGACAACGGTTAGTTATTCTCCACCCCTTGTCAAACACTGTATCAGTTTTTTATTATTTTGTTTTTCATCCAAACATTGGTCAGCGTGCCTAACAAGTAGAAGTCATATAAACTAGAAAATGATAATAACAATATGATTATATTGAAGCAATGTGTTACTGTTTGTTTTAACATGTGTACGTGTATCCTTATTATTGATTTTGTTTGCAACTCAAATAAATTGTCAGTAGTATTTCTTTATTGTAAAATTCGAGGCACATTTATAGGAATGGATTGGTCAACAAGGATTAGTGTTATGGTTTCCTCGTTCTCTGTATTTGAATCCTATTTTTTTGTATGACTCCGCATAAAACAAATCATTTGAGATATGTTGAGTGTTATCTGAAGTTAAATGTCATGGCTAAAAATACACGCAGGCTTCCATAGACAATAAATATATTGTTAGTCCTATTTTAATTGACGGTAATTAAGGACTTAATCATTGATCGCTTGTCGAGCCGAGTTGAGAGGGTTTAAGTCCTGCTTCTCTCATGGGTGTTTGAGGCATCTTAGATTCGGTTAGAATTAAGGTTAGATGTAAGTTAATAGTTACAATAAGTCCGTGGACATATGCTTATACAAATACTCTTAGAGCTAAGTTTGAAAGTTGAAGAGTTCGCATATGTGAGATATTATGAATTACCCTGTATTTAAATAAAAATTGTTGAATAAAATTATCTCCACTTTTAAACAATATAATTAAAACGTCATTGTCTACTGATTAATGATGTCACACATGATATCTTTAAAAAATGTTGCTTATATATTAGCACGTTTTGAGTTTTCCATAATTATAGCAGAAAAGACTTATTTTTTCAATTTGCCTTATAATTTTAGTATAAGAAATTCACATTTAACCTAAGAGTTTGTGTGCACATAAGCAAATAACTGTATTAAATAAATATCAAAATATCATCTAAAATATTTTATTTCCGCGACAACTAATTGTTCAAAGAAAAATATAAGAATGGCGAAGTAAGGAATAAAAGCCTCCTTTATTTGACCCCCTGAGGTGATCAACTCGCTAGATACTGAGACAGAGTCTAAAATGAAAGTATAAAAATTATGTAGATTGCACTCTAGAATACTGACAAAGCTTTAATGGCAATCACGGAAATAGAAGACAAAAGAGGCCGGCGATATCAACCACAACAACTAGCTTTGTACAAAAATTGTAAATTGTGATGTCGATTGGGCTGAGGTTAAATGGCCGATGATTTGGCGATAATAGTTCACTCGCTGCTCTTCGTCAATAGTGAGAACGAAGATATTGTCATTTTTCTTATAATATAAAATGGGAAACAGCTTATAACACTCTTAATCCTTTAGTAACTTGGAAATTAGATACAATGCTGATAAGTATCTGTTCGATTGGAGCATTGGAGCTTATCGATCTTTTTTCATCTATATTTGTGGTGCTCTGCTAAACAGGGGCGCCTTTGGTCAGTTGTAGCTTTTTATCAATCGATCTTAGAGAAAAAGAAGCTGTGGCCCAATTAACTCCATAGTTGCGCTACACTTGTGTTTGTTTAATACCTTACCCTTTTATAAAACTATGACGAGACTTGGGTTTAAAAACAAGAAGACCGTTCGCATATACAGGGGGATCGGATAAATATGTGGCCAAAATTTAAAGAGGGTTAGAGGGGACGAATATAAAAGGATTTGCAGTACAATGCGTGCCCGGAAACGCCGCGTGAAAGCCCGGAAGAGTAAAGAAAGTGGAAAGGTGAAAGGAAAGAGACACAAAAAAATGTAACAAGCCCTCTATTAAATCAACGTGTCACATCAAATGCTCGAAAGAGCGACCACCAACCACAATACAAGCTTCACATCGCTGCCTCATGGAACGGCGTACATTAGCATGTCCTGCACATCTCCAGCAGCAACAGCCAATCTGGCGACAAGATCGACGTCGGAGTCCACAGGGGTATTGTAGATTATGCTTTTCAAGTGCCCCCTAGAAAAAAATGCAAGGAGGACAGATCTGGTAATCGTGGCGGTCAGGGAACAGGTCCATCTCGATAAGTAGCGTCCAGGTAATTACTGACATCATGGCTAAAGTGTAGCGGCGCTCTACCGTGATAGAACCAGATACATCTCCGGATTGACTAAGGCACAATGGCCAGCAGTTCGGGCAAGATCTGTTGCAAGAAGATGAGGTATGTCGAGCCGTCCAAGTGATGAGGAAGGATGTATGGCCCAATATCAAATCACGTATTCGTGCACCAAACCCCCCACCCATTAACACTAAATCTGTGCTGGTAAGCATGAGGTCTTGTCGCATGCGGATTGTCGTATTCCCAAACATGACCATTGTGACTGTTAAACACACCCTCTCGAGTAAATGTTGCCTCATTCGTGAATAACACGTATGACAGAAAGTCGGGCTGTACAGTAACCTGTTGCCATATAAGTGACTGCCTCACACCCAGTCTATGGGAAACAACTCTAGTGCTTGTGGAAGGATTGTGCATAACCTCACGTAAAACATCTTCTTCCACTCGCACTGTTTTCGCCAAGCGAGGGCTGCCTACATTATGTCTGCTGGCACTGAAAGACCCGCTTTCGCGAAGCTGTCTGTGCACTCGTTCGAAAGTTTGACAATTCGACATTTCTCTGTTGGGAAATCGTTCCCTGCACAGCTCTCCCATTTCTATTCGCAGCTCCATACATCAGATAAATCACAGCGGCGAATGACAGCTTTCCGCATTGCCGGCTTGTTCCGACTGCCCTACACAGCGCCCCCTACCACCTTCACGAGGCGTTTTTAGAAACACATTGTACTGCGAGTCCTTTTATATTCTTCTCCTCTAACCCCCTTTAAATTTTGGCCAGACGTTTTCCGATCATCCTATATAAGCTTCAAAAATAAAATTCTTGAAAGATATATCAAAGCAAACAGAGCCGGAAACGACAATATGGAAAGAAATCGACGACGTCTCAGCAATAATTAAAGCCAACAAACCATGACTGGAAACTACATGTAGAAATGATGAAAGATCACCGACTACCAAAAATAGCATATAAATATAGCCTTGATAAAAAAGGGACGTAGGTAGATTGAGAAAAAATGGCAATAGATAAGTCGGAACTGATCCTGTGGTCTAAAATTGGGTAAAAGAAAAAGACTTCCAATAATATTAATGCATTTTTTTTGTTATTCTTAGAATTGGGTTGAAGGTTCTTGAAAAAATGCTTTGGTAATTTTGATCATCACTTTTCCGTTTTTATATCACTCTTACATTTACAGTGGTTGGATGTCGAGCATCTTCCTCAATTATAAAAAAAAGTTTTCCTTACCTTTTTCCTTACAATTTTTATCTTAGTATATTTACATGAGTTTTTGACAAACATAAATTTAGTGCTAGGTTATTGAATTCCAATTGGATTGTTATATGCGGTTTATTTTCTTGAGATGGTAACAATTCCTTATCACTGCAGTTACTCTTTGTATTTTCATATCATCTTGTCCTTCTGTTAAATCAGCGAATATCTTGTTAACGGAAAAGGTTTCTGAAAGAGGTACCGGCCGAGTAACAGACGGCAAACTAGGATACATAATTTGCTTCTTGTTTTTATCCGAGAAGCCGAAGATTTCGGTGCAGCAAAAGTAACAGTCCGTGGTATGGTCCGTTTGTTCTCGCCATATTATAGGAATTCCAAATAGCATAGCAATGTTTTCCTATTCAATCAACTTTTTAGGATAACCGGCCAGCAATTTTTAGAAGGCCAAGATTAGTTTTTATTTTAAATTTTAATGCCAAAGTAATAATAGTACGCTTTTTCTAGTGTCGGTATAATATTTCGCTTATGCTGCTGAATTGTCAATTCAGTTAATTAAACAAAAACAGGTTTAAGGTTGCTACGTAACATTTGTTCAATCAAGTCAGTTAGAACCAGATTTCTTTTTAAATATAACATTTGCGTGATAAAATAAAAATATGAACGAATATAGTAAAAGAACTGGATATTTTAGGAAATTTTTTTATTAAATTTTTTTGCAATTATAACGTGACAGGATAGTAGTGAAAGTATTTCTATAACTTCCTTAAGATTAACATCTCGTTAGGAATTTTTCTTACCTGATATTATTCAATAATAGCGCGATGTTGATTTTTTTTAGTCAACATATTTGTAAATCAAAATAGAAGTAGAAAATTAACTTTTATTTGTTTGCTTCGAAAAAGTAAATACGATGTGCGTTCAAGCGCTAAGGTCTGAAAATTTTTTTTCTAAAAAAGTACTTATCCAAGAAAATTGAAATTTCTGTTGCCTGTCAGCGTAATCTTTGTCTATATGTACACATTTTTCACAACGTGATCGCCATGGTTGCAGGGCTGCCAAAAACACTTCTTTAGGGGTGTGTTTTGCTCACTGGAAAATGATGCAACAGCGGCCCTATGGAAAATGAGTGGCCACGAAGAGTGTCCTTCATGGTCGGAAATTCATGGCGGCATCACATGCTAACATGTCCTGAGACACTGCCACCCGCACAGCCTTGTGTCCGTCGGTTGGCATTTGTGAGACTCACCTTGAAAAAACTTTTTGCATTTTCAGGTCATCATGCAAAATGGACTCTACAGATCCTACAGGATACTGCCAAGTTTAGAGGCGATATCGTGCGTACGTAATCGGTGGTCTTCTATAACAACTTGTTCCACTCGCGCAATCATGATTTCGGTCCGGCTGGTTCCTGACCGAGGCTCCTTCGGTTAAATGTCACACAACTTTCGATCTTTAAACTTTCACACCTACAAACGTACATTTTTAACATCCATAATATCTTTGCCGCACATCTCACTCCATTGACAATTATTGTCGATGGGAGTTTTACCACACAAGAGGAGAAAACCGATGATTACACGTTGTTCTTGAAGTATACAAAACAACACTCACTACAATGGCGGTAATTCGACCTGTGTTCATTATATAGTGCTGCCATTTATATTACAAATTCAGAAATATTTCTCGCGTTTTTTAAAATTAACCGCAACGTTCTACTTACTCTCACTGCTGAGAAAAAAATTAAAAATCTTAGAACTTGAACGCACCCCATACTTGAGAGTGATAATAACTATCACTATATTCATGCTTAAAACTTAATAAAATTAATTATAATAAAGGAATTTTGCCACAAACTTGTGTATGGTATATATTCTAAACTTCGATTATATATCTGAACACCGCGCATGCCTAGGTGCTTTAACTATTAGTTTTAAAAGTAGCGTTTTCTTCGCTCACTTCAAATTTGCATACGTATCCCTCCAATTTACATTTTTGCCATTCATCTTGTTAGAAAAACACTGACTCCAAAAGGAACGCGTTTAAAGCGAAGTACGAGAGGTATCAGAGCTGAGAAAAACAAAGTTGGCGCAGAGTACTATTTCAACGCCTGCTTAAAAATGCAGGCGCGTTGTGAACGGCCGACCTATTTCAGGAAAACATCGCTCTTGCTATGCAAGACCGTACATCATATTTTGCTTTTATGCGACGGTTACTGGCGGAGATCTCCGCCAAAGCCGGCCTGAACCGTTTACTAAATTTTTTAGGATTTTTTTTCGATTTATTATTCCTAGAATGTGATCATACATCTTTTAAATTGTTAAGAGATATAAATCAAAAGACAGCAACTATGGCAATATAGGGAATTTTTTATGAAATCGGTAATTTTGAAATATACGCCATTTTCGTACACGTTGTTATTTTCTCAAAGCAAATTATAGCTACATAATGTGTGCTGTAGACGAATTTATCTAGTGCTTGACAGGAAAATGTAACAATTTGAACGAATAATATTCTTTATTAATATGGTGGGGGAACTCCCCCTAGTTCTAAGACCGTACTATGGCATTTAAATATCTTGAAGTGTTACAACTAGTTTGAAGTAACTGAAATCTAAAAACAACAAAAATTTTAATAGTTCGCTGTTGTGTTCATTAAATTAAAACTTGGGTTTAACAGTTTTGAAGAAAATAATCGAGTACTTCAAACTAATCTGGAAGTGTCCGTCTAATTTACAAACATTTTTTCTCTGCACTGACCAGTTAAAATAGTTTTATTATTAATCAGCACTGCAGGTTTAGAGGCTCTTAGCCTTTTCTATTATTCTTTCCCAATTCTTTCTGTGCAATGTTAATGTAATATTTAATTTAATTAGTAATATTTAACGAAGTCCTGTTATAGTTGAACTTTCCTTTGTTTATGCCTTCCTCTTTTATTCATTCGTTTTGGTACTGCTTTATAAATTTCTTCGACAATGTTTATTTTTTGTAATCTAGCTAGATGTCCTAACCATTGTATTCAATTTTGTTTAATTATGTTTGTTATTTTATTCTTGAAGCAATGCTTCACTTTCTTTATTTATTCTTTTTCGCTAGTTTTCTTTTTTTATTTACATTTCTGTATATTAATCTTTATGTCAAATATACGTCACAATGACGTGTATTGAAATGTGGGGCGTAACATAAAGTAGAACAAAGGTTCGATCATATTCTCTACTTAAACCGGATGTTAGGCGTTGGCAGCGGAACGTACTGACTACATATATAACATCACTGCGGTGCAGAAGGCAAAAGGTAACCACTGTGCTTTCTTCCCAAGAAATCCTATAAAAGTGGACCGAGAAAAGAGAGTGATAGGATGCGATCCGACTGCCACCCGGAGCCATGTTGAGTCCAGGTCTCATGGTGTGAAATATAATACTGACCACACTATCGCGACTCACCAAGCACAGTCCGGACAGTATGTTACTGGTGACAGAACAACTGGTCATAGTACACAGCTTCGCAAAAAGACAAGGCTGGGAACCTGGTATGTTCGGGGAATGATTCAATCAGGAAAAAAGGAGATCATAAGCAAAGAGCAAGTACACTACGACCCGAAAATATTTGGGATCACCGAAACTCACATAAAAGGATCAGGATACTATACAACCTCTAAGGGATATTCTGTATACTTTTTAGGACCAGAAAGCAAAAGTAAGAATGGTGTAGCCCTGTCTGTATCGCCCAAAATCAACAAATCGGTTCTAGGATATAACCTAGTGAGTGATCGGATATTAACTCAGAGGATCAACACAAAACCATATCATGAACAACATAATCTGATATTGAGTCATTCTACAACCAAGTCGATGATACTCTAAAAAGTCTGACAAAAAAAGATATCACAGTTCTACTGGGAGACCTTAATGCCAAGGTAGGAAACATGCCGAAAAATGACCACCTAAAGGAAGTAATCGGCAAATATGCACTTGGTACTAGAAATGACAGGGCGACAAATAGCTATAGTTCTGCGCGGAATTCTCCCTTACCTGCTTTAAAAACCAGCCAAAGAGACTGTACACGTGGATAATGCTAGATGACCGAGCACGTAATCAAATAGACTACATCGCTGTTGACAAAAGATGGAGATCATGTATAAGCAGCACTAAAACACAAATGACCACAAACTCCTAATAGCAGAAATATGTCTTAACTAAAAAGATGGCAACGATTATTTCAATCGGCATAAAGGAGACCTGAACGTGGAGAAATAACGGTATTCAGTAAATGCTTTAAGGGGAAGTGGTACACCTTATCTCCGCAATGTTAAATTTGCTATCTTTATAGTGATTTTTTTATGAAACTATCAACTCTATGGTCTTGAAATTTAGTACACAAATATATTGATGGTTTCTCTACATATTGACATTTTTGTAAATTTTTAGGCTACAAACACATTAACAATTTTTTTTCTGGAAGTGAATAAAAAAACACTCATTTTACACAAGGGTATATTTAAATATTTTGGAAGTTTCTGAGTTAGAAACTTAAAAAAATGTCAATATATTCTACAGTTACCACAGAATAACTGGTAAAAATTTCATGCTAGTAGCTTACATAGTTCTTGAGAAAAACATGATTGAATCTTTAAAAACTTAGTTGCGGTAAAAGTGACATAAAGATATGTGCCATGTTAGTGCATCCCTGGTCCATATTCTGGGTCATATGGATCATTATCTTTATGCTTTCCTTTTGTTCCTGGTTAGTACCCTAAAATTTTTGTTGGTTACATCAGCTTGCAGATCTACTGCACTAGCTGGCCCCACTGACCCCTTTACTTTTGCACTCACCACTGTTTTTATGTTGCTTCAATTTCTGTTCAAAATTCTTTACATTCTCACACTTTTGACAGTATTTAATCAAGGGTTCAACATCTATGATCTTTCCTGTATTAATACTTGTTGCAGAAACTAAACCATTGGCACTTGTATGTCCTCGCTTCTGCCAAGAACCACCATCTACAGCAATAGTCAAATCAGTAGAACCTTTTTGCATTGTACAAAATTATTTAGTACACTTGCCCATATTCGAATATTAATTATATGGTTTACTTGGTTCAATTGTTCATTGTCACACCCATTATTTTCCCCACAATCAGTGAAAAGTGAAAAGGGACCGTTGCCCGAACTGTCATAATAACATTTAAATCACATTTAAGACTTTAGAAACGATTTTTACAAAAATAAGTAAAGGTTTATTATAAAATAGACTATGTAGAACTATAATACATAAAAAACAAAAAAAATATATTTTTTTGACTACAAATGGTGCACCACCTCCCCTTAAGAACAAATCAGCAAACTTTGCCATAAATTACCACGACGACATCGACGACAACTGGAATAAAGTGAAAAATCTTATACTCTCATCACGCAAGAAGAGCCAGAGAAAAAGTCGCTGCTCCAAGAAAAGTATGGGCAATGGATGAAACATGGAAGGCCATCAGAGAACGAAAGGCAATGTTGACTCTGCTCTTGCAGACTACCAAGAAGCTTCAACCTCACGGCCGGTCACCTAGCCGCAGGTAACTGCCCTCACTGGACTCTCTGATACGACTGCCCTAAAAGAAGTCGAAAACCGAACAAAATGGAAGAACATTATACTTGAAACCACGAAGGCCTTTCAAGAACACGACCTTCTGTATTAAAGTAAGCGACCAAGAAGAGAAAATATTAATCTTAATATCTACCTTTCCCATGCTTTAATTTTACTTTCTTCTTGTCCTGTGGTGATAAAGCACTCATTTGCGTATATCAGTACTGGTCTTAATTGTTTTATACAGTTTACCTCTGGTTAGCCTTGAAAATTCTTTGTATGTTAAAAAATGTTTTAAGGCATCTAGGCAGTTTTATTTCATTGGCCTACAAAAAAATTATTTTTTGGTGCCTAGGATTTTGGAAATGATTTCAGCTGTATTTGGGTCGCTGAATCTAAATATGAAATTATTTTTTCTCTATTAGTTCCACTTTTTTAGATCCGTGTTTTTTTAATGTGCAGTTCTACACGAAATTCGGCATGGAGAAAACTCCAAAACCACTTCGATGACTGTTATTTTTGCTTAGTAAATGTTATTGGAATCAATTGAAACAACCCTAGCAAGTGGACTTATCCTGATTTAATTTCTGCAAGACGCTCGGTTCCTCACTCAGAGGAATTGTCACTCCCAACGTTTCACCAGAGCTCTGTGAGGATGAGTATTGTCCTTCTGATTATCCTTCTGATATTAATGAAGGTGACAGTGATTATGACGAAATGTCATCAATTCCACAACGTTCAACCAGGATGAGTTGAATAATCTCACCAGGGATTTCAACCTGTCAAAAGAAGTTTTTGAATTATTTGCTTCCAGGTTGCACAACAAACTTTACTGGAACGAAGAACCAAAATTACCTTTTACCGTACAAGGGAAAAAGGTATGCTAGCCTTCTTCTCTCAAGAAAACAATCTTGTATTTTGTCGCGACATTAAATGACTCCTGGGAAAAAATGGGTCTTTCTAAATATTTTCAAGATTATTTTCACCTATTTATTAACAACTCAAAGCGAAGTTTGAAATGTGTCCTTCTACACAACGGGAACAAATATGGTTCAATACCAATTGCTCACTCAACGAAAATGAAGAATATAACACTATAGCTTTGGTCTTGGAGCAAATAAAGTATCATGAACATCAATGGGTGATTAGTGTGGACTTAAAAATTGTAAAATTTCTACTTGGACAGCAAAGTGGCTACACCAAATATCCTTGTTTTTTGTGCTTCTGAGATAGCAGAGACAAAGCACACCACTGGTTTAGAAAAATTATATTTTACTAAAATGTTATATCTTAGAAATTTGAGTTGATAGGCAAAAACTAATGTCATATTTGAATTCAGGGCATCAAAATCATATTAAATCAGCTCCAAATACCCCGGCACCAAAACAGCTGTTGGTCTGTGTTATTTTTCAATTTGATGCTATTTTTGTTCCTAATCACACTTCTAACTTGCTATATTTTAATGCTTTATCATTGCTTTATCATTATTCTTAATTTAGCTTCTTCCGTGACTATAAATTGGGATTTCTAATCGTTAAGTTTTAATTTTAGTTCCTCTGCATTTTGTATTATGGGGGAGGTTATTTCTTCCAGTACATACTTTGTCTTGGTTAAAATCAAAACGTCGACAAGAACCAAGCATTTGTTGGATCATTTGAGAATGTTATTATTTGTTTTTATATTACTGCTCCTAATTATTCCTTCTAAAACTAAATTAAACAAGCTACTTGACATCGGGTCTCCTTGGTTAAATCCAATATTTGTTTGGAATTTTCCTTTTCTTCTCTGTCAACTCTTAATTTACTGAATGTTTTTTTAGTGTCAAACAATTGAATGGTTTTAGAGTTTTTAATACTTCTGTTATCCTTATTTTGTCGTATACTTTATGGGAATCGATTCACAATACTTATATTGTAATATAATTTTTTTCCAATGTTTTTCTTGAATTTGTTTGATAGTGAAGATGTGGCCTATTGTTTACCGGTTTGCTCAAAAATCACCTTGATATTCTCCTAAAAGTGGGCTAGTTACTGTTTTCAACTTCTGATCTATTAATTTGGTCAATATATTATGAACCAGGTTTTCTAAGCTTATTGGTCTACAGTTTATACCTTTTCCTGGTTTTCCTTTTTTAAATATTGGTAATATTATAAATTCTTGCCATTCACCCGGGAATTCTTTTTTTTTATAATCAATTTATGTATTTTCTCAGTTAAGGAGAAATTTTAAAAATTGATTGTATACGTGATCTCCACCACCATACCATACCATTTTTCAATTGTATGATCGTTTTTTGTATTTCTCAAGCGTGGGCATTATTACATCACCGTTATCGTTAGTTTTTCTTTTTCCTTCTAAATTCCATTATGTGACTTCAAACATTTGTTCAAAATATTCGGCCCATAATTTTTTATTTTTTGTTCACTTCCTACTTTTTCCCTCTTTTCCATGAGTACTGGCTTAAGCTGTTTTTTTTGCTAAAACCATCTCAATTGGTTGGAAGCCCTTCTTTATTTCTCTAAGTAATTTATTCTTATCTTGTCTTTTTTTGTTTCTAAGCGTGTTTTTTCTGTTTTTCTAGTTTTTTGATATTTGATCTTAGTTTCTTTAGTGTTGTGTTTTAAATGTTCAAGTTTTGCCATTCTTCTTTCTTCTATAACTCGAATAATCCATTTTATTTTTCTTCTTGTATCCCACTATTTCTTCCCCCTTTCTTTTACTTTTTCCTTAGTACTTCTATTTTTTACTAATATTTTTTTTATTACGTGCCTCCTGCTTCCATCCCTTTGATATATTCTGCTCTAATTTCTTAGTTTATATTGAACCTTTTTAATTCTTTTTCATGTTTTTATTATTTCTTTTTTTAGTTAGATCCTGACCATAAAGTGGCCACTATTTAAATCAGCTACTCTTTGTATATTTGATTCTATTAAAAGCTTATTGATTTTGTTAACGGTTTATTTATTTGAACTGAAAGGTGTCCCTTTATAAATGTCTTTATGATGCACATAAGTAGCTTTCACTATTAGTTTTCTTTCTATACCAAAATTTAAAGGTTTTTTTTATTATGATTTATTTCATTATGTTTGCTATGTTTTTCTAGTATTTGAGAGTTATAATAATCTATTACAATTTTCACATCATATTTCGCGCAATTATCATAAACTCTTTCCAATTCTGTACAAAATTAATTTTCTCTTTTTTCGAGCTTACCCCTGTCGGTGTACAGGGTCTGTATTTTAAGTAAAAAGAATAAATCCACAAAACAAAATTTATTACAGATCACTACAAAACTTTAGTAGTCTTCAAAGTATGCTTCTTGAGCGTCAACACACTTCTGCAGACGAGTTTTCCACGCTTCGTACGCCCCTCAAAGTCAGCAACTGAAACATCTTTCAGAGCACGCATGCAAGCCGCTTTGACAGCATCCAAGGTTCCGTGGTGGCTTCCTTTGAAGGCGGTTTTCACTCTGGGAAAGAGGAAAAAGTCTGCAGGGGTAATATCGGGGCTGTAGGGAGGCGGAGGAATCGTTTTGATGCCATTTTTAGTCAGGTACTCTATAACCACAAAGCAGGTGTGACATGGCGCATTGTCATGATGGAGCTTCCAATCTGTTTGATAATTAAGCACAGTTTAAGTAACTCAATAAACAATATATATATATATATATATATATATATATATATATATATATATATATATATATATATATTGGGCAGGCACAAAGAAATTAATAACAAAGTAACAATAAGTTACGCCAAAACAAAAAAATTGAGAAAAAACAAAAACAATACAACTATTACTAAATAACTCCAAATACGGTGGGCGGCAGGTCAGGTGTGTATTCTCCAGACTGCGGGAAAAAAGCGCTGTTGGGAACAAATGCACGACGGAACAACTAAAACGAGACTTACCGCACGTAACGGTCTCTGGCAGACTGAACGGCTGATGTTGGCATACTCTTCCTTGGCGGCTTCAACCCGTGGATGGGTTTTCTTTGGCCAGTTATACTAGGGCACCACGGACGGGGCGGAACGTACACAAGGCAATCGGCAGCGCACAAGCAAAGCGCAATACTCTACAGCATCTGGTCGGCTGGGTGGCGGCTTCGTCATTCACGGGGGTTCGAATCGGAATGCCAAGCGGCGGTGAAAATCCCGTTTAGTTGTGGCTAGGGTGGGTAGCGGACGAAATCAAAGTTGCAAAGATGGGATTCGGGACAAGGGGGTTTAGAGATGTGCACCAAACAAAATGGGTGGCAATTTCTGGTCGCACTCGGTTGACCCGTCTCTTCAAACTTTTTAACACTTCCACCTAGAAGGCACCATTGACTGTCTATCCTTCAGGCACAAATTCCAAGTGGACCACACCTTTCTTGTCGAAAGACACAATCAGCATTGCTTTGATTTTAGACTTGGACATGCGAGCTTTTTTTGGTCGAGGCGATTGTGTAGTGTGCCATGCGATGCTCTGCCGTTTTGTTTCGGGGTCGTATGCAAAGATCCAACTTTTTTCTCCGACATTGTCAAAAATCTGAGGGTTTTCTTCAATGCGTTCCAAAAGATCTTTCGATACGGCCTCACGGTGTTGCATTTGATCCTCGATCCTCGACGATGATTTTGTGAACAACCATTTTATCGATTCCTAGCTTATCGCGATAAAACGAATTCTTAAACGCCAGCAAATCTCGCACACGTTGTTCGTTGTCTCCAGTTCTTGAGGTTGAAGGACGATCTGTGCGAGGTTCGTTCTCCAAGCTCTCCCGGCCTTCTTTGCACATTTTGTGCCATCTAAAAACTTGAGCTTGTGATAAGGTTTTACTGACGTACGCTTGCCAGATTTTCTAAAACGAGCGCAAAATTTGATTGCGTAACGCTATTCAACGCTTTGCTGCATTTTAAGCTTGCACACACTTTTTGCCACTTCATGCCTCAACAGAAGCCAGCAGACGACTACTTCTTGAAATGTATTCAAGGTCAAACCCCCCTCTACCGGCTCCAACCGGTTCCAGGGCCCTCTGACGTATATTCGCGTCAGGACAAAAATAATTTCATTACTTAAAATACAGACCCTGTATGTCTATTAATTATGCATATTGTTCTTTGAGTTCTCCTTTATTCTTATATAACCTATTCTATAGTTTGTTCTCTTTATATCAATAATTTTATCGGACATAATTGATTGCTGTATTAGAAACCTGGTTTTAAATTTGTTTTGTTCTCCACCAAAGTTGAAACAAATGTGGTTTTTTAGTATGGTTTTTGAATTGTTTTTCATGTTTGTATCCTGTAAATTTTATTTCATACTTTCTTGCTTCTCTTCCAAAACTTTTAATAGCTTCTGTTTTATTAATTTCTGGTTAATTTGAATTTGCAAAATAAATTTTATTTTTTGCTCCGTCATTTCTTTTATTGCTTGAATAATCTTTTTATTCTTTTACTTTCTTATTATTTTTTATTCTTTTTCTGGGGTTAAATTGTTATGTTTTGTTTCGTTTTTTTTTACTTCATTTGCTTTTATTGATGTATTTTTCTTCTTTTCTTCCGTATCCACCGTCATATCCGTTATTCTTCTTATTTACAGTTTACTCTTTATAATAATTTTTGTAGTTTTATA
Source organism: Sinelater perroti (assembly GCA_036346155.1). NCBI lineage: Eukaryota > Metazoa > Arthropoda > Insecta > Coleoptera > Elateridae > Sinelater > Sinelater perroti. The sequence continues at coordinate 5,654,324 of JARFIY010000099.1, forward strand.
TTTAGGTTGATTGCTCTTAGCTTTTCTTCTTTCTTTACCCATTTCCACAGTTGTCCATTCGTTATTAATTTTTGATACCCAGTTATGGCTCTTTTCTCTGATTCTTTTTCCTTTCCTGCTGTCTGTCTTATTTTACTTTGTATTTCTCTCTTCTTTAGTGTAAGGACTTTTTTAAAAATACAATTTTGTGGATTTCCAATCTTCTTGTTCTTTAGCACTTAAATTTTATCGTGCACATTTTGAGTGATAACTATTCAGCGTTTGTCATTAATTCTAGTAGTTACTTAGAGCTTTATTTCTACATTTATTTTTTTTTAGAGAATGAGGAAAATAATATATGTTAGGATAGGTTTCCGCGGTTAAATATGTTTAAACAACTTAGTTGACTGGATGATCCACCTCGTATTTGAGAAAATTCTCGACGTTTCGGCATCGGCTTTGATGCCATTTTCAAGAGGTTAGCTCTTCACTCGGGGTTTCAATCTGCCTACTTCCCAAGGAGAGCTACGAGTCTTTGAGTAAGACTGATCTTTTGTGGGTCGTGCTTTGTCATTTTATAGGGTTACAAATGAAAGTTTGGCGAGAGATGCATTGGGTTGGAAAAAGTTTATTGGTTTTACATTGTGCATTGACGGTGATCAATCTTGTTCAGGCATCTGAATTTTCCATTTCGTTACAATCCTGCAGTGAAGTGAAAATTTTGGGATTCTATTTCTTTATGTTTCGCAAGTGCCGAACCATTATCGCCTTTCCGTACGGCTAGAAAATGCTCATATATCCGGCTTGATATTTTCCGATTTGTTTGACCTATATAGGTACTTTGGCAGTTTCCACAAGATATTTCATAAACTTTTTGGGATTCATTGAGGCAGTGATTCTTTGCTGAGCGAATAAGCCCAGATATTTGGTTATTGATCGTAAAGACCGTACGTATGTGTTGCTTCATTAGTATGCGGCTTATTTTATCGGTAATGCCTCTGATATAAGGTAGGAATGCTTTTTGTTGATTAGAAGGGTTTTGGGATCGGGACTTAATGTTTAGGCAGGGTAGTGATGGGATTTGGCATTTAGGTAGCGGTTACTATGAATGGGTTTTCTGACAGTATAATAAAAGCGGTCATTAGAAGGATTTCTTGTTATGAGAGCATCTAGAAAAGGAAAGGAATTATTATGTTTGACTTCAATGGTAAATTTGATATTTTAGTTTAGGTGGAAAAAAATTCTGGAAGGGTATCATGTCCATGAGCCCAAATAACAAAAGTTTCATCGGCATATCGTAACCAGCAAATAGGTTTAAGGTAAAAAGAGCTGAGGGCTTTTGTTTCAAAATCGGTCATAAAAAGATTAGCGATGAGAGGTAAAAGTGGGGAACTCATAGGAGCACCATTAGTTTGGCGGTAAAATTTATTTTGGAAGGTAAATTAAGTATTGGACAGGCAATGCTTTATTAGGGAGGATATTTTTATTTATATTATACGTTGACTTCAATAACTTTAGGGTATCAGGAATTTGGATATTTTTAAACAAAGAAACGACATAAAAGCTGACCATGATATCATCTTTGCGTATAGGAAAGGTTTTGAGTATTTCTAGGAAATGATAGAAGTTTCTGACGTAGGATGATGCCTGCTCTGTAAGAGGTTGTAGAGTCTTGGCAATGTATTTAGCTAGGTTGTGGGTGGGAGAACTGAAAGCACTATCTATGGGAATATCTTATGAATTTTTAGGAGACCATGCAATTTAGGAATTCTGGAGAATTTTTCTCGGTGAGTTTCTTGGTATCAGATGATAGATTTGAATTAGTAATAAGGCTTTTGGATTTCTTTTCGAGGTAGGTGGTGAGATTATTGAGTACATGTCGATAATCAGAGGATTAAAGTAAATTATGCATCGATGTAGTCTGCTGTTTTTAGAATTACTGTAGTGTTGCCCTTGTCTGTCTGTAAAATTGTAATACTATTATTTTGTTTTAGAACTTTTAAGGCGCGTAATTCGGAAGCTCTGATATTTGGTTTTGGTAGTTCGGCTGTACGTAGCACTTTGGCTACATCTTTCCTGGTTTCATTTGCCACGTTTTCAGAAAGAGTGGAAATGGGGGATTCTATTTGGGATACAATGTGTTCAGTGGGAATGCGATTTGGTGTTACGGCAAAATTAAAACCTTCTTCCAGAGCTTCAATAGCTAAGTCGCTTACAGGGTAGTCAAAAGGTTATGTACCGTGGTATTGGTCAGAGATGCTATTACCCTTAAACCAACAAACTTTCTCCAACCCAATGCATCTCCCTCCACAGAAACTTTTACTTCTAGCCCTATAAATGACTAAGCAGGACCCACGAAAGGTCAGTCTTACTCAAAAACTCCTTGGGGAGTAGGCAGATTGCGATCCCGATTGAAGAGCTAAACTCTTGAAGCCGATGCCGAAACGTAGAGAACTTTCTCAAATACGACGCGGTTCAGCCCGTGAAATAAGTGATGCAACCTTGAAAATCTTGACCTCGTCACACATATCTTTCACTACAACCAATCTGTTTTAAATAATTTAACAATACTTTTATACATAGATTTGTACAATATGTGGACAACACTGAAAAGAAGAATCAGGATTGCCAAATTTTGGAAGTTACATTAAAAATAATTATTTATACAGGAAAAGAGAAGGCAATACGCAATATCACCTTATAGAATAACTGATCTTTTCTTTTTGAAAGACCATTACGGAAATGTTACGTTATTCTTAAATTGCGTGGTTTACCTGACGTTATTCGAAAAAGATAGTGAAAGGATACAATTTTACTACATTTATATTTAACATGTTCATAATTAGAATACTTTGAATTTTAAATACATTTTGATTAATAATCTCTGGTCACTCATAAATGTCCTATCCTGTTTATGGCACATTGTAATCATTTACATGTAGTTTAAAATTTTTATTTTATAAGCATGAAATTGAAAATATTTGTTGTACATTATCCGAATTATAATCTTGTAGCTTTTAGTGGTTAAACGAAATTCAAATTCGGCATCTCTTTTGACCTTTTGTGTTTAAGCAATCGTTACAACATAGTTGTCCATTTTATCTCAACTAATCGTTTAACAACTTATGTTCATTTTCTGTTCTAACACTACTTTACATACTTAGAAATGGTAGCGTTTTTAGGTCTAAATTTAGCAAAATTGCTCTTTTGGAACTGGAGTGAAGGTTTTTGAAATGAAAAATTAAATTAAGATGTAGATTACATTTTTACTCCAATTATCGAATTTCTGTGTGCAGGACTCTTATATTTGACATTTCTGCCACGAGCATAAAAGGAATTAAATTTCGGCGTACATTTAAGTTCCCAATTTTACTTTGAACCGTGTTTAATCAGTCTGCCCCGCAAAAACCTATATCCAGCTCCGGCGGATTTTCTTCCACTTATAGCTGCTCCGCCTTAGCGGCAGACTTTACTTTTCCGTTTATTTCTCGAGCTAGTCTTGCTTGCCTACGCCTTAAATTCTGCTTCCATGTCGCCCCAGAAATAAATACGACGCATTTATTTTTCTCCTTATGATACAAACAACGTTCGTTACTCTAAAGGCACTCGCAAGTTAGTTTTACAACGATCTAGGAAGTATTTACTTACAAAGGTGTAACAAATACGAGCTAAACTTGGAACTGAGTAAGTTTCAAGTTTAAAAGGAAATATTTTGGATATATGAGTGTTGTGTTACTTTAACTTATGCTAGAGTTACATATGACATAAGTAAGTCATCCTAATTTATAGGTACAATAACTGGAAATTGTTAAGTAATTATGAATTAATTGTGTGTATTCTCAAATATGTAATTTAATAGCATCTCTTTCTTATTCGATCCAGTTTTACAAAAGTCTACAAACTGAGTTTGTTTTCTCCAAAATAATTATAATTACTATTATCAACCTCAGCAATCCTACAATTACAAGGGAGTAAAGGGCGCCCTGTGGGCGTTTCAGAAACATCAGTAGATGACCGAATTGCTAGTCATGCGTTAGGTCCGTTGTTGTTGCTATGTCTTTTACCACTTTTCTCCATTTTATTTCATCCTGCGCTATATTTTTGGCTTGTCTCTATGTTAAATTTTCTAGCTGTAGATCTTCCGTATATCCATATATCTTTCGGTATGCCTGGTTTTCGTTTTCCATATACATCGAAGTCTAATGCTGGTTTCGCGATGTAATTTATGGCTCCCTCAATGTATGTTCAACCCATTCCCATCTTGTTCTTTTAATTATTTTAATTTTTCCTTTATTAGAGTTTTACAATATCTGGTAGTTTGATATTTATTATGTCCAAAATATTTAATTTATATATCTTAGCCATGTATTTACAAAGGTTTGTAGTTCTTTGGAATGCTGTTTATTAATAATCCACATCTCCGTAACGTATAAGAGCACACTCTTAACGTGTGTATTGAATAAGCGTAATATGGTTTATGTCTAATGGTTTTCGAACTCCATATATTCTTTAACACATTGAATGCTGTTTGTGTTTCTTCTAGATATGTTCTTGTTCTAAGGTCTAATATTGCTGCCCAAGTAACAAAAATTGTTCACTCTTTCTATATTGCGTTCTCCAAATGTCATCTCTGCGTCTACTTTATTTTTGTTTGAAAGGATTTTTGTGTTGTTTCCATTTATTTTTTATTAAGTGTTTAGGTTGTCTAGTTTTTCTTGTGTTGGCTTTCCATTGGACTGCGAACTCGAGATCTTTTAATTTATTAAAAATTCCCCAGTTTATTAGGAATTTTTTATACTCTATATTTTCACGGCTCAATCTACGACGATAGAAAGAGAGTTGGAGACAGAATATAGCCTTGACGGACTCTCGTCTGTATGTTGATTTTCTCCTATAATTTTCCAAGCTGTTCGATTTTTGTGCAGAACTATCATATAGGAGTTTGAACATTCCTATGTATTTGTCAGGTAGCTCATAGTGTTGCAATATTTCCCACATTTTCTCTCGTGAGAATTAAAGGCTTTCTCGAAGTCTATAAAATTGAAATGTCTTCTCTTTTTCTGTTGTCTGTTCTAGAATTATCCCTAGGGTGGATCTGATCCATACATAATCGTCTTTCTCTAAACTCGGTTTGGTTCTCTTTCAGCTTAGTATTTATGGCGGACTTCATCCTGTTTAATATTATTTTGATCTTGCAGTCGAAAGAACCGTAACGGGCCTACAATTTTCACACAGGGTAAGATCTTTGTTGGTAACTTTTATCAATATTCCTTACGTCTAGTCCTCTGGAAGCGGCTCATCAGACCAAACTTTGTTTATAAAGATGTGCATTATTATAATTGCACCCTTTTCGTCTGTTTTTAATAATTTAATGGGTATTTCGTTTATACCATTATTTATTTCCCTAAGTATTTTGTAAACTCTTCCTCATTTACATTTAGTTATTGTATTTTCATAATATTGTTTATTTTCTAGTCAATTTTTTTTCTTTATAGATTTCTGTGATATATCTCTCCCATCTTTCTATTATTTTACTGTCGGACGTATATATCCGTCTAAATATCTCTTTAAGTTTTGAAACTGACTTGCATTTTCTTCCGTTTACTTTTTTTTGTTTTATTTTAGAGAGTGTTCATATTTTTATTGTGGGCAGATTTTTTTACTTCTTCCGCCAGGCTATCAATATCTGAACGTTTGTGTTGTTTTTCTTTTTTCTTCATCTCTTTATTTTTGATCCAGTATTCTTCTTTGGGTTTCTTGTTTCTTCGTTTTTCGTGGTTAGTATCTTGATTTTGATTTTTCGTATTTCTTCACCGGTTACTAAAATGGCTTGTTTTATCCAAGTTTTTTTTTTTTTTCGTAGCCAATAGTTTCGTTGATCGTCTTTTTGATTGTATATTTATAGATTTGCCATATGTTTATTACTGTTAGTTCTTTAAGTTGTTAAAGGTGTCTCAAGTTTTCTCTCTGTTTTTCTGGTATTTATTAATCTCCTTGGCGTTGTTTAATTTATCAAGATTGTAATTGGATCTTAATGGTACGGGTTTATTATGCTTTAGACTTATTTTTATTTTTGCTTTAACGAGGTAGTGGTCGACGCCAGTCATCGCTCTTACGTCTCGTAGTGCATTTTTCCATCTTTCTTCAATCATTATATGGTCTAATGAGTTTTTATATTTCTTATTAGATGAGATTCATGTTTCCTTGTGGATTCTCTTATTTTTGATAAACGTACCGCCAATTATTAAGCCGTTTACTTTACAAAATTCTGGGTGTTTCTCTCCGTTTTTATTCATATATCCTATTCTGTTTTTCCATTACTTTTTGGTTTCCTATATTATCATTTTCAACATTTGCATTCAGATCCCCTATTACGATTTTTATATCTCTTTGATGTTTTTTTTGTATCTTTTCCCAGTTAGCTTGCAATTGTTCGTAGAATTCATTTTTAATATTTATAGCTTTTTCGTTTGTTGAGCATTAATTATGATGGAATTTCTAAATTTTTCCTTGAATTTTGCTCATATTTATCTATCTAAAATACCTTCTCATTCTAATAAGATTTATTGTATTGTTTCGTCGATTATTATTATCAGCCATTGTTGAATCTTCTCCCAGTCCAAAGTACAATAGCATATTTTCAGTTGCTAGCTTTATTTTTCTCGTTTCCTTGCATTTCGTTCATTTTTGTTTTGTATTTTGACATTTGTCTAGCTATGGGTACTGTTTTCCATGGTCCTGACGTTCCAGCATCCAATGTGGAATACTCTGTCGTTTTCTACTTCTTTGTTTTTTATGTTCTGATTCTATTATACGTTCTTGTCTATTGTCGTTTTTGTTTATTTACCTTTACTTATATTTAAGTTTTTTGTTAACAGTCTTCCTGTTTTCCTGTCTTTTAGAAACTTTTTTTCTTGTTCATCTTTCTTTGAAGGAGTCCTTTGAATTATTGTTTTAGTTCTGCCTCTTCGTACAGTGGAAAACGCATCCTCGATAGTGTACTTTTCTCCATTTACAATAAGCTTGTCATATCTGTCCTTGCTTTCTCGCTGCCTTCATATTTTCTTTTCCTCTGCATTTCTATGTGTCTTAGAAAGTCTTTAGTTATACCGCACTTTGTATTTTTGTGATTTTTGGAGAATTTTAGGATTTCTGTTTTTTGTGTCCTCTTGCCATTTCCATCATTACTGGTCTATTTCTGTAGTCTTTCTTTTTCCGTAAACATCTGATTTAATTGTTTTCCTTCGCCTTGATCCTTACTCTTGTCTCATCAAGGGATTTTTTGACTTTGGTTGTTTGCATAGTTAAATCGTTATTATCGCTTTCCTCCACTCTAAAGATTATCAAATTCTTTTTATTTCTCTTCCTAGTAATTTTATCATTTTGTTTTCTTGTTTCTTGTTTTAATTCGCTAGTTTCTCTCTTCGTTTTCTTTCTTTAGAGTCATTAGTTCTATTGACTAGCTCTCTTTCAATTCTTCCACTGCTTTCTTTCATTCTTTTGTCTCTTGTTTTCTTTTTGTTGAAAATATATCTAATTTTATTAATAGATTCAACTATTGTTATAGGTGGCGGTGAGTGTCGTCTTAAGCATCTCACTTACTATTATAAGCCAAAAGTCTACCCAGACAATACACAGGCTTTCGTATTTATTTCTCTTTATAAGTTGGTTGCCTAGCTATTTGTGTAGTGTTGGAATTTAAAATTCTGAATTTTTTTATCTACTATTACTTTATCTAAAATGAGAGTATTATAGAATTTGGTTGTAATGTTATTTTTAGTTAATGTGACTTTTTTACACTGTACTGTGTTTAATCATATATTAGAATTTTGTTTAATTCATATATTAAGAGTTTATGTTTTAATTAGATGTTAAACTTGTCTGCATACGCTGTTGATTACTATAGGGTGATTCAAATTGAACTTTAGGATTTGAATTAAATGCCATTTATATTATCTCTATGAACGTTGGAGGTTTAAATTTGTACAGTTGATATTGAAACACAAGAGAACTGGGTTTTAGAAAACTTTTGATTTCCGTAAAACAACTTATAATGAGCAATGAAATTTTTATTTAAATAGTTTTGTGAATCGTTAAAATTATCGCATCTGGGGTAGTCAAAATCTAAGTGTTATTTACGAAAAGCTAATACATCCACAATAATGTACCGTTTGGTGAACATCACGGGCTAAGCGAATTATTGACCAGTACTTTCTGAGGACGTAATTGTTGAAACAGAGCTGTATTTATGAAAAAGTATTATGGAAACTTCGCTAAAAGACTTGTCGTATATCAGCGGAGTCGTAAAGAGGATTTGACCGGCATCATGTTAAGTTTATTATTTTACACCGATAGTAATCACATTCGCATTGTTTCAGTATTTTGTCTTTTATTCAGGAAAAACCCTAGTCCAATTTGGATCATCCTATAAACAAAAAAATCTTTTGTTTCAGATGTTAGAAAATAATCGAATAAATAATGTAGAGACATTGTGCTACATACATCTTAAACACTTTTATCAAGAAATTCACTTAAATCACACCTAAAAAAAGATTAAGCAACGGCTGTAGATTATCCAACAATGGGCATATTACCTCGTAGTAATAATTGCAGTGGTCAATAAAATGTGTCTTTATTGTTCCAATCTCCTTCTCCAAGACCTCATCTCTAAAAGATCTTGTTAGCCTTCCCTGTTTTATTATCTCCATTGGATTCCATTTTATTATTTTTGTTATCCATCAATGTGGTGTACTCTTTTAACATGACCGTACCAGTGTAGGCACTTCTCTTTGGTATAGGTAAGTATATGCCTTCATTGACATTTTTCTCCGTATTTAGCCTTGTTATTTTGTTATATCAGTTCCAGCATTCCATCTGAGTAGCGTTAATTCTACTCTAGTCTCTATTTTTTTTAGAATTCAGTTCTCTGCTCTGAATGCTAGCGTGCTCCTAATTGTGCTGTTAAATATCATCTACTTTGTTTCTTTTTGTCATTAACACATCCAACAGGATCCAATTAACTTAATTTGCTGTTTATCTTCGGTCGTTGTTTCTTCGATTCAGATTGTGAAACCTAGTCATTTAAAACACTTTTTCTATTTATTTTAATACCCTCTATAATTTCCAAATTTGTATCTTCTTTGCTTTCCTGTGACGAAGTATTCTGTTTTATTAAAATTATTTTTCACAATTTTTTTTAATATTCTTCGGCGTGTTTCAATGAAGTTGAAGTTATGTCCATCTTTTACAACTACCACGAAACTTAAGTTCAGAGTGTGCAGGTCTGATCGAAACTTCCGTGCATTTGCACTTTTGCCTCTTGGGTGGTAATCTTATTTTGATGAAAATTTTGATGAGGGTCAGAGATATTGAGCAATCCTGAAGTAACCGTTTTGATGTCTTGAATGCCTGTTCGATCCTATTCTTCATTTTAATATAGCCTCTATTTTCTTGGTATAAAGTTTTTGGTTTTGCATTTTATTTTACAGATTTCCATACCTCGTTTCGTGGTATTGAGTCATATATTTTTTAAATGAATAATTTCATAATGTCCTTTTAACCATTTTCTTTTTAATTATTTAATCTGTTATATTTTTTGTAGTTTTTCCTGATTTATTTTTTATAATCACTACAGGTATAACGTTGATATTTCGGTAGTTTTCGCATATTTTTCTGTTGCCTTTTTTTAATATAGATGTCAGGTAAGATTTTGGGACACATCATTTCCCTAGTACTGTTTTCTGTTAATAACTCTTTTAAACATTCTTTGGAACATATGGAACAGATTTTCGGATTCACACTTTGCAAATTCCGACGGTATACATCCTGATCTAAAGAATTTGTTGTTTTTTAGAAGCTTTACAATGTCTTTCATTTCTTGTAAGCTATACTACCAATTGCTCCTCTAAGTTTTATTATTTTACACTACTATTCTACTTTGTCGTTATAAATACAAGAGATTTTCCTTGAGCAATCTTTGGTAGTAATGTTGTCGATACTTTTCCGATATGTAATTTATTTTTGGTTGTTATTTCTTATTTATTTTTCAAGATATGTTTGCTAGACAAGGTTTTGTGCTTCCGTTTTCACTTACTGCCTTTCCTCCAAAACATTGAACTATTATTATTTTGTCTACTCACTTTTCCGTTCTAATCTCTAAGTTTAAAATAAGTTGTTTTTTTTAGAGAAAGACTGTCTTATTTGGGTGCAAGCACTCGAATTATTACAATGTGTCGGCTATATACAGCCATATTTATTTTAAAAAAGCATCTGTTCCTAATTTTGTATTATTCGTAACCATCTCTTTTTTAAAATAATATTTTAACGTCCGTTTTGTTATTTCTTCTTTTTTCTCCACTAATTATAAGTATGTCACCGTTGCCATTCTGTTTTTTTTTTATTGTTTTTTTATATATTTTTATTCTTTGCCTTATATATTCCACGCCTCATATGCTATTTATGTCTCTTTTCTCTTAGTTTTCTTTTTATGTTTTTTGTGCTGTTTTTTCTGTCTAGAGTTAAGTTTCGGTTTTGGTTACAGTTTGTCGAGCTACCTCCCCCCGCCTTCCATTTCCATTCAAGATTTGTCTGTTGGAGGTGTGGATTATCACCCAGGAAATATTATTCTGATTTTTTGGTACTGAATTTAACTCCATTTTTTCTTAGGATTGTATATGTATTAGTATTCTAAGGCTCAGTGCCAATAAACCCCATAATAGGAGGGCATTTGTGTTCAAGTGCCCAATAAGAGACTGTTGCTGCTTGTAACTACCCACTGTGGATCAGACATTACTATTAATTTTATAGTAACCCTAAAATCAAAGTTACCGCTTCCGCTAAATTCGCCGTCATGGAGTTGCTTTTGTTCGCCTTCATCGCCGTTGCGGTTTTTATCCGTAACTATGGACAAGGGGCCCAGATTATTTTAACTAATTGTTACTCCTCAATCTCTTTCTAAATTAATGCTAGGAGCGAAGGATTGGAACAGGCGTAGCGAGATTACAGACAAAAATTTTACAAGGAATGCAGAAAAAATAAAGAAGGATGGATTAGGAAAATAATAAAATAATAAATTAAGACTACAAATCTAATTGCTTATCATATATATCTGGTACTAAAGACATGTAGTCGTAGAAATTAGATGGGTTCTCATAAGTACATTAGTTATATCGTTGTCGGGATATTTTATTCATCAAAACAGACAAAATCTCATGAGACTTTACGTTAGTTTGTTGCATGTAGAACTAAATGTAATTTTCTAATATTTATGCCAGTAATTACTAAATGCACTTTGATATTTATATCTAGTGGAAAATCGTCACTTAGTAAATTGTCATTTGGAATTTAGTTTGTAAAGGTAGCATATCTTTATTGCTGGTGATAATATGCAATCAATATGATAAAATTTTGTAATCGCTATATAGGTGTGACATCAATATATAAAATTTTTTTTGATTTTTATTTATCGAATGTGGTGATAATTGATGACTTATTTTTATATACGAGTTGTGGCAGAAAAGTAATGAGACTGATTTTTTATTTACCAAAGTTTTTATTTTTTTAAACATCAATGTTATCCCCTTCAAAGTAGTTCCCACTGTTGGTAGCAGCGCTAGAAATCTTCAACCGGTATGGTCTTCAGCATGTCCATTACACTTTTTTGGATGTTTTCTAAAGTCCCAAAATAACGTCCTTTGAGGACATTTTTCAGTTTGGGAAAAACGAAAAAGTCAAGAAGATCAAGACACTTATTTTTTCGAATGTCCTTCTGCTCAATTGTGAGGTTTTTTGGCACCATTTTGGCACAGACCTTTCGCATGTGCAAATGTTAAGTCAAAACTTGATGAACGGTAAATCTGTTCAAATTTAATTGTTCACTCAACATTCTTAATGTTAAACGACGGTCTGATCTCCCAAGAGTGTTCACACGTTCGATGTTTTCGTCGGTTTTCGAAGTTGAAGGCCTCCCTGAACGGTGTTCATCTTCAACGTCTTCTCTGCCTCCCAAAAATGATTTACGCCAGCGAAAAACTTGAGCTCGGGATAACGAATGTTCCCCATATGTCTGTTTTAACTTTTTAAACGTCACACTTGCCGATTCTCCAAGCTTAACACACGTTGCTCCAAATTCCGCTGTTCCATTTTGTGTAACGCACAACCAAAATACAACTTTACTAATAGCGGTCACAAAAATCACGTAGTTAACGGAACTAGTTGAAACTCGGACTGAGCTATGGGAGGGTATTTATACACGTGCTCTATCAAGGACAACAGCGTAGCGTTGCCAGATCGCTTGCAGTTTTGCAAGTCTCATTACTTTTCTGCCACACCTCGTATAACAAACAGTTATTACAAATAACTTATTTCCTGTTGATTGATGTATACCAAACAAATTTACGAGGTATTATAACTTTCATCTTTAATATCAAATTGAGTAAATCACGGAACAGATAGCAGTTCATTAAGAGCAAACGAGCAAATAGTTTCGATTAGGATAAAAAAGTTTATAGGCAAAAAGTATGAAAGTTTGAAAAATGGTAAAACATTATACAAACAAAAAAAAAGGTTTTTGCATACTTTTTAATGCCGCTATAAACAGATGGGTAGAACGGAAATGGTGAGTTGCAAGAATCAATATGAAATTATTATGGGACAGTTGAGAAGCAATTTGAAAGATATATATATATATATATATATATATATATATATATATATATATATATATATATATATATATATATATATATATATGCAAATTGCATAGAAAAACTCACAAAATAGACATGAAAATAACCAATTTAAATATATTTAGACTTTATCTTATTATTAAACATAATAATGATACAAATAAGTAATTTAAACAATTACGAGATGACGCAAATGTCTATCTAAATATATCCACAAAAATTGTGGTTTGCTGATCTTTCAAAGAGATTTGTACTTGTTGACATGATTTTTACACTTAAGGGCAATACAATCGACTCAGAAATATGCTCGAGTTTTGAAAGAATGTGTATCCACTGAGATAGCATTCCAAGTACAGTTCAGTGTGCTGTTTGAAAACTTAAAAACTGGGGTTTCAAATAATACCACTTTGATTGGAATCGGACCTGTTCTGACAAAGTTATGGGCCTAAGAATATGTGAAACACAAAGAGTTGGAAGGAAAAAAGTGATTATGAAAGAGTTGAAATTAATTCAATGATTTGTTCAATACATGATGTATTTTACTCCTAATTACACTTACCACGCGATTACGCATGGATCGGATAACTTTTCCTATGTTGTATTGAGGGATTACTTTCCACTCTTCAATGAAGGCCGTTCTCAGTTCCGTCACGCTTCCAGGTGCAAGATTCTGGCCCGGACTCTTTGCTTAAGCTCACCCTAAACATGCTCAATTAGATTCAAATCTGAGCCACATGGAAGCCAGTCTATTTTCGATATACCGATGTCAGCCAAGTAGGTAGTAGTCACTCGCATAGTGTGGCATCGCGCCTTATCGTGCATTAGCATGAAATCATCACCAACAAATCCCGCAAACCGAACAACATGCTCCTTCAGAATGTCCTTGATATAGCAGTCCGCTGTTAAATCTCCGCCCACTAGGCACAAAAACCAATTTAGTTATTCCATGCATCGAAATGCCCGCCCAGAACATGCAAGAGCCACCTCCATATGTGACAGTTTCTTGAATACAGCAATGAGTAAGTCGCTCCCCCGTCCTTTTCTGTCATTACCATGTAGGCACATTCTGGACTAGTTGGTGAATAATATCTCACTCCAATGGCGAAGGTCCCAATCGAGATGTTTATGAACAAATTCCAGTCGCCTTTACTTTTGGACTGCAATCAGCTTGGAACCCGTAGCTGTTTTTTGGGGGGTCAGGTTAGCTGCCTTCAGTCTTTTTCTCACTGTCCAAGCGCTAGCGACCACACCTCTGACCGCACTCAGCTCTTGCTTGAGTTTAATGCCAGTTATATGTCGCTTTATAAGGGATATTAAGACGAGAAATCGATCGTCTCTCTCCGTTATCATGCCCATACGGCCGCCTCCCTGTCGGCGGACGTAGACACGTTTTTTTCCGGTACCGACGCCACATTCTCGATACAGCTGATTGACTCGGATTTAGTCGATTGGTCACGGTCCTCTAAGTGAGCCCCTTTCTTAACAATGCAACTGCCTAGGTTGCTGCGGCGGCTGTGGTATCTATTTTCTTGCAAATCACTCAACCAGTTACTTACTTATATCAACTTCAGTTAAGTGACTGAGATGAATTACCGGATTGCAAGCGTACTGTATGCCAATCACAGTCGTCGCGCATATGCGTTCCAATTAGCAAGATCCGTAAAACCCCGTTTATGATGCATAATTTTTTGAATGTGTCATCCGATTAATGCAATAGCAACAGTTTTGAAACCTCAATAATAAAAAACTCCTGCAAGTTAATGTTTTTATTTTCATTTTCCTTAGATTGAAACAGAAGACAAAAGTGCGCGTGCAGCTAATGAGTCGATTGTTTTACTGTCAAGTATAAATATTTATAACATTAACCTAAGTGAAATATCTTCATGTAAAAGTTTTGAGAGGGGATGAAATAATGTGACATGTTCTTTGTAAATATCATAAAAATTAATCTTGGGCGTAAAATTTAACTAGGCGTTCTTAATGAAAATTTCAAAAGTAAATTGTTTAGTTACTAGGGGAAGGGACAACTTACACGGTTAATTCAAAAAGAATTGTATTTTTACATATTGAGTATAAAGACGCACATATAAATTAAAAATTATATTTACTAATCATATGAAGACTACTAATTTATACATATTTTCCCCAACAAGAAACAAATTTTGTTTAATTTTTATAAATTGATCAAGAATTTATTGAAAGCGATTGAAGCTGCTGCTTGATGTTTGAATAATTTTTCTTCTAGGAAATTACTCAAAATGTTTAAAATACAAAGGTAATGTGGGAGAAATAGGCGGGGATAACAACAATCATCCTGTGGGGTAGTAAGGGCCGGACAGATTGGGAGAAGAAGGTTGTGTTGCAGTTTACTCTTCCTTTAGATCAATTTAAAATGGACGCTGCGATAGAAAATCCCACCAAATGTCAAGTGAGTGCAGTAATACAATTTCTGAGTGCGACAAAACTTTCAGCAGCTATTATTTATCGTGAAATGTGTATTGTTTACGGACAAAACGTAATGAATGAGAATGTCGCACATTAATGGTGTCGCATGTTTAAAATGGACGCATTAACGTGCACGATGAGGCGAGAAGTTGCCATTGATGAACTTGTGCAGGATATTGACAAACAGGTCCATTATACACAATGGCTTGAGTAGTACAGCTATGACAATAACATTGCGTTGCAAGATGATGTTACAGGGTGGCTTCATTTCCAGGGGAGGAACTTTTTGCAGAAGGAATTTTAAACCTTTTAAGACGTTATGACAAGTGCCTCAATTTGCATGACGGTTATGTCAAAAAGTAATCTACTCTTGTAGATTTCTAATGTGCATACAGTCAGAGTAAGAACGTGTTCGGCATAATTAGCAGGTAATAAAATGTTTTGCTCCAATTCTTTTGTGAATTGACAGAGCGAATGTTTGTTCTCAATGATTTACCACAAAAGATTCAGTTAGTATTGAATTCTTGCTAGAGAAACGTGTAAAGCACCATGAACGCTACATACGTGTCGTGTTGTGAGGCTGAGTTTCTCTGTACCCATCCGAAAGGTCCGAAAATCTCATGCAACGGCTGCTAACTATATGAACAAGTCGAAGACATTCACCAGCAAGTAGGTGCAGGGATATAAGAAGGCAAAAGCGGTCGCTGACTTTCCGGAAGTTGTTCTATAGGCAAAGTTTCGCCTAAAGTTGAAAAACAGATTACAAACTTGGTGTACCAAAACCCGGGTTTAACATTGCGTCAAGGAGCAGCAATATTTAAGCAGAAAAGTGTAGATATATTGTACGTAGCTATCCAAACTTATCTCCGTGCGCATGATATCAAATGCCGTAGTTCAGTAAAGAAACCTTTGTTAGATGAAAATCATGTGATCCAAGCGATTTTCTTGGACAAAAAACATAATATATGTTATTGTCCCATGAGCCTTGTCAACCACAACTAACAGGTTGCTACAGCGGATTATTAAACACTCAGTAAAAGTGTATCTTTAGGGCTGCTTTTCAAACTGGATTTCGGAACGTTGCATCTGTTTACGTACAACCCAAATACTCCAAAAATGCTCAATATTTATAAAAAATCTTTGTCACCGACTGCTGAATGTTGGTTTATCAAGAAAAACGAGGGCTGGATCCTGCAGGAAAATAACGACCCCAAACACCGCAGCAAGTTTTGAATCGAGTGGAAAGAGCAGTCTGGTATCGTTACACTTGATTGGCCGTCGCAGTCGCCCGATGCAAATTCAATTGAGAATGTGTGGACATACAGCAAGCACAAACTTCGTGGAAGAAAAGTGTTCACTTTGAAGCGGTTAACACGAGAGATCTGTCGCATTTTGAGATCCTTACCAGATGAATACGCCATCAATTTGGTCAAAAGCATGCCTCGAAGATGCCAGGCAATTATCCACACCGGTTGTGACTGGACACATTATTAATACAATAGCATTTTTGTTTTGATGGAGTACAACGTACCCACGTATTTGAAAGTGTTTTTAAATAATTTATTTTCCACATCAACCCAAACACACTCTTACTTAATTGACTGTAATAAAGATTTTGTATCTATGCGTGCCTGTCACTCCAATCGGTGTTCTTTCTGAATTATCACGTAAATTGAAATTTATTTTTATTTAACAATAACCATAGCAGGTCAAAAGTTAAACTTAAAAATTACAGTTTTTGTATTCTACTTTCATTTTTTGTATATTATAGTTAATATTACTTTAAAAATCCAAACATAAATATCTATAACAATTTACGTGAAATTATGAATTATATTAACGAATAGAGTAATATGCCCAAATTTTTATTTGATTAAACTTAACAACTTTTTGAACTTCGCATTAGGAGAATTTAGAATTTGATTATTGTTTATGTTAAAAAATTGTTTATTTTCTATAATTTTTATTTTAAAATTTGTTAACACTAAATTAAACGAAAATATTATTTAAGGCATTAAAAGCACAAGTCTATAAGAGAAAAAACAAAATAGTTTTTGTTTATTAAAAATTTGTTCTGTCTATACAATAGGCGTTATATACATTCAAAACATCTGTATCGTAAGATATTTAAGTTACAATAGAAATTTGAAAACATCTTTTCGGACGAAGTGATTTGAAAGTTCAATGGCATTTATACGCCACTCAGATCGCTAACAGCGAGACTGTTTATGGAAATACCTTCAAGGTAAATTGTACACTGTTATTGCAAATTTAACGAAGCAGCTGGAACGAAAATCGAGCAGAAAATCGACGATATTACACGGGAAACGCATGACAGATGTATGCGATAAAAATGTTACCAAAACTACTAGATTTTTTGCTAAGGCTTGAGGCGGCCGTCAAGTTCTTGTACATATTTTGATTGACAACCCTCCAATTTAACGCATACATACAAAAATCTGCCATTTTTTAAGTTAAGATGTAAAATTTTTGTAGTTAGAAAAAAACCTCCGTTTTGTTATCCACGTAGATACCGAACGTTTATTATACACATTAGGATCCATAGCAGTACATTACTTTCATGTAAACTGAGACACTTGTCAGAACGTCTCACAAGGTTTGAAATTCCTTTTGCAGAAAACTCTCCCCTGGTAATAAAGCCACCCTAGAATAGCATCTTAAAGCGCTGTATCATCATCAAAACGGAATGCGACGCAAGTTACTGTTTCATGTCTATAACGGACTTTTTCAATTTCCTACACAACTTCATGGCTGACTACGGACGGGCAGACACACACACCTCATCGTACACGTTAGTGCGTCCTTCTTCAAACATGCGTTGCACAGTTTGCGATGAATCACAGGTGCCAAAAGTTTTTTCGCACACAAAAATCGTATTACTGCACATACTTCACATTTGATGGGATTTTCTTCTACTCTGCACTGCCTACCTATTTTTTGTGCAAGCGCAAAATGAGGTGTTTCCCAAATTGCTTTCGTACTTTTTTAGGTAATAGAGAATTACATAGAAAACCTAAAGCGCATTTTTTTATTCCACTTTATATTACAACGTTTTCTCTCGAACAACTCTGATTACCGGCGAATAAGCTCTTCCAATTAAATTTGTACGAGTGCAGAAGTTTTATGGGGTAATGTAGCTCAAGATGATAAAAAAAAATAATGTAAAGATTTTGTGCTAAGTAAGCCTCAACCCTTTTATAAAAATATTCACTTGAGTCACACCTTAAACAAAGAGTGAGTACCAACTGTATATTACCCAAGAATATTATCTCATAGTAATAATTGCAATGATCAATAAAATATCATATTTTGTTGGGTTTTTTTGTAATGTACATATAATGCACGTAGAATTCCGTTTAACTATATACATGACCTTGTTTGACCTAATTTGTTCTTCATTCTTCTATGATTGTCTTTTTGTTTAAGATTGTGAAATCTAGATATTAAAAAATTTTTCTCACTTAATTTACGATCCTATGTAATTTCCAAATTTGTAAATTCTTTGCTTTCCTATGACCAAGTATTCTGTTTAATCAAAATTAATATTTTTGATGTTCTTCAGCGAGTTCACGAACTAAGAAGTTAAGGTTATGTTCATCTGGTACAACGACCTCCTGATCACTTACGAAGCTTAAGGGGTTTTTCGGTAAATCGAGCTGAAAATAAGCCGATTTTCATAATTGTTTTTTACTGAAAATATAAAAGATACAATATGGGGGTTTTGTTATCAGATAATACATATTTTGGAGTACATATAAGATTTTTTCAGTCAAAAATTCCTTCATGGTACCCCGAACCATGCGTCAACAGTAGCGCGCGCGCGACTCAAACGCTCTCTTGGCGTGTAGAGCCCAGCCCGAACGGTTTATCTGAATAAAAAAATGGAACGATATTCCATAAATAGACTAAATTTCCGGGAGCTTGACGTAGAAAAAAGTAAAAAAAGTAGAATTTGTCGTGAAAATGACGGCCTGCGAATAAAAAAGTTGTTTATTTCCATGTTTCTTTTTACATTTGAAGCTCTGTAAAAAATATTAAAAATAAAATTTTTCGACAAGTTTCTTTAAACGAAAATGTTCTATGTTAATTAGATCGACTGCAATCGTGCACGCCAATTTGAAAAATGTGACTTCAAATAAAACGCATTTAAAGTTTTTGTCAATGTTATTTTGTTGATAAGAGTCTTTTTTGTTAACTTATAGATAATCAACTATTCTAGGGCCATACAATAAACCCTTTTCTTCCTCAAACAGTTCGTTCTGCTTTCTTTTCCCCTCTGTTTCCTCTATTCTCGCCTGTTTCCTCGCTACTAACGAGTGGATGTTGGACACGCGTACACGGCGCGCGTCGCTGCTCGTGGGTTGCAGGTCGATTTCGATTCCGAACAATTCCATGATCTTTAAAACACTGTCGAAACCTTCGTTGAAAATGCGGCAAGCGATATTGGTGGCAAGTTCAACGGTTTTCGGGCCGCTGTGAAGGTGTTTCGGAGCGAGACGCCAGAGACAACGATTCAATCTTTCGTTACAGTTTTGAGTGTTTCGGCCGGTGCACCGTTCTAACAAATCGTCCTTTGAAAGTGCCTCGTAAACGGATTTAATCGTATGTCGTACTTCAGACAAAATAGCAGGCTTATTTTCGCCTTCGGGATAATACTTGTGTTGGGGCTTATCATCGGTTGAAGATTTGTGTTTAAATGTTGCCCAGATTGCTTTTTTCATCTCTTTGACTGAATCAGGATGTCTTCTTATTGCCAAGCCATAATATACTCTTAATTCTTTTATTAGCTTGTCCGTCAATTTCCCAACACCTTTTCCTCCTATGCCTTTTGTATTTTTTTTCACGACGCGTAGTCGAGATACCATTCATTTTTTACTTGACAATTGGTAATGTAAGTAATCTCAAAAATGATGCTACATATTATTTAAATGTATAATGCGTCGGTTAGATACCCATAAAACCTGTTTTACCAACTTCTAAAGCGGCCCGTATATCTGCGCTCCCAATGCGTCTAATCCGGCCGGTGCAGCTATACCTTGAAAATGCGATATCACTCAAAACTAATTAGAATATCAAAAAACGGTTTCAAGGGCGTAATCTAGAACCTTCAAGGATTACAAACAGCAAAAAAGTATTTTTTATGAAATTCGATCAAAATTTACCGAAAAACCTCCTTAAGATGTAAACGTGCGAATTTCTAATTGGGACCCCCACACCTTCGAATGTTTGTCTCCAGGGTGTTAACATTACTTTAAAGAAAACTTTAAAGAGGTTTGGAGATATTGAGCAACTCTGTAGTAACTTTGATGTTTTGAATGGTTGATCCTACTTTTTATTTTATTGTAAACTATGTTTCTTTACTATAAATTTATTTGGTATGTTATTCGATAGTCTCAAAAGGTTTTTTTGTAGTATTGTGTCTTATCCAGGTATACATATGTATGCTTTAATGTTTATGAAATCAATTAGTGATTCAGAAGTTCAGTTCTTACATTTCTATGAACGTTTCCCCATTCTCATTTACTACTTCTTCGCCGAAACAACCGTTCTGTCACTATCTTTTCTACTTACCCTTCCATTCAAATATCCAGCTATAATTAATTGTTAACGTTTTTTTACTTTTCCTACTTATTTGGTTTTTTTTCAATAGAAAGTCTGCTTTATTTTAGTGCACATACCTCAAATGAATACAAAGTTTTGGCCATATATCTCCATATTTATTCTAAGGAGCTTTTCTTCTCAAATTTATAATGTTCCTATTCATTTCTCTTTTACAGAGATTCCAACGTTCCTTTCTATCTATTGTTTTTGTTCTCACTTCTTTCTTTTTTGTTTCACTAATTAAACATCTTTTCTTTGGTTTTATCCCTTAGCTCCGTATATTCTATATTCATTCTTTGTTTTCTTCTTCATGTTTTTTGTGATGATTTTTCGGTTGAGGATTAAGTTTAATTTCTGGTTACCTTTCGCAGAACTGCTCCCGTTTCTGTTAAGGCTCTCTTCGTTGGAAGTGTAGATTACCATCTAGAAAATTATGCTTTGATTTTACCTTCTTTATTAACTATGTGTCAGTATTCTAAGACTGTATATAAATAAACTCCTAATAAAAACCCTTTGTATTTAGCTATCCAATATGAGACTGTTGCTCTTTGTAGTCACCCACTGTAGATCATTAATTTTATACTAAACCTGAAGGTTGGTACTTTTGCCTTATTCTCCGTTAGGGAGTCGGTCTCCTTCCCCTCGTCGTCGTTGTGGTTGTCATCCGCAACCCTGAAAAAGAGACCCAAATTTTTTAACGAGGTATTACTTGTCTATTTCTTCTTTCTTAATTCGGCCTAAGTCTTGGGACTGGTATGACGGGTTTATAGGTAAAACAATTACAAGAGACTTAGAAAAAAAATAAAATAATGAATTTAGATTACAAATTTATCTGTAGACAAAAATTACATACATGTCTACAAGTATAACAATGGAATAACTTTAGCTACAAAACATAAATATCTATGCTGATAACCACTAGACTGCGACAGTAAAAACGTAAACTAGCAGAAATTATACAGTTTTTTATAAGTACATTGGTTATATCATTGGCAGGATATCTTACTTATCGAAACAGTTAAAAAATCATTTGGTTTTCTTTATTGCGTTGCATGAGAAATGATATCTTTAACTATATCTAGGTTAATAGCACCAATATTACAAAATCAAAATACACTAATCATTTGAATTTTTTATCTAATCGAAAATCCTTTCTTCGTTACTATTGTTTGAAATATAAGTTGTAAAAGTAACATAGTATCTTTACAACTGGTGATATGGTCCACCTTGAATCGCAAATATTTGTAATCTTCATACACATATATGTATGACATCAATGTTGCTATCAGTACATACTGCAAATAATGTTTTGGTTCTTTAGTTATCGAATGTGTTGATTATGGTAGATAATTAATTTGATACGTTTTTTTATGTATTTATATAACAAAAATTTATAAATAAATTTATAAACAAATTTTTGTTATTTGCTACATATAAGCAAATTTATAGTGTTTTCAGGAACATTCATACTTCATTTACATTCCAAAGTTTTCTTGTACCTTTAATATCAAATATAATAGATCAATTAACAGGTAGTAACAGATTAAGACCAGACCAAAAAAAGTTTATACGCTAAGAGTATAAAAACTAGAAAAATACATTATACATACAACAAATACGCTTTTTTATTTTTTTCAGTTATTGGTTTTGATGGGAGAATGGAAGTGTTGGTAAATTGCAAGAATTATTATAGGAGCAATATAGCAACACAAATTGGATATTGATCTGTTTGGTAAAAACATTTGCGCTTGCTGGCTAGATTTTTTATAAGATTAACTTAGATATATGAGTTTTGGATTACGGTGCGGTGCAGGAAGGCGAACGCACGCGTGAGTGAAGTGCCGATATAATCTCTCAACAAATTTGAGGTCTATCGCATGAAAACACGTGAGTGAGTTAAAAGCGGCTAGAGTAATAAACAGATCAGAATCTAAATAAAGAGAATAGGTTAAATCTCTAAATTAAGGCATAAAAGCGAATTTTAAAGCACAGAACAATTTCACTAAAACGCAAAGCGATACGTGGCTATCAAAGGCCAAGAGCTGCAAATAATTGCATTTGGATGAAAATAAACCCGTGATAGCGCAAAAATGAATTATTATAACGAAAGATCGTCAACTGACGACCCCAAAAGAAAGACAGCAGCGAAAGTAGAAATTTTTAATCGGTAGTAAAAAGATTATAAGAACTCCTGATAAGAAAACACCCAAAAAAGGCAATGAAATGGAAGAAATTTAAGAAATTATGAGAGAGTTAATGACGGAAGTAAAGAGAGTAAGATAAGATCAACAGGTATATGTAGAGGAAAATAAACAATTAAAGGAGGAAAACGCAAGATTACGTGAAAAAATAAATAACTTAGAGGAAAAGATGCAAAGAATAGAAAAGAAGGAAAAGAAAAATAACGTAGTATTGAAAGGCGTGCCATTGCGTGAAAACCAAATTAAAGAAGAAGTAGAATGATTCCTAAAAGCGGAACTCAAGGTTAACACAAAAATAAAAGAAGCAGAATTAATACGCCCAAAAAATTCTTAACCCTTTGTAATAGCCAAACTCGAAAACTGGGAGAAAAAAATGGAAGTAATGAAGGCAAAAAGCATTAAAAGGTACAAACAGATACATCGAAGATGACCTAACTACAGAAGAAAGAAAAATAGAAGCACATCTGAGAAACATAGCTAAAATGGAAAGAGCTAAGGAGGAAAAGAAGCAAAGGTGGGGTACAAGAAAAAAACAATGGAAGTGGGATGCAGTAAAAGAGAAATTAATAAAAGCTAATGAACAAAGAAGTACAAAACACTAACAATATCAGAAAAGGGACAGGAAGTAATTATAACGAATATGACAACTAATAAGGCAAATGAATATGGAAATATCCGACAAAAAAGAAAAACAAAGACAATATTGGAAAAATGGTAAAGTGCGATAATAAAACCCGTAAATTGTTTATGGCAACGTGGAATATGAGAGGAACATACGAAGAACGCGCATTATTAAAGTTAATAAAAGAAATTGTAAAACAAAAAGCGGATGTCTTAGCAATGCAAGAAACTAAACAAATTACAAAAGAAGGAAAGGAGGTAGACAGATACATATTTCTGATCAGCGCTGGAGACAAAAGAATGCTGGGTACAGGTTTTTTAAAAAGCAATAAACTTAAACAAGCAATTTGAAACTTTAAACCAGTATCAGATAGAATCTGCATCCTAAGGCTTAAAGGAAGGTACCAAAAATAACCCTTGTAAATGTGCACGCACCAACAGAAACGGCCCAAATAGATGCTAAGGAGGAATTCTACGAAATGTTAGAAACGGAGTACAACAAAATACCAAAATATGATCTTAAACTAGTATTGGGGTAAGTAAATGTAGGGAGGAAAGAAGTATAGGGATGGAAATCTAATAGGATCACACGAAGATAGAATGGAAAGATGGGCCCAGTATTTTAAGGAATTACTAAACAAAAGTTTAGAAGATAATACTGATATAGAGAACAATCAGGAATTATTAGATGTGAATCAAGAGAATAACTTTGAAGAGAAACCACCCAAACTAAACGAAATAATAACTGTAATAAGGGAATTGAAAAACAATAAAAGTCCAGAAGGTGATGACATGCAGGTCGAATTAATAAAATATGGAGGAGAGGAATTACATCCAATAATACACAACTTAATAGAACAAATATGGAAGGAAAAAAAAATACCGAAATCTTGGACGGAAGCAATATGCCCCATATTTAAAAAAAAAGCAAAGACCGAATGCGAAAACTATAGAGGAATAGCACTTTTAAACATTGCCTACAAAATTCTAGCCACATGCATCAAGAGCAGAATAGTAAATAGAGTAGAACAAATCTTGGGAGAGTACCAATGCGGATTCTGAAAAGGAAGATCGGTAACAGATCAACTCTTTATATTGAGAAAAATTCAGGCCGAAAGTTACGAGTATAAATTAAGCACACATGTGTTATTCATAGACTTGCAATAAGCGTATGACAGCATTAACCGAAATCAACTTTGGCGGGCACTGGCTGAAAGAGGCATACCAGGGAAAATAATTAGACTAGTGAAAATGATATTAACAAAAACGGAAAACAGAGTAAAAGTGAAAGGAGATTTAACAAGGAGATTCGAAGTTAAAATGGGACTAAGACAAGTAAACCCACTTTCGGCTGTTCTATTTAATATAGCACTAGAAAGAGTTATTAGAGAAAGCGGCATACATTGATCAAGCTTAGTACATCATAAAAGACGCCAATGTTTAGAATTTGCATACAACGTTGCGTTGCTAACAAGAAGTAAGCAGAATTGGAGGAGGTAGTAAGGCGCTTGGATAAATCAGCCCAAAGAATGGGTCTGAGAATAAATGAACGGAAGGCAAAATACATGAAATGGAGTAACGACGATTTTGAAACAAATAAGTGGTTTGAATTAAGGACAGGTGAAAAAACGTATAAATTTGAAGAAGTAGCTAATTTTACCTATCTAGGTGCAATTATCACAAGAACACCGACAGTAACGGATGAGATAGAAGCAAGAATAATGACTGGAATTAGGTGGATCCAGAAGAAGAGGAAGACGAAGGTCAGCATGGATGAACGAAGTTGAAGTTGAAGACAAATGAAGTCACAAGATGGAAAGAAAAAGCAAGACAGAGAAAGGAATGACAAAAAATTGTACACCAAGCCAAAGGCCTACAGGCCTGTAGCACTATAGTATAATATAATAACTTAGATAAAACATATTTTTCTGAAAGTTTTAAGTAGGAGATAAAGTAATGTAACATGTTCTCTGTAAATATCATAAAGGTTTAACTTAGGTGTAAATTTTACCTAGGCTTACTGGAAATTACAAAAGTAAGTTGTTTGATTATTTTGAGAAGAACAGCTTATACGGGTTGATGCAAAAAAATTGCGATTTTTACATTTTGAGTATAAAGACGCACATGTCAATTAAAACTACGGATCTTCAAAACGAAATAAATAATAATTCCTTTAAATTTGTTAATTGGATGAAATTGTGAATTATATCAATGAATAATATACTATATTTTCCCTTGAATGAACTTTACTGTGGCATGAAATGCCTTTAATAAACCAAGGGCTTTTCTACATAACAATGACCTCAAGCTACGGCAAAAAATGACAGAATGTTGTATATGGTCTACACTATTGTACAAGGTTGAGTTATTGACTAAAAGTTAGCATGATAAACCACCTTAGAAGCTTTTGAGATGTGATTACATAGAAAAATGTTGGGTATAACTTAGGTAGATTAGGTGTCCAACTCATAATGTTTAAAAGAACGAAAGTCGATACTAACAATAATCAAATGTCGTGAAACAGCAAATCTTGGTCATATCCTTAGAAGAGAAAAATACTAACTACTCTAACTCATAATTAAAAGTCAAATTGTCTAGGTGTCGGGTAAAGTCAGCAATACTTATTATGTAATATCCGTGAATGGACTGACTTAAGATCTGTAGGAGAACTAATGCGTACAGTGGAACATAGAAATGCCATTGCTATACCGACCGCCAACGCCAAGGAGATAGTATATGACACATGAAAGCGGGGTTCATTAAAATTGAAACTTTTTCAACTATGCTTAGGAGAACATTTGACAATTACAGTAATTACATAATATATATATATATATTTGATTTGTTTAAAAAGTTCAAATAACACTACAAATGAAACAAAATATCGTGTACAACATTAAAAGTTTAACAATTTAACAGTTTTGTAAGAGAATGAGCAAATGGTAATTTTTATTTAATGAAAGTCTATTATTTCTACGCAACTGCATTCAAAACACCCGCGACATAAAATATTTGGATTACAATAGAAAATTGAAAACATTTTTTAGGGCGAAGTCTTAAACATCAATGACTTTTTTATGGAAAAAACTTAAAGAAAAATTGCACACTGTCATAGCAAATTTAATGAAGCAGTCGGAGCAAAAATCGAGCAGAAAATTAACGGCATCACGCAGAAAACGTATGATAAATGTACGCAATAAAAATGTTATCAAAAGTACAGAATATCCGCCGAGGCTTGAGGCAGTCATATTTTGTTCACAGCCGTCCAATTTAAATAAAGGAATATACGTGAGTATATAAAAAACCTGCTGCTTTTTAAAGTTAAGATGTCCAATTTTTGCATTTATTACGGGGGTAATTCAGAAAGACACATCCGTTTGAAGACAGGTATGCGTAGATACAAAACATTTAGAAACTCACAATAGCATATTATTTTTATTTCGACATAATCGCTATGCAAATTGTTATAACGTCTTACAAGACTTGAAATTTTCTGCACAAGTTTATCGCTGACTCTAGATATGCGGCGGCTTCTTGTCTTATCGTGCATGTGCGTTTATATTTAAACATACGGTACCATTAACGGGCGACACCCTCACTCATCTAGATTTACCCGTAAACATTACGTAGTTCGTGATGAATCGCAAATGTTGAAAGTTTTTTCGCACACAAAATCGTATGACTGCATGCACTTCACATGTGGAGGGACTAATGAAACGTTTATTTTCGATTAATCTCACTCCTCACTGCCTACTGGACTACTGCTACAGCATGCATGTTAAACTCAAAGGCTAACATAAGCCCAAATAAAAAGATTTAAATTTAGGTGAGCCGCGAAAAAAAAGTACAATATTTACAGAAACGTAGGTTTATTTCTAAAAGTACAGAAATAAAAAACGACAACTTAACATCTCGTCTCTGCTTTCGCCTGCGCTTAATTTCACTACATGCATGCGAAAGTTGTGCAAAACATGGTCGTTATTATTGTTGTTTTGTACGTTTTGTTGGTTGGACCGCAAAATGTTTGTTGTGGGCCGCGAGTTTGATACTCTTGCTATATCCGTCTATTTTACGCACACGCGTAAAGGGAGTTTTTTTCTAATTGTCCTAGTATTTTTATTTCCTGTCAAATACAACATATACATGACCAAGTACGGTTAGGACATCCAAATATCAATGACCGTATCAGATAACATTAACACAATCTATGATATGGGTTTGAAAAGTTAACAAATATAGATGTGTGAAATAGAAAAAGTAATTTACATTTCTCACAGGAAAATGGAGTTGAGTAAAAGTTCTGCAAATTGTAAAATCGTATACCTCGTGAATAAGACATGCTTTTCAAAATAATCGAAAGTGCTGGAATATTAATATATACATATCTTCATCCTCTTAGGCTAAAAAACCAAGAAGAGAAAACAAAAATTAAAAGTGGAATTAGCTATAGTCTTAGAAAAAATAAAGAGATCTCAACATTCATATATTAGGCTTCTATAGCTGAAAGGGAAGCGCAGACGTCTGTCTGTTCGTCACGACTTTCAACTCGAGAACTACTGAACCTAAATGTGTAAGGGGGATAATGAACTGACACAAATAGAAAGGGCAATACAAGCAAAAGTTAAAAATTAGAAATGAAGAGATAAGTGAAGAACTTAAGGTAAGAGTCGGTTATAGGAAAATCACAATAGACGGAAAGGAACATGTTTGAAAAGACAAAAATGGGAAAGCGGTAAAACAAAGAACTGGCATATGAGAAGGGATGGATCAAAACAAAACCGGGCACAGCAAGCTGTAAGGATACTAATATGATTAAAAACAACAATAAAATTGAGTTACAAATTGGTACCTAGAACATAAAAGGGTTAAGTGAAAAAGAGTTAAAACTAGAATAAGAATTCTATAAAACAAAACTAAAGCTTGTAACATTGACTAAAAATGAGTCAATGCAAAAGTCAACTAAAAATTAAAGGCCAGTAGAGTTCCGAAAATTAGAGAGCTACGGCTGGGATAGTGGGCATTATTGCGAAAGAATACATAAAAGAATTAACCAACTGTGCAATTTACGAGAACATAAATCATTTTCTATTGTAATAGTATACGGATCAGAAGATAACGAAAGAAAAGAAAAGAAAGCGACTTCTGGAACGAACTGCAAATCACGTTCGATAAAAGTAAATAGGTGACTTACTTAATAGGGAACTTCAATGCAAGGGTGGGCAATAAAACTAAAGGATGTAATGGTTGTAGGTGTTTATGGCAAAAAAAAGACAAAAAGTGACAATGGACAATGACTGATCGAGTTCTGTATGGTAAATTATTTGAAAATAATAAATACATTTTTTTGGCCACAGTAGATACACAAATACAAAAGATAAGAACGTAGCAAATGCGAGATATCGAGAGATAGCAGACTATATAATTACAAAAAAGGAAAATTTTGCAAACTAGAAGTGATCACTACCTTCTAGAAGTGAAAAAAAAAACTAAACACAGAAGCGAAGAAGAATGTAGATATAAAGGAGAAAAGTGCCGTAATGATAAAAATTATAAGGATATATAAAGCCAGCATAGAATATAAAAAAAAATTTCGAAAAAATCAAAAACAGCAGAAAAATGTTAGAAACAAAATAAGTAGAAGAATTATGGATATTCTTTAAATAAATAATCAAAGTAGCAACCGAAAAATGCAGTGCAAGCTGTAAAAGTAACCCCGTGGAATGAGCACATTAAAAATGAGACAGAAGAAAAGAAAAGATTAAGGAAATATTATCCAAACGATAAAAAAACTGAGGCTTATCAAAAGTATAAAATCTAGAGAGGCATCGTCAGAAAAGTAGTTTTGCAAACAAAAACAGTAGAATGAGAGGAATCAAATGGAATCAAATAGCAAGAATAATTAGAAATTATTTTTCGAAGTCCTGACAATGTTAAGAAATGGAAAACAACCTCCTCTGAAGCAAATTAAAGATGAAAACGAAGAAAGATATTGTTTACAGCACAAAAAGAAGAGGATCAGTACAGATATGAAGCAGAAGATAACATAGTGGATACAATTAAAGAAAAGCTGGAAGAAGCCACTAGGAAATTAAAAGAGGGCGTGACAAAATATCACTAAAAAATGCAAAAACACATGGTAGAAGCGGGATTGGACTTGTTACTGAGAGTTTTCAACTTAGTGTTTAGGCACAAGATAATTTTTGAATACTGAAAGACTGCTATCATACTACCCATAAACCAAAAAGGCGACAGTAATAACTGTGCCAATTACAGAGGCATTTTGCTACTCAACATATCTAATAAATTTTTTGAAGAAATTCTAAAAATGAGACTGTGAGAGACAGTTGCACACTAAATAAAGGACTGCAAAAGCTATTTTCAGCCGGGCTACAGCACTCAAGACCAAATATTCACGCTACGACAAATAATAGAAAAGAAAATAAGATACAATAAAACAGCATATGCATGTTTTATAAATCTATAGAAAGCTTTTGATAAAGTGCGAAAAAACAAGATCTGAGAATATTTAGATAAACGAGGTGTATTAAACTATTTAATCAAGATGATAAAAGGAATGTACGCGGAAACTAAAAACTATGTAATAACAGAAGATATAAAATTCAAACAGGCAGGGAAGAGTACTAAAAAGGCTAAACTAACAGTGCGCAAGATGATCTATACACCCATTTTGATCTATGATTGTGACTCGTAGATATGCAGTGAAAAACAGAAAAAAAGGTTACAAGTAGCGGAAATAAAATTCCTCAGGAGAATCGAAGGGTGTGCCAGACTAGATAAAATTAGTAATAATGAA
Source organism: Sinelater perroti (assembly GCA_036346155.1). Classification (NCBI taxonomy): domain Eukaryota; kingdom Metazoa; phylum Arthropoda; class Insecta; order Coleoptera; family Elateridae; genus Sinelater; species Sinelater perroti. Next base: position 5,684,692 of record JARFIY010000099.1, read on the forward strand.
ATCAGAAAAAGACTCCAAGTTACAGCATTACAGGGCAAAACAAAGTAAAAACAATTACGATGGTGAGGACATCTAACCCGAATGGATCCTAATGGGCAGGTTAAGAAAATATGGCAGGCGAAGTGAATAGTGGAATAGAGCAATAAGAAAATATTAGAAAAGGAACACGCCACATGGACACAAGCAAGGGATAAAACAAGCGATAGGCAAGAATGGAAGAATTGCATTACCTCTACATCTCTTAAGCAGAAGAGGTCCAGATTATGTATGTTATGCATATAATACTTACAATTATATGGTTGAATGCCATTCGAGAAATGTGTACGTCGCGCATTGTGTGTAGTAGCGTACTCGACACTTCAAAAAAAATTCCACTTTTAATTTTTATTTTTTATTGTTAGTTTTAGGACCAAGATTTTTGTATATTCATATACAAGTATATTCAGTTATTTTAAAAACATGTCTTTACGGAAATATTTACTCAAATCGAATTGTTATGTGAAATATAAATTTTACATACTTATATTTGTTAATTTTCCAAAATTGTGTCATAGATTAAGTTAACGTTTTTTGGTGCGGTCATTATATCTGGATAGCCTAATAGTATTTCATGATGTATATACGTGGGCAGTCTGAAAATTTTTGAGTCTAACATAGAAACAAGTATTTTTTCTGTCAAATTCAATTTTATTATTCAGCATTCTCCTTCTTCTAACAGGTTAAACTAGTCACGTGCCCGGGGTAGGCGCAAAATGGCTCATAATACTACACGAAATGTGTGATCAAAAACAAACTAATAGCATATATATAAGATTAGAAAAAAAAGGAAGAAACATCTTTTAAGTAGATGCAATTTGTAAATTTTGCCCATGGTGACCACCGAAGTGTGAGTCGATGCGTTATCTTAATGAAAGAGCACTTTCTTCTGTTTCCAAATGAGGCCATTTTTCAGAAATTGCTGTTTCAACTGATCCAATAACAATGCGTAGTATGACCCCTTTATTATTTTTTCTTTTTTTAAGTAGTCGATGAACAGAATTCTCTGACTATTACAAAACACAGTTGCCATCACCTTCCCGGTCGTTGAAACCGTCGTAATGGTTGACCCAAGTTTCATCGACAGTGTTATCCCGATGCAAAAAGTGCGAATTGTTTCGCTGAAACCGTTTAAGTAGGAACTTGGAAATGTTCATTCGAATGAATTTTTGGTTCTTCAGTCAATATATGACAAAGCATTCCTTCAATATGCTCACAGCCTCTACTATCTCTCTAACCTTGATTCGATGGTTGTCCAGTACCATTTGGTAAACTTTTTCGATGTTATCAGTGAAGAAAGCTTATCGTCAGCCAAACTGGTACAACCACGTATAAATTCAGCTGTCCTTTCATGGCAGCAAATAATGAGGCAGAGTCCCCTTAAATAGAGTCTAACTCGGTTTTAATTTGCGTATGCATATTGCCTTTTAAATGCAAGTATTTGATTATAGCACGCTATTCGATTTTTTCTATTTTTACAAAAGCACCGACATCGACTGATGCAAACGGCTGTCAAACAACTAAGCGTCCACAATAGCGGAAATTTTTACGGGTATCTCTCAAAGCATGTACGATTGAGGCTCAAAAGTTTTCAGACTGCCCACGTATAATGTATGCGATTGTGCTTGAACTTTGTTAGTCGATATAAAATCCAACCTGTATTTGATTAATTGCAAATAAAAGAAAAATTTGACATCTTAACTTAAAACAGTAGATTTTTATGCACTTACGTATGTTACCTCTTGTATTCAAACTGGAAAGCTGCGAATAAAATATGACATGAGCTTGACGACCACATCGAGCTTCGGTGGAAATTCCTGTACCTTTGATAACATTTTTTATTGCATACATTTATCATTCGTTTTCTGGGTGATATTGTCTCTTTTCTGCTCGGTTTTTTACTCCAGCTGCTTCATTAAATTTGCAGTAACAGTGTGCAATTTGCCTTGGAGATATTTCAATAAAAAAAGTTTGTTGCCGTTGGGTTTGGCAAACTGGATGGCCTATAAATGTCACTGAAGTTTCAAATGACTTCGCCTGAAAAATGTTTTCAAATTTTCATTCTAACCCAAATATCTCATAACGTGGCCGCTTTGAGTGTATACAACCGATTAGCATAAAAATAATAAATTATTATTAAACAAAAAAAGCTCTTTGGTATTCTATTATATAATTACTATGATTTTAAAGTTGTAAATGAAATATTAGTATTATTTGAATTTTTTAGATGAATTAAATACACACAAACAATTTACTATCATGAAAAATACTCAAAAGTTTCAATTTTGACTGACACGAATATATACCTTAATATGACTTAAAATGTTAGCAATAATATACAAGCACTGACAATGAATGCACCTAATATAATATTTAAAGTTTAAATTTGAACTTAATATTGGTTCTCGTATGTACGAGGTGCATTCATGTTATAACACCTTCGAATTTTTTTCTCGAGACTGGGAACAGACAGAAACATGCGGTTTGTTTCAAAATACGCGAGTATACTTTGTGAATGCGTGTCAGATATGGCAGTACTGCACGACACAGAACATTAGCAGCAGCGAGGGCTGTTTTTAATACTTAAAATAGGGACGTTTTCATTACAAGAACAGCATGTAATCATTAGTTTTCTCCATTTGCGTGGTGTGACATGAATTGAAATTCATTGCCAGTTGAATGAGATATGTGGTGATGGTGTTATGGATGTGTCTAATGTGCGTTTGTGGGTGCGACAGTTCAATGAAGGCAGAACATCGTGTGACAACAAACCAAGACAATCTCGGCCTCGCCCCAGCCGGTCTGACGACATGATAAAACAAGTGGAGAAAGCTTGTTTTGGAGGATCGCCGAATGCGATGCAATCTTGCATGAAGACCTGAAAATGTAAAAAGTGTCCTCCAGGTACGTGCCACGAATGCTGACGGACGACCACAAGGCTATAATTTCTCATGGTCCCTACTCGCCTGACTTGGCTACTAGCGACTTTTGGCTGTTTCCAACAATAAAAGACACTATCCGTGGTCGCAAATTCACTAGTTGATTTGCTATTGCATCAGAGATTTTCCAGTGATTAAAGAAGACTCCTAAAGAAGCGTTTTCAGTGGCTATGGAATCATGGTGTTGATGTTGGGAAAAATGTGTACGGCTGCAGGAAGATTATGTCGAGAAATAACACAAGTTTCACAGTTTTCGTGTAATTATTTTGTGAGAGAAAAAATCGGAGGTGTTATAACTTGAATTCACTTTGTAAATGGGAGAGTAAATCTAAAATAAACCTGAACTGAGAGAGGCATAGGATCTGAGCGTTGTAGGTAGGGATGTCTGACGAGGATTCTCCTCGTAAATTACCTCACATTATCACTTTTTTAGTCTGTATTGCGATGTCAAAATAAGAAGTACCCTCGTCCGTTGTGTCACACATTATTATCCAGGTCCTCCCGACAGAGGGCGTAACACCATCCTAAATTCTGAGATTGAAAGCACATTTTGTGGATAACACACTTAAGAAAATTTAAATGTATACGATTTTTGGAAAGATGAGAAGCAGTGGAAACCGAAAGTCACCGATGTCTCCGAGAAACAGCGTGACTTTAAGGAATTCGTATTATTCATTGTCTTAAAATTGCTTATGTTAACTTTTAGATGAAAGAAAACACAAATATTATTGGAAAAGGTACAAATATCCAAACTAATACGTTATTTTCTGAATTACACTACGGATTTATCGTGCTAATTGGCTAATATTAAAACCTTATTAATTTGATGGTGTTCAGTAGGAAGGTTTGTGGAAAAATAGCTTTTCTATTTTTATGGTACTCCAATAAATTAAAAAGATAATTTATTTACCTACGTCAAAATAGCGAGTTAAACGGAACACATTAGTCAAGTGTTTTTTTCTAAAAAAAATCTTACAGATTTTTTTGTTAGAATTAACTGTTTTCAAGTTATTCAAGGATAACTGAAATATGGCTTTTTTTTAGTATCGGTTAATAAGAAGTCCAAACGTTTTACTTTATTTTTTCTTGGCGAACATTGTTTCAAAAAATTTTTACCTGCTCAATGGTTAGCAAACCAATCCTTCTTCTTTTGTGGTGCCTCTTTCAATAACACTAGGAGTTGCAAATGCCTTGTTTGTTTCTCATTTTAGCTATTCTTCAAACATTGGTCGGATATCTATTTATTTATTTGCTTTATTTTCTAACTATGCGCTGATTTTTGCGTTTTGTGTAATCGTATATTGATCGTATGTTATGTATTAAAACTATGTGCGACTTCATTTTTGAATAAACCTTATTTTAACATTTTTAAAAATGACAGCGAGAAGAATTTTCCCAGGTAGCAATCTCCCATCAAGAGATTTATAATATGAGATTTATCAAATTACCTCTTAACGCAAGTGCAAGTCTTGTGATAGATGAGTGTTCCATTTATTAAAAGAAAGCTAAAATCCCAACTCAAAACAATTTAAACTGTGACAAAAGTTAAAAAGTTATACAATAACCGAAAGAGCAACTTAAATCTGAAAAAAGGACGATTTGAAGAAGAACTAAACAATTTATTTGACATCACACACGCCAGAGCTCTGAATATGATGAAAATCGCTGAAAACAAGGAATTTTTAATTTATTAAGGGCAAAAGAGACGTCCTGGTTGCATGATAACATTTACTACAAGGTCCTTTTTGAAATGTCTAATTTTTATAAATGGACTCTTCGCAAAACTGTCCGCTATTGTGGCACTGTTGTCGAGAGAACAACCAATATAATGTTGCATAGATAATTTCTTCGTTACTCTTTGAGGTATGTACTCATTTGTTACATTTTTTTAACCAAAAATTGCGTACTTTTTTCCTTTGCGACATATGTAATGAATTGGTATCCTAATAATACTCTACTCTTTCCTGCAGTGTTTCATAATAATTAATCTCAACAATGTCATTTTTATTGTCGCCAACAACAATATGGAAATACTGCGCAATATAAATTGAATATTTTTATTGAGACATCTTTTATAATTTTTCTGACATACAACTTTATTTACAATCTATCCTACAGCAGATATTCAGTTATCTAGTATATAGGACATAGAAGGAGAGCGCCCTTTGGCGCAACACGGATGAATTATTGTGTTACTAATAAAGAAATAAGGAATCAATTATGTATATGCAGTATAGCTAAAACCTGCTGGTAGATCGAGTGGGTCATGTCTTTTCAATCTTCTTGTGGAGGGCAAGTTAAGTAAGTTAGCGACGAGTAGGTTAGGATGAAGTTGAAAGCGCAGTTTATATTTAGTTCTTAATTATACTTTGGGCAGTTTCTACCTGAAGATCACAATGTATCACTTAGTTGGGCACATACCACGGCACATTAATAATTAATCTGAGCACTTTTAATTGAAATCGCTGCAACATGTTTATGCTTAAGATGTTCGCCGAACCTTAGGGTTGGATTCAACGTTCAAACAGGTTCAATAATCGATATATAAAGCAGAACTTTGTTTTTTAGTGCCAGTTGAGAATTACGTCCCATTAACCAATACATTTTTGAAACTTTTAGGTCAGGTTGTTTACGTTTGTTTATTATATGAGTACGCCATGACAATCTTTGTCTAAGTTTTGACTCAGATACTTCGTTACTTCTTTTTGAGGAAGTATACTGTTATTCAGGGTGGCAGGAGAACATCTGAGGTTAATCTAACTGTCAGTATAAAGCAGGTACCAAACTGGCCCAAAAACGCTGCCCTGTGGGACGCCTAATTTTATAGGAAATATAATTGTTTGGGTGTCTTACAATTTTATTTGGAAACATCTATTTATTAGATAGATTTTAGAGCTCGATAGAAATCAGGAAGTAATTTTATTTTGAGTAGCTAGTGTGTCACTCAGAGCTCTATATTTTCGTCTCTGTATCTGTACTCAAAGCCCACATTTCATCACAAGTTATTTATTACACGGTCCAAAATCTAACAAAATATTTTTTCTTCCGGTCGGTTAAAACTTTAGGAACCAATTTAGCATAAACATTTTACATCTGCAATTCCGACGTGGCGATTTCAGACACAATGAATTTTAGAAGTCTACTTTATTTGTTATCAATCTAAGGCTCAGATGTCGGTCAAGGTCCACTTTGAAAGCAATCCGCACTTTGTAAAGGCTTAAAGGCAAATAAGCTGCGTTGGACCATTTATCTGACATCTCCACCAACCGTAGGCTTGAAGATTCCTCTCCCCGACCCTTCTGTTTGGACCAAGAAAATCTGTTTCATTACTTTCCGGACATACCTTATCCATTTGTTCCTAAAATAGAAAACGAATTGAGCAGGAGAGACATTTAGAAATATAAATTACACATTTAATTCACTTGAGCTAAACCTCCCCAATCAATAAATAATGTTCGAGGCAATACGAGATTTTATTAGAAGTTTTAGTATTCTTGCATATTTAAGAATGAAAGCTACTTTAAAAATACAATTTTAATAGTACCAAATTTTGTCTTAACCTTCTTGCTATGTCTGCTTAGTAAGGAGTAACTAATTGTCAACAAACATTTTATAACTGTGCATTTATTATTTTTAATGTCTAATACTTTTAGTGATTTCTAATCACCACCATTACAATTAAACTTGAACTCAAGCGAACAATCGCCAAAAGCAATAACGCAATGGATTTTGTGATTATTAAATTAACACGTAAGAAGTTAACTACCAAAATGTTATGTGGATATGTAATATTAATGCAGATAAGCTACCATCAGAACTTTAAATTGAGAAAGTTTATAATTAGTGAACAGCAATTAATATTCTTAACAACTACACTCTCCTAAAATTTAAATACAAATTACGTGCAGCTACTATTACATTGAAAAAACATGATTAAACTTTGTTTGCCTTAAAAATAAATAATTTAAGTGCAGCTGATGTTCCCAAGAGAATGATTAATTTCTTATCGGTTTTCTAAAGAAAACTAATAGCCTTAGAAGATATATGTGAAAATCGCGTGCCTATTATAACGGGAGCCCCGGCTTTTAATTTTGATTAAAATGAAATATATCTTTTGTAATGATTGAGTTGTAGTTAAATGCACATATTATATCGACATGCTAGGGCTTTCAGATTGATTATGTCCACAACATTTTGAGTTTTATGTATATAACTTCGGTAATTTTGCGGAGATGTATACGGAGAACAAAGAAAAATGTGAAATATGTTGAAAAAGATCGGGATGGATATAAGGGAGATGATGGAAAATATTTTTAAATTACTTATCTCATGGGTATGAATAAAATAAAATCATACTACTGCTCAGATGCAAAAAACAACAAGGACCAAAACGATGTTATATATTTTTTCGCCATCTGTAATTTTAAAGGGAGTACAAACAAGTCTACGCCGTTTGACAAAAGATGCCCGCACCAGTAAGTTATGGTTGAAATTGTCAGATGTAAAACGTCATATCGTAAGGTTGGATATCTGTCAACACCACAACCTTAAAATATTAGCACTTTTGTATCAGCATCACATAATTTTTTTCGTGCAAAAATGTCGAGTTTCGAGCCGAATAAGCGTCATTTGCGGGAACTTTTGATTTACTTCTTTAATTTTAAGAGATCTGCAGCTGAGTCGCATCGATTGCTTGTAGAAGCATATGGTGACACTGCTTTAAGTGAGAGAAGTTGTGATTTCATAAGTTTAAGAACGGTGAGTTTGACGTCGAAGACAAAGAACGTAGCGTGTACGAAGACGCGGAATTGGAAACATTATTGGAGGAAGATTCCTGCCAAACGCAAGAAGAATTTGCACTTACATTAGGAGTGACTCAACAGGCAATTTCGCATTGTTTAAAATCGTTGAGAATGATTCAAAAGTAAGAAAATTGGGTTTCATATGAACTGAAACCGAGAAACGCTGAACGTCGATTTTGCACATGTGAAATGCTGCTTGCCAACCATAAACAAAAGGGTTTTTGGATCGTATAGTCACTGGTAATAAAAAATGGATCCCCTACGATAACCCAAAGAAGAGGAAATCATGGGGACCACGTGGCCATGCTTCAACATCGACAGTCAAGCCGAATATTCATGAAAAAAAACTCATGTTATGTATTTGGTGGGGAATCAGCTTAGTGTCGTGTATTATGAGTTGCTCAAACCGAACGAAACCATTACTGGGGCTCTCTACCGAACACAATTGATAAGGAAACACGCGCCCACTGCTACTCCAAACACGACAAAATTATTCTCCTGTATGGTAATGCTCATCCACATGTTGTGGTGCCGGTCAAACCCCACTTAGAAACACCCAGTTGGGAAGTCTTTTACCCCACCCACCGTATTCACTAGACATTTCCTCTTCCAGTTATTACTTGTTACGATTGGTGGCACATGGCCTGTCTGGGCAGCACTTCACATCATATGAAGATACCAAAAATTGGGTCGATTCATGGATAGCCTCAAAAGATGAAGCGTTCTTGAGACACGGTATCTGTATGTTGCCAGAAAGATGGAAAAAAATAGTGGCTAGCGATGGACAATACTTTGAATAAAACATAAGGTTCCGTTCTTTCACAATAAATGCCTAATTTTTGATAAAAAACGGCGAAGACTTCTTTGTACTCCCTTTACGTTCAGTAAATTATGTGATAAATTAGACAACATATTGAAGAATGCTTAATAGCCATCTTCATATAGTAAGTAGATTATTTAGACCTTAAGTAACTTAAGGATAATATGCCTAAAACCTAAAACTTAATTCTAAAACTAGTTTGACTTAAAAGTAATCAAAATATGTTTGATAATTCATTAGGCGCATATCGCAGAAGTCTTTTATTGTTTCTGGGCTGGCTCGTAAGGTTTGTTGCCAAATCGTTTGGGTGTATGCTGAGTCGAGTCTGATATTGCTTGGTGTAGTTGCTTGTTTCCTCCTTGACCATTGGATTTGGTGATTATTCCGAATAACCACATTTGTCACGTACCATGGTGCGTTTACAATCATACGCAGCACTTTTGACTGGAAACGTTCAAGTATCTCTATATTGTTATTGGAAGCGGTACCCCAGAGTTGGTGTCCATAGCATCAGATCGGTTTAATTATGACTTTATCAACAGGAAGTTTGTTGTTGATGGTAAGTTTTGAGCTTTGGCCATGTAGCCAGTACATTTTGGTGAGTGTCATACCTAATTGTTTCCTCTTCGTAACTAGGTACTTTTACCCTGCGAGTCTCTTGTCCAAGTGGAGTCTAAGATATTTTACTTCTTCGTATTGTAGCAGTTTAGTGTGGTTTAGATAAACAAGAGGGCAAGTTTCTTGTCGTGTGGTGAAAGTTATATGTGCATATTTAGTTTAATTAACTTTTATTCTCCACTTTTTTAGCCAAGATTGTATTGGTGTTAGGATGGTTTGTAGAGTTTGTGTGGCGATAACAGGATTATTATGAGCAGCTAGGACGGCGGTATCATCCGAAAATGTTACTACTAGAACTTCTGGTGTAGTCGGAAAATCGAGCGTGTATATAAATATAATAAAGGCCCAAGTCGCTACTTTGATACTTCAGCATTTTTTGCATTGAATTCAGTTAGCTCAGGGCCAACTTCTACTAGAAACTGGAGTGTATCGATTTAAAACTGCTCCGGTGGTTGGGTATATTTTTCTTATTCTCAAGGATTGTAGAAAGTCTAGTTTGTAGAATTTTTTCAAACACATTAGAGGTTATAGATAGTAAGCTTATCGGTCGATACGATTTTATCTCATCTCTGGTTTTGGGATGCGGGCGATTTTTTATATCTTCCACTTATTTGCAAAATACCCAATGTACAGGATTGCATTAAACAGTTGCGTGAGATATTTTATTAACTTGTAGGGCAATTGTTTAAGAATTTAGCCAGTTAACAGGTCGTACCCCGGTGCTTTCTTGGAGTGTAGTGTTTTAACAATGCTCTAAACTTTTGATGTGTAGGATTGGTGGCTCGAATTGATAAGGGGTTTCAAATATCTGCAATAGATCTTTTTCTTCTTTCGGTTTTTTTTTTTTGATGGGTGGAACACTTCGAAGAGGTGCTCTACAAAAACACACGCTTTCTTCTTATTACTTCTAGCCCATGTTTCTTGACAGGTCCTAATTGATGGTAAGGCTTTTATGGCCTGTTTAATGTCTTTAATCGCTCCCCACAACTAGTAATCGGTATCTTCAGTATGTGTAAGTCCGCTCAGGAAGGTTTGAATACATTTATTTTTGTTAAGAAGCTTTTTTCGTTCTTGCGTCTTAGCATTGAGCAGTATTTTACTTCCATCTGTTCTCAGTCTCTCCCATTGTTTTCTGTCTTTGTTTCAAGATTTTTTGTTGGATTGATAGGGGGTAATTGTAGGCTGTTAGGTTCAACTGGTTCAGGCGTTGTGATCCAGCTCGCCTGTTGCACTTTCAATAGTTTGCCAGCTGTTTCAATGTCTTCTTCGGTTTTAAGAAAAACATTTAACGGTATATTATTGTCGCGGATTCATCTAAATTTGCTCCAGTTTGTTTTTTTACTTATACATATATTTACTTGTGTTTATTTCTTTTGCGGATAAAGTAAATAAGACTGAAGAGTGGTCAGAAGATAAATCAAAGCATGTTTTTGCTGTAGCTGAACCCTAGTCGATGTGCTTGGCATTATAATCTCCACCAGCAATTCATCGTCGCCTTAAGGTCCTAAAATAGCTTTCATAATGTTCTTGTTTTACATTGTGCTTAGGACAGAAGTAAACAGACAAAGTAATTAAAAGATCCGAAAAGTATTCTATTAAATTTGTGCCTTGAAGAAAGTTTTTGCTATAACTGTTAATTTGGTTGTTGAACTTTTTCACCTGGTGCGGTGCGGAGTAGTTTGGGATTTTAAGGTAACTTTGCTCGGTAAAATAGATTTCAGATATAAGTATTATACCGATGTTGTAGTTAGAAATGAACACTTTTAGTACTGCGTGTTGTGAAAGCCCATTTGCATTTCATAAAGCGATTCGTAAAAAGTTATCTATTATTTCAGTTTAGAGAGCACAGATCATCATATTTTTTCAATCCAATAAGTTGTTGAGTTGTTCGGGAGATCGATGTTAGTTTGAGATTGACATAGATTTGTTAATAGCATGAGATTGTTAGTTTTGTTCGTGGGGTATTGATGAATATAAAAGTCCAGGTTGAGTTTGTTGGTAGGTTAAAGTGGTGGAAATTGCTTTTTCTACAGCTCTTTGTATATTGTGCAACCTTTATAATTTGTAGGATGGTTTCTATACATTAAACATCACGGGATTTTGTTTTTCGTGAGCATGCGTCAGTGATGTGACCCCTGCCCATTTGATGCATCGTATTTTTAAATTACAAAAAGCTGTGCTGTCCCCTTATCTGTGGCACTTAGTGCACTGGACTATTTCTTGTTTGTACTTTGGTGACTCCAATTTGATTTCACATTGTTGAAAATATTTTATTTTGTAAATAACTTTATTGTTTGGGGCGAGTTTTAGTTCAATGAAAAATATTGAGAAATGTGTTTTAGTTTTGTATTGTTTAATGTTCCATATGTTAAATACTGCGTAGCCTAGTTCTTCAAACATCATAGATATTGATAGAATAATGCAAATTATTTAGGACTATTTTTAAGTTTCTTTGCTCATTTAACTTATAAGTGTGAAATTCTGTGTTTTTTTGTCAGGGTTTTTATAAATCTTCCATAAGATTTTGTTGTTTTGGGATGCACTTGTATCTGATCTTTGGAAGAGCTTTAATGTCGTATTGCTGTTTGGTTATGATTTCTAATAGCTATACCAGAGGAGCAACAATCTTGACGCCATTTATAAAAATTGAAGAAGGTTTTGAAGTTTTTTCAACGTGTTGTTGTTGGTCGTTTATATTTTCATCTGCTAGGGATGAATATCGATTTGATATGTTTAACTAGTAATCATTTCCCTTTGGTTATTCATTTTGAATATTTCCGCCAACGTTATTAAATAACATTTTATAAGCGAGCACTACACTAACAGATTACAAAATCAGCATAACAATGCCCAAATTTAAAGAAAAACATCACCAGAAATAGATATCCCATCAAAAACATAAAAGTACTAAAACGCAAGTCTTGTAACGTAGTCCTTCCACCGCAAAAAGTTGTAAGATCTCATGTAAAACCAAATCATCAGTTATTTCAGTTAGTATCTATGGAAGCACCTATTTAACAACTTTATCATAAATTGTTTTCTAATTAGTTACCTACCAACATTTATACTGACCGTATCGACATTAGGCATGTTTATTTCTATAATAAATATAATAATGACTTGGCAATCGTGATCTGAGCGCTTTATTGGTGCTTGTTTACATATTGCACAAATTAGGCCTACTAGTGCTATGTTCAATTAGGAGTATTTTAAATAGTAGATTATTCTTATGTTATTATGTTGCCGCGCGATTGCCAAGTCATTATTATGTTTATTATAGACTTTATATTTATATTTATATAGACTATTTATTATGACTTTTACTCCTATTTTAGTAACAATATTCTCTTCTGGCTCTGCCGTCATGGCAGCATCATCTTCATACTTTTTTATATATTTACGGGCCCTTTGTAAGAGATACCTGGAGCAATCTATGCTATCTATAGCTGTAAGTGTTATTTCTGGATAAGAAAGATATTTAATCATTGCACTGTTTAATTGTTGGCACATGTTTTTTGTAAGTAAAATACAAACTGTGTCGTCAGAAAGTTTAGAGAGGTATTCAGTAATTTCGAGTAATTTGCTTTCATTGGAATTCGAATTAAGAGTTATTAATCTAGTCAAGAGTAAACCGCGTTTTTTTTTTAGTCACACCTAATCTTAGTCTATTTAGCATTTCAACAAATTTAGAATCATTGAGTTGTCTCATATTTATGGTAAGTTCATCATAGATAAATAGTTCAGCCCAGAGATTGGACATACTGACAGAGTCCAATAGCTTGTTAGTTTCAGTGGTCGAAAGTTTTTCAAAAGGTGACTTTTCTCTTAGTGGAGGAAGCTGTAAGAGATTCCCAAAAGTTACAATGTGTTTTTTCCAAACCACCCATTTTGATCTTCGCCGGTATCGAATATCTCGGACAAGAGAAAGTGAATATATGTCAGTGTAACATTGGATAACATCGACACTTCATCTATGATGAACAACACCACTTCCTTCAAATCTGATCTCAGAACTTGGAGGACTTCATCAGAAAGTGACTTGTACTTAGGTGATTGCTTATGTTCCTCAGGAAGCTGCAAGAGTATATGTATTGTCAAACCAATCGCAATAAATGCAGCTATTCCTGTCGGAATACTAATAGCTACTTTTTTATTTAAATGCGTTTGAACTCAGACTTTCAGCGTTTTTATTAAAAAGCTCTTTCCAGTGCCACCAGTTCCACTAACAAAACAACATAATACACCAGCGTTATTATCAGCATTGTCCATTTTTTGTGATCATACCAAACACTCTCTTTTGATCGACATTAAGCTTTGCGATCGTACTTTGGAGATCCATATCAGGCTGCTCATCTTTTACGAGGTTGATTCTTTGAAAGTCGTCCATTGCGTTTGCAGCCTCCAAATCTTCAAAATCTAAAGGGTTTTCGGGACCCTCACCATCATCAGCGTTTTCTCACTCTTCGTTTATCTCCACAACTTTTGTTTCTATTATTTCAAATGCTTTTTGTATCTTGTACCTTGACTCTATCCTTGAATTACCATTCTACTCTTTTCTTTAAATCCTCTTTCGCCAAATTAAAGGCCTCCGTATAAGTATCACACCCAATTTTTAGTTCATTCAAGGAGCGTCATGGTTTGAACAAAAGAAGTAAAGAGAAGAATTACTTCTCTGGTACCTGTTCTACGTCGTAGAAATAGTTTTTGATAAAATATGGCTTATTCTTTCTTTTCGGGAACTTTTTACCGTTATGTAACTCATAGCACTCAACTTTGGTAGAGACTGGACTTGATTTAACAATGTCGTAATTTTGAGCAAAACCATACAAGTTAGTTGTCGCCAATTATTTAGGTCTGTTAGAATAATAGTCATCAATGCAAGACTCGTAATAAATATCGGTAGACTCTAGTTCGAGCATCATCATATCATTCTTAGATTTAACGCGCCAGTTTCGATAAATGTTGACATCAGGCCATCGAATTCTTGTGGTAGGATCAGTGTCGTACGGAGAAATGCCAAGCAAGGTGTGTCACTAGTTTCCAGGGAGCTATATTCTGTGCTAGACAAAACTCTAAAGCCAATGTCAAATAAACGGCTAGTTAAAGATTTTGTTGAGTTTATGTCCTCAAACATATCAGTTGCGTGAGTTTTCTCACTTTTGGTTGTATATTTAGTAACATAATAATTCAAAATGGCTATTTTTCGCCTACGTATTGGATATCTGTATTTCTATTCCATGCCAGCAAAATTGCAGGAATATAATCATTAACCATTACTCACTCTTTTTTGTGAACAATATTGTAAAGTTTGCTGTTAGAGGACAACGTATTTCTTACAGCTATTAACTCAACGATATCTCTAATGGTAAGATCTTCAGTGCCTGGCCGTGAGAATCCGAATCGACAAACTGACACAAAATTGGTATTCACATCTCCAAAGGTAATAAATTACTTTTCCAAGCGGCTCGTCTGACGACGTAATGAAATCCAACATAGCTTTAAACTTATTGTTAATGAATCAGGAAGTGAGGACAGAATCTAGTGCAACTAACTCACTAATGCTTTTATTCGCCATTTCAGGACCATTAACTTCCTTTAGATATTCACCTAAATCATCCCACATCCATTCAGAAGGACTTATGGTAAGGAACCACGTTGCTGGCCCGTAATTTTGTGTCATACAGTTAACATCGTTTCTCGGTTTTTTCCAAAACTGTTCCGTGTTTCTCAATCTACCAAATATCTCAGTTAACTACCTCATCTTTATTAAGCATCTCAAAATACTATTTCACTGTGATTTTTTACTTTTGATTAACACAGTTTATTTTATAGCATATGCCTGAATTTATTTGATGCAGATTAGCATCATTTAGTAAAAAGAACAGGTATTATTGATTTAAGCGAAACTGAGAGTGCTTTGACATTAATCTAGTTTTAATAAATTCAATAGATGTTAACTTTTGCTGGCGAACATGAAACTGACCATATTTACCTTCTACATAAAGATCAGGGAAGCGCTTTACATCTAAATCTTTATCTCTTGAATCAATCGGAGCAGCGTTGACTTTAAGCATTTGGTATAGTTCTGAAATGGGAGCGTTTCTCACCCTTTCGTGCAAAGGGTAAATGGTGTATTGTTCATAGTCAGTCTCTTTTTCAGAGGTAACTTGGGTTAGTAGTGCTCCGTTTCCTTCTACAACCTTATCTAGCTGAGATTCTGATTGATCTAAAATATGTTGCAAATTTTTATTTATACAATTAATTAACTGGTGAGGTAAATTTCGAAGTTGTATTTGAGAATAGAGAGTATTTACATATTTTAGATATTGTAACGCTTGGTAAACCTTGTTGACATCTACAATATCTTCCTACACAATTTTTGACTTTGTCGGCATACCTCGTACCATTATATAGAGTTCAGGGTTAGTAATTGGTTGTTCTGGTCTAGGGAGCTTTTTTATTGATTCTTCGAGTGGCAAAGGAAGGTGGAAAATTTTGCCTTTCACTTTTTTCACCATATGCTGATTAGGTAAATGTTTGTTTGCAACGGGTTTTATTAATATTACCACTTGAAATGCTTTGGCGCGTTGAATTAATATATTTTCATAGTCATTTAACTTACTTATCTGTGGTGAAACAGTACTAACGTATAGATCATTTAGAACACAGGTCGATTGCAGATGATTTGTTCAAATTTTTTGTAAGCATTAGTGACAAATGTGTGGGCTGTGACATATTTTTTTGTAATAATCGAGTAGATTACTCCAAACACTAGTATCAATAGGTTTTCTTAAGCAGTTCACAGATGAAATATCTCTTTAATAACAAAGTTTGATACATATTTTTATTATGACATGCACTCAAGCTTTGGAGTGTCAAGACATTTTAGTTTCAAGTATTTGAACGCGACCTTATGTTTATCTATAATCTCATCTTTTAAGATTTCATGCGACTCTTCACTTTCCATAACCATACTGCCAACTTGTTGTTGTTTTTCATATTCTTTTATTCTTTCTACGTTCGATCTTTCTAACGACTCATCTATATTTTTCAAAAGGTTACAAATGCTCTCTACTGCTGTTTGCTTTGATACTTCGACTCCCTCCTGCATCGCCCACTTCAACCATACAGTGACAAGCATCAACATGAGCGTAGTGCATTATTTGAACGTAATATATCATTAATCATTATTATTAATTTAATGAACAGTATTTCATTTATAAGCCCCAACGCAAAGTTTAATAATAAAACGTGTGGATTTGTGTTTGTCTGATTTTGTTAATTCCAACCGCAAAGAAAACAGGACTGAAATTTAGAAAACAGGACTAAAATTTTGGGATGTTTCAGTTTTTCGTTTCTTTATAGGCTAAACTAACTGAATTCAAAATTTGAAGTTTGTGTGTCTGCTAGAAGTACCTTAGAATTTTGATGATCGATGAGTGTGTCAGTGACAAAATTAAAGAATTTCGACTGGCAATAGTTCATAAATAAGTCTAAATATTACGTAATTTGGGATTATAGATAGCTTTATTATGTTCTCTTGGTAACTGAAAATTCAGACTTCTAGCTTTATCCACAATGAAGTTACAGGGGGTCGAAAGTGTCCTGAGTGGAGAAAAGAATGGTACAGCTGTGCCTGACTTGGCGGGGACACTGCCGTACCCCCAGATAATTTTCTGTAAATCTTATCTTCAAATGATAAGGTATATACAGGGTGGTATCCAAAAGTAGTAGGACTGATTTTTAACAAAAAAATTTATTCAACATTTTGGTACATCGACTTAATACTCTTCAAAATAGACCGCTTGGGCATCCACACACTTCTGGTAGCGAGCCTTCCGGGCCGCGAAGGCCTTTTGGAAGTCGTCCTCCGGGATGCTGTTCAGCGCCCTCGCCGTTGCCGCTTGGACTGCTTCCACCGAGTCGAAGCGGGGCATCCCTTGAGCTGTCTCTTGATCCGGGGAAACAGGAAGAAGTTCGGCGGTGCCACATCAGGGTTGTAGGGGGGGGGGGGGTGAGGCAACGTGGAAACGCCAAATTTGGCCAGGAGATCCCTCACAATCTACGCGCCGTGGCACTTTTCTCATCGACAAATCCTCTGTGATGACGCGTTGGACTATCCCGTACGAAAGATTCAGCTCATCACTAATTAATTTAATGCCCAACCGTCGGTCAGAGTTCAAAATTTGCTTAACTTTCAGCACATTGTCGTCCGTTCGCGAGGTTGACGAACGGCCGGAGCATTGGTCGTCCTCGACGAGCTCCCTCCCCACCCGAAACAACGTGTGCCACTCAAATATCGAGGAACGGCTCATGGTATCCTTCTTGTAGGCCTGCGTAAGCATGTCCTTGGTTTCGGTCGCTGATTTTCCAAGTTTTATAGCAAAACTTGATGGCGTACCGCTGCTCCAAATTTCGCTCCATCGCAACTGACGACGAGGCGTCACAACAGGAGGTCACTAAAACAGTGGTCCACACTCAACTAACGCACGCAGGCGACTGCCGCAGGTCGAAACCTGTTTCCAAGGCTCCCTTCCACAACATCCGGCCTTGCAGCGGAAAAAAGACAGTCCTACTACTTCTGGTTACAACTCCGTAGCTGCTATAGAATTACCAAAAGTCTCTATGGTACCTCAGAGAATAAAATATCATTAAGCTCGTATTTGGAAGAAAGTAGTATAATAATGTAATGCGCCCCCAAAGGCGTAAGAAGGTTTTAGTATATCTCTTGAGCTTTAAATAAATTATTTCTTGAAGGAAAGTTGCGGAAGATTGAAATCTGTGTGGTAATGCTCTTATTTTGTCTACAGGTTTTACCAGGCTTGTACGTGGGTAACTACCGCGACTCCAAAGACGCCGCCCAGCTGGCGAAGTACGAAATAACCCACATAGTTGCCATCCATGACACCGCTCGCCGCCTGCACTCGGTAAGCCCATCACATCAAGCGCTTGCATTTCCCCGCGGAAAACTAACGGCCGCGCTCGAGCCGATCGCGCGAACACCTCGGGATGCGCTTAATAAAGCCGCGGGGCAGCTTTAGTGCCTTATAAAAATTTCATGATAAAAAATGTCGCGCGTGAAGGTGGATTTCACGTCGTAAAAGCGGGAAGCTGTCGCCCCGAGATCAAGCTCTCCCCCTAGCGAAGCTAAACACGAATTTTATCTGGAGCGGGACGCGGCCTTCTATCCGGGGGCGGCCGTTCCGCCGAGTTTCCGGCCTAATTGGGGCTTTGAGGAAAACGAAAGGTGACAAAGGGACGATCTCGAGATTTTGTTTTTATTCCGCGGCCACGGAGCGGCGAACTCTCGTGAATCGTCTTTTGTTATCCGTCTCCAGCCCTCATTGGGCGTGCTTGTTTTAGCTTGCTAGTCGGCTGGGACCGACAAGAGGGTTAAAGGGTAAAGTTTAAACTGCGCCCTCATCGCGTTAGCTCCGCTACGCTGCACGGCGCGAGTTATTTTTTCATAGGCCTTTCAAACTGCTATTTTGCTCGTTTTGACTAATTTAGCGCCCCTGCATGCCGATGTCCAAGACAGACTACAATTAAATGGCTAAAAGATTGCACGAGTTGCTTTTTTAATTTCATAAAGATACAATCTGTTACATTCAGTAAATAGTGCAAGAGATGATTTTAATACCCAAGTGATCGTTCCTGCTAAGCTACTCCTTTCTTAAATAACAAAACTTACTAAATGATAACAGTAAATTATAAATACTGATTAACTCTCCCCTTCAAAGGATAGTTATAAAACTAATTGCAACCTGAGGGTGGGGGAAGTTTTACCTTAGAAGAGTCTTTAGTAGTTAACATATGAATAAACGAACAGAAAGCTATATTCGGAACAATGACTAGTGTAGCCGCACAACGTGCTTTTGAGACACACTTTTGACTTGCCCTTTGGGCCTGTTTCCGATTAAAAATTGATTTTATTGTGGGTAGAGAATTTAAAAATTGTTGGTTCTTTAGTGTGAGGGAAAGAGAAGACCTCGGGGTGCCCAAACACTGAAAATTATTTATATGTTGTTCTTCAAATTTCCGGTTGTATTGTACGTCATATTTAGCACCACAATCTTTGCTTAGAAGTGTGTAAAAATATTTTAAAAAGCATGCCATATATTTTTTATTGTCAACGGATTCTATTTACAATCTGCTGTAATAGCATTAAGTAAATTACAAATCCTGCAAAATTTGAGTTGTGTCATGTTTTTTAACTTTTGATAAGTTGATTCCTATGTATTTTTAGCGCTGAAAAATAAAATGGCCTCATTTTTCTATCATGTGATGATTTTTCGCAAATCGCAAATTTCAATATTGTAAAAAGTCGAAAAATTGAGAAAATATAAAACCTCAAAATAGATTTAAAACAGTTTTTTCTTATGATTTATTCATTGTTTTTGGCTTATACTATAAGAGAAGGGCGGAGTAGGAGAGTCGTTGACCCTTAATTTCTAATGAAAATTGACACAAAATTACCCCAAATTTCTATTTTTGTGCATTTTTAAATTAATTTATTTTTATTTGTTTAATTTACGAGGTACGTCATGTCTTTGGAAACCAATTTCCCTCTTCACCCACTCTTAATGACGAAGCATGTAAAATACTTGCAATTTTATTCCGTGTCGAAGATTCTTTGGACGGCTCATGCTCTGTTTCGCGCTTTTTCTTTTATGTTTTCTATAGGTAGGATTCATCTCGATGTAACATCCAGCAATAGTCAGCAATCGTCATGGTAGTCCATTTTTCTTGATACCTCCTTTCCATTTATTGATGTCCTAATAAAATCTCTTACCTATCTCTTTGATAACGGCACTCAAATTTTCAGGCAAATAGTCCAAATGTGAATTTAGGAAGTAAACCTTCAAGCTCATGGAACAGCCTAAATTTTTATACTTCTGCAGCATGTTCTTCAGGATTAATTTGAAGGTCTGATCCTTGTTATTGCCCACAAACCCCATTACTACGTCTTTAAAGGCTCCCCAAACAATCATTTGTTTCTCAAAATTACCATCTTTGAGAAGTTTTCTAATGTCACGACATTTCTAATGTAAAGACACTCTCTTTTAGTTTGACGGTTGATAAAGCTGGAAATTTGTCACATATGTATTTAAAGTATTGACCTTATTTTGGTAAGGCTTTAACAAATTACTTCATCAAGCCTAACTTGATATGCATAGGTGGAAGAAGAACTTTATTTGGATCTGTGAGAGCTTTTAGGGGCAGATTTTTGTTTCCAGATTCTAATAAAGCTCTTTTTAGCCAATCTTGCTGTAACCAATGATTTTCTTTATTTTTGCTATCTCGTACACACAAAACACAAAGAAACTTTGTGTATCCTCCTTGTATCCTTGTATCCTCCTAGGAGCATTGATATCATTTTGACATCGCCGCACGTAATCCATTTATGATTGTCGTATTTAATTTTATCAAGAACGAGTTTCACATTTTCGTAACACTTTTTTAAATAAAACGTCTGACAAGTATTCCCATTGTAAAGAAAAACAATTTTAAAGCTTCTTTTGGACAAGTCTATAAACAGTCTCCAATTTGTACGCACGGAATGTTAAATTAAGTCAGAAGTTTACGTACATCAGTACAGAAGATTAGTTCACCTTCTTCCGAAAATATAGAAGAAAATTCTTTTCTCTGTACCTAAACCAGGAAAATGAGGTTCTTCTCTTTAAGCCTCAAACCAAACAATTTGGAATTTTCTTTGATCTCGAACCAAATTGTGTAGTTTTTATAAAACAAACGTTTTATGTATACTTTATATTTATATTTTATATATTTACGCAATTTTTTGACTTTGCAACAATGTTAAAATTTGCGATTTTTTAAAACTCCTGACGTGATGGTAAAAATGAAGATCATTGTCGGATTCAGCGCTAAAAAATACATAAGAATCAATTATCAAAAACTAAAAAACACAACCATCGCAGGCTTGTGTTATTTACATGTTAATGAGGTTGACATTAAAATAGACGTCCAATGACATCTTTTCAGCATTATTTTACATAGTTTGAGTATATACAATATATATGAATAGTTTTTAATTCAACTAATTAAATCTAAAATTCAAGGTTTCTTCGTAAACTTCGCTGTCGCTTTGCTTCGTTCTCTGCAGCTATTTCTTTCGGTGTTCTTTGACAACGTCGTTGTCGTCTTGATTGGTTTTTTACTTCAACTTCCTCCGGAGCTCTTTCGGCACAAATACGTCGCATCGCTTCATTTATAGCTGCTCTTTCGTCCGTTCACTTCTTCGTTTCCTTATGTAATTTCTGTAGTGCTCAGCTGTTTGTACCCGCTCCATACCAAAGAATGCTTATTTGCAAAAAGAACAGAAAAACAAAAACAGTAGATATAAATAATGTAAATTTAACTTAAGTTTTTAAAATTGCAGTGTCCTTTAAAGATGCGAACGATCGTTCGTGTATTTCCGCGTGGTCTCGCACGCGTTACTCTGGCAACCAACGCTTTTTACACGGCTGGGGGACCGGAGACCGGGGAGCTCCGCATCGCGCTTTAAATATATTGCAATAACTGAAGAAAATGCCAAAAAGTGAAAAGAAAATTAGGTGAAAACTTTGAAAATCTTTAGAGAAATTCATGGAAGCGGAACTTATCCAAGACATCGCATTTTAACTGAACAGCGTGGTCTGCACAATTTAAATTAAAAGTTTGTTTCACATTAATTAATGGATGACCAAAAATTGCACTGACTTGTACATTGCAAAGACATTATTAGAAAAGCTCTTAATAACAATTGTAACTTAAGATGAGATGTGTTTAATTGAGTTTAATATTTTCAAGCGTCAAAGTGATGAATGATAGTCACTAGATAAAGGAAAACTTTAATAAGCCTGTCGCAAGTCCTACCACTCGGAGGATAGGGAAGGAAGAGGGATCCAGGAGTAACATTTCGCTAAAATCTAAGTTTAGTTGGCTCCTGTGAGGGCTCCTTGTTTAGGGTTACGGATGAAGTGTTGTGCAACGACGGGGAAGGCAAAAGAAAAATGACTTTTAATTTTGCTGGAAGTGGCAACCCGTGATTTTAAAGCTAATATAAAATCAATAGCAGTGTCTGACCTAAAGTGAACGGTTGTAAATGGTGTTTGCGTCCAGTGAATTAGCCAAGAACAGAACTTACCAACACTCCTGAGGAGCGTTTAACGATCAAAACCTCCATTTATACTTCCAAATGTCAAATTTAAAGAGAACGGGTAATGTAGTACCGGTGGATGGAACAAAAAGTTTTGAGTTTCACACTACCTCCATAATCTGCCCCACGTATTTTAAGAGGGGGGTAGATAAAGAACTACTTACAACATAAGAAAAAACAAAACATACAACAATATGTGCATTGTGACATATAATGTATAAACTTTGAGATCTAACGCTAGAATATATGAACTAGAAGACGAACCGTCGAAAATAAAATGAAGCATAGGGGGCCTGGTAGAAGTTAGAAGAAAATAAGAAAAAGTCAAAAGATTGAATTCTTGTAACATGTTGTATCACTGTAGGTTTCATCATATCCAAAAACATCGCAGACAGAATAAAAACGCATAAATCAATATCAGAAAGGATTGCATATATTATAATAGAGCTAAATAATATAATTTCCCTACAAATAATTTAGGTATATGCTCCAACTCAATTATACGAAGACAAAGAACCAGAAAGTTGCTTCGATGATTCAACGTATATAATGACGATTTAACAGTATATAAAACATTTCTAGGAGATTTTAATGCAAAGTTATACAAAAGAAGAGAGGAAAAGAAGCACAGAATGGAAAATTTCTGATATGTTATAAGAAACGAAAAAGGTCAAATACTATATAATTTTTTAAACATGAGAACTTATTTCTAATGAATTCATTCTTTAAGAAAAAACTACAAAATAAATTAACATGGATCAGTCCAAATGGAGATATAAAAAGCGAAATCGATTACGTGTGCTGAATAACTATAAAATTGGTAACGAATACATATTGGTCGGGGCCAAATTATACATAAATATAAAACTAATGAGAATAAAAAGTATGAAGAGTAATACATATAAAATCAACACTCAAATATTAAAAGAAAATTCTGATAAACATTAAGAAGAAAAAAATACAGTTACAAAACAAGAACTACACAAACATGGATATAGATAAAATTAACAAAACCTTAAAAGAAACAATTATAGACGCACGACAAAAAATAACCTTAAATCAAAATAAAAAAAATGAAACCATTTCCTAAAGTAAAAAAATATATATTAAAGAGAAGAAGGGAACTAGCACAACAGAACAAACAAAAAACTGTAGAGCTAAATAAATTAATAAGTACTATAAGACAAAATTAAATTACAAAACAGGACGTTATAATTCAAAAAGTTATAAAAATTATCTAAATATGAAAGTATTAAGACCCAACATGGCCAAAAACAAGATAATAGCAATAAAAGATAAAGAAGAAAAAGAAGCAAACGATAACGATGAAATAAACTCTCCAGTGAAAGAATTTCATGGGGAATTGTATAAATTTCAAACAGAAGCTCCCCACCAACAAAATAAAATAATAAATATAAACTAAGAAATAATAAACACATTGAAGAAAATGAAAAACCAGAAAGTCCTTGGAAAAGGCAAACTAACAAAAGAATTTGTAATTGAAAGAAGGGAAGACACAATAAGAGTGTTAAAGACGTCGTTCAATAAATGTTTGGAAACTGGAAAATGATTTAGTACAACGGGTCATCTATTAACCCTTAAACTACAATAAAAAAGTAAACGAATGTTTCTTGATACATAACACTGGTGGTTTATATATCTGATATGGATTATGTATTTGATGGCAGTGAAAAGTGAACAATACAACGGAGTTTATAGGAAAACAGTATAAATCAGAAATATATGATGCTTATCATAGACATCTACAAAAATACAACAATAACAGTTAACTTTTCAGAAAAAATTGATCATCCCGATTTAAGGAGGAGCTCATTAAGACGATCCAGTATTCTTTAAGCTATTTGTACTAGCTCTTGAAGATGTTTTCAAAGGACTTAATTGGAAGGAAAAAGGCATAAATACAAATGGCAAATTTTTAAATAATCTAAAATACACAGATGGTGTCATACAACTAGACTCGATGCTACAAGAACTAAACGAGACTTCTAAGAAGGTGGAGTTACGGATAAACGCCGCAAAAAGCAAAAATCAGAACAAACTCCGAAGAGGGAGTGAATATAGAAGTGGAACAAAACGCTATAGAATAAGTAGAATAATATACATATCTAGGGCTTCATAAAGCAAACCAAGAAATAGAAGTCGCAAAAAAACAGCAAACTGGCAGATTAAGTTATATATTAAAAAACCGAAGGTTACTCCGACACCTTAGATCAAAAGTGTTTAATACTTGTATACTACCTGTTACAGCTTATGGAACTCAGACCTGGTACTTTGACAAAAATAAATGTAGGCAAGCTCATAAAGATTAAAGAGCTCATAAAGATTCATGGAGCGCCAACTGTTACATATAACTCTAAAAGGGAAAAAAAGGAACAGATGGATAAGAGAAAAGACAAAGAAAGTAACCATATTTAAGTGACAATTTGTAGGACACAACTCCCGCTAAACAGATACCAAGTGGAACGCACGAGTCTTAGATTGGAGACCATGGTTAGGCAAAAGAGCAAGGGAAATGCAATTGTTAGACGATGTGAAACGCCACGCCGGTCTCGAATGGAAAATATGGTACTCGCCCAGAATATAACAAGATAGAATAAACATGGGGAGGCCTACATTTGCAAATGGATTAAAGAAGGCTAAAGAAGAAAAAAAAGAAGAAGTTAAAGGAAATCCAAGGGATCTCGTTTGAAAATATCAAAAATTAAAACAATGCTTAAATGCATTAATTTTTACGATTGCAAACGGATTTGTTTAAAAAGGTATAACGGTTAATGCTGAGTATTATTTTGGTATATTGAAACGTTTAGTAGGCCGTATTTGTCGTGAACATGGAGGACCAGATTGTTGTACGATACTGTACATTTTTGTTATTCAATTATCACTATTTTTTTTATTAATCATTAATATCTTTGCTTCAGCATTCCTGAAACTTGATTTGGCTCGCTAAGATTATTTTCTATTTTCTAAGCGGCATTTGCTTATGGAGAAAAAGCCGTTTTACATCAATTAAAGGCATTTAACTGTCAACAATGAGCAACCAACACAACTTTAATCAACGAGAAATCATTTGATGCACTTCTCAAATATGCAGATTATTATACTTCCACCGAAAAAGAATATTTCGAACAAGTAAAATAATTTTTATCAAGATTTGTTCATATTTGTTTTTTAATTCTGATTAATTATTTAATTCTGATGATTAATTCTGATTATTTTTGGGACAAACGGGGTGTATTTTAATAGTTTGTTACATTAAAACCTTTATAGTTAGCAAATAATTACTTTCCTTCTTTATCATATGCCCTTGTGCTCTAAAGCGTCGAGCCGGTTGCCTCAATCCGCTTCTTCCAGTATTTTCGATCTCGAGCCAGTCTATTCATTTCTCCTTCCTCCATTCCTCTTTTTCTTGCTTTTCTGTTTATTCCTTCTATCCATTTTATTCTAGGCCTGACTCGATCTCTTGTGCCTCCTGGTCTTGCTTCAAATACTTGTTTGGGAATTTATTCGTACCAACCCAACTGCCTGTTCTCTATTCTTTCATTAAGGGGTGTTTGTTTCATTTGCTCTTTGATTCTGGTGTTCCTTAGTCTATCTCTTCTTGTTTTGTTGGGCATTTTTCTTAAAAATTTCGTTTTTGCCGCTTGTATGCGGCTTTTGTGTTTCTCTTCACATGTCAGGATAGGTACATATACTGCATTATATATCTGGAGTTTTGTTTTATTTTAGATTTTTCTTTTTCCTACTATGAAGTTGTTCATTTGGTAATAGGCGTTTTGGTTGCTTTCTTAATTCGGTTGCTGATTTCCGCGTCGTTCGTTCCGTTACTTGAGATGATTGTACTTAAGTATTCGTACTCTTCTACTACTTCTAGTACTGCTTTATTGAAGCCAATTCTAATATCTTCTGCATATTTTTTGTTTGTTGTTCCCATTATCTTATTTTCGATATATTTATCTCCATCTCTTTCGCTTCTATTTATTGTGTCCACACGTTTATCGCTTCTTGTAATTTTGCTGAGAGTCTGTTATTATAAGGATATCACCTGCACATATCAGTGCTTGTATGTATATCGGTGCTGTCTTGTGTGTTGTTTATTTTTTTTACAACGCTATTCATAAGTATATTAAAGAGTAGCGAACTCGGACAATTGTTCTGTTTTACGACCAGTTTCATGTCAAATATTCTCCGTCTATTTGTACTCTCCCATAAATTTTCCATAATTTTCCGTTGCATTCTCTTGGTTTTTCGATTATATTTCGTACTTTAAAATTGTGGTCTTGGGTTTGTCGATTTGACCGAAAAGCCGCTTGTACTTCGAGTTTTTCTTTTAGTTCCTGTCTTAGTTTTTTTGCAGCACTCTAAAATATATTTTGAGTATTACAGAGAACAGGCATATAGCTTTGCAGTTTTCGCATAACATTGTGCTTCCCTTTTTGTGTATTGGGTTATTTATTTATTATTATATATCTTTTATTATTATTTTATATTATATTACTTATATTACATATATTTATATACTTTCCCAGGGGATAAAATTCACTCAGTTTTTCTGTAAGTGCACAATTTTTGGTAACACACGTGCATGACACAACACAAAACAGTCTTAATTCTCAACTAGCCGTGAAGCAGCACTCACGCTCAACAGCACTCGACGCAACATATTTCCAAAAGCGCTTGCAAGTTAGATTTTATCTCCCTACGGAGTTGTTCCGTGCCTTTTCAAACGTTTGCCCTAAATAGAGAACGGCCATTAAAGAGAAATTTCCAGCAAACTATGTCGAGCGCTACTTTCGGCCCGCGTAATGGAATTTGAAATTCAATTATATGCAACTTCGCAAATTCATGACGTGTGCTGCCGGGCCTTGGTCCCGCGAGTTCCAATTTTGAATAGCGTATGAGTTTGGATGGAATTTCCTATTAGGAGCTGGGTAATTAGCTATTCATTTGAGAGTGCTGGCTTCGGCTAGGCTAAAATAAAATACAATGCGCCGGGCATCGGTTTGCTGAATGCTTACTCTCTCCAATCAATAACGGTAGCATCGTTTACTGTAAATTATTTAAAGGTTTTTTTCGTTACTTGTTGCTGTGTCAGCGATCAATAGCTCTCAAACGTATTATATTTTATTCTATCTGTACAAGGAAGTATCACTACATTTTTAAAACAGTTCGTTTTTATTATTTGTAATTATTGTAAATATCAGTTACTACCAACTTTTACTTCTTGTTGTTTTTATAAGAAATTTCTTAATTTAGTAAGTTAAAAATAATACAGAGTAAATATTTTCAAAAAGGTGATGAAGTTATCTGTTCCAAATGTATATTTTCTAAAGTGAGACCCGCTATTGACAAGAATTTTATTGGTAAACACTCCCTCGTCTCTGTACTCAACTTTATTATATTAGAGCAGCGACTGTACGGCCAAGTAATTAGAAACATCTGTTAGCAAGTAGTAAAATTTGTTTCTTTGTTATCTGTACTATCTCTCACCAAGTAGCGGAATTTCTTTCTTCATATTTTCCGAACTCTCAACTATATCTGAAAGAGTGCTAGATGGTATTGAAGCTTTTTGAAATTTTCAGTTTTTTGTATAAGCTTGCTGTGCTATTGACTATTTCTCTCTCCCTCTTTACTCACTCTTGTCCCCCCTTTCTCCTTTTCTCTTTTTCACCATTTTTCGTCCTCTCTCATAGTCAGAAATCAATATTTTGGTTTGTTACAACTTCTACTGTTGTTCATAACCAAATGCTGTTATTTGCCATATGTACTACATTCTTTGTTTTCCCTTGTGTTTTTCAGTTTTTAACTGGCCGTCGTGTCGTAATGTGTGTCTTATTAAACCACATCTTTTTTTACTATTTGTTTCCATAGATTTCTATCATGCCATATTTTTCCTACGATTTCTTCATTCGTAACTCATTTTACTTTCATTATTTTTCTATAACGCCACAGGTCCAAAGCTTTCAGTCTGAGTTTATCTCATGATCCAATTATACAGTTCTTGCAACTATATAATGCAGTATACCGTAAGTAAATTTTTAGTAACTGAATCCTTTGTTTTAGCGAGATATCTTGATATAAGTGGGTGTTTTACCTCATAGACCTTTTTTCCAGTTGAGTTTTATTTCTTATTTTATTTCTACATTTTTATCTGCTGTTATGGTAGAATTTCTTAACTTTTTTACTCTACTTTTGTCCATATTTACGCTTTTTACAAACCATCATTTTTGTTTTTTATTTATTTATTTTTATATTACACCTTTACTTTAGTATATGCTGCATTTTGCTCCTTCTAGGGCTTTTGTTATGTATATATTAAATAAAGATGGTAATAGTGCACACCCTTTTCTCATTTGTTTTTTGCTATATGCTTGTGACTAACTTTCTTCACATCTAATTATTTCTTTTTGTACAAATTGTTTCTTGTGCTGATTTAAAAGTCTTAAACAGCTTATGCCAGTCTACATTATCAAAAACTGTTTCAGTACATATAAACGCAATATAAGTTGTCTTTTCGAATTCCTTTCTTTATGATTAGTTTTAACACTAAGGTGACTTCTTTCGTTCCTAATGTCAAAATCAAACTAACTGTTTTTTAGGTTCTTCTCTATTTATTTTTTATAATTTTCTTTACTCTACCTGTGAGTATTTTTGATATTAAGCTAATACTTTTGTGATTTGCACGTTTATTATCACTCTTTTTTGTGATATATGGTGGCATTTCTTCTATTTCTTAGTCTACAAAAAAACTAGCGAGCTTTTCTTTGTAGACATTTAATAATCTCTGTCAGTAGTTATCTATTTTCGGAAATTTCCCATTTTTTAAATTGTTTACTAGTTTATCAATCTCATCTCTAGTTTTTTGTTTCCATTTACATTTTTCTCTTCCTTTCTTCTTTTTATATAGCGGAGTCTTCCTTATTTGCTTTTTCATGCAGATTCTCTATATATTTTTTCCATCTAATACTAATAACTTTATGTTCCATAAATATGTTTCCTTGTTCGTCCTTTATTATGAGATTTCTTCATCTTCCATGTCTCTATCCATTTCTTTGCACTTATTTTTAATGAACTATTCTTTAGCTTTTCTATTTTCTCAGTTTTTTCTATTTCTCAATATTTACGTTTTACAATTTGTTTTAAGCTGTTCCATATTATTTTATTATTTCCTATTTTTGTTTCTTCTGATGCGATTTCTTCTTCTAATCTTTGTCGTATTTTAATTTTGCAACATTACAACCAGCTTCTTTTCATGCCTTACTGTTTTAAATGTTAATTTTGTTTTCATCATAACCAAACTGTGGTCGCTGTCTATACCTACACCTGGATAAGTTCTGCAGTCTTTGATTTGTTTTCCAAACTTTTAGTTTGTTATAAAATAATCAAATGATATCACTATTTTCTGGCATGGTCTAAGAATATCCGTACGTAGTGTTGAAAAAGAGTGTTAATTATGACTAAATTGTCTCCCTTTCGGTCCTTTCGCCTAACCCTATTTACCTATTGTCTTGTCTACGGTGATATCGCTCATTACTGCATTTCAGTCTACTGAAAGCATTACATTCTCATCTTTTTTAATGTGACTTAAGATTTTATTTATGTCTTCATGCATTTCGTTGTCTTCACCCAACAACTTAGTTGTTGATGAACCGCGTCTATTTTGGGAAAATTCTCACGTTTCGGTATCGGCTTTGATGCCATTTTCAAGAGGTTAGCTCTTCACTCGGTTCTCAATTTTCCTACTCCCCAAGGAGAGCTATGAGTCTTTGAATAAGACTGACCTTTCGCGTGACCTGCTTGATCTTTTATAGGGCTGGAAGTGAAAGTTTGTTTGGCGGGAGATGCGTTGGGTTTGGGAAAGTTTGTAGGATTAAGAGTGTTGCGTAATTGGCGGTGCCGAGTAATAAGAGAATTCCATATGATAGGTAAACGTTGGCTGTCATCTCTTGTGTTGAGGTACTGTGGGCGATTTTTTATTTCAATTGCCTCACGTACTATTCTGTTGGTAAAATGGGAAAAGGAGGCAATGGTTTTAGCCCCAGAGAAATTAATTTTGCGGCCTGTTCCTTTGTTGTGTTTAGCAAGTGCGGAACCATTATCGCCTTTCCGTACGGCCAGAGAATGCTCGTATATTCGACTAGATATTTGCTTATTTGTTTGACCTATGTAGGTCCATTGGCAGTTTCCACAAGATATTTCATGCACTCCTTGGGATTCATTGGGGAAGTGATCCTTTGCTGAGCGAATAAGCCCAGATATTTGTTTATTGGTCGTAAAGACCGTGCGGATATTTTGCCGCATTAGTATGCGGCTTATTCTGTCGGTGATGCCTCTGATGTAAGATAGGAATGCTTTTTGTTGGTCAGGAGGTTTTGCCATTGAGAGTTAGTGTTTTATTTATATTTTTGATTATATTATATATATATATATATATATATATATATATATATATATATATATATATATATATATATATATATATTCCCCGAGTGTAAAGCTAACCTTTTTAACCTAATTTTAAGATATCAAGTTTTCCAGTTTTTAATGTTTTTTATATTTTATCTTCCAATGTTTATGGCATACTTATTTATTTTTTGCGTATGGATTCTCTCTGGTTATTCTTGCCCAGAGATCCTAAAGGGGGATTATCCTGCCTCCGGATTCCATCACATTTGCTGCATTTACTTGCGAATGCTTTTGTTCTCTTTATGCGATTAGTTCTCTTTAGCTTTCGTATTATGTATTTGTATACCATTAGTCCATAAAAGCTCTAACCTACTAAGTGCAATATCAAGTATTTAACGATAAGTTACGAGTTATAATCATTATTTTGTTAAATAGAATATATTTTACAGCGATGAATATCTTAAACATGGTTATATCCTTATTTTGTTGTTTGTCGGAAATTTTTGTTAAAAGAGTGTATAAAGCTATCAAAGCTACTTGGGTATTTAAATAGCAAATATTAACTCAGATATACTTTTATTACTCTCCCTAAAGTTTCCTCATCAAAGAACTGCAATGTATACCGCACTATTTCACTAATGAGTCACATTTTGAAGATCTTTTTGAAAATGTTACATAACGGGATTTACAGGAAATGCGAAAATACCATTTCAGACTCACAGTTCCGATTCGGATGTGGATTGGGAACTAGAGATGCACTGTTTGGGTATCAAATCCTTACTCAACGATGCTGGGACATAAATCGAGATGTTTTCGTATGTTTCATGGATTATGAAAAAGCGTTTGATAGAGTGCAGCACGCAAAATTGGTGAACATTCTGAAAACAATAGGTCTTGACAGTAAGGACATAAGGTTCGTAAAGAACTTGTACTGGAACCAAAGGGCGAATGTGCGTGTTGAGTCTGAACTGACTGAAGATGTGAAAATCTTAAGGGGAGTCCGACAGAGCTGTATACTATCACTCTCACTGTTTAACATTTACTCTGAAAACATATTGTAAGAGGCCTTACATGATCTTGACGTGGGTATAGTCATCAATGACAAAGCCGTTAATAATATACGTTACCCAGACGACACGGTTATAATCATACCCACTATAGAAGACCTTCAGCTACTGTTCAGTCTGCGAACACTACCTATGGCTTCAACGTTAACAGCAAGAAAACGAAATTCATGAATGTAGCTAAAAATCCTTCTTCCAACATAAATTTGCTATGTAATGGCCACCGATTGGAGAGAGTGAATAAATACAAGTATCTCGGTTGCTTTGATAATGATGACGGTGATCATAGTCTGGAAACCAGGTGTGGCATTGAACAAGCTCGGAATGCTTTCTACAAAATGAAATCACTGCTTAATAGCAATAGAAACATGAATATCAACCCACGTACCCGATTAGCGCACTGCTACGTATTCTCCGTTCTTCTATATGACGTTGTAGCGTGGACACTCACGGATGCTATGTACGAAAAAGTGAAAGCTTTTGCGATGTGGGTGTACAGAAGAATGTTAAGGATATTCTGGAAAGACAAAGTAAGAATCGAAGTATTACTGCAAAGGATGCGCAAGAATGTAGAGCTACTGCAGACAGTGAAAACTAGAAGTTGGAGTATCTCGGGCATATAATGAGAAATCCCAAGTACGAGTTGTTGCAATTAGTAATCCAAGGCAAGATACAAGGCAAACACGGTGCTGGTAGGAAAAGAACATCGTGGCTCAAGAGCTTACGCCAATGGTATAACAAAAGTAACCGATCATTGTCCCGAGCTGCTTTGTTGAAGGTTCAAGTAGCCTTCATGATCGCCGACCTTCGATAGAAGATGGCACAAGAAGAAGAAGAAAAATTCAGGTAAAAAAGCCAAACCAATGTAATTCAACAAGCAGTAACAACATTCAAATAGCATTAATAACAAGTTATGTATGATTTTCAAGCACGCTTCACTTTTATGTACTCTAAACACCACTTTGAGTGGTGAACAGACTTCAGCCATCTGTCCAATTACATACACTCACTCTAATCTTACATTAGCCCAGCTTATTTTAATATATCTCATACAAACTAATTGTTCAGTTAGACCATAACTTTGTGGTGAGTTTTTTCCTCCATGTAATTTTGTTAATTTATGGAAGATCCTATAGAAAAAGAATTCCAAAAAAATATTGAAACTAGCATTAATTGGAGGAAGGAGAAAAAGGAGTCCAAAGATAAGATGGCATAACAATGTGTTGGAAGACATTAGAAGTACAGGTGTAAGAGATTGGAAAGAAAGAAAAAAGTCTTGAATAGAGAAGAATGAAAAATATTGTTAAAGAGTTTGTAAAGTAAGATGTATGTATTATAGATATTATTTAGTGAATAAAATGTAATATACCTACATAACCTTTGTAAATCTAAACTCAAACGCCCTAGACCTGCAAGGCCTGTTGCACAAATTAAAAAAATATATAGTTATGCTATGGTCCATGCAAATAGCACGAACAGTAATGTTGTCCAATGACAGTGGTCATAATTCTTTATCACAAATTAATTCTAATATATACAACCATATATCGTATGTAATAATTCATGACAAATGCCTATACCTTATGAACAAATACCATTAAAATAATACTTTTTCATTTTGTAATTTCGAACAACACGGAGTTTCACTATCCGCCTATACCACCTCAAAAAAATTTAATATCAGCGCAAACACAACTATCTTTTTGATAAAAGCCAGTGCAAAGTCTCACAATAGTACTAAGTAGCACAGATAAAAATATTGCGAAATTATAGGCAAAGCTATTACAAAATAAAAGAAAAGGACAACAGTCAAACTTTAAATTCGCCATTTCCATAATAAGTATCCAGAGTTATCAGCAGTAATAGACAACGTAAACGCTAACCAAGTTACTATCAACACGGTCGAATCCATTGAAATCGCTAAAGCTCTACCAATCTTTATACAACGAGTAATAAACTATCAGAAATGGTTGTATAACGCACATAGTTGAACAAAAAAAGCTGCCAAATGTACGGTTGATAGTGCAATCAAGATAAATGTCGATACTTCTGACTCCTACAGAAAACTTATCATTGGCACTTATTATTGGCAAAAATGTTATTTATCGCATACATTAAATTAAACAGAATTGTGCATATAATACAATTAATTAGAAAAAATTATATCTAAACGTTCAAGTTATGTTTACAGTATTTTGACTGGTGGTACGTTGAACAGCATGCCTATACTACTGCAAATACAATATTCTCACTCAATAACTTGTCTGTGCCTTGTTTGTGCACTTAAATAGACTTGCACTGAATTTTAGAGTCTAAAACTGGTTAAGAATCTTTGATAACTGCCCCCTCGCAGAATATTAGCCCGAATTCATTAACTCTCGATGATTCAAAATCGTTGATATCAGAATATTTCAGTAAGGCCCAAATTCGTGAAGTAAACAGTTGCAGTCTTTTTTAAAACCGTTTTGTTTCAGAAACATAACTGTAAAGTAAATTGTACCTTTTCGGTAAAAATAGCAATAAACCGTCTTCCCATCACTGTAATCAAAGTTACATACAATTATATGTGTTCCTGTTTCTTAGAAGAATGCTTTCAACATATTCCACACCACTATAATCAGTCCAAACTGTGCCCAGATGAGATACCAAATATCCTTGAGTTTCAGAAGTTTCGGATCTTTTATCCATTTTGTTCATCCACAATTTATTGTCTCAATATAAGATAAAAAAGATTACTTCATACTGCCTTTGACTTTCTGTTTAGTGAGTTCTTGATACAGTATATAATGTCGTTTACCTTTTTGACAAATTTATAACAATAATTAAAGTTTCAAGGACCTCGGATGCTTGACCTGCATGAACTTCAATCAAATTGGTAAAGCAGTCTGCAGCAACAGGGATATATTTATATCTTTTATCAGTTTTTAGTGAAAAACCAGCATTGTCAATTGCCGTACTTTCTATTGGTCTGTCTACATTGCATTACCTGATAGGTGATTTTGCTTTTCTGTGAGTACCCATTTTTAACATCTTTTCTTTAATTCAAAAGTATTTATCTGATGTCTTGTCATGGGAGCAGAATTATTTTTAAAGAATTCCAATAATCCCAATAAGCTTGTACTACTAGATTCAGCGCACTAATTTCCTTCTGTGACAGTTTCTTTCCTCGACGTTTACAAACTATCATCAAGTTAAGTTTTTACTTTCGCCCTGCCTCCTATGGCAGCAACCGGTCATAATCTTTTGTAGTTCTCCCTAATTTACATTCTAGATAAAGCGTCTATATTTATCATTACTTTTGGGATATTTGTCTTGGTTTGCCTTTAATTTATCTCACAAATTTCTAAAATTTTTTTCCCGTTTCTCTCATACTTTTAAAATGTATATCCGCGTTTAATTTTAATTAATTTTTGAGATTTTTTTTCTTTATTTCTGTTGTAGTATTTTTTTTAGTTCCCTCAAAAACGTTATTCTAAAGCATTCTTTTATTTTTGCTTTTAATTTTTCCTCCAAGCCTCTAAATTAAGTATGTATTCACTTCTTTTCATATTTTCTCCTTAAAACTTTTGTCATTCAGTTTATTTTTTAACTTTCTTTGAGATGTACTCAGATACGCCACATATCGAGAATTTCAAACAAAGTTTTCTCCTTTGGTATTTCTAGATCTCGCTCTTTTAAGAAAGCTTTTAAATTTGGTATGTTCAATCTACCTAACAAAGCTTATCTCTTTAGTATTATGATAACTTATTTAAACAGTTCTTTAGTATCTACTTCTGACACCAGCTAAAACAAACGCTATTGATTTATTTGTTTAAAACTGAAATAATTGACTAACAATACACTAAATTATTTATTGAATTTATTACTAAAAAAATCTAAACTTTTTGTCTGTTGACCTTTCCTTATAAATGTGCTCTAAAACTAGCAGTTCTCACACAATGTATTGCACCAGAGTATAAGCTAGACTTGTCGATGGCCTTCCATAGCCGTTTCTTTCCGAAAGGTCCTGCTCGCCTGGCTTAAAGTCGTTGCTTTTAGTGATCCAATTTCGTCTAAGCCGCTTTCAAACATTCCAGGAAATTCAATTTTCTAAATCCGCCAGTTATAGCATTTTTCAAAAAATTATTTAGTTGTGTGTTATTTAGTCACTTAGCTCACAGATTCGGCTACAGAATGGGAGCTAAAGTAAATCATTAAAAATACTTAAAATCTAAAACTCGCCGCACTTTACATAAGATTTATGTTTCTGTGATCAACTCGTACTTTTTTAATTTAATTTTAACAATCATGGTCGCACATTCTTCTCAAGTAAGCAACGTACCTAACTTCTCGGGCGAATAGTGAGCAAAATGTGACGGTTAACGTATGAAAATTTTAAAATTTGCTTTTATACGCTAATAACAGCGTCAGTTTCGCTGAACAGAGAGTATGTACTCTTAGACTAAGTAATTCCTTTAGATGAAAATGGTTTGAATATAGAAACGATGTATTTATTTTAAAGTTTTACGATAAAAACTACATTATAAAAAACTACGCAAGATAAAATTCAAATTCTTTTTTATTATGATTACGAATAAATGGAGTTCAGTGCAATATGTTTTCAAAATGATTGCCTTCATTAACAACTCTTTTCCCGAAACTCTCAGTTGCGGCTTTTCTAATATTCACAGAAATGGTCAGAACCTCTTCTGTGATGTGATTCTTGAGTTCGTCGATTAACTAGGGTCTGTTTCGATAAGCCCTATTTTTAAGATAACCCTATAAGAAGAAATCATATGAGTTTAAATCTAGGAAATTTGGGAGCCATTTTTTCTTAGGGAGAGGCGGCGTTCAAATTTATGATCCTCTTTCCAAAAACTTCTATGTGGATGTCAAAGATGCTCTGAGTTCGATGGGCAGTAGGTCCATTTTGCTGAAATCAGTATTGATTAACCTGTCTTTTGTCTCTCACAATTGGAATGAATTTCTCAAGAAATTCTGTGCGATAAACTTCTTTATTTACATATTTTGTGAAAAACAGTAGGCAGACAATTTCATAGTAAAAAATTGCATACCATAGGCTAACTTTTTCTGGGTGCAATCGCCAAACTTCGGTCAAATGTGGGTTTTCGGTACCCCGTTGTCGATAATTTTGTTTGTTAACATAGTTGAAAATATATATTTATGTCCAACTTTTTGGTCCGAACTATCGCCATAATTACTTTTGCAAAAGTAATCAGAAGTGTTTGTAATTGAATCTTATACAAAAATAGATTCAATTTCTTGGTGAGGATGGTGTACCTAGAGCCCACACTCACACCGAGTTGAGCTGCACCTTTAGAGATCAAAGTTGTGGGCTCTTGTTCATAAAGCTCCTGAGCTTGTTCTACGGTCTCGGTAGTAGTCACAGTGATTGGTTTGCCCGTTCTTAACAAATTGTCATCCAGAACACTTCCTGCTTTCTCAAACTTTCCACTCAGCTTATTATAACATAATAAAGTAGACAATTTAATTATAGAGAAAATTTTACCATGGTATTTTTTACCTAGCTGTTGTAGAGACAGATAAGGCAGTATGCTTGTCAAACTTGGATTTGAAGGCAGTTAGCATCCGTAAAGATTTGGCCATTAAATGGAAAATTTCTATTTTCTATGAAACCAGATTTGGTGTTTTTTGTGGTTATCGCTGCATCACGGGTCACATTTACTAAATGCGATGTCGTAGATAATAATTGGCTTTCCTCGACCAGCTGCAGCTTTATAAGCTGCCTTGAATGGTCCAAAAACAGACTTATCTAAGAGCTCCATGGCTACAGTGAGACGGCAGCTTTACAATTGTGGCCCCCGCAGTACGAGCTTTGTCAATGACTTCGATGGAGAAATGAGCATCTAAGTTGTCATAAATCAGCAGACTTGGATTTTATTTTGTGCTATGTGATAAACTGATGAAGCGGTCCATTACTTTTGGAAATAACTCGAATGTCAACCAGACTGAAGGATTTGCCTATGAGTCGCTCCACGAAGCAGTATGCTGCTTAAAAAATTTTTGGGGATAGATGATGAACAGGGAGGAGGAATGTGTCAGCTGCACAAATAATGGCACTAGTTATAACTAAGATTTTCCTCTCACCACTGATGCAGAAACTTATTTGCTCAATTCTTTTTCCACTATGATTTTCTTGGGATTTTTAACAGTCGTACTTGTTTCATCTAAGTTATATATTTTTGATGGATTTTTATTAAAAACTTCTTTCAGATTAGTAAAAAAAGTTTTAACATTGTGTTTATTGAAGTTATTTTGACAGGCTACATCCCTCTGACTACCTGATGGATAACTTGTTTCTTTTGATGAAGCCCCGTAGCTTATCATCTAAAAACTATGCATCAAGAGTAATTCGTGTCATAGTAGTCACGTTAGCAGATTGCTTAATAACTTGGGTCAACTCTAAAGACTGTACAAAGAAACAAAAAGAAACTTAGAATATTTCGCCTCTATTACTTCGCTTCCTTCAGACAGAAATAAGTCTTTTTTTAAGAAATAATTTTCATAACAGGACTTATGTCGGAACTGAGTATATCTCCATTTACAAATTGCCTGCAGTGCAGAAAAATTGAAAGTAAAAAGCCCACAGCAGAAGTTGATTGATGTAGTTGGTGTGGAAACAAACAATTGAGAAGATTGATAATGGAGGTTGCGCTAGTCTGACCGGAAATCTTGGCGTCGGCAAAAACCTTAAATCGAACGCTTCGAAGCGCTAAATAAAAAGAAACGGGATCGAAGCGGGCTGCCGAAGCGTTAAGTAAGAGCACTTGTCAATAATGCAGCCCGGCCTCCCTCACCGGCGGGATGAAACCTGATCGCGGAAGGGGAGCATCGGTGGTATTTACGACATCCGAAGTGGCTTCGGTGTAAGTGTTGTTTCGGGATGAGCTAAATGAAATGCTTAGCTTCCAGAGCGGATAAGATATTACTTTATAGATGTATAACGAATCCTATTAAGCGCAACCACCTTTACGTTTAAAAATATTTTAAACACAATCTGTTTGGTCCTATATACGTCTAAGTTATACACAGGAAAGAACAAAATCAAAACTAGGATATAAACGAGACACCGTAACAAAGTCAATGAACGAATACATCACCATTCATAACAAACTATTATAATGAAATTTAGCAAGTCAGCGCCAAAGGTTACAAACAAATTGATTGAAAGACGCGTATGTTATGATTATTGTAGATTAGCAAGTAACGTGTACTATATGTGGTAGATTGTAATTAAACAATTCAAAAAAGAAGATGAAAGCCAACGTAACTACACGAATTTAAAAAAGGACAAGCTTATAATATCAAATTATATAATGCTGCATCTAGAGAGAGGTTTTCTGGGGCATTATACCAAAAATTTTCTTTGTTTACATTGTTGAATAATCTAAAAAACTACTAGTTATTATGGTTGTAAACATTCTCCGGTCCAAAATATGCTTGATGATCACTGAGAACATTATGTTACAATTTTTAAAAGGCTATTGTCCAATAGAATTTACAAAACTGTAGATGTGGACAGCATAATTCCATTCCATTAATTCGGTTTTTGGCAATACCACTCAACAATACACCAAAGTCATCAAATTCTTAACCATATTATAAAGGGCTTAGAGTCAAAGCGCGTATGCATTGCGGTATTCTTTGACATACGATAAGACTTTGACAAAGCGGGCATAAGGGCCTGTTAACCAAGTTATACTTCTTATACTTTGTGCTTAAATCTTATCTATCTGAAAGGTATTTTCAAGTTAAGATTAACAACACAGTGTCTGACTACCACCAAATTACTTCTGGTGTGCCACAGGGTAGTAGTATACTGGGACCTACTCTACACCTCTGACA
Organism: Sinelater perroti; assembly: GCA_036346155.1. NCBI lineage: Eukaryota > Metazoa > Arthropoda > Insecta > Coleoptera > Elateridae > Sinelater > Sinelater perroti. Next base: position 5,724,420 of record JARFIY010000099.1, read on the forward strand.
TGCTAACTTCAGGTTATACCAGAATAACCACATTTGCATGCGATAATGCTATTTATCAGCGAACGAAAGACCTGAAGTAGCAGCAGAACACTTACAAACTCATTTCAATACCCTCCAATATTGGATTAGCAAATGGTGCACCTCAGTTAATCCTGACAAATCAATACAAGTTACATTTGTTAACAGTCGAGTAATAAGTCCTCAGCTCGTAATCAATAACTCTCTAGTACCCCATAATTGAAATAAAATTATCTAGGCTTGCATCTAAATCAAAAGTTAAACTAGAATATACACATTAAAGCTGAACGAAAAAAGATTGACATTAAAACTAAACAAATAATATAACGAACAAAATACTTGTGTATGAAACCATATTAAAACCTATATGGACATACGGGATTCAACTACGTGGATGTGCAAAGGCTTCCCATACCAAAATCCTTCAGATATGTTAATTGAAGATTCTTAGAACAATAGCAGATGATCCGTGGTATTGACAAATAAAACTTTCCATAAGGACCTAGAAATCCTCCGAGATTTAAAGGCTTGCAAGAACATACAACAATTTAAGAGAACGCGGAAGCCAACCAAACGTCATCAGGAGATTTAAACGCCAATGGACACACGGTTTGTTGTGATAAATAAATCAATAATAGAATAACATTATTGGGGAAAATGGCAATAGTTATGACACCCTACATGGCATATAAAACGACATACAATTTACTAATTATTTGTTAAATAAGTAGATTGGAAACATGCAAATAAATTTAGAAAAATTATATCACACCTTTCTTTATTCGCAGGAAGATGCTTTCAACATTCGGATTGCTCGCGTTAGCTCCATTTATGCAGTCCAAATCACTATCTAAAGTTTCAGTTTGTCTCAGATTTTCTTTGACTAACTATTTTTCAGTGCGCTGTCCAATCCAATATAATTAACTCCAAGATATGTATCCTGTCGTGATATTTGCTTAATCAGACATATTCCTACATAGAACTAGGCGATTATTTAGACCAAGAACTTAAACCTGTAATACCTTTCAAGGAATTATTTTTCAAATAACAAATATATATTTTTCTTCAAATTTGATATTATAGTATTTGTTATATTAGTCCAAATATTTTTATAAACCCAGTTTTAAGAATAATCACATTAATAAGAAAACAGTAAAACGATTTAAAAAAAACATTTTTCATAAAGCTTTATCGAACATTGACGGCTGATGGTATTTTTTGGTATTTAAAAAAACATTTCCATTATTATTTTGTCTATATACTGTTTTATAGTATTCTAATCATTGCTGTTTTTTATGATATTTAGTTTTTAATATTTTGTTACATATACTTTAATTATATTTCAGTTCGCTTCATTTCTATAAAATTTTTTATTGATGAAAAAAACGTCGTATGTGTCTTTTGACCAAATACTATTTATTTATATACTTTGCTTATCTCATTTATTGTAATATTTTAAAATGTGTGAAAATATATTTCTTCTGCCTGTAGTACTTTTTTTTTAATTGGAAAACAAGATTGGGGCTCGCTATATATTCAATTATTATGTGTATTATAGAATAATCTGTTGCCTTATACTTTTTAAATATCGATAGTCTTATGGTGTTATTTTTTGAGAGGGGGAGGTGAGAAGTATAATACAATTTTTTTGTTCATGCCATATTTTCATAGTTTTCTAGTGGGGTTTTTGTCTAAAGCTTCTTTTTTTTACCATAAAATGTATCAAAATAGCCTTCTATTTTAGTTTTAAGTTATAAGTTTTTAATTACTTCTTCTATATTGGAGGGTCATGTAATACCTTAATCCATGGTTATAGTACTGTGCTGTGCTGTGACTATGGTTTTTAATTAATTGACTCTTTTCTCTTATTTTTGGGCATAATTTCGACCAGCGCTACTCTTATTTCTTCTACTTTCTTGGAAATACTTATTAGATGTTTTCTCATTCTTACTTTTTCTTTATTTTGGCAAATTTTCTGTTTACAATGCGTGTAATATAATAAGCAGATTGGTAAACCAAAGTGAAGTAATTATATATTTTAGTATACTTATCTTACATGTTCTTCCTGGCTCTCTTCCGTTTATATGATGTTGCCCTTGTCTTCTTGTCCAGTATATTTTATCGCTGTAATCGTAATTCCAGCAGTAGCTCAGCTTGAGTTTTGTATAGATTAAGGTCGCTAACCAGGTTGTTTAACTTCCTTGTGAGATCATATGGAGTTCATAGACGTTGCAAGGATTAAAAGCATTATCTTCGTCTTTACAATGTATCTCTTCTTTTTCTTGTTCGTTAATATATTCTAAAACATATGATTCAGAGGGGGGTAGAAACAGGAAGACCTGTGCCATGTGCAACAAGCCGCATAGCAGAAGGTAAATTGGGACAAACGATTGATATCTTTCACTTTGCAGAGAAACTTACTTTTTTTGGTGAAACGGAAAATAATAATCCTTTAAATGTTCCTGATGTTCCCTCCAAATTATTAGTACAGCAAAAAGTATAGATAAACGAGAACCTCTAAGCCATTGGCGCAACAATTTTGCACATGAAACACAGCAAACATGAAGTACCCATTTCTTGTCTTGATCACAAACATCGCACCAAAATTTATATGGGAGGTCATGCACCTTTTTTGATGCTTCGCAGTGAACTCGCCGTATATGTAACAAAAATGTTCTGGAGCATTTGTGCATTTACATGACATGCTTCTAGGTTATCTATTCATTCATACATGCATCACAAAGTAGAAATCAGTTTGAACGTACCCTATAGACACAACTGAATGACAATCAGTGATATAAGCACAATATACTGTTCACATAAGTACAAAAAATCTGGTGTGAACATCACACGACCTTCCTTATCCTATTATTTGGGTAATTCTGGCAAAAATCCCGGGCTTCAATTTTTTTCGAGTTCCTATTTTACGAACTTTTACTTTAAATTCATGTTTATCTCCTGATAAATCATTTTTATTCTCATGAATTTTTGTATCTTCAACCGTTTAGATTCGCGGCCGGTTTGCGACCGATTTTGCGACCAACCGATTTTTACCAAAAGCTTCGCACTGCGCCCCTACCTACAAGTAACTGGCATACCAAATTTCAAGTTTCTAGCTCTTACGGTTCTCGAGATAACCTGTTTACTGAGAGACCGACCGACAGACAGACACATACACACATGACCCAATGGCTCAAACCAACTTTTTTGGTGTCCTGAGGCTATAATTCGTCCAGAACTGTGAAAAACTGGGTAGGTCAAATTTCCGTCGATTACATTACTTTTCTTATTATAGGATAAGGAAAGTAAAAAGCCAATAATGAGTCAGAACTGTTATGTAGTTGCTTTCAACTGTTAACATTTGTTAAATAATTCACTGCTGACAACTTTGTGGGTCAAAACTAGAGTAACACTGGACAGGGTGACAACTTATGAACAGATTGAAGGACCTGTCCCTACTCAAAAATTATTTAATATTCAATACCTAATTTTTGAAAAAATGTCTACCGATCTGTAAGTGATAGCATAATACGAGCTAAATTTCTGAATTCAGCGTAAAAAATGCTTCTATGCCAGTTAATTGCTTTTAAAAATAAAAATCATTGTTGACCAGTGTAACATATTTTTTAGATTTAGTGGGGATTTTCGGACTAGTAACCAGTAATATTGCCTAAATTTATAACGAGTTGTTTCCTTTAATTAAAAAATGTACGTTTTCTGCGTTAATCCCCTATTCAAGTGTATGTACAGGTATTTAACAGAATCTGTCTATGACAATATTTATCAATTTAATGTGACTGGGGGTTAACCCGGCGACATCTTGTAAAACTGACGTGAGCAAATTTTGTATGGTTAAATTTTAAAACCTAACCTTGTAGCTTGTTGAGATATTGCTGAAGTGAAATGCCAAACTTTATCGAATAACTGGTTGCGGAGCAATAAAGTACTATGCTGCTTTCTAAAACTGAGTTGGTGTTCAGGAATTGATTGGTTTTCTTTTACGGCTTTTTCTAATAGGTTTACTTAAAATAGGAAACAACCTAATTCGTCTATATGATGCCACTGAATTTGGCTGTTTCCTTGCTTTAGGCATGAGAATCACTTCTGCTGTTTTTTACTAACAATAAGTAAGAAAATGTTAAAACAGAATTGAATATAATTGTTAATAAAATTAATCATCTACGTGATAATTTCTTTATTAGTCGACCTTCAATTTGGTCATATCCAGAAGCCTTCTTGCAGTTTATGCTGTTTTTTATGAGGTTTTTACTTATTTTGCAGTGAATAAATCTGCTGGTAACATCTGATACGAGGCTTCTAGATAATCCTTTATCTCTTTTACTTCTTCAGTTGTAAACTATGGTGTGTAAACATTTTCCAGGTGTTGTGTAAACGTGTTTTGTTTTCCCGTATCTGTTCGAGCCTAAGATCTACTTTCCTTACGTGTTGTAGAATTGAGTTGTGAAGTATTCTTTATTCGTTTAGTAGCTTTTCACAAGGAGTATTTGGTATTTACTGTAGCAAAGAGATTTTCTAAATAATCATTAAAAAATTCTTTTTTAAGTTTTTAAAGAAGTTGTTTTAAATCTCTGAATACTTCCTCATAACGTATTTTATCCGAAGAATATCGGTTACGCTGTCATATTTTTCTAAGTCAACTTTTTCCCCAATTTATTCTTTAACGAGTTTTAGATAATTCTGAACTTATTTTACTGTTATTGTTTTTGGGGTTGACTCTCAAGGCGATTACTGTATTATATTAATAGTATCACTGACAGATTTTTCAATATTTTTCTTGATTAGTGAGATTTTTAGATTTACTTTATAGCCGATTTCTTTATAATAGTCCCAGTCTGCATGTTTATTAAATAGTATTTTTTTTTAGATTTTATCAAAATTGCTGATTGTATTCAAAATGAATAAATACTGATAATTAAAAATATCCATAGCTTAAATATATATATATATATATATATATATATATATATATATATATATATATATATATATATATAAAACAATATAGTAGCAATAGAGTCCTGTTTAATCTGCAAAATTAAATGAAACTAGAATAACGACCAGACGATCAAATAGCGAAAATGTCTAATTATAAAACAAAGTAAAACCGAATTTAATCTCAACTAAAATATATCAGTCACCAATTTCCTTACCCACTAAACTATTTTGTAACTTTTGTTGATTTATAGGAGATTTTATTATCTCTGGTACTTCGATATATATATATTGCCCTATTCATCAACGTATTAAAGTATTTCCATCAAAACGTTTGATAAAAGGTACTTCAACTAATTTCATTACAATCGATGATCAAGTCGATATTACGTCAACAGGGCAATGTTGATGAAAATTATTATATTTTAATGAAAAACCAAATACATATATTGCTTAAAGTGTACTTAAGACACAAAAGACAAAATACTTACCTTGTGATGCCTGAAAAGATTTGTATTAAAAAAAAGCAAAAGTAATGGCTTGAGCTATGGAAACTTTCTAAAATCTATGTTCCCAGAATCTGTATCAACTTACATTTGTGAAAGAAGAAGAAGAAATATAATTAGCTTTATTGACTATATATCAAATGAAACAATTTTTTCGCTCTCAGTAACGTCAATGCATTTTTACAGTATTTTAAGGTCTTCAGTTTATTATTATAAGGCCATGATTAGGCCTATTTCATTTTCATTTAAATTAATGTCAGTAACAATTTCTGATTTGATTTGTACAAGATGAACATGATGGACTTTACTCTTAAAAAATCCTTTCTTCCTTTGATCTTTATATAGTTTATTTATACAACTGTTTTAGTAAATTTCACAATCTTTCAAGGATTTACTAGCCTGTTCTTTGATAATTCGATATTTTCTCATAGGTACTCATAATGATATAGTTATAAAAATTATGCGATGATAATAATGTAACGTAAACAAATTATTAATACGCATTTATGCATTCTAAAAGATCAATATGCAACAAAACAGACATTTAAATAGTAGAGGGTTTTAAAAGAAGACAAAAAATAATTTTTGGAATGCAATGACTCGTTGACTTATACAACTGCTTTTACAACTGTTTGTTCTTATGAGGAACAGAGTTGACACAATATTATAAATTCAAAAAGTATAGCAGGATATACTAATGAAACTAACAGAAAGTAATTTGCGCCGTTATATAATAAGACTGACAACATTTTACGTGAATTGACAACGCTTCTGCTTCCGCCCCATGCGACGCTTGAATAACCCTTCTTGTAGATTGAATACAAGTTGAAACAATTGCTATCCGACTCTTAAGAGCATCTGAAGTGAAGTTTACTCGCATTTGTGAGGTGTGTTCGTGCAAAAAAACCTTCAAACTCAAAAAGGGCGATAATGTGGAAATAATGATGTTTCTTATGATATTACCCATCGATTCATGTTAAAAATAATTGATAGCAAGTTAAATTTAAACCGTTTTATCATCTATCAGATTTTAACACAAGACTTGAACATGAAAAGATTGTTTACCTAGATGGTTCCAGAGTACCTCATGACTGAGCAGAAGTCCAATCTGGGGCATATATGTCTTCATTTTTTTTTCACGTTTAAGAGGGAGCAAGAATCTTCAATCCAGTGATTTGAATATACTCCGAGTTTAGCTGTCTAAGAAAATTTAAAGGTCAGTTAATTTGTAAAAAGGTTAACATTAATGGTTAAAGAAAATAACCCTCACTATCTCTTTGCCAAGCCTTGTATAACGTTGTTCACGGTAAATGGGAAACTCAAATGAGGTTTATCTTGCAAGATACAGCCACCTTCTTTAGACTACTTTAACTATTTCTATTAAACTCTAATAGTACTTTAGTAAATCAGTTTATTTCAATAAGAGTTGGCATTTTTATAAAAAATAGTTTCAAGTACAACCAAAATCGTATTCTTCTTCTTTATGTTCAATCTCCGCTACGGAGTTTGAAAATCATCCTAGCAATTTGCACTTTTGAAACTGCTGCTCTAAAGAGTTGATTGGAGCTACAGTTATACCATTCTCTAAGATTGCGCAGCCACGACATCCTTCTTCTTCCCACACTACGTTTGCCCTTGATTTTTCCCTGCATGATAAGTTGCAACAGATAATAATGTTCCCCCCGCATCACGTGTCCCAAATATTGAAGTTTGCGCCGTTTAATTTCATCCAATATTTCCGTTTCCTGTTTATTCACTCTGTTTAAGACATCCGTATTTCTTATTTTTTCGACCCATGAGATTCTCAGAATTCTCCTATATGTCCACATCTCTAATGCTTCTAATTTTTTCATAAGATGTTTGTTCAATGTCCATACTTCCATTCCATATAAAAGTGTGGAGTGAACATAACATTTTGCTGCATAGGACATTTCTCATATTTAAGAATACATTTCTTGCTTGTTCTATCCTACAGGTTATTTCGCTGGTATTATCTTTTTTATCGTTGACTATAGTGCCTAAATATCGGTATTTCTTTACTCTTTCAATCTGCTCTCCTTGAATATTTAAGTTAACGTTATAGTAGTTTCTTTTAGAGATAATCATGAATTTTGTTTTCTTTGTGTTTAGGCTTAGTCCCATTTCGTCACTAACCACCGCGATTCTTCTCATTACTCTTTCCAGGTCTTCGAGGGATTCTGTGATTATGATGGTATCATCCGCATATCTGATGTTATTGATTGCAATTCCATTAACTCCCACGCCCGCCGTTTCATTTTCTAATACTTCGTTTATTACATGTTCTGAATAGAAGTTAAATAGAACTGGTCATAGGACGCATCCTTGTCTGACCCCTCGTTTGATCTCAATTTCTTCTGATGTTCGGTTTTCTATACGTATTGTCGCTTTTTGATTGTAGTAAAGATTGGCTATAATTCTGAGGTCTCTTGTATCTATATTCTCATTTTTCAGCAATTTCATTAGGATGTCATGTTTTACTTTGTCAAATGCTTTATTGTAATCTATAAAGCAGACAAAGACGTCTTGGTTCATGTCAAGACACCGGTGGATTAATATATTATATGCCATAAGTGCTTCTCTCGTTCCCAGTCCCTTCCTAAACCCGAATTGTGTGTTCCCTATGTGCTCCTCTAGTTTTCTATATAATCTGTGATGGATAATTTTAAGAAATACTTTTAGTGTGTGACACATAAGGCTAATTGTCCTATACTCGTTGCAGTGTCGGGCGTTATTCTTTTGGAATGGCTACAAATGTGGAGATCAACCATTCTTCCGGAATAATGCCAGTTGTGTATATACTGTTGAATAATTCTTGTAGCGTATTAATATGTTCTTCTTCTAGCAGCTTAAGAATTTCACTTGGGAGATTGTCTGGTCCAGGTGCTTTTCCGGTTTTCGTATTTTTTATGGCATATTTTATTTCTTCTACAGTTATATCAGGGCCACTTCCTTCTATCTTCCTTCGTCTTTCACCCGATTGTCTTGAAATAGTTTTTCTATATACTCCTTCCACAATTTTATTTTTCTCTCAACATCTGCTATTATTTTCCCATTTTCGTCTAATAAATACATGGTTTCCTGTTTTCTTGTAAGTCTTGTTGCTTCCCTTATCTTTTTATGAAGATTATGTGCGTCGTGATCTTTTTCTAGTTTTTCGATCTCTTCGCATTTTTTTGTAAACCAAGCTTCCTTGGCCTGTCGAATTTTATAGCGAATTTCTTTTTGTGTGTTTTTGTATTCGTTCTTATTGTTTTTGTTATGTCTTCGTTTGTCCATAAGTGCCAAGATTTCTTCTGTCATCCATCCCTTATTTTTATTTTTCTTTTTCTGTAAATGTTTTTCTGTTGGTGTTACTAAAGAAGATTTGAATGACAGCCAATTTAGGTTGATATCATCTGGAGAAGTTCTTCTGCTTTTCAGATTCCTATCGATATCCTTTTCACTTCTTCCTTGTACGCCTCATTTTCTAGGCACTTATAGTCAATACGAGTATGAACTGATGTTGCTGGCAATTTTAAGCCGAACTTCCATTTTGCAATTATAGGATTATGATTTGAGTTCACGTCTGCGCCTGGGTATGCCTTTATTGATTTTATACTATTTTTGTATCTATTGTCAATTAGTAGATAATCTATCTGGTTACGGACAATTTTTCCTTATTGTCTTGAGGTGATACCCAAGTATACAATCTTCTTGGCGGTAAGTTGTATAAAGTATTGGTAATCACCATTTCATGCTCTTGACAGAACTGAACAAGTCGGTGGCCTCTTTCATTTCGTTCCCCTAAGGCATAATCTCCAACAACGTTTTGCACCCTGCCTGTCCCAACCTTGGCGTTAAAGTCGCCTAATAGAACTGTAATATCTCTACTTTTGTCTGCTTAATGGCATCGTCGAGTTCTTCATAGAATATTTCTATTTGTTCGTCCTCTTTGTCCGCCGTGGGTGCATAAACCTGTATTAAATTTAGTTTCCTGTGTGCTAATTTTATCTGTAATAGCATCACACGTTCAGAGAACGGAATAAAGTTTATGAGTTGGACAAGTGTTTCCTTAACATGATTGCCACTCCGTGTCTGTGCTGATTGTCCTTACTACCTGAGTAGTAAATTATATGTTGGCTACCAATTTGACATCTTCCTTCCTTTGTCCATCTTGTTTCACTGATGCCCAGAACATCTATATCCATTCTGTTCATCTCTTGCGCTACATTGTGGGCTTTACCTGGTTCGTACATACTGGTTACATTCCACGTTCCGATTTTAAGGATGTTCTTTTTTCTTCTCTTGTTTATGTTGTTTAACTTGTTAGCTTCATTCAAAACTGTCTCCCCCGGAGATCCGATTGGGAGACTATTAACTCCGGAAAATTTCGATTTGAATGCAGTGGTTTCCCCTTGCCTTCTGCATTCCCCTGCCATTGACCTGGTTGGTTCTTCTGCCTTTAGGGGCGATTTCTCTCCCCTGGGACAAGAGAGTGCCCTGACCTCAGTTACTCATCCGCTCTTGTCAGACCGTTGGCTGCTGAGGGATACCGCTTATACCGGCGTTATCGGTGCCATTGTTGTTGCTAGTTTTGGTCCGCCCCGAGTATTTTATTTCCCCGGTACCCGCTATATCTAGCAGGCGTTCCCCTATCCGCCACCTGGGGAGGCGCTCAGTTGGGGATTTAGCAACCCCGCTGAGAAAATCGTATTAACAAAGGTAATCGAATTTACAAGTAATCAGAAAAGAGAAATGAGATAGTAATAGAAAAAAATAATCGTTAAAATGTATGGTTAATAGGTTCTACTAATTTGTCTGAAAAGCCTGCCGACGAGATTTAAATTAATTTTTTTTATTATTTTACTTTCTGATGAGCTTTATTTTGTCCTGCTCTTGATCTGACACAGTTAAATAAGTCTTATTTTGTGATAAAACCAACTTGTTACCATAAGTCACCATCAAAGACTGACTTGTCGGTCGAAAATGAAATTCCACTCAAATCTGCTATTTAACTCCGATTCACAAAAAAATATGTTTAACAATTATTTTGGTTATTTCAGAAGTGAAAACAGGCTTAATTAAACTTTTGGGCGTTGGAATATATAATTTTTTGATCTATAAATCATAACAAATTATTGTTGCACATATAATAATGTTATATAGTGTTGCACAATAAATTTTATACTTCAAAAAATGTAAGTCGTGTCTAATCTTTCCCTAACAATTTTGTACAAAATTTTCCCACCTTTATAATTGAGTTAAAGTAGCGTCAAGTTAGTTTCGTTCATTAAGTTTTATGAATGTCACTTAAAAGTTTTGACGTTTATCAAGCACAAAATTATAATTACCTGTTCTTTTTGTTGTAATTTTAAACAAAATTAACATGGAAAGTTAAATTGAATAATACGAATGTTTCGAAATCGTAAAACGACATTCTTCTTACACAACTTGGCCAACTTTGGTACTCTTTTTGGCTTCATAAAATAAAGTTGTCTCTTTAAAAGTGTAGAATATAATCATAATATTCGACTGACAGCACGCGGTCGCCGCGCTAAAATGACTCGTAATAAACACTGATTACTATTTAACTTCTGGTAAAGTTGTCCTATGGTCCATGTAAATAATTAAAAAATAATTATATTGACACAATACTCCCCGATTTGCAAATACAAATAACACAGAAATTTCAATATCTGCACATACAAACACCACACATTTTGGTATTAGCGCAAACACAATCATATTTTAAACAAACGTTCAGTACAAAATATATCGAAACAAGATGATCAAGAAGCAGTGCTAAATAGTACAGATAAAAATAAAAATATAACGGATGATAAGAATATTGTGCAAAAAGTTACTGACAATTTAAAAAATAGTCAAATTTCCAGAAACACAAACATAAATATCCAGAGATATCACTAGTGATAGACGGCGCAAGCAGTAGCCATAGCACTAAAAGTACAGTTTAATCTGTTGAAATATCAACAGCGTTACCAATCTTTGTACAAGTAATAAACTGCCAGAAAATGGTAGTATAAAGCACATAGTTGAACAAGAATAATTCACTGCCAAATTGATGGTTGATAAGGCAGCCAAATAAATGTTCATACTTCTGACTCCTACAGAAAGGTTCTCTTGACAAAAAATTTATTTATCGCACACATAAAATTAAACAGAAGCGTATATACAATACAATTTATTGTCCAAAATATTTTAAAACAATTAGGATTTGTTTATAATATTTTGCATATATAATATATCGCAAATAGATATTTTTATTTAATGACTTAACTCTTATAATGCTCAGTTATTTAAAATCTGCAATGGCCACAAATTTACCTGCCCCGGTATTCGCTTTAGTGTAGGACTCAAAAACCCAAGTAAGAACAGGCGATTTGAAACCGTTGATAGCTTTGAACCCTTCTAACTTACCAAGCTCCATTCCGGAATAGCGAAAGAGGCGTCCACCACTCTCGCACTTCCAAGTCTTTCTACCCACTCATAATGAGGGCAACCCACCGTTTTGGCTTTGGTATCCCTCTTTGTTTTGCAAGTCAATAGGATGGACATGGCGTGTCAACTTTCCCACGTTTTAATCCTCGACCAGCTTTAGAATTCTGATGATGCGAAACCAGTAACCAGTTAATTTCTGTGTCCAATAATAAGTTGAATGGTAGTGTCTTAAAATTCTCCACCGCTTGTCTCAACGTGTCGATACCATTTTTGATACTATCTAGCACTTACCCAAGTTTGTAATCGCTTTTTTACGTCTTTTTTTAATTAAATTTAATCAGCTCAGCATACATCTGCTATACATGATTCTGTCAAACAAAACACTTAATTAATACATAGTGAGGTCATCGTTTGACTCCTCTGTACCGCTACAACTGTATGTGAGATGAATAAGAGTTAGCTAACGTTAATCACGCTTAATTGTAACTAGTTAAACTATGGAAATCAGTCTTGTGGGAATTTTCTTTTTAGTCTCTGATGTCGGTTCCTCTGGCCTAGGTTATAAAACACTGCACTTGGATACTCTGGTATTTTGGCAAATAATCTTATACAAAAGTATTTATAAAGTCTGACACATTAGGTAAGTTTAGTTAATTGTGTATTTGTTCATTTCTGACGAACCACGGTGCGTTCACTGCAATTCTTGTGATTTTGATTTGTAGGACTTGGGAGTTTTCGTAAGTGAGTCTTAGCTGTAGTACTCCAAACTGGACACGCATACGTGATGATTGTGCGTAGAATGGTCTTGTATATTAACATGGTGCACTCTATGAGCAAGTGAGATTTTCTATTAATTAACAAGTATAGTAGTGGGAGTTTCACATAACATTCATTTATCTTCTTATTAACATGGATTCCCCATCTAAGTAAACCCCTAGGTATTTGACTGTCATACCTCTTGCGTTCCATTCTATTATATGTTGATTGATTGTTACGTTTGGAAGATCTGGGATTCTTTTCAAAGTGAAGACTTTCACCTGGCTTTTCGTTGGATTGATTTTAATTTTCCATTTGTCATACCATGTGCAAATTGGGTGTAGAGCGTTTTGTAGTTGTTTAACCGCTGTCTGGAGATTTTCATTTTGTGTAATTACTGCTGTGTCATTAGCAAACATTGCTATGGTGGCACTATTTGTGGTTTGTAGATCATGTGCGTAAATGTTAAACAGAATTGGTCCTAATATATTCCCCTGTGGTACTCCGGCGTTAATAGTTCTTTAGTACATAGGATTGCCTGTACCCGAACAGCGAATACTCTATCTGTAATGAATGAGGTGATGATGTCAATAGATAGTGTGGGAGTTCTAGTTTTATCATTTTATATCGAAGTCCATCATGCCACACCCTGTCAAATGCGTTTTGAAGGTTAATGAAACAAATAACTGTGTATTTCTCGTCCTCAAAGCCTGTTCTATTGTTTCCGTAATTCTTAAAAGCTAGTGCGTTATCGAGTGTTTTTTTAAAGCCAAATTGATATTCTGGTATGATATTTTGTTTAGTCGTATACGAATAATTTTCTCCAAAAGCTTTGACAGCGTTGACAAAAGACTGATTGGGCGATAACTGTCTGGTTTATGTTTATCCTTTCCACTTTTATGGAATGGTAAAATGATGGCTTGTTTCCATTTCTTTGGAAAATACCCAAGTCGAAGGCAAGCATTAAATATTGTTGCCAGGAACGCTAGTGACTTTATTGCGAGTTGTTTCAATATTGAGTTTGTGATCATGTTCGGTCCCGGTGATTTTTTTACTGAAAGTTTTGTGATAATTTTTTTAATTTCTGATGGAGACGCTGCTAGGAACTCTCTTTGAGTCTGTCTATTATAGTTATTAATAGTTTCGTTCACTTCTTGTTGATGTTCTTGGGTTATATATGTGTAATTTGGTGTAAAGACTTGTTCAAAATTCGATGCTAATAGGTTGGCTTTATCGTCGTTGGTTATATATGGGATGTTGTTGTCTGTTAGTGGATAAATTATGTTTGGTTGCCGTATTAGTCTTTTGGTAGCCTGCCACATTGTTGCATCTCGGGGTTGTAATTCCTTATATATTTGTGATACATATTGAGTTTATAATCGTCTAGTTTTATTTTAACCTGGTGGGTTCGTTGATTGATAAGCTTTTTTAAATGTGGCCTGCGTGTTCTTTGCCACTCACGTATTGTTTTGTTTTTAAGTTTGATTAAGTTTAAAATTTCTACTGGTGTTTGAGGATATGGTCTTGGTATATTATGATTTGGTGTTACTAATGACTGTATGCTAGTTCTTACTGTTTCCGTATATTGTTGTACGACTTCCTCTATGTCGTTTGTTGTTTGTATGGGGAATGGGTTTCTCATGTTTTTGTCTAATTCAGTATGAAAAATATCCCAATCAACTTTGCCTTCAATTAATTTAGGTAGGCAATCAATACCGATGTTGATTGCGGTGCATTGAAGAATAAGACGATCACTGGTAGATGATCAGAATCAAGCTCATTTAGTACGGTTTGATAAATTGGTTTGTTAAAGTTTTTGAACAGGACTATATCTAATACGTCTGGTCTATGATCCGGTCTTCTGAGATAATATGTATAATCTGTGGGAGTTGCTATTTGTATTCCGTGGTTTATAATAATATTATTTAACCTAACACCATTTGGGTTTGTAGCTCTGCATCCCCAGTCCGTAAGTTTGGAGTTCAAATCACCTATGACTAATGTTTGATGATTGCCATTAAATAATTTAGTGACATCGCTTTCCAGCATTTTTTTATTTGGTTGCTTATATACAGCATGAAGCGTAATTTGGACATTGTTTTCTAGACTCAGTTTGATAGAAACAGTTTCTAGGTTTTCGAATTCTTGGTTTATTAAAGGATGATGTTCTAATTTACGCTTGATAATAATTGCTACGCCTCCTGCTGCAGTTGGAGTATCTCGATCTGATCTATATATTTCATATCCTGGTACTTTAAATGTTTCGAAGTTGTGTAGGTGCGTTTCTGATATACATGCAACATCCACGTTGTGTCTAACTAGGAATTCCACAAATAATGCACGCTGCATTTTAATACCGTCAGCATTCCAGTTAAGGACAGTTAAATTACTGATGTGTTTTTAATTATGTCCATGGGTAGATAATTGAGAAATTAATGTTGTAAGGAAAAGTATGATTTTGTCTATGTGTGGTGTTATTACTTCGACGATTTTTGTGATAATTGTATTTACAAAGTCTGGCGTTTCTTGTTTATTTGTGTAGTTCAGTCTACTTAAGTTGGTTGGGAGTCTAGGAAAAGATCTATCGTAATCATTATGCCGAGTTTGTTGGTAATTATTCTGGCTAGAACTGGGTTCAGTTTATAGATAATGTCCGATTTTGTCCGGAATTGTTTATGTGGCGATTTAGTTTTTGATAATAACTGCATCCTTTATAGTTGGCGGAGTGATTCTCCACGCAGTTTACACACTGTGACGGTATATTTTGTTTTTTTGGACATTGAGTATAGTCGTGGCTGCCTGTGCATTTTACACATCTGGGTTCCATTCTACAATAGTTGCGCGTGTGTCCGTACCGTTGGTATTTTTTACATTGAGGAATGTCGGTTGAATTTCGTTTCAACTTCAATTATGCTGTGTTGTATTTTATGTAAATTCAGGATCTGTTTCCACCGCACATAAGGGTATTGGTTTTTTGTTTCTATTGTATAGGCGTACTACCTTTATGACCGAGTAGTTTAACTCTTTTAATTCTTCTAATGCTTCTTTTTCTGTAATTGATACCGGGAGGGATCTAATGATAAGTGATAGGTTGTTTTTCTCTAGGTCTTTAAAAGTGTGGTAGTTAAAATTGTTGTCTGTGTAGAATTTAGTTATTTTTCTATAGTCATTTATCGTGTTTAGATTGATTTTAACTTTATCGCCTTTTAGTGAATTATGAAATTCTATTGTTGCTTGCTCTTTAAGGTCCTTGATTATTTTTTGGCATTTTAAATTTGTTGCATAGTGCAAGAATATTGGTGGTATTTTTATTTTATTATCTTGAGGAGTATTTGTGACACTATTTTGTTGGTCGATTTCCATCTGGGCGATTGCGGCTGCGTGTTTACCTTAATAAATTATATTTCTGGCATTTTGTATGCTATCATTTGAAAGATAATATTTGTTTGCCGTGATAAGGTTAGTAGGTTCAAAAAAATATTTCTTATTTGTTACAACTGGAGGTGAGAGGTTATCATTTGTTCTCTTACTCATTATTACGTGGGTGGGAACCCCAGCTGGGGTCCGCTTCTGTTCGCATTATTATTACACTTAGAATTACAATTCGCTTTTACACAGAAATGATTATAAAGACTAGAAGTCAAACGTTTGCAATGTGATAACGGAGCACACGCGTAGCGTCTGCACCGCTTCGCTGCTCACATTCGAATTACGTCTTATTGAAACCGTCTCGAAAATCGGCTCATTAATTAGTTGCTCCGCATACACATTCCCCGAAATCCCAACGTGTGTCTTAATTTAATGGAAATGGATTTCAATCTCGGCCAACAGTGTCTTTGCAAAGCTCCAAACCTTGACTTGCAAGCCTGCGGGCGCCTTCGTGCTTCTAAGAGCAAGTAGCATTGACTTGCTGTCAGATGTTATAACGCAACTTAGGATAACTGCTCTGTGCTTGTCGATGCATTTCAGGAGCTCTCAAATACCTATCAACTCTTAATAGAAAATGGCGCCCAGGACTGCCAAGTTTGACTAGTCCATTGTCGATCTCCTCGCATAACCACGAACGCGCCTCTCGCGATTATGCAACCAGAATATGCACGTATACGATCAACACATCGTCGATGTCATACATCTATGTACCACAATCCCAACAACCAATATATCAGAACAGATATTAAAATATTAAGTTAAACATCATAAATAACATAAAACAAGCAAAATAAAGCAGCTCTACATTATTTTTTTTATAGACTTGGAACCCACTGAAAATAATAAAGGTATTTATACATTGCAATAGCTGCAAACCTTAAAAATCGCTATATAGCCTCCTAAGAAAAATATAAATTTGGTACTGCAACCGTTCATATACGTGTCTTAAATGTAGTGTTAGCCACAACTCTAAAACATATATTAAACCTAGAGATATACCAGTAAGTTATCGTACCCAACAAATTACAAGGATGTATGGTCTCTAATTTTTTCTTCCTTTTATAGAGACCTCAGTTACTAACATACCATATAGGGTTACAAGCTAATAATTACAAAGAATAAACAACTTAGTTAACTTACTAGTAATAACAATTATATATAGATCTTGTCCGAAACTGCAACCTATTGGCCTACCAATACAAACAAGAATCCAGATTTATTGGATTTCTATATACCTGTTGACACTTAAATAAATTATATAAATGTTTCTTCCAGCTATAATCTACTTTCAGAATATAACCCCAATACTTGTCAGTATCAGTACTACAATTATTATAAAATAACGTAAACTTTACACTAGATGCACTGACTAGAATAACCTTAAACAATACCTATATGAACGCATAAAAAGTAAGGTAAGATTTAAAGACTACCGAAAACCTTAAAAACAGTCTTTTTTAATATTAGGAAAGAAAACCAGAGTAGTCTGGTAAAGTACATGTAAAGATATATTTAATCACCTCACCAAGAAGCTAAAAAATAAAATGCAAATAAAATTTTTGAAAACTACCTGAGTAATTAATTTAAAAATTAATAGATATAATTCTAAGAACCTCTAAAACTAAAAATTGATTTATCTTGGACAAGGTCAGATAAAGGAAGGTTTAAGCTTTTTGACCGTTACTTAACGGAGATTTCCATACTTAACTTTGATGAAATCAATAGAGATGTTAAAAAAATTATTAATATACCGTTTCAACTATCTATTCCAATTCAAAAATTCGCAATAAATGCATTCCAAGGTAAAATATAATTGGCAAGTTTTTTTTAATATTGAGAGATTAGATGCCTCTTGATTTGTGAGGTGTGGCTCCATTCTGTTGGAACTAAACTTCTCATTTGAGTACACCGAAATTCGGTCCGAAAAATTGTAGCACACACCGATTTAAAAATTACAATAACACATTGTTTTTTTTAATAGAGAGAATTAAAAACGCTAACTTTCCCCACCGTACACAAAACACGACACTGTTGAGAAACCTTTCGTAAATATTTCGTGAGTTGTTATTACTTTAATAACAAAAGATTTGTTTAACAACGCATCCTGGCAAATGAAAAACAATTGCGTCATATGGCACGCTTTTCAAGTTGTTTACACACATTTCCAGACAATTTTGCTGTTACGTACAACAACCATCTTGTATGGATGAACGAAGGTCTGATACAAAATGTACCATACAGTACAATTACACAAGTTAAGAGCAACAGTATGTTTGCGCGCAGATCGCCTCGAAGAATACAAAATTACTAAATGGATGTTTTCTGCTATTTGTGCACTCCTTCTCATTACAGATTCAGTACTTCTAAAGTTCGTTACACGCAACAAAGTCGATTTTTAATTGAAAATAGAGCCGCCACACGCAGAATGAAAGTGCGGCTACAAACCACGTTATGCAGCCACAACAGGGTCATTGTTCCGAATGTATTTTTTGACATCAAAAGTTCTCTGTTTTTTCATTCACGGCATGTTGACTATTAAGGGTTTCTTTATGCAAAACTTTCGGATTACCTACGTTTAATAAAATTTCTTCCCCAAAACTTTACAACAAAGAAATTTATGAAATTAATATTCTCATAGCCCAAGCAGATCAAGCTAAATACTTGCGCGTTCATATGCAGAAAAGATTAACGTGGAACACATACATCAAAAAATGGACTTCCATATTAGATGAACCTAGCAAACGTCACCAAAAAACAAAATTTTACAACACCATTATACGACCTATATGGATCTAGGGATGTAAATTATAAGATAAAGTTATACTACTTACTAAAACATCAACAAAATTTATGATTTTAATCGAAAAATCTTGAAGAACATCTTCAACACTCCTACTATGTTCGCATTCAAGTAGACTCCAACATTGAAGTGACTAACAAAATTAAAAAGCAAGCTGCAAGTCACTAGATCGACTAATAGGGCCTATAAATGATAAACGATACAAAGTACGCTCCGCAGTTGGACGTAGGACCTAAGTCTAGAAAGAAATTCTTGGTTTAGCACTCCCTCACAATTGTAACTCAAAATTTTTATCCTTAATTTTGATTATTAACGTCAATAGATAATTAAAAGAGTTGCGATTTGATTTTCTTAGCGTAAAGACGTTTATCTCCCCTTCACACGCCCGTGAAGTAAAAGTTGCAACGAATATTAAAATTGTGACCGTTCTACGGTCTAATACTCAGCGACGGTGCACCGCAACCTCTTACAAACTTAACAAGTTCTCTTTTCTCCAAAACCTCTGCGAAGGGGTCCTTAAATAACTATGACCCCAACAGAAATAAAAGAACTAGCGGCGAACTCTCCCCATCTCACTGTGAACCCGACAAAAAATACTTGTTTGAGCCACAAAACCTGATTCCAAAGAACAAATACTACATAAATGCAATATAAATTGAAAATGTTGGTAATATTATCTATGAAGGCAAATACGCTGCAGCAGTCGTAGCAACAAATACCTTAAATCCCTATCAAGTCCCTATCGACATCGGCAGAAAAGAAAATAAAATCTCACCTATATATTTACACAACGCAGACAAATTGAACTATCAAGAATTAATCTCCGAACTTAAAGTAAAAATCAAAATCAAGTTTACCACAGTTAATAAAAACTACCAGATAAAAATCAATGTAATAAGCACAGAAGACTACCTTTGCATGACAAATATTTACAGTAATGATAGACTAAGCTTTCATACCTTCAGAAGAAAATAATCTATCGGTAATAATTGAAAATATTTCTGTTTCGATCACAGAAAAAGAAATTAAAACCGAACTAACACTAAAGCACCCAGTTAAAAAGATCGTAAGGCGTTACAACAAAAATAGATTCCCAAACCGCCTATGTACAGTGGACCTAAAAAATTCAAAAGAAGGTAAAAAAATAGTCTGAATAAACTTACATATAGCATGATAGATGTCGAACCTCGAAGAAGATCCCTGGAAGTTCCTCAATGCAAGAAATGTTGATTATACAGACACACGCGCAACTACTATCAGTCACAACCCCACTCTGTAAAGTGCACAGAAAAACACCTTTATATTAACTGCCCCAAAAAGCAAACGAGAACCTCGAAAACGTCAACTATCTAGAAAAGCACATAGCAAGCTATAGAGGATGCAGCTACTTCCTTACAATTAAGCGACTAACAAACAACAGTCACAGACCAGCGAATAAATTTTATGCCTAAGTATCTACAAACATTAGCCAAATTGCTACCGCAAATCAATTACCTACCCTTGTCCAGTTACCTACCTCAAGGTCGACCATATCAAACTACTGAAAACTCCCATGCCGACTCGCAAAGTACAACTGACCTAATCACGACTCTCCTAAGAGAACTCATCCAATTACTCATCCCACATTTAGATAAAGTAATGCCACTACCAGCAATTTTACATCCTACACTGCTAACTAATTGATCCAAATCACAAGCTAACATTTACTAAAATAATCTTGACCAATTGGAACCTTTGATACAACATGTATATTGCATGCGTCACCGAGACGCATTTTATTAACACAGAAACGTTTACATTACAGGATTCCAAATGTGTTGTAAAGACCGAGAAGCTGATAAAGCCTTGGGGAGGTGTCGCAATTCTGATTAATAAAAAAATAAAATACCACCTACTGCACCTCGGCAATTTAACAAACATTGGAGCCATTGCTATACAAGTATACACTGAAGATAACGGCCTACTGATTGTGAGCCATATCTATGCATAAAAATAACTTGATAAAAAACTACGTGAAACTTTATTCCATGGCACCGAGGCTACAATGCAATGTCGAGCAACAAATCCGGAGGATATAAGACTTTACAACATTACCACGAAACACGGTATTTTAATTGCTGCCTCAAACCAGTATACATATATCCCATATAGAGCAGACCACCAGTATGACATATTAGATATTTATTGACAGGTAAAATGGACTCGGATCATCTCCCAGTCATCATGTACTTTTATGACCTACTAACAATCAGGCTACTAATCCCCAAACGAACAGACGGAATAACTGACTGAACTACTTTCCAAAATATCTTGGACCAAAACTCAAATGGATTAGACCACTCCAAACTATCATGAACATTGATGAAGCATTAACAAAATACGCTACGGCTATACAAGAGAGCACAGAACAGACTATAAGGCTATATAAACGTAAAAGTTGTACCTCACACAGTTGGATCTTCTTCTTTTTCAGCCTTTTGCCATCCACTCCTGAATGTAGGTCTCACCCATTTCTCTCCATCTGTGTCGGTCACTGGTTTGTTTTGTCCAGTTCCTACCAGCCATCTTCCGAATGTCATCCACCCATCGTTTCTGAGGTCGACCTTTTTTTCGCTTAGTTTCACAGGGGCGCCATAATAGTGATTTCGTTGTCCATCTCTCATCCACCTGTCTCGCGATATGTCCGGCCCATCTCCATTTGAGGCTTGCTATGCGTTCTATGACGTCAGTTATTTTGGTTCTTCGTCGGATTTCTTCATTTCGGATTTTATCTCTTAATGATATCCCCAGAATAGCACGCTCCGTAGCTCTCTGCAGCACTCTCAATCTATTTGCATTCCGTTCTGTAAGAGCCATCGTTTCCATACCGTATGTAGTCACTGGTAGGATACAAGTATCGTAAACTTTACGTTTGAGGTTGATCGGTACATCTGGATTCCTTAGGATATATGACAATTTGCCAAAGGTGGCCCATGTCAGAGATATTCGTCTTGTAATTTCAGTACCTTGGTTTTCTTTTCCGAATTTGATGATGTGTCCTAAGTATATATATTCTGTCACGTTCTCCAGCGTTTGGTCGTCTACTGTAATTTGCATATTGTATTGGCTCATGATTTTTGTCTTAGCAGGATTTATCTTCAGGCCTGACTTTTCTGCTGCTTGTTTGAGTTCATGCATCATGGTTTTTAGTTCCTCTGGGTCTTCACATCATCAGCAAAGCGTAGGTGACTGAGGAAGCAACCGTCAATTTTTAAACCCTTCTCTTGCCATTGAAGTTTCTTAAAAACATCTAAAACTAGCGTGAAAAATTTTGGGGAGATAACGTCCCCCTGTCGTACGCCACTCCTGATGTTTATTTTATCCGTTTTAAGGTCTTGATTTATTTTCACGTGCATTGTTGCCTTTTCGTAGATGTCTTTTATTATAGTAGTATATCTACTGTCAATTCTTGCGTTATTCATTGATTCTAATATATGAGCCGTACTTATAGAATCGAATGTTTTGTAGAAATCTATAAAGGCTAGATGTATGGGCACATTATACTCGGTGGTCTTCTCTATGATAGTGCGTAGAGTCTGTAGATCGTCAATAGTGCTATATCCTTTGCGGAAGGCCGCCTGCTCCACTGGTTGGTAGTAATCGAATTTGTTTGTCAGGCGGTTGGTAATAATTCTCGTCAACAGTTTATATAGATGTGATAGTAAACTGATTGGGCGGTAGTTCTCTATGTTAGTAATTGCACCTTTTTTGAACAGGAGTATTGTTTCCGCATTGTGCCATCTGTCAGGTGTTCTTCCTTCTCGTAGGCACTTGTTTTAGTAAAATATGTATTGCACGTTCGAGATTTGTTCCTCCAAGTTTTATCATCTCTGTTATTACGCGATCTTCTCCAGGGTGGGGTTGCTAGTAACCCATCGGGCGCCTCCCCAGGTGGCGGATAGGGGAATGCTCACCAGATATGGTGGGTACCGGGGAAATAAAATACCCGGGGCGGACCAAAACTAGCAGCAGCGTCTGACCCATATTGGGCGGCTGCGAACGGCGCCTGCATCCAGAGAATCGGCCGGTGAAGGAAAACACGCAGGGCAAGCGAGGCGTTTTAATTGCCAAAACCACCCAAACCAGTTGGATACCTGGATATATAACAATACTAATTAAATTAAAAAATAGATACAAAAGAGAATAGCAAAGAACTCAACTGCCATATTTCAAAACGTTATATAATAAACTAAATCACTTATTGTTAGTCAAACTAAAGCTGCAAAGCCTCAGAATAGCAAGATACAACGGTTACCTTAAAAGAATTCATCCTGGAGACTCAACCATGTGACACGCAACTAAAAAACCGGTAAAGAACCTAGCATTATTTACTGTGTAATTTATAATAACGTAACATACACTTCTAAAAAAAAATCAAAAATAATCACAAAACCAAGTTGAACTTTACCTAAACCTCGATGCTCAAATAACAAATGACATACAAGACCTCCACCAGCACAAGATAGTCCTTGCATCATTTCAAAAACTCAGGCAGCACATACAATGCCTTTTTAAGAGCAAATCCCCAGGTTCTGACTTGATTAACAACAAAATACAAAAACACCTACCTAATAAAGCATTAGCAATTAGCAGAGTACCGGAGGTGTTACGGTTCTGCCCGCCAGACCGACATTGGGCCGGTATAGTTGGCGGGCAGTGGGGGCAGGCCGAAGCCTCCCCCGCATAAGGGCATGCTCACACAAAGGTCAACAAGTCCCACCTGTTCCTAAAGCGGTGCCACCACCCCTAAGAGTCCAACACCAATGAGGGGGAACTGGGAAGCCGCCCCAGTTGGCTACCCCCCTCCCCTTAGTCCTCGTGTCAGTAAGGTTCCCCTTACCACGTTTGACGAGTACCCGTCGAGGTCACTCTCGTGATACCTCTACCCCTCTGTTACTGACTAGCGGCATCCGTTGCCCACAATTGTGGGATTGGGTAGCTCCACTAGCAGTTTTACGGGTATCTCGCGCCACGGGTTTAGACGCACTACCCACTCGTGTCGGTGAAGTTTCCTTTACCACGTTGGACGAGCGGCCGTCGAGGTCACTTGCGTGAGCCTCTACTCTACATCAGTTGATACTTGTTGCGCCCGTTACCCATACTATTGTGGGATAGGGTGGCTCGAAGCACCTTTACGAGTCTGCGTCGTAGAGTGAAACGCAGCCCCACTCGTGTCGGTAGAGTTTCCTCCACCACGTTGGACGAGCAGCCGTCGAGGTCGCTTAGGCGAACCTCTACCACATATCGCTACTGCTACCGGCGTCCTTTGCCCACAAGTGTGGGATCGGATGGCCTGCATAACAGTTTTAACGGGATAACGTCATGTGGTCTAACGTCTCCGTAGGCCTGGGGCCTAATCGATGTAACAAATACTCCGTCGATAGTACTCGTGTTGGCAGGATTTCTCCTGCCTCGTTTGACGAGTTGCCGGCGAGGTCACTTGCGTGAACCTCTACCCCACATCATTACTACAGGCGGCATCTGTTACCCACGGATGTGGGATAGGGTAGCTCCACCCGCAGTTTTATGGGTAAACGGTGTGGGGTCTCCCGTTTACCCGCTTCAACTGCTATATGAGACTCGGATACTTTCCATCATGGAAAACTGCGAACGTACTTACAATCTATAAATCTGACAAGAACAAAAAAACCCCAGACAGCTATAGGCATATTATCTTATTACCCACTCTAGTTAAACTCTTAGAAAAAATAATTCTCACTCGCCTACAAAATGAAATGAGGTCATCCCGCCTCACCAGTTTGGGTTCCGACCAGCACACTCAAGGCCCATCAACTTCTGAAATAACTGAACTAATAGAGAAGGGGTACGAAGATAAAAAATATTTCTGAATCTCAAAAGGGCCTTTGACAAGGTCTGATTTGAAAAACTCCTATATAAGATGATAGAGTCACATATTCTTCCATCTGCATAAATAGAATCATAGACTCCATCCTAAGTAACAGAACCTTCAAAGTAAGGATTAACGCTGTGTTATCTAGTGTAAAAATAATAAAAGCGAGAGTTTTCCAAGGGAGTATACTCGGACTTACCTTATTCAACATATATATTCATGATCTGCCTGTACTTATTAATACACTGGCAATGCATATAGATGACATTGCAATTCTTACTCAGAGCACAACAAATGAAACAGCAATCGAACAGAACGCAATAAACATAACCTGCAAATGATTCCAAAAATGGAAAATACAAATGAACTCCATCAAATTCCAAAACAAGATATTCGCACTTAAGCGTCGCGTAGATTTTCCACTGATTAAAATAAATAATGCCATCGTTCAATAGAATCACAAGGATACTGTAGTAAAATACTTAAGTGTCTACCTCGATACAAAACTCAACTGGGAATATCATGTCAACAGAAAACTTAACGAATTTCATAGTAGACGAAACATATTGTACCTATTATCAACCAAAGATCCCAACTTAAATCAAAATTCTCACTATTAATTTATAAGGCCATACTCCGACCTATTTTAACAACACCTAAGAAACTGTAAACCATACAGATCAAAGTACTGCGTATTGCAATTAACTGTCTCTAGTTCATATTCATAGTTCAAATGATAACTTCTTTAATAATCTTGTACTTTGTACCAGTGCAACTTAACTAAATTTGACCTACTAGATGTACTTCAACTTTATAATATTAGAACTAAACTACTATTAGACATATGTGCGAATGTATTTACTTAACTCCCTCTCTATATATAACTTACAATTAGACATAAGCTTGTATAACGTAACTAAGCCATGTATTGCAACAATAATTGCAGAGCCAGCTAAATAGATTTAAAAAAAAACGATAGTTGAAAAAGCTTACTCATCCACCACTTTAATGTTATTTAGTAGATACAAAGAACATTAAATAAGTTTGCAATTTACAAAAGCAGCAATAAAGGTGTCCATTTAATTCGGGTGCACAAGTGAAATGTAATTGTACACTTAGCGAGATTAGACATCACGAATTACTATTATGTTGCTATATTTTTTCAGCTAATCTAAAATTAATTTACAATCTCCAATTAGCATACAAATGCGACATCATCAAATTTATCGCATCTAGCTACATACGCACGCTAATAATGCATTTGTTTGTTTTCAGGATAAACATTACCTCTGCGTAATGGCTTCAGACTCGCCCGACCAAAATTTAACCCAGTACTTCTCCCTCTGCAACGACTTCATCCACGCGGCACGTCTGAGGGATGGAAACGTTCTTATCCATTGGTAAGCGTGAGCCGCGCGCTCTTCCGTCTGCATTCCACGGCAAGGTCTATGGCAGCATTTATATTTGAAGCCCCTCCTATTACTTCCAGCCTGACATGAATAATGTACTTTCAGCCTCGCAGGGATGTCGCGCAGCGTGACGGTGGCGGTGGCTTACATCATGTCCGCCACCAACCTGTCGTGGAAGGAGGCTCTGAAGGTGGTGCGGGCCGGAAGGGCCGTCGCCAACCCGAACTTGGGTTTCCAGAAGCAGCTGCAGGAGTTTGAGGACACCAGGATTGTGGAGGTATTGTTTTCCATTGCTAAACGCTTTATCGATGCGCCTCTCCGACAGTAAACTTATGGTGGCTATTAAAAGCCTTTAAACATACAGCGGAGAGTTCGTTAATTTTTATTGAAACCATAACTATTTATTTTTTACAGTTGTTGTAGATATAAAAATCATTTCTGGTACTAAACCTTAGCACAGTAAAAATTTTTATTGCATTTATACAGCCTATTTGGATATTCCTAAATGTTTATGCTGTACATAAAATGGGAAATTCAAGTACCCTCCTAAGCTTTATTTTTATATAAGAAATAATCCAAATATTTTCAATGTAACATTTTCATAAAAGCTTGTAAGGTGAAATTTTGCTAATTATACAGAGTGTACCAAAATAAACGTAGAATATACTATAACTATAAATATAGAATAGCTATAGGCATAAAGTGATAAAATAGGCATAAAAGTGATTTTAAAAATGGAAATTTAAACTATCTGTTTTTTCTTATTTACGGCTCTTTAATTATACAAGATGGGACAAAACTCCTACCCTAATTTCAAAGAAAAGTTGTAAAGAGAAAAGTTGGAAAAAATTATTTTATCAGATACAAGTAGTTGGAAAGTTTCGCTTAGAGGGAAGGAGCTAACATGTCGGAAGAATTAGTAGAGAGCGTTTGCTATCGAAGTTTACATTCAGAACAATAATTCTGTTATAGTCGTATGACATTTTTTGGATGTGCTTTCAACTTGCTCCCATTCTCAATCGAAAATCAATTTAAAAGGGAATTTTAGAAGTACTAATTCAAATTTTAGGGGGGGGGGGGAATCTCAAAGGGCGTGAACAGTGGAGAACGTTTATACAGTAAAACGTTCTATTTGGCAGTTTTTAGTGCAATATGCACCAAGACCTTTGTTTTCATCCATACAAGATGCACATATCCATTGATAAATAAAACTTTTGTTACTGGAGTGACAAGAACTTACGAAATATTCATGAAGAAGCCTCTCCACAACAAACGTGTATCTGTTTGGTGTGCGGTGTGCAAAATTTGGGTAATTGAAAAGCCAATGTATTATCATTACTTCCAATCGATATGTGGAAATGATCTGACAATTTTTTGCACCGAATCTTGTTGCATTTCAATTGAAAAACGTTCAACTACATCCTATATAGCAGTCGCTTTACTCCAATGCTACATAAAATCTTTCTCGGCCGTCTAATATTTCAACGCGGTAACATCGCTTGGGAACCTTCTCAATGGATCTCGCCTAGTGTGACGTTCCTGTGGTTAAGGCTTACAAGCATCATCCTAGAACTCTACAAACCCTACAAAATGCAATACATTAAAAAATCAGGGATAGTTCTAAAGGCATATTGAAATTTGACCTAAAAATAGATAGTTTTACTCCACCATGTATCACCTACAGAGAAAAATTTGGCAAGTACAACTTATTTGTCTCAAAACGTTTTAGGGCTGAAACAGCCCTTCATCGGGATTCAAGATAGTCAAACAGTACAGTTGTTAAGAATGCAAAAATGCTAACCGCAAAACTCGATTCTCTGTGTTTTGGTGAAAGATCGGAGGAATAATAATATGTCAAATATGCTCAAAATTCACAAAATTTTATGGTTTTAAGGCAAAATAAGAAAACATTTAACGTTTATTTGAGTAATAACAGGTTAATTGTCTTTATTTAATTAAAAATTATCAATGGCTTCTTTCGTAAGTATAAATGAATTGTATTAATTTCAACTACTTCTCCCGTTATGAGTGTATTTCATCATGGAATACATTTTTAAATCTTTGGCTTTTGCATTCATTTTATAGCCCCACCATGAAAAGGATGGAAAACTTTTCATGACAAATAACTTAAAATCAAATTAATAGGAAAAATGTAAATTGTGGACATCCAGGCAAACTTCTTTTTAGCCTTACATTGATTCTAAAGAGAAAATGTAGTATAGTTCTTTGACGAAAATAAAAATGAACAAAAACTAAGAGCGTCTCATTTGGCCACACGTACGTCAACTTTGTTATTGATATCTGACAGGAACTATCACTTTTCTCCTACTTCGCTGTGATAGCGTGCGTACGGATTGCACAGTGCGTCGTCGTATCTGCATCCATTTCTAAAGAAGTTTTTGGACACTGCAGACGATTTTACCTCTCTTTACTTTCACCTCGGCCAGACGTGGTACACGGTCGAATCGAGGTATCAAATGAAGTACCTTTCCCAAAGGCCATTAAATTCTTTTAGTATTGTCGCTTCCGACAAGTACCAAATCTCCTTTTCGGCGTGCATGTCGTTCGTCCTGAATTACCAGAATTGATTGGTATTGTTTTATAAACCGTTTATTAAGCTCCGCCATCTCGCGTTCGGAAAAGCTTACACTTCCAAAAGGATGTAAAAATAAAACTGAGATGAGATTCCATTTTTTGGGAATCTTCGCTAACATACGCAAGAGATTGTATTGACTGCCTTCGCAATTGTCTTAAGAATAGCTTGGAGTTCCCGAAACTTAAACGTATTTTTCCCTATTTTCCGTTTTAGCATATCCTTCGTCGTGCGTCGAACCCACTATCCGTCCCACTAAGTGGAAGTGGCAGGCCAAAAACGAAACTTAATTCGGAAAATCTTTTTTTTTTGTACTGAACTCCAGTCGGTCCTTTAAAAAAAAATTTCTGCAGCACGAAAGTTATGCCGTTGTCCGACTAAATTATATTCGGTCGTCTGCATTTACACAAAATCGTTCTAAAGCAGCAACGAAAGTGGACGTACTAATCTTCCTTACAATTTCAAAGTGGGCTGCGTGATACACAGCACAGGTGTAGATCATCAATTATACTTTGTTTCCGTTCTTCAAAATAAGTTACCCAACTAAATCAAACCCTCAAATACCTCTGCGTCTTTTATATGATTGAGTGGAAGATGAGCAAGACCTGGTTAAGCTACTTTAGCACAAAATCTCACACAGCAATTACAGTTGTAAATTATGCTGAATTGTGCGTCGTGCCCTCAGAATCCAATATTTGCGTTGTAAAATTGTCATTATAAATTCAATACTAGGATGACAATAGAATCAGTGAATTTCACTTACAATTTGTTTTACCTCTTCTCTTTTATTAGGTAATAGTACGAAAAAACTATTATCACCTAAATTCTTGCGATAGGTCAAACAAGTCTTTACTCGCAAGATGCCCCTTTGGTCTCCGTACATTTCCAATCTTTCTTGATATTTCTTTTGTACTGAATTCTCCACGTTGAGTTTGGCGTATAAGAATCAGCTCTGCATCATGAAGCTCATTTATAGACAGAAACCCTGACCTCTTTTCATTGTCTTTCTTACAAAATTTATTGTGTAGAAATCTTCCTACGTAAGCCATATTTTGTATTTTTCGTGGAAATGAACATGTCGAGAAAGAGTTCACCACACGAGCTGATATAGTTGAACTAGGTATTGGGGATTTCTTCCGCTCTCTCTGTATCTCGTTTTCGTCTTATACTTACGTAACCGTCGTGAAGGTAAATTTGCTGGGTTAATGCTGATTAGTACGTATTTCCATTCTTCAGCCTTACTCATCTCATTTAACTCCTGTTTTAAACACACGTTCCCCACAGATCATTTCTTCTGATCCAACCGAAGGCTGTGTAGGAATCACGCTAGTAAAATTTTCATACGTTTTTTAAATTCAATGATTTTTTCACCAAATTTATGGTTCGTACCCAATGATGCGTCCTATTATCTTTAGTTTTAAAATAATTTTATTCTTGACTGGGACGAGCCGTAACTTGGCAAATATGATTTGTACGCTCATACACCTTTCTATCTATTCACAAAAATACCACAATGGAGTAGGGCGTCTAGGCTTGCGTCTGTAAACCTAATTGCTCCAAGTTCTTCGTTTTATCGCACCATTTCTAAAACATCAGATTCTTAGTAGATTCGGGTAGTTCCTCGTTTCATTTTAGCTTGTTTAGCCAGTTCGTTGGAGCAAGATTTTTATAGAAAACACACTTGTACAGGTGAATTCAATAGAACCTAATATTTTTTAGACAGTGGATAGAACCTTATCAGAGATTACGAAATTTTTTATATTGACATAAAGTACGTCGTCCTTTGTATCCCACTTAAGTCCAAGTACTGAAATATGCCTCGTCTACTTATCATCGTTGTCCTCCTCATTGAAAAGCCACATGCGTAGATCTATTTTTCTGTTCAAAAATAGTTTTACTGGTTTCTTTATCCTCATCATTATTTGAAATGTCATCATTTCCCATTGCTCTATCATCTTTAAATATTTCTGTTGAATACGTTAAACACATCACTAAATAATTTACACTTGACAAGGATCTCTTGCTTCTTTAAATCATTCTCTTTCAAGGATTCTAAATCCTTAGAGTAACCGCCGAACTCCCGTTGTAGGGGCCTTCTTGCTCGTTTTACGGCTTCCATAACTGTTCACCTCCAATATCACGTCGGGATTCTCTTTTATGTTAAGAATGCAAGAATCCCAACCGGAAAACTCGAATATCTATCTTCTAGTGAAAGGCCAGTGAAATAATAATATGTCAAATAAGCCCACAATACACAGAATTTGCTGGTTTTAAAGCAAAATGAGAAAATATTTTACTTTTATTTGAGTAATGGCAGGTTAATTGACTTTATTTAATTAAAAAGTACTACAATCAATTTTTCCAAAATTATCAATGCCTGCTTTCATTTGTATGAATAAATTGTATTTACTTCAACTACTTCTCTCGTTGTATAAGTCTGATCGTAAATGTACGAGTATTTTATGATAGAATACATTTTTAAACCTTTTATTTTTTTTTTAAATTTTATTTCCGTAAGTTATACGAACATCTATTGATACGATATCAGTGCGTGGTGATTGAAGATGAGACATATTGCTTCACCAACTTCACTTATATTGCTGGGCAAGATTATTACACTGCTCGTAACTGGAAAGGTGCTCGCCCAAAAGAGCTGCAAAATAAAGCGGAAGGTAAAGAAGGAAAGAGTGATACGCTACTAATAGTATGGATTATGTACAAAAAAAATAAATTTACCAAACAGTCCAACCCACTGAGCAATATCAATCCATCGTAAACAACTATATATATAATAAATATATTTTCAAATATTTTGTGTAAATTGTTTTAATTTTGGTACTCCAATTTTGCTGTGTTTGTCCTTTATTTTAATACCTTGTTGAAATCTTCACTTATAGAAAATTCACTATATAAAGAAAAGCGTAAAATGATAGGTAAAACTTGATTGGTAGTGATAAATTAACTTACCTTGATTACTATTTGTATTACATCTACCATTAGATTCTTTTGTCTTGAAGTTTTTGTAGGATTTGTTCTATTGAATATTTTCAAAACCTAATTGTTAATAAATGGATGATCACCGTCGTTGGCGTTAAAAGTCTCTGGATTATGAACATTCAGTATCAGTTGTCAAACGGCTACAAAGTAAGTATGGTTTTTATGATTGTATTATAGTTTTATAATCATAAAAATTTTAAATTTATGCTGATGTCATTAAACATTTTCCTTGAGTTGCTCAAGGTTAGGTACTACCAAAGCTAGTAATGTTCTCTTCCTTTCCTTATTGAAATAAATTTGTTGCAGCTTAGTTAAATTTCTTTTTTGAGTTTTTTTTGCGAATATGTTGAATTTTAAATCTGAAATAATTAAAACTAACGTTTTCATAAATTTGATATTAAAATTGTTGTTAGTCGGTGTAGTATTTAAAGTCCTTTAGTTTGCCAAACAAATTATATGTTGGACATTAATCTCGAATCCAGTGTGTGACGTACATGTATATCAACGTAAAAAATTGTGTTGTGATTTTCGCTGAGAATATGTTCCAATCTGCCTATCCAACCTTTGATATCATTTTTAGTCACTCACGGCGTATGGTTAGTTTTATTATAAAGCTAACAATTATTTTACATTTTGTCGTAGAAAAAGTGCATATACCTCTAACTTAACCATATCCATTGTTGTTAATGTTATTGATTCTATTCCATATATTATGAAGAGCGTTAGAGCCAGTGTTAACTAGGTTACAGTTTTTATTTTGCTTTGGTATTATAAATATTTACATTTAAATAATGCCTTGGTTTAGCAAGTAATAGGTGTATAAATAAATTCTCAGCTTTAGATTTCACAGGACGCAAATCACCGTTTACATGTAACGTATTAGTCCGCCCTCTTGCGGTTTTAAAGCAGTGACATTCGGTCTTTCGAAACATCATGCGATTTGGCGTTTGATGCACATAACTTCAATGATCAGCTGTGTTCACGATGGCAATCACAAAAGAGTATATTCGAATTTCTATCCACTTCGCGTTTCATCTTAAGAAAAACGCTGCTGAAGCCACCGAAATGATTTGTGCTGCATATGGTGAGAATGCTGTAAGTCATGCAACGTGCAAAAAGTGGTACCAAAGATTTCGCGGAGGAGAGTTTAGTCTTAAAGATCAACCACGCGCTGGACGCCCTCAAACATTTGACAAGGATGAGCTGCAGACGCGTTAGGCTGGGAACTTCTCTCACATGCGGCGTATCACCAGGGAATTCGCAAGCTACCCGAAAGATGGCAAAAGGTCATCGATGCCAACGAAGAATACTTTGATACTTAAGCTTTTTTTTGTTTGTTTTTAAATAAAACTTTAATTTGCAGAAAAAAGCTGAGAACTTATTTATACACCTATTAACATAACTTAAAGAAATCTATGAATATCGGACATATTTTGATGTAGATTATGACCCCATACAAATTGCTTAGTTCTGTTCGATTAATGTGATGTTTTAAAATAGCTGACCTATGTTAACTCTTCATTTACAAAAGTGCACTGTACTGATTGATTCGTTTTTGTAGCACTTTCTATTTCTAATTAAGTTTTATTCCATAATTTTATACATTTTAAGTTTTTAATATCCATAACTGGTTATATTGTTAGTCCGTTTTATGCGATTAACAGGGAAATAGCTGAAAGATATGAATGTCTGTGACATCGACGTTTAACTGTTTATCCTTTCATTATATGCCAATTTATTTTTTTGTATTAGGAATTTGCCTGCTCAACAATTTACACTGTTATACAAGACATTGATAACAAAGTATGTAATACATAATATATATTGAGTAGCATAAGCGGTGAGTATGACCGCAAGAAAGTTTTATTATTGTTTACTTTGCACTATGAGAGCACTAGGTTTAGAATCGACCACTTGTGTTAATTATCATCACTATAGTCACTGAGAAATATATCTTGGAGTAGTTTTCGTTTTAGCCTTGCGTGGATGCCGCGTTGCCTCAGTGTGTAGTAAACTGCACCACTGTAGTTGATGAGATTGGCATAAATTTTTTTAGTAAGTTTCGCTATATGCTGCTCAATTGTGGGAATACCCAGTTCGTAGTGTAGCTGTTGGCTTGTGACGAACCAGGGAGCGTTGACAGCGATTCTCAGGATTTTGTTTTGGAATACTTGGATTCTGCGAAGATTCGATTTGGATGTGTTGCCCCATATGACACACCCATAGAGGATTAATGGTCGTAACAGTGATTTGTACAGGATAGTGGCACATTGAGTAAGCAAGGTGAACTTGCGGTTTAGCAGTGGGTAGAGTTGGATTAGTCTCGTGTGCCCTTCCTTTAATTTTTTGAGGACGTGGTGTTTCCAGGTGAGCTTAGTGTCAAGATATATACCTAAGTATTTAACGCCAATATACTTAATACTACACATCAGTATTTGTCATATTTAAGTTGTTAAGGCATCCATAGCTTTTGTAGTTTATATTATACAGCTGCAAATAACAAAGTTATACTTACAATGCTTAAACGTGTGTCCAAATTTTTGATATTTGTAGCAATTATAACTCTTCTTTCTTAGAATAATCGGTAAAAATTGTCTAAAGCTCTCTTTTTATATATTTAGATATTTGTGCTTGTAAATGAAATACACGGATTTTTAGATTTTTGCAGATGATTTTTCCACTTTATGTATTTAATTATGATGACAGTTCCTTTTGGTGCTTTTACTTAATTTTATTTTGGGAAGAAGTAAAACATTTTTAACGGTTTCATTTCGTTAAAAGAGGAGATAGTTTATGGTTCTTTATTTTCAACTTTATCTTTATTGACTTGCTAATACTCTTTGGACAAAACAGAATTGAGGCTGTTTTTTGACACAAAACTTCACTGCACAATGTTGTTCTAACATACGCTCCATGTCGAGTCCGTGACGCGTCGCCAAAACACGATTTGTGGAAAGAGGTATCATCACTCTCTCAAGGCACGGAGGCAACTAACTGAGTTTGGTCGCATACTTTATCCGAGATCCCCCTCCACAATCTATTCCGCCGAAAACCACGTCCCTTTCCGGACAGACTGTGTATTTCAAAATATAAATGTAATGTTTCTCTTTTGCGCGCTGCTAGGTAAAAGAAGAGAGGCAAAGTTTCTAAGCGTTGCAAGTAGGGACGCCTATAGTCTTTGTCATTATATCAGGAAAAGATATCCTCATCCGTTATATGAATTTTTTATGACAGAATGCACAAAACCATCCAACATTTTGAGAAAACTTACGGCACAGTTCCGAACAGCAACTTTAAAAAACAAGAGACAAACAATTCTTGGAATGACGAGAAGCAGTTGAAAATAAAAGTAACCGAAGTTTTATCAACAACCAGCCTGGCTAAAGAAAATATTCGGATTATTTTCCTCCTTTTTGAGAACGATCGCCTAATAACGATTGGTGAATTACTTCTAAGATCAAAAGCTCAAGCAGTCATTACTAAAGGTATTGTGTTTGAAACTGTATCTATAAGATACGACAGAACACTGGAACACCCTCTCTACGGTACGGACTTATTGCTTTAAAATTATTATTTATTTGGAACGCTAAAAACATTTGCAGAAGAGCTTCGATGACGACGTTTTACTGTCGTTATGTTCGTACATTATTGGATGAGATATCACAACCACCTTCATTTACGATAGCGAGATCAAAAAAATTCCTATCCGTTAGGAGATTATGTAGAAGAATAACTTTGTATATTTTTATTTTGATTAAATATAATTGCAATTTATATTTAATTTGCTCCTCTAAAATAGGGTATCAATGTTTTCAATAAATATTATGTACCATCCCAAACACTATAAAAAACGAATAGAAGATGCTAAAGAAAAGAAATCTTATAGAACTCTTAAACTCTGTTTTAAAATAGACAACAATATACTGGGTGTCACAAAAAAAGTTTTGATTTGATTAGTTCACTGCGTAACCAGGAGATGCGGGGCGCATGTTAATCCATAATACGGTTTTCGAGAATGTAGTCGCTATGGAGAGTTTCTCGGGAGCGGATTGTGCGTTTTGTGTACGAGAATTTTATAAAAATAATCCATCCATCCATCCAATGGTGCTACAGCCCGATTCGGGCCTTGGCCTCCTTTAGCCATCTTCCCCATCCGTTTGTCTGTTGTCGCTCTCTTCCAGTTTTTAACTTTCAGTATGTCGTCTGCATCTCTGGCAACCTCCTCCTGCCACCTCTTCCGGGGTCTTCCCACTGGTCTTCGTCCTTTCATCCTTGATAGCAGTACTCTTTGTGGTACTCTTTCCTCATTCATCCTGACAACGTGTCCCGCCCACTTTAGTCTCTGTATCTTTACGAAATCGGATATGGGTAATTCTCTGTACTCTTGGTATATTTCATGGTTGTATCTGCACTTCCAGTTTCCGTTATCTTCTTTTGGCTCGAAAATTCTTCTTAGTATCTTTCTTTCGAATGCATCGATGTAGTTTGCCATTTCTTGTGTCATTACCCATACTTCACAGCCGTAAGTTATTACTGTTCTTATTATGCTTTTGTAAATTTTGACTTTATTGTTTTTGTGGACATCGTGGGACTTAAACATGTTCAGCATGGCATAGTATGCTTTGTTCGCTTGACCGACCCTTCTTCTAGTTTCCGTTTCTTCATTTCCATCTTTTGCTATGTTTACTCCTAGGTATATAAAGTCTTGGACCCTTTCAATATTGTCATCACCTATTGTAACGTTTTGTAGTATTCTTCTTGAGCGTGTTTGTGTTAGAGTTTTAGTTTTGTCTACATTTACTCTTAGCCCCACATCCGTTGCTTGTTTTTCTAGGTCTATGTAAATTTCTTTTGTTTCCATCATTATGTTAATATCATCGGCGTACGCTGTGTTGTGGGGGTTAATTGACATTTTCCGTATGGCATATTCTAAGGCAATATTGAATAATGTAGGGACCATTCCATCGCCTTGTTTTAATCCTTTGGTTATTTCGAACGGGTCAGTCAGTTGATTTTGTATTTTAACGTATGCCGTGGTCTCTGTCATTGTTGCTTTTATTAGTCTGATCAGTTTTCTTGGGACTCCAAATTCATTCATGATGGCGTATAATTTTTCTCTTTTTATTGAGTCGTAGGCTTGACGAAAATCAACGAATATTTGGTGGACGTCAACGTCAAATTCCCAGGTTCTTCTCAGGGATTCTTTAACACTAAACAATTGATCAATGATGGATCTACCTTGTCTGAAGCCTTCTTGCTATTCCCCTATAATATCTTCTGTATAATTAAGTAGTCTCTTGTTCAGTATGTGCGTGAATATTTTATACGCTGTGCATAACAGTGAAATGCCTCGGTAGTTTTTACGTACTAGTTTGTCGCCTTTCTTGTGTATTGGTATGATTACGCTATTCTTCCAGTCTTGTGGCATTTCTTCTTCATTCCAAACTTTTGTTATCAGCTCATGGAACTGCTTGGTTAACTTTTCTCCTGCCACTTTATACAGTTCAACGGGGATTTCATCAAATCCAGGTGCTTTGTTGTTCTTTTGTGATTGGATAGCTTGTATGATTTCATCGTATGTGGGAAGATCCAAGGGGATGTCGCCTTGTTGTGCTTCTTGAGTTGTTTCTATGTTCTCATGTTCTCCAAGAAGTTCCTGAAAGTATTCTCGCCATGTTTGTTTGATGTTTGATATATCTGAGTTTATATGTCCATTCTTGTCTCTCATTAGTGTAGTTTGTGGTTTGAATCCTCCTCTCAGCTTCTTTATGTATGCATACGCGTTTCTGGTGTTATCTTTAAAATCTTTTTCCATTTCTATCACTTGGTTATTCATCCATTGTCGTTTTTTCTTTCTGCATGTCTTATCTGCCTTTTCCTTGCCTCTGAGAATGCCTCTTTCCTTTCACATGTTCTTTGCTGCACATACTTCCTGTGTTATTCATTTCTTTTGTTTATAACATCCTGGCATTCTGCATCGAGCCATGCCTCTTTTCGTTGATGCCCCAATGTTCTCTCTGCTATTTTCTTAGTTATTGTCTTAATTCTATTCCACTGTTTTTAAATTTCCGTTTCTTCTCCATTGTCTTGTTGATCGATGTTTTCTATTTGTTGGTTTACTTCTTCCTCGTATTACTTCCTTGTTTCTTGGTCTTTAAGTTTTCCAATATCTAGTTTTTTTGTACGTTCAAGTTTATAAAAACAATGGTTTGGCGATTATTGCACGAAGAAAGTTTGTTAATCATCATGATTTGCGTAACATAAATCAAGCGCCAAGTGTTTCACTTATCATAAAATGGGTGCGTAAGTTTGAAGAAACCGCTTCAACTGTGGATAAACCCTCCGTCGGGACGACCAAGGTCATCAAGAACTGACAATAACCTATAGAGCGCAAGGCAGTCCGTTCGCGAGACTCCTGACCTATTTGTTCGTAAACGGGCAAGTGTTTTGAATGTGCACAGATCATTATTACACCGCATTCTGTGCAAAGATTTGTGTCTGTACCCCTATAAAATTCAGTTGGTGTCAGAAGCTTTAATTATTTAACTGTGTAATTGAACATTTTAATTTATTCAGCAACATTTTGTTTTCGAATGAGGCACATTTTCAATTGGATAGCCACATTAATAAATAGAACTGGGGTTACTGGAGCGCTACAAACCCACAGTGCGGATAAAAGAAACCCCTTCCATTCACCAAAAGTGACTGTATGGACTGCAATGTCGGCGCGAGGAATAATTGGCCTGTACTTCTTTTAAGATGAAAGGGGCCGTACGCTAATAGCGACTTCAGAGCGTTATATGAAGATGCTGGTCAATTTCTTGGTACCTGAACTGCAAAACTTTGTATATTTTATTTTAAAATATAATTGCAATTTATATTTAATTTGCTCCTCTAAAATAGGGTATCAATGTTTTCAATAAATATTATGTACCATCCCAAACACTATAAAAACGAATAGAAGATGCTAAAAAAGAAATCTTATAGAACTCTTAAACTCTGTTTTAAAATAGACAACAATATACTGGGTGTCACAAAAAAGTTTTGATTTGATTAGTTCACTGCGTAACCAGGAGATGCGGGGCGCATGTTAATCCATAATACGGTTTTCGAGAATGTAGTCGCTATGGAGAGTTTCTCGGGAGCGGATTGTGCGTTTTGTGTACGAGAATTTTATAAAAATAATCCATCCATCCATCCAATGGTGCTACAGCCCGATTCGGCCTTGGCCTCCTTTAGCCATCTTCCCCATCCGTTTGTCTGTTGTCGCTCTTCCAGTTTTTAACTTTCAGTATGTCGTCTGCATCTCTGGCAACCTCCTCCTGCCACCTCTTCCGGGGTCTTCCCACTGGTCTTCGTCCTTCCATCCTTGATAGCAGTACTCTTTGTGGTACTCTTTCCTCATTCATCCTCAACGTGTCCTGCCCACTTTAGTCTCTGTATCTTTACGAAATCGGATATGGGTAATTCTCTGTACTCTTGGTATATTTCATGTTTGTATCTGCACCTCCAGTTTCCGTTATCTTCTTTTGGCCCGAAAATTCTTCTTAGTATCTTTCTTTCGAATGCATCGATGTAGTTTGCCATTTTTTGTGTCATTACCCATACTTCAGATCCGTAAGTTATTACTGTTCTTATTATGCTTTTGTAAATTTTGACTTTATTGTTTTTGTGGACATCGTGGGACTTAAACATGTTCAGCATGGCATAGTATGCTTTGTTCGCTTGACCGACCCTTCTTCTAATTGCCGTTTCTTCATTTCCGTCTTTTGCTATGTTTACTCTTAGGTATATAAAGTCTTGGACCCTTTCAATATTGTCATCACCTATTGTAACGTTTTGTAGTATTCTTCTTGGGCGTGTTTGTGTTAGAGTTTTAGTTTTGTCTACATTTACTCTTAGCCCCACATCCGTTGCTTGTTTTTCTAGGTCTATGTAAATTTCTTTTGTTTCCATCATTATGTTAATATCATCGGCGTACGCTTGTTGTGGGTTAATTGACATTTTCCGTATGGCATATTCTAAGGCAATATTGAATAATGTAGGGACCATTCCATCGCCTTGTTTTAATCCTTTGGTTATTTCGAACGGGTCAGTCAGTTGATTTTGTATTTTAACGTATGCCGTGGTCTCTGTCATTGTTGCTTTTATTAGTCTGATCAGTTTTCTTGGGATTCCAAATTCATTCATGATGGCGTATAATTTTTCTCTTTTATTGAGTCGTAGGCTTGACGAAAATCAACGAATATTTGGTGGACGTCAACGTCAAATTCCCAGGTTCTTCTCAGGGATTCTTTAACACTAAACAATTGATCAATGGTGGATCTACCTTGTCTGAAGCCTTCTTGGTATTCCCTATAATATCTTCTGTATAATTAAGTAGTCTCTTTTCAGTATGTGCGTGAATATTTTATACGCTGTGCATAACAGTGAAATGCCTCGGTAGTTTTTACGTACTAGTTTGTCGCCTTTCTTGTGTATTGGTATGATTACGCTATTCTTCCAGTCTTGTGGCATTTCTTCTTCATTCCAAACTTTTGTTATCAGCTCATGGAACTGCTTGGTTAACTTTTCTCCTGCCACTTTATACAGTTCAACGGGGATTTCATCAAATCCAGGTGCTTTGTTGTTCTTTTGTGATTGGATAGCTTGTATGATTTCATCGTATGTGGGAAGATCCAAGGGGATGTCGCCTTGTTGTGCTTCTTGAGTTGTTTCTATGTTCTCATATTCTCCAAGAAGTTCCTGAAAGTATTCTCGCCATGTTTGTTTGATGTTTCATATATCTGAGTTTATATGTCCATTCTTGTCTCTCATTAGTGTAGTTTGTGGTTTGAATCTTCCTCTCGGCTTCTTTATGTATGCATACGCGTTTCTGGTGTTATCTTTAAAATCTTTTCCATTTCTATCACTTGGTTATTCATCCATTGTCGTTTTTCTTTCTGCATGTCTTATCTGCCTTTTCCTTGCCTCTGAGAATGCCTCTTTCCTTTCACGTGTTCTTTGCTGCACATACTTCCTGTGTATTCATTTCTTTTGTTTATAACATCCTGGCATTCTGCATCGAACCATGCCTCTTTTCGTTGATGCCCCAATGTTCTCTCTGCTATTTTCTTAGTTATTGTCTTAATTCTATTCCACTGTTTTAAATTTCCGTTTCTTCCCATTGTCTTGTTGATCGATGTTTTCTATTTGTTGGTTTACTTCTTCCTCGTATTACTTCCTTGTTTCTGGTCTTTAAGTTTTCCAATATCTAGTTTTTTGTACGTTCAAGTTTATAAAACAATGGTTTGGTGATTATTGCACGAAGAAAGTTTGTTAATCATCATGATTTAAGTAACATAAATCAAGCACCAAGTGTTTCACTTATCATAAATTGGGTGCGTAAGTTTGAAGAAACCGCTGTAACTGTGGATAACCCTCCGTCGGGACGACCAAGGTCATCAAGAACTGACAACAACCTAGAGAGCGCAAGGCAGTTCGTTCGCGAGACTCCTGACCTATTTGTTCGTAAACGGGCAAGTGTTTTAAATGTGCACAGATCATTATTACACCGCATTCTGTGCAAAAATTTGTGTCTGTACCCCTATAAAATTCAGTTGGTGTCAGAAGCTTTAATTATTTAACTGTTTAATTGAACATTTTAATTTATTCAGCAACATTTTGTTTTCGAATGAGGCACATTAACAAATAGAACTGGGGTTACTGGAGCGCTACAAACCCA
Source organism: Sinelater perroti (assembly GCA_036346155.1). NCBI lineage: Eukaryota > Metazoa > Arthropoda > Insecta > Coleoptera > Elateridae > Sinelater > Sinelater perroti. The sequence goes on from JARFIY010000099.1 coordinate 5,765,954, forward strand.
CAGTGCGGATAAAAGAAACACCTTCCATTCACCAAAAGTGACTGTACGGACTGCAATGTCGGCGCGAGGAATAATTAGCCTGTACTTCTTTGAAAATGAAAGGGGCCGTACGCTAATAGCGACTTCAGAGCGTTATATGAAGATGCTGGTCAATTTCTTGGTACCTGAACTTCAAAATTTTGCTGGATACAATCAAAGAACATTGCACACTTGTAATATGCCTCTGCTACGTGTTCGTAAAATTTTCCAATTTCCAAAAGAGGTGATATAAACTGGCCTCCACGCAGACCTTTATTAGTGGAAATATTTTGGATCAAGAATATATAGCAGGAATCCGGTCTCTCTGGTTCAAATAAAAGAGAATATCCGTCAAGAAATGGCAGTCATTACGGAGACTATGTGCTTCTCGTTTGAAACAGTGTTGCGAGTATGCATTGACATTGTTTTTAAGAAATAGTTTTTCAAAGTCTGCATTTTAATAACAAAATTCTTCTAAAAAATTTGGATCACCTTAAATAAAAAGTTTCATATTGATGCAATATTTATTTATTTAGTACTAGATAATAAAATACCTTTAAGTGATTTAATACCCATAGTGCAATATTTAACACAAAACCAACACAAAGACAGATTCAAAAAGAATTAACGTTTTTTTATATTTAAAATCATTTTGAAACCTCATTTTGGGATATTAGATTTAAAAAAATTATACTAGCATCTTAATCCTAGAACAGACGGCTTAACGTAACAAATAGTTACATCTTGTAACAAAAATTTTAGAAAACCAAGATAATTATATGTTTAACAAGAAAAAAGCTTTGAATCAGATGACATGGGGCATTGTGAAAATATAGCTGATTTTGTTTTATCCTCGACGACTGGCGTTCTATTACACATTAATAGTAAATTAGTTAACTAAAATTGCAACAACATACTTTCGTTTTTAAGAGTAGGCTGGATAAAAGTTTGGATTTAACCTGCTTCCAACTGTATACAAACCTCCTACTCGTTCTAAACAACCAAATATTAATCTTCGATGGCCAAATCGCATGTGCATAATAATTTACGGAGTATTAGTCACTTTAATTAATATACGATTATTTTCAAATTAGTTGATACGGCATTCTAGACGCGAAGTTGCTTTCTCTTAAATATTATAAAAATTTTGTCAGAATTTAATGTGGCAACGCTGTTTAATAATTATGTTTCCGCCACGGACTCTCACGACTTCAACTGGAATAATAATAATAATGAAAAGAAGCACCACTTCTGCATAATAAAATTTAATCTGGTAAACAGTCAATCAGAAACTGCTTCGAAATCTGCTATAAACATTCTCTGAAAGCTTGCTTCCAAAATATTTAATTTCCATTAGATTATACTTTTTAGCCTACAATCTAACAAACCGAACTTTACGGAGAACAGCCAGCCCTAACACTTTAAACATTTTAAACGCATCAACTAATGAGCCAGCAATATCTGATCGATCTAAAACCATTACTACAGAGTTTTATTACAGAGTTATAACAAATACATTAATAACCAAAAAGGAAGAAATAAAACCTATTTAATAATCATTTTAATATTATAAATAATGAAAACAGATTTTGCGTTTAAGTATCGGCCCTCAAGTTAATTTTTTAATATTTACTCACCGCTAAATTTACAGCAACACAATAAACATATTTAAAGTCATATAAAAGCGACAAGAATTATAGTCACTTTACATCAATAATAGGCGGCTTAAAGTCAATTTTTTTACCACCTCTTTTACTCCATGTAGCATTACACAAAACTTTTTACAACTAAACGAACGTAATTTGTTATGCTAGAACTGCCACAATAGCGTAACAATTTACTTTTTTTGCTCTTATATTTATGATCCGCATAAAAATTGTGCAGAGTATCGAAATTTGAGTTTACTGATGATACTCCCAATCAATCATTTATTGCAAAAAAGTACTCTAAAAGCAATCAATCACAAGAAAACTTAGGTAGGCCTTTGAAACTAGAGTTGGTAATTCGAAGTAATTTATGAAGCATGAAAAATATATAAGGAAAAACAAACTCAAATTTTTAGCTAAGGTAGCGCACTTTAACTTTTTTAGCTTTTCATGTCATATTTCTTTTAACAAGTTTCAATCTAGTCGCATTAAAAGTGCTGCCGTTTACTTCTACACATAGCAACATTTGCCTTATTGTTGCTAACATCTTTTTTTAGAAATCGATAATGCTTTTTTATTAATTTATTTGTTGTTTTTCGGGGAAAATATTGCACAACAGCAAAATAAATCGAATTTTCTAATTATTTGCAATACTACAGTTCACTAATATAGCGTGAAAATAGAATTCCAAATAATTATAATATGGAAATAGTAAGTTCGTTCTTCCATCTGGTTTGCGGGCAGCCCACGTTTATTCTACCAGTCCACTGTCTCCATTGTTGTATTTCTTTATTCCATCGTTCGTCGTTCTGCCTCATGGTATGACCAGCCCATCTCCATCTTAGAGATACTTTATGTTTTTTAACGTTTATTAATTTTGTTTTTTCTCTAATTTTTTTATTCCTTATTCTGTTTTTTAATTTTACATTCAACATTTGCTTTTCTGTAGCTTGTTGGACTCTAACAAATTTTTCCGCCAATGATTGTGTTAAGGTACATATCTGTGCGCGTAAGTAAGTACTGGAAGTACGCATTTGTCTTAGACAGATTTCCTCAGTTTTAAAGGTGTTTTTTTTGTTTTTTCAGGATTTTATTATGTTTTCCAAAGGCTGACCATCCTTGGCATTTACGTCTGTCGATTTTTAAGCTTTGATTAAACTTTTTACAAAATATAATTTGTCCTAAATAAATATATTCTTGTAGTGTCTCTGTTTCCTAGTTGATTAGTCATTTAAGGTTTTTAAAAACATCTTCAAGTGCTGAAATAAATAACTTCGGGATCATTGAGTCTTCCTCTCTTACTCTACGACCAATAGAAATATTGTTGGTGTTTTGGTATAGCCGTATTACCATTGTTGCTTGGTCATAGATGGAATGAATAATTTGAGAATATCGGTGGTCTACTCTGTATTTTGTAATACTTTTTCTATCGCCCACAGTTTAATTATAAGATCCACTAGGGAATTATTCTAATGGCCAGATATTGTTCCTTTAAGTAGACATTTGTTGAAGAATGTTTGCAATGCCTTGAATATTGTGTCACACCTTTCTTTTATTTGTTTACCTATTATTACTCCATCACGCCCTGGACATTTACGGTTTTTGATTGTCCTTACGTTGGGCTCTATTTCTTCTTCGCTATTTCCGGAATATCTTTTGAATTTATGTTTGTTATTTTCTTTTTAATTCATTTTTTATAGCATAAGGTATTGTATTTTTCTGTTGATATAGTTCTTCATAATTTACCTTCATAGTTCTTAATATCTCTTCTTTATCTCTTACTTATTTTCTTCACTATCCTTAATTGCTGTAAGATTTGAACTACCTACTAATCTTCTTATGCTTTGAATATTCTTTTTCTCTTCACTTGTTTTTCAATTTGTTCTTCTAATTGTCTTCTTTTAACCCCTCTTATTGATTTCTTTAATGTCTAATTGGTTTTGGTTTATTCTATAGTATTCCGTTTTCTTGATTTCAACATTATATTGTTCAAAGCCAATTCCTCTAAGTCACAGATTTCTAGGTTTTTATTTAATTGCTGTTCATATTGTATATAATTTGTTTGTTGTTCAAGTAGCATAAATAACACCTACCATTTCAAGTTGAACTCTAGTTCAACACAGTGAAATAATACATATTTGAAGTATATAACAAATTTATGTAAACGAAAAAAATTCAATGATGAAAAAGAGCAATATTTTACGAAAATAGTCAAAATTTGGTAAAACTCGTCAGGACAATGGAAGCTACGTTTGAAAAATTAAAGAGGTACATAAATACATAAAATCAAAGAATGGAAAGGTGAAGCCTAAACCCAATAAAAAACCAAATACAAACTAGAAAAACAGTCTATAGAATAGTTAACGCAAGTGGTTCAAGAAACATGAACGAATTAATAATATTAAAGTAGGGACACAAAAAATCTGATCAAAATTATTAATACAAAAAATAGATAATGAAAAAATAAAGAAAACCAACATTAAACTTAAGTTTAGAAAGGATAGAAAAATAAAACGGAAAGAATAATATAGAGTAGTAAGCAATATGTTAAACAAAATTTTAAACGAGAAATTGGGTGATGGAGTTTTCTTTAGAACTAAAAAAGCCATAGAAAATATTGTAATCAGAAAACTAGGCAGATGAAGAAATGTGCAAAAAGCTAAAGAGATATAAAAGTAGATAATAAAATAGTACGAAAAATCATAAAAGAAAATTAAAGTAATGGATTTTACAAATAATCAGAAAACAAGACAAAAGGTAAGAAGGCGTTAAATTTAATAGCAAGTAATCTGATACACAAATAGTTAGAATAGTAAAACACGGTGAATTCAATATTAAAACATATGAAAATTTTAACAAAGTAGAGAAAGACTAATAGAATTTGCAATCAGGGTATACTGCAAAAACACTCACCCACTTTAAAAAACAAAGTAAACTGGCTACTTTACGATAAAAAAACTCAAAATCAAATAAATTACATTCTATTGGAAACCAAATACTAAAAATCTGGTGTGAACATCACACGACTTTCCTTATCCTATTATATATATACATATATATATATATATATCGGCCCTGCGCTGCTCTCGTCCCAGAACTTGTTATTTTAAAAAAGGACGAGGCGCGAGTCCAACACTCGAAAGCTGATTAAAATAAACAGTACAAGACAATAATTGACTCGTACTTAAAATTTTGCTACATCACTGAAGGTAACCGTGCTAGCTCGGCCGCACGGCCTTCCCCATTATCGTCTGCGTGCTCCCTCCTAGCGGCCAAGCGCTCCCCCCGTCCTCCCGAAGTCGGCCCGGTAGCTCTCCGAGCGCGCTGTTATTGGTCAGTTTAAGTAATTTTTAATCGGCTACAACTTATTTATTTGACCTCGGATCAAAAAATTTCATTTTAATTTTTTGTTCGTCTCGGTTTGATCTCTCCAGTAATATAAATTTCCCGAAATATTTTATGAACACCCGGTATGTTAAAAATCCTGAGTTTCAATTTTTTTTCGAGTTCCTATTTTACCAACTTTTATTTTAAATTCATGTTTATCTCATGATAATAAATCATTTTTATTCTCATAAATTTTTTGTATCTTCAACCGTTTAGATACGCGACCGCTTTGAGACCGATTTTGCGACCTTGTGACCAAACGGCACTGCCGATTTTTACCAAAAGCTTCGTACTGCGTCCCATACCTACAAGTAACTTGTATACCAAATTTCAAGTCTCTAGCTCTTACGGTTCTCGAGATATCTTGTTTACTGACAGACACACACACACACACACACACACACACACACGAACCAATGGCTAAAAACAACTTTTTTGGTGTCCTGGGGCTATATTTCGTCCAGAAATGTGAAAAACTGGGTAGGTCAAATTTCCGCCGATTACATTACTTTTCTTATAGGATAAGGAAAGTAAAAAAATTGGCAGCAAAACTGATCATGAATTACCAGGTAAATAGCAAAAACAAATTTTTAAGTATTTTTAATAGAAAATAGCTGCAAAATTATTTTAAAAATACACTGAGAAGAAAATAATATGGAGAAAACAGTGCTAGAAACTACTGAATGACGATTTAAAGCATTTAAATCGGCAAAAAATCGGTTTGCTGTAATAAAAAATTAATGAAATGTATATTGTATCCAATCGAATACAACTTACGCATGTCTAAATAAAAGAGATCTAGAGTTAAAACAATTAAAGAAAATTTAAATTGAAATTTATAGACATGAAATTACAAACACTTGTGTTGAAGAATTACAAGTAAGCGTAAATAAAAATAAGATTTTCAGAATGAGAGATTGGGGGATTTGAATTTTAAGAAGCCCCTTAGTTAAGAAAAAAATAACTTAATAGACAAAAAATATAAAAAACAGTAAAAAATCAATGGGGAATTAATTTCATTTAGGGCGTTTAAAAAGGATTAATACTCCCTCATAAAAAAGTTATTTATGTAGAGCTATGAGTGCAGTTGTAGACAAAACCATAGGGACAAATAGTCATGGGGAGAAAGTGAGTGCTTTAGCTATCCAAATGAGCTTAATGTATATTAATATTAATGTATTAATAATGTATATTAATAAAAAATATGTGGAAGCCCAACACTGAGTCCCAGAACTAAATATCAGAATTTATAAGCGACAAAAACTGTGGTGAAAAAGGTCAAAACAGCGGGAATCCGACAAATGCGCGCAAGCCATACATTATTCAACTTGTGTCCGACTTAATAATAGCAAACAGACAACTCGCATTTGATGTACTTGTATTTTGCGGAACTTCGCATACCAATGTCCATAAAGAATTAAAAATATGCATAATAGATTCTTTATACTCTTGCCCCTCGGCAAAACCAAATCATGTTTCTGATATGAGATGTCAAAAAGAAAACTCCAATTTATGGAATAGCAGTACATTGGAAACTCTCAAGAAGCCACTATTGGAATTGTTTATTCAAAAATAAATGGTGGTTATCTTTTGGAATCCGGGTTGGATACTGTTGATTGACTGGCTTCCCCTCATAAGAGCATTACTGCGAGTTGTTGAAACAACAACGCCGCTACAGGAAGTTATCCTGTTGAAGCGTGTTGTTTCAACGAGACAATTTAGGCCACATATGACTAAAATTTTGAGTATACCATACTATCTCATGCCCTATATTTGCCGAATGTTGCACCTAGTGGCTATGTTCGAAGAGGTGGTGTGAGGTAACAAGTTCTCCCACAACGAACTTCAACTGATTGTCTACAAGTGGTGCCATGTTGATCTCAAAGAACGATTTATAGCATTTTTATGGAAACAGCTATATCGGCGGCAAAAGTGCATAGCCATTGAAGGCAAATACTTTCAGCGAATTGTGTACTCATTTACTTGTAAGAACAATTAGTGAAAATAAAGTAATTATACTGCCAATCATTTTCAACGCCCCAACCAAAAGAAAAAAGGAAATTCCTGTAAATTTTTGAAGCAAATTTTCTAAGGCCGTATCATATTTAATTCAAACAAAAGGAGCCATTGGAAAATTGTTTTCTCATTTAATCAGAAATACAGCTATTAAGGAACATTAAAATAATTTTGGTTTTAAAACTGACAGCAGACCATATATTTGCGATCAAACAAATTTAGGGAGTATTTAGGTATAACACCAAAAATGAAAAATTTACATTTTAATTATTGATTTCAATAAAAAAAACACAGTTTTTAGAACTCGACATTCCAGAGAACAAGGGAACCCTATGTCGACAATTTTTATTACGCTTCTCGAAATAATAGAAAGTCTTATTTATAATAGGCATTAATTTATTGCAAATGACGACATCACAACTTGAACAAGATTTAAAAATAAATATATATATATATATATATATATATATATATATATATATATATATATATATATATATATATATATATATATATATATATATATATTATCAAGACCTTTCCTACCATACAGTGTAAAGGTATGTATTTACAAAATAAAACTAAACTAATTCTTGACATAATATTTAAAACTAAAATTATTCTTGATTTCTACTCGTATGTACTAATCTGGTCCACTCCTTTTGTTCTGTGCCATTACCTTCGCTTCTTGCCATGTTATTCCTTTCTGAAGAAGTTTTTCTTCTATTGTTCTTGTCCATGTTTTCGTGGTCTTCCTCTTGTTCTACTAGTACCTACTTTCGATTCCCATATTTTCTTAACCTGTCTATCTTTGTCCATTCTAAGTAGATGTCCTAACCATTGTAGCTGTCGTGTTTCTATTTTTTTTTCAGTGGTTCTACTTTAAGTTCTTCTCGAATTATTTGATTTCGTATTTTATCTTTTCTGGTTACTCCTAGTACTTTCCTCAGATATATCATTTCCATACTTTGTAGTTTACTTTCCTGTCTCTTCGTTGTTACCCACGATTCCCCAAATGTCAATGTCGGTAGATAAATTGTTTTATATATGGTGAGTTTTGTTTTCCTAGAAATCTCTTTGTTGTTCAAGAATGTCTTTCTTAGTGCGTAGTACAACTTGGCAGTGTTTTCTTTTCGTTTGTTTAGTTCATCTTCGTGTCCTCCTTTGCTGTCTATAGTAACTCCTAAATATGTGAAACTTTTGACTTGTTCTAATTTACTGTTGTTGATTTTTATGTTTGTCTGTTCTTCTTGTTTACCAATTGCCATAACCTTAGTTTTGCCTATGTTAATTTTCATGTTGTAGTCCTCTAACGTTTCTTTCCATATTTCCAGATTGTATTGTAGGTCCCTCTCCTTTGGTGCGAATATCACAACGTCATCAGCAAACGCACATTCCGAGATGTTTATTCGTTGCATGTTTCTGTATCCTACACATAATTTCGCTACTTTTCACTTACATACGTTAATAATGTCGTCCATGAGTAGTATGAACAGCAGAGGGCTTAGTACACCACCTTGTCTTAGGCCATTGCTTGTTATGAACTCTTCCGATTGTGAGTATCTAGTTCTTACATAGTTCCTGCAGTTTTGGTACATGCTTTTGGTGGCATTAAGCAATTGTTTTCCTACACCCCTTCTAATTAGGCTCTTCCAGATCTTTTTCTTGGTGCGCGGTCAAAAGCTTTTTCTAAATCGATGAAGGCTAGGTAAACTTTTCTGTCTTGTTTTAGTGTTCTTTCTATTACTTCTTTTAAGCTAAATATGTGGTCTTGTATACTATGTCCCTTTCTGAATCCGCTTTGAGAGTCTATTAGTTGTCTTGCTAGGACTTTTCTTAGTTTCTGTTCTAAAATTCTTTCATAAACCTTGCATGCTATGCTCAACAGTGTTATTCCTCGGTAGTTATGACAACTAAGTCTATCTCCTTTTTGTACAGTGGTAATATGATTCCACTTCCCACTCTTTTGGTATTCTACCGGTTCTCCAAGCCTCTTTGCAAATGTCTAAGAATATTTGTGCTCCATATTTTCCCATAGTTTTCAGCATTTCTGCCTCTACTCCGTCGTGTCCAGGTGTTTTCCCATTCTTAACGTTTTTTATTGCTTCACATAGTTCCTTCATTGTGGGTTCTTCATCCGTTATTACTTCCATTCTTTCTGCTCTTTGTTCTCCTTCTTCATCTTCTCTTGAATTCTGTGTTACCGTTTCATCTACTGTTAGGATTTCTTGGAAGTGTTCTTTCCATATCTTTATCACTTCATTTTCTTCGGTTATGAGTTTACCTCTTTTATTCTTGACTTGGTTTAGTATTGTTTTCTTCTCTGTTCTACAATTTTTGAGCACCCTATAAAATAGCTTCTGGTTTTCTTTGCTGTTATGTTCCATTCTGTGTCCGAACTTCTCCCATGACTTTTCTTTAGCTGTCTTTATTATTTCTTTAACTTTCTTCCTTTGTTCCTTGTATTCTTGGTATGCTTCTTCAGTTTTCTTATTTAAATAATTTTTCCATTTCCGTTTCTTTGTTTTAATTTCGTTTTTAATATCTTCATTCCACCAATCTGTTTGTTTATTTTGGTTATTTATTTTGGCTACCCCACATACTGCCTTTGCCGCAGATTTCAAAATTCTTTTAAATATTTCCCATTTATTGTCTATGTCTTCGTGTAGAAACCTTTCGTCCAGTTTTTCGACTTCTTTCTGTATTATTTCTTGGTATTTTGTCTGATATTGTTCTTCCTTGAGCATGTAAGTCTTAATCTTTTCATAAACTTTTTTTCTTTTGCAAGTTTTCCTTCTCTTTTGTTTGTTTTCTGTCCATGTGTCTTATTTTTCCTACTAACAGGTAGTGATCGCTGTAAATTTCGGGACCTCTTCTTACCCTAACGTCTTGAATCATATTCCTTTTGGCCTTTTCTATCAGGATGTAGTCGATTATTGATTTTTCGTCTCTACTTTTAACTTCCCTGGTGTACTGATGTATTTTCTTGTGTTCGTAAAACGTATTTGTGACGATGAATTGGTTCTCTCTGCAAAAGTCGAGTATTCTTTTTCCATTATTGTTTCTTTCTTGTTCTCCAAATTTGCCTAGTGATTCTTCCGTTGACTTATTTTTTACTCCTACTCTTCCGTTAAAATCACCTACTGTGATTACTGTCCCTTTACTTTCTTCTGTGAGTGATGTTAGTTCGTTCCAAAATTGGTACTTATTGTTTACATTAGTATCTTCGTTTGGGCCGTAGACTGCTATTATTGTTATTTTGTGTTGGTCTTCCCCTATTTCTACTGACATTAATCTTTCATTTATGCATGTCCAATTACAAATTATTTTTGCCATTTCTGATTGACAATGCATGCTGCACCTCCTTTTGCTCTCTGATTTTCTTGGACTCCGCTGTATATCATAATATAATTATCTTCTAATTCAATCATTCCTTGGCCTTTCTTTTTTGTCTCAGTTGCTACTATTATTTCTATCTCAATTTGTCTCAGTTCATTTACTAGCTCCTTCTCTTTCCCACTAATTCCTCTTACATTCCATGTTGCTAAATTCCATGTTTCATGCTTCTTTTCAAATTTCTTTTTAGGTTCTCTTGTTTTTGTGTCTTTTTGGTGTTTGGGTTGTTTCCTATTCAAATGCCATTTCATTGCCTGGTCGTCGTCTTTATATTTGTCGTGCAATCCAAAATCTGTAATCAGTTTTTTGAGTCGCCGTTGGTTATTTCTCTTGCTTTTCTTAACTCTTTCTTTGTCTCTTCCCATATCCACTCTATTCCATCTATATACAGCTTTCTAAATCCTATTTTAGCGGTTTTTCCATGTGTTCTCTCTTCCTGGGCCCTTTTCCTGATTATGCCTTGTATTTCTCTGTCTTTCTTGGATAAATCATCGTTGATAAATATCTTGACCTCTTTATTCCCCTTTAGTTTGCTTTTGTTCATCATAACTACTTTCTTATCATTAGAATTTTCTAGCTTGATTAGACAGGTTTTTTGGCCTAGTTTCTTAGCTGATTTAATTGGTACTTCTATTCCCAGTTTCTCTTTGAATACATTCAATATGCCTTCTTTCAAAACCTTAGGGTCATCGATATCAATTTCTAAGCCTTGTATCACTAAATTATTTCTCCTTTTTTCGTTTTCTAATCTCTCAACTTTTCCTTTTATTTCTTTTAGTTCCCTTGCCATATGTTCATTTTCACGTTTGATGCTTTCGTTTTGTTCTTGTAATTTTTTGATCTCGTCTTTATATTCCTGTTGGTTCTTTCGAATTTCTTCGACTTCTGTAGTGCGGTTCTGCATCATAACAAACATTTTTGTAATGTATCGTCTTGATTTCCTTTTTTCTGGCGATCTCTTTTTTAATTTACTTCTACTGAATACCTCTATTTGTCCCGATGGTTTCCTTTTCTTTGTTCCATCTTCCGATGTATTAAACTCATTCTCAGAACTATCCATATTTTAGGTTTGGTTTTAATAATTCTGAGTGCGGCTCTGTTCCGTATTTACTATTTACAATATTGTATGTACAGCTGTGCTCAGCTATAAGAGCCTTGCCCGAATCTACTTCTCGGAGGTCAAGTATCCTCTGATGCACGTACTTAAATATTAAACTGAGAAATTAGCAGTTTTCTCTTACTTTAATTGGCACACTTATTTTTATTATTTCCACCTTCACCGTTATACTTTAAATAGTATTATTATTTGCTCGGAACCTCCCAAAATGGGTAAATTGCTTCGGAGCGATTTATAAACGTCAATGTCACCTTTCACTTGTTAACTTGATCCTCACGTAAGTTATAAATTAAAATAAAATAAAACGGAAATATAGCAACAAACGGAAAAGAAGAAATTAGAGAAAAGGAACTAATCGTTGCAAATAAAGAACAATTTTCTGCTTTAAAATAGTACAATAATTAGGATATTTTATATCTTTTTATCTTATTCCAGATGTCTTATTTATATTTTTACATGCAATGTTTCTCCCATTTTTTTCTATTTTGTTTTATTTCTTCCCATTTGATATTGCTTTTTATTGGCAGTCTCTTTAAATTCGCCCATCTACATTTTTTGGCCTTTTGCCCTGTTGTTCTTTTTAATTCTTGTCTCAATACTTTTTTTATTCTTTTATCTTGTTTCGTTTTCATAATTGTTCTTAATTTTCTTATCGGACCTTACTTTATAGTGCTTTGCATTATTGTAACCTTTTCAATAAATCTTTTTTTAACATTATACCAGATCAGCAAATTATTTCCTATACTAAGTAGTGTTACATGATTAACAGTATATTATATACACACATATACGTATATATACCAGAATAACAGAATGGTTAATATCACCACTAATGGAATTAAAATTCTGTTGATGCACTCATGATTTATTACAATAAATTAGTTTACATAGTTTAACTAGTCACCAGCACTATCACTATTACTTTGGTTTAGATAAATGTCTTGCGGTAGGTTGAGTTTCAATCTTGTGTGAATTTGTCTTTGTCCAAGTTGATAGAACACTGCTCCGGAAAAATTATTATTGTTTGCGTAAAAGTTTTTAGTTAACTTTTTGATGTACTTCGAGATCGTGGATAAGCCGAGTTCAGTATGAAGTTGTCCGTTGGTAATATATCAAGCGACATTCTAAGATTCTAAGAATTTTGTTTTGCAGTACTTGGATTCTTTATAAGTTCGTTTTAAATGTGTTTTCTCAGATTAGACAGGCGTAAAATACTAGTGGTCGTATTAGTGTTTTATAAAGTAACATTGCACATTTAGGTTTTAATGACGATTGCCTATTGACAAGCGGATATAACTGCGCTAGCCTAGTATGACCTTCGTTTAATTTTTTAGCTACATGGAACCTCCAGGTGAGTCTAGTATCTAGATACACACCTAAGTATTTGACTGCTTCCGTGATGTGTATCCTTATGATTGGATTGCTATTGTTTGTTATTGGCGTTGGTTTGTTGATTTGTCCGAGAGTAAATATTTTTGTTGTGCACTTATCATAATTTATCGTTAAATTCCAGCGTTTGAATCATCCTGTCAATTCATTTGTCGCGTACTGTAGTTGCATGATTGCATCTAGAAGGTTGTTGGTTTTAGTCAGTAATGCAGTATTATCTGCGAATAATGCTATCTGCTTTTGTGTTAGGGATACTATTGGTGAAGATGTTAAATAGGACTTAAGATGCTCCCTTGGAAAACTCCTGTCCCGATGTTGATGATACTGTTGCATAAGTTTTAATTGAAAACGTTCTGTTGTCCAGATATGAGAATAAAATAGCTTTCAAGTATCCTGAGATGGCAAGATTAGAAGCTTGTATTTTAGGCCTTCAATTGCTGATTTCGTAACCCATTTCTATTGTTTCTACCAAACGCTTATTTTGGTAACATGTAGAATGTCTCTTTTTAAATCCAAACTAAAAGACTGGTAGTAGTTGCAATCTCTCGATTTTATTACTTAACTGATTATTGATTACTGTATATTAATAGGCTGATTTGTCTGTAACTGATGATAGCTTTTTTATTTTTTCTTGGTTTTGGAAAGTGAAGAATTAATGCATGTTTCTATTTGTTAGGAAAATGGTCCGTTTTCAGACATGCGTCAAATACAGTAGCTAAGTAAGCTGACGCTTTCCGGGAAAGTTGTTTAAGGATTATGTTAGGTATTCCATATTCGCCTGGTGTTTTGTTTGGTGGTATTTTAATTATTGAAGCTAGTTTTTTCAGTAAAGTTGGTTTTATTTTATCTCCGACTAGTAAAAGGTGTATTTCTATATGCCTAACTACTATGTTCGCAAAGCATGGATCTTCATGATTGCTAGAGGTAAATGTTTTTCTAGGTGATCGGCGAATGCTTCACATCTTTCTTTGTCAGTGCTATAAGTTGCATTACATGAGTTATTGAGGAAATTTCTTACGCCTGTTGTAAAATTCTCTTCGTGGTTTTCCATAGACCCGGATCGCCTGGTTCGAAGGTGCTAATATGCTTCTGATATGTACTGATTCTGTATTTATCCAATTTTTTTTAATTCTATGTGATAAGTTTTTGTTGCAAGATCTCTAGTGCGTTACCACTCCCTAAGCGGTTGACTTTTTCGCTTTGTTAAATTGATTATTTGCATGAGAGAAATTTTATGGTTAGTGGGTTTTCGTTTTTTTCGTGGAGATGTAGCTGTTTGTACACTTTTTATTATGTTTTTTGTGTAAATAGTTAATTGTTTCATTTATCTTTTGATATTAACAACTTATTGGTGTATTTGAAAGTAAATCCTGGAAAAGGTTCCAATCTATCCGTCTGTTTATTATTCTTGATACATTAGGTCTTCGAGAAGGTGCCGTTATAAAAGAAATTATTACCGGAAGATGGTGTGAGTTAAATTTAGCACAAACTTTTATGTTCAAAATATCTGACTTGTGGTCTAATCTATATGAGTAATATGTTGATTCTTCCGGGGTTATTATTTGAAAAGCGTGTGCCGTTGGAATTGCTTCAAGTTTTGTTCCAGCTGGGTTACCTGCTTTACATCCCCATATGGTATTTTTGGAGTTGAGATCGCCAATTAAAATTGTGGGTTCATTATTGTTAAATATTTCGCATAGTCGTTTTCAAGAAGCTGTTGTGTTTTTATTCTGATTGCCACTGTTTCTAGACTGACAGTGTCCATTGTTGTATCTTTTTAATAAATAATTTTTTGTTTTACAAAAATTGCTTCTCCACCAGAGGCAAATCTTGCCGCTCTATCATTACAATAGCACAAATAGCCGGGTATTTTGATGCTATCATTATTAGTTAAGTATGTCTCTGATATGCACGGTACGTCTATGTTATATCTTGCTAAAAAAGTTGTAAATAATGTCTGTTGGGCCTTGAGCCCGTTTGCGTTCCAGTTCAAGATGTTTGAATAAATAAGAGTTTTGTTGCAATTATGATCAATTTGGGAGAAGTGGTAAAAGGCTTGTTAGCAAGAATTGTTTTATACGGAAAAAGAATAGTTTAATCCGGCTTAGAAATTATGTAAGAATTGTGTTGCTTATATGTTCAGTGTTAGAAGAATAATTTGTTGATTTTGATTCTTCATATTTATGGAGTTTTTCAATCAGTGGAAAGTTGGTGAGGTTATTTTCTGGTACTGGTTGAATGCTACCTACTTTTGGAATTTGGAGCTCTGGAAATGTTTGCAACATCTGAAGTTGGCTGGATGGTTATTTCCATATTTAACGCAGGTTGTGGAACTATTTCTGTCTTTATCGCAGTTAGTGTACATATGATTTCCCAGACCTTTCACACATATGAGTTGTAAGCGACAATAGTTCTTGGTGTGGCCGTAACGTTGACACCTATGGCATTGTAGTGTATTATTAGATGTTTTCCGTGGTTCTATCCCTGACTATCGGGTGATAAATATATTCGATTTTAAAGATATCATTCGCTTTTTCATTGGCCGTTAGTCGTATTACACATACGGGGATTTATATTCTGTCTCTGTCGTACAGCCATATGATGCTAATTATAAGAAGATTGATTATATTTAGAGAGTTCCTCTGCTAGAACTTTTTCACTTAGAGAGACTGGAATATTCTTAATCACAACCGAAAATTGTTGTTCGCTGAGATTTTGAAAAGAGTGGAAAGCAATTTGATTTGTTAAATAATAAAGGGAGTGCAAATAAGTATCCGCCGTTTGACAAAAAATGGCCCCACTAGTAAGTTATGATTGAAATTGTGATGTAAAACGTCATATCGTAAAGTTGGACATCTGGCAACACCATAACCTTAAAATATTAGCGATTTTGTATTAGCATCACAATTTTTTTCGTGCGAAAATGTCGAGTTTTGAGGCAAAGAAGCGTCATTTGCGAGAACTTTTGATTTACTTCTTTAATTTGAAGAAATCTGCAGCTGAGTCGCATTGATTGCTTATAGAAGCATATGGTAAGGCTACTTTAAGTAAGAGAAGTTATCGTGAATGGTTACATAAGTTTAAGAACAGTAAGTTTGACATCGAAAACAAATAACGTAGTGGAAGGCCAAAAGTGTACGAAGACGCGGAATTGGAAGCATTATTGGAGGAAGATTTCTGCAAACGCAAGAAAAACTTGCACTTACATTAGTCGCATTTCACATCGTTTAAAATCGTTCAAAATGATTTAAAAGCAAGGAAATTGATTTCCATATGAACTGAAGCCGAGAAACATTAAACGCCAGTTTTGCACATATGAAATGCTGCTTGTCAAGCATAAACAAAAGTTTTTTGCATCGTATAGTTAGTCACTGGTAATACAAAATGGATACACAAAGAAGAGGAAATCATGGGAATCACGTGGCAATGCTTCAACATGGACAGCCAAGCCGAATATTCATGGAAAAAAACTCATGTTGTGTATTTGGTGGGATCAGCTTAGTGTCGTGTATTATGAGTTGCTCAAACCGAACGAAACCATTACTGGGGCTCTCTACCGAACACAATTGATGAGATTGAGCACTCAAGAAGAAACGCGCTTACTACTACTCCAGGTACGACCAAATTATTCTCCTGCGTGATAACGCTCGCCCACATGTTGCGGTGCCTATCAAAACCAACTTTGAAACACTCAATTGGAAAGTCCTACCCCACCCTCTACCCCCCTTATTCACCAGACATTGCCCCTTCCGATTATCTTCCGATCCATGGCACATGTCCTGCCCTAGCAGCACTTCACATCATATGGGGATACCAAAAATTGGGTCGATTCGTGGATAGCCTCAAAAGATGAAACGTTCTTCCGACGCGGTATCCGTATGCTATCAGAAAGATGGGAAAAAGTAGTGGCTAGCGATGGACAATACTTTGAATAAAACATAAGGTTCCGTTCTTTCACAATAAATGCCCAATTTTTGATAAAAAACGGCGGAAACTTATTTGTACTCCCTTTATTTTGCTAAGGTCCTGCAGTTGTTGTCGGTCGAGAGTATAATCTTCAATAAAAAAATATTTATCTTCAACGATGCTTTTAATATCTGTGATAACTGTTTTGTGATCAATTGGCTTTGTAAGAAAATTGGAGCAAGAGCTCTCGTGCCAAACTTTCAATAAATCTTATTTTGTTATTTTGTATCATCTTATTTCAGACGAAGAGAATCGTTGGGGCCATCATTTTTCTAAAAACCTCTATTTTTTAATACTTTCCTTTGACCTAGCAAATGGTTTAGCTTTTATTTTTCGTCTAATAAATCGTCCTCTGTCACTATCCTCGCTAAACAACCGTCGACCTGTTTTTGTTATATTATATATTATATATTATATATTATATATTATATATTATATATTATATATTATATATTATATATTATATATTATATATTATATATTATATATTATATATTATATATTATATATTATATATTATATATTATATATTATATATTATAATAATAATAATAAGCTTTCCATTCTATAAGAATATAGCCACTTCTTCCCGAAGTTTACTAATCCATTTCGTGGGATGGATTAGTCCCCTTTTGCTTCGTACGCTTAACTTATAGTTTCTGGTGTGTTTTCCTTTTCTACTATTCTTCCCATTCTACTCTATTACTTGTTTTCTTCTTCCAGTCCTTGACATCCATCTTTTTAAGTCTTCAGTAACTTCATCGCACCACCTAATCTTTGGTCTCCCCTTGGTCTATTTGTCTCAGGTTTCCATGTTGTTATTTCTTTAACTATACTTTGATCTCTTTTCTCATTATGTGTCCCATCCATCTAATCCTCTGTGCCATCACTTTCATATTCCTCTCCTTTCAATATTTCCCTAAGTTCGTGATTCATATATTGTCGTTTTATCCCGTCTCCTATGTTTTTGAGTCCTGTTATCGACCTTAACACTTTCCTCTCGAAGATTCTTAACTTTTTTTTCTGTCTGTGTAGGACACATTACTTCTGCAACATACAACCTATTGGCCTAATGAATGTTTTATAGATTGTTATTTTCGTTTGCAACTTTAGCTTTTAGATTTTAGCATTTCCCGATCAGCATAAAGCTCTGTATCCTTTTTATTCTTTCCTGCATTTCTTCTTTTCTCTCGTTGTTTTGTGTTATTTGAGTTCCCAGATAGTTGAATGCCTTTACTTTTCAATTTGATAGTTTTCAAACTTGACTGTTGCCCTTGTATCATTTTTTCCTCTCTTGCATTGCATGTATTTCGTTTTGCTTTCATTTATTTCAAGCCCTATCTCCTTTGATTCTTTGAATAGTTTCTTCACTATTTCCGTTAGCTTTTTTGGTGTTCTTGAAATAATAACTACGTCGTCAGCGTATGCTAAAATTTGTGCTTCCTTGTTTTTTATGCACCCTTGTACGTTTACTTTTCTTATTGCCTCTTCAATCATCAGGTTAAACAAAGTTGCCGACAGTGCATCTCCTTGTCTCACTCCTTTATTGATTTTGAATGTTTCCGTATGTCCATCTTTTGTTTTCACTTTAGCTTTGGAATTTCTCATTGTCATTTTTATGCAGCTTCTCAATTTTCTCGAGATCCCCATATTCCTTAATACTTGTATTAATTTCCCTCTCTTGATATTATCAAAGGCCTGTCTGTAATCGATAAATACCATATGGATTTCTATATCGTATTCGTAACATTTCTCCAGTATTTGGAACATTACGTGTAGTGCATCGATGGTAGATCTCCCTGGCCTAAATCCCATTTGATAGTCCCTAGTTCTTTTCTGCATAACTCTTCAGCTTACCCTGTATTATTGAGGTGAATACTTTGTAAGTCGTGTTTAATAATTTATTCCTCTGTGGTTGTTGCACTGTTGGAGGTCTCCTTTTTGGTATAGTTATAATTATCCCCATTTCCCATTCCGTCGGCATCTTTTCCTTTCTCCATATCTCCCTTATCAGACTGTGTATTTTTCCTTGTAGTTTTCACCACCATATTTCAGCAGCTCTCCATTTATTTCATCGCTTCCTGGCGTCTTTCCGTTTTTGATTTTTTTTATCGCTTCCATAGTTTCCTCTAGGGTTGGTTCTTCTACTGTTTCTTCTTCTTCTTCTTCAACTGTCTGTCCTCCTTTTTTTCCTGTTCGTCCTGGTAACTTTCTTCTTTTACTTCATATAGCAATTTTTGGAAATGCTCCCTCCATATATCTTTTATCTTGTTTATATCATATTCAATTTTACCTGCTTCATTCCTGAGTCCTCTGTTTTTACATGTGTTCCTCTTGTTTTGCCTCTTCATTTGTTTATAAAACTCTTTTGTATTGTTATTTTTGTAATTACCCTCTATTTCTTCCATCTTTTCTGCACCCATTCATTTCTTTTTTGTCTACATGTCATCTGTGCTTCCTTTTACATTCTTTATAATGATCCATGTCTTCTTCTTTTTTAGTTCTTGTCCACTTATTCCTGGCTTTATTTTTCTCATTTATCTTTTCTTGACACTCACCGTCATACCACTCTTTTTTTATCTTGTTTTCCTTGTACCCGATAGTTTTGTTACACGTTTTAAGATTATATCCTTAATTTGTTTCATTCATTTTCTATATCCGTATTCCTTTGAAGTTTTCTACCTCTTTGTTTGTTTCCTTTATATATTCCTTTCTTCCGTTTTCGGTATATAACTTCTCTATGTTCCATTATTCCATATATTATATATTATATATTATATATTATATATTATATATTAAATATTATATATCATATGTTAAATATTATATATTATATATTATGTATTATATGTTATATACTATATATATATATTATATATTATATATTATATATTATATATTATATATTATATATTATATATTATATATTATATAAAATACAAAAATGTAATCACTAAGTAATAGAGATGAAAGAAAAAGAGAACGACTAAAAACATTATGTAAACGATGAGTAATAAAAATATGAATAAACAATAGTACTAGTAGAAAATTGGGTATTCTTAGTTTATTTTTAAAATCTGTATATACTTTTATCATTTTTGACGTTCTTTAATTTTTTAACTTCACATTAAAGTGATTAAATTAAATATTAACCACAATTGTTTATTTTAATTAATTAAAAATTATAAAAATATACACATAAAGTTAGTTTCTATATGAACTCCTTATAAAAAAAAAACATTTTTCAATAGATAGGTAGTTTATAAATAGAGCCGAGCGTTGTCGTGAGGCAGGATAACATCTCCAATTTTTATTTTGTCTGAAAGTTGACAGAAGAAATAATTAATCCGAGACTGCTGTTGAGAAGGGAGCAAAATATTGTGGTGTCGATATTGCTTACTTTCAACTGCTTCTTGTTCTTCCACAAATTGTTCATTTTATAAATCATAAATACACTTGAGTCTTCTTAAAGATGTGCCGAAACAGTGGCTTAAAATTTTTCAAAATTTCGGGTGGTTGATAATCTGTTACGCAACTGGCAATGGTATCTCTTACTTTAACATAGTAATACCGACTGAACAAGTGGTAAAGTAAAATACTGCAGGAATCCTCTTCAAATATTCTATGTATCTACGTGGGGAGTCTGAAAAGTTTTGAGCATCAACATAAAGATGGCTCTCTTCGTCAAAACCGTTCTGCTGCTACAATCTTAAATGCTTTGAAAGATACCTGTAAATATTTCAGCCCTTTTGGACCCTTAGTTGTTGTTTGACAGTCGTCTATATCGGTTGATGTAAGTGCTTTTGTAAAAATGGAGAAATCGAATACCGTGCCGTAATAAAGTACTTGCATTTGAAAGACAATACGTTTATTCAAAATAAAACCGAGTTAGTCTCTTTTTACGGGGACTTTGCCCCATAATTTGCCACACTGAAAAAACAGACACCGATAACATTAAAAAAGTTTACCAAATGGTACTGGATAACCATCTAATCAAGATTGAAGAGATGGCAAAGGCTGTGGGAATATCTAAAAAACGCGTTTGTCATATATTGGCTAAAGAATTTGCCATGAAAAAGCTGTCCCCGCGTTGGGTCCCCCACTTGTTCACTTTGAACCAAAAATTCATTCGAATAAACATTTCCAAGGCCCTGCTTAAACGGTTTCAACAAAACTAGACGGAGTTTTTACGTTAATTTATCACGGTGGATAAAACTAGGATCCACCATTACACTACTGAGACGAAGGAATAGTTAAAACAATGTAGTGCGAAGAGTGAATCTGATCCAAAAAAGGCGAAGACAGTTTCATCGGTCGGGAAGGAAATGGCGACTGTTTTGGGATAGTCGGGGAATTCTCTTTATCGACTACTTAGAAAATGCTGAAAATTGCTGAAAAACGGTCTCATTTGTAACGAAAGAAAATACTCTTCCACCAAGACAATCCACCAGCTCACACTTTGGCGGTCACTATAGCCAAAATTTACGAATTGCAGTTTTAATTGATTAACCACCCAGGATATTCACCAGATTTGGCCACCAGCGTCTATTGCTTGTTTTACAAACTCGCAGGACAGAGATTTCTATCATCGCAGCCGTAGACGTCTATTTTACAGGGCCACCTACTATTTGGATAGATTAAAAAGGTTGAAGCATCCCTAGAAAAAGTTAAAATGAAACTATGTTGAAACATAAAATTAAATTTAATTTTATATATATATATATATATATACACACACATTTACTCTCACGTTACACTTTTTTACTTCAAAGTTATATATTAGGTCCTATTTTCACATAAATCTTTATCTTTTTAACCATTTTAAAAATAAATATCTATATTCTCTTAAACAGCTTATTTGTTTACTATTTTTATTTTTTCAAGTGCGTTGACAGCTATTTAAAACATTAGTTATAAACTCGCTTAACGCACCAGCTTGGCCCATTAAGGCCGAGAGAGTAAATTCATCAAATTGATTAAATAATAACTAACAAGTTATTAATATCGGCGAAAGCTACATTCTCAATAATAAAAGGGAAAAAACGAACTCGATCAGTTCAGAATAAACTCTTATAAACAATATCTAGAATCGTTCGAACCTGGAGACGCCAACATGTGGAAAGCCACCAAACGGATCCTGAAGCAATCCACGATTACCCCCACACTAACATACAATGGCCAAACAATATCGGAAGATAAGGACAAACCTCAAATATTCGCACAACATCTCGAAGCAACATTTACCACCGCATATTTTAACAATGATCCCAATCTTGTCAGACAGGTTGAAATGGAATATCAAAATATTACACCCCGAGAACAAATGCTAGATAACCCTATCTCCCCAACAGAAATTAAAAAATGCATAAAAAACTAAAAACCAAAAAAGCACCAGGAATCGACATGATCCCCAACATAATTCTGAAAAATCTACCGCAAATAAGTATATGTTTACTAACAGCCATATTTAATTCCTGCTTAAGATTGGGTTACTTCCCTACCGAAGGGAAGCGAGCACATTCAAATGATTCGCAAACCAAATAAACCGCATGACAACCCTAACAACTACCGACCCATCAGCCTGCTGTCCACAATTTCTAAAGTTTTTGAACGAACCATTCAAATCCGATTAAACCAGTTTTTAGAAGATAATGCAGTCCTGCCCAAATTCCAATTTGGTTTTAGAAGCGCGCACTCTACTGGTCATCAAATATTACGACTCACTAAGATAATTGAAAAGAGTTACGAAAACAAAATGCACACGATAATGGCACCTGTAGATATGGCGCAAGCCTTTGATCATGTATGGATAAACGGCTTATTATACAAAATGAAAGATTTGGCAATCCCTGTTTACCTATTAAACATAATTAAATCATTTTTAACTGACAGAATGTTCCAGACAAGAATAAAAGGATATACCTCATCAGTACGTAAAATCAATGCGGGAGTACCGCAGGGATCCGTACTGAGTCCCTTGCTATTCAATATTTTCATGCGCGATGCTCCTACAACACCAAACTCTGACATCGCAATGTATGCCGACGATACAGCAATCATAACTCAAGACTATGACATTAACCTAGCCGCAAACAATCTGCAACAAAGTCTGAATCATCTTAACTCATGGTTTAACAAATGGTTTATACGAATTAATCCCAGCAAATGTGACGCCAAAATCTTTACCATGCGTCACCCACAAGACCCACCTAACATCGTTATCAATAATGTACCTATCCCTTGGAATCAGAAAGATAGCGCGGTGAAATATCTAGGGGTCTTTCTCGACCGTAGATTAACATGGAGTTTCCACACCAATAAAAAACTGATTGAATCATATGCAAGACTGGCCATGCTCTATCCCATCATCAACAAGAAGTCAACATTGAAAATAAAATGTGGGGTTCTCATCTACACGACCATCATTCGACCAATTTTTACATACGGGTGCAGTGTCTGGTGCGCGACATCAAAAACTAATCTTCACAAACTCCAAGTGTTACAAAATAAAATTATCCGTATAATAACAAATGCACAGTGGTACGCAAGAAACTCGCAGCTCCACCGAGAAACAGGAATCCTGACAGTGGAAGAATTCATAAAGAAAATTTTATGATAACATAAATCAATGCAGTTACCTATTGATGTCCTAAATAGTGAGAATAACTAATTTAATTGTCAAAATCACAATGAACTATCTATTTTAGTGATATAAATGTTAAAAATCTTTTAACCTTGCGATGTAATAGCAAATGTAATGCTGATCTGGCATAACCCCTATTAAAAAAAAGGGATTCTAGTCGCTTAACCCTAACCGTTAATATAATCAAAAGATAAATATTTAATCCAGATTGTTTGATTAAAAACCACCCATGATGTTTTCTATCAAAAACAGTCAAACAAGTAAACATAATATCAATTAAAGAGCAAATAAAGTAAAAATTCCACCTATATTTCTACACAAGGTTAATTACACTAATATGCCAGGTTTTGTTTTTTTGAAATAAAGGGGTATACCGCATATGCCAAAAATGACGTTTAAAATTCTGTATCACCTGAGGTTTTTTCACAAATTACAAAAGTGTAATAAAAAAGACATAATTTTCTAATAACATTGATATATGGGAACGTTTGTAACGCGTGAAAATGTTCTCTGAAGAGACGGAATGAATGTGTAAGGAATAGATAAACATAAATATATATTTTAAAGCAAACATACCTAACATTTACCACTGGGTTCCCTCTGAAACTTCCTCTTCTTGGATTTCTTAAGTGTTCGTCTGTACAGTCTCTTTTCATCATCTAACAACAGTCGGCCATCGTATGTACAGCGCACTTTTCTTGGTATCTCTTTTCCATTATTTTAATATCCTGATGGAAGCGCTCGCCATGTTCTTCTATACCATCACCAAGATTGTCAGGAAAGTAATTTAGATACGCATGAAGAAAGTAAACTTTGACACTTATGTTTGCAATCAAACACTTGGAGGTATTCCAACATCTCCTCGAATAAAATGATGTAATTTGCAACTTTGTGTTCGCCAAAAAGTTTTGTTTCCCTTTTGTGAATGTAGTGCATTCTCACTCATGATTTTTTCGAATATGTTGTCCGTCATTAATTTTTGTACTTGTGAGCTTATAAAACGCCAGCTTTAGTTTTTTCAGACGTGATTAATGGAAACTTAAAACCAAGATACTGAAATCATTTACTGTCGCTGCTTAAAGCTGTGACGAATTACTTAATTAAGCCAAGTTTTATGTGCAAAGGTGGTAACAGTATTTTCGAGGAAGTGAAGTGAAACAATGTTTTTTTCGCCAGGTATAAATGTATGTTTTTTCTAACTGACCCCCGTTTCCAAACCCAATGTTGCGTCATAGCTCTGAAGTCCCATTAACACAAAAAGCAAGGAATATTTGTGTTGTCTGCTTGTTGGGCGAGCAATATTCCAATCACCCTGAAATCCCCGCACATACTACTGTGTACAAATATAACCCGGAATTTTTAATTTAAACTGCGCGGGAATTTCGTTGGGCACAAACCTTTTTAGTTTTAAGTTGGTAGAACTGCTACTGACATCTGTGTTAAATTTTAGGTTAATATCTTAATTAGTTGAAGAGTGACGCTCGTTTTTGTAAACAACCAAAATTAACTTTTTCGATTTTTACCATGTCAGAAAATATTCAACAAAGAAGTTCGATTAAATTTTGTGTTAGAAATGATATTTCTGCTGCGGAAACGCTCAGAATGTTACAAAAAGCCTTCGGTGAACAGGCTAAAACACAAGTATACGAATGGCATAAAATGTTCAAAGAGAGTCGTAAAGGCGTTGAAGACGAACCACATCAAAGACGTCCAAGAACATCAACTGACGAACAGCACGTCGTGAAAATGAAGGTGCTCCAAAATCATCGATTGACAACTAGAGAGCTTGCTGACATCGTTGGCATTTCAAATGGATCAGTCAACACCATTTTGAAGGAAGTTTTGTGCCTCAAAAAAGTCAAATCTCGTTTGGTTCCAAAAACCCTCAATTTATTCGTGACCATTTCGCTAAAAATACCACCCATACCGTTCCGCAACCGCCGTTTTCGCCTGATTTAGCTCCATGTGACTTCTGGCTATTCAGCAAAATGAAAATACCGCTCCAGGGACACCGTTTTGACACGATAAAAGAGATTCCAGCCGAATCGAAGAAGGTGCTGAAGGCCATACCGAAACAGGACTTTTCAAAGTGTTTTGATGAGTGGGAAATTCGCTGGCATAATTACATTGCAGCCGAGGGGGATTACTTCGAAGGCGATGAAATAGATTTTTAAGAATAAATAAGTATTTCAAAAATTATAACAAAATTCCGGGTTATATTTGTACACAGTAGTAGACCATTTATGAATCTTGTACTGCACACTTTCCAGTTTCATTTTCGTTATTAGCTATGTATTTATGTTTATCTATTCCTTACACATTCATTCCGTCCCTTCAGAGAACATTTTCACACGTTACAAACGTTGCCATATATCAATGTCAATAAAAAGTTCCTTTTTTTAATTCTCACATTTTTGTGATTTGTGAAAAAATCCGAGATACAAAATTTTGAACGTCATTTTCAGAATCCAGTTGCAATTTTACTTTCGAAGCGTAAGGTCGTACTCGGTCGGCTCCGCGCAAGAAAGTGTAAAAGTGTGGTCGCTTATCGGGCGCAATAAATGCGAGGCCGCTAACCTTCGTATCTAATATCAAAGGACATTTATATAATTCCAGTGCAACCTACATGAATGGGTCAAGTGCATCGATTAACGTACTTGAATTACTGGAGCTAAAGTTATTCCGATTTTCAACTAGTGCAGTAATATGTATCCCATTCATCCTGGCAATTTAAACATTAAATCATTTTTTATTAATGTCTTGAGGCCCAAACTACGGGATGAAAACGTCGTGTTTGGCGCTCGCGCGGTCGTCTGCGGTAGCGCTGGGGCAGTTGACGCGTTTTAGCCCATATATGGGATTACAAACTGCAATGGAATAATTGACAACATCGCTAAAGTTGCCGAGAACTTGCAATACCACTGCTAACAATACAGTAAAAATCAATCCACATACTTCAGAACAATTATTAAACACCTACGTAAAGGAAAAAGTTTCCACCACACATATCAACTCAAAGAAGAGGGGTCATACAGAGTAGTGATCCGATATCTACATCATACCATTCCGACTGATACAATTAAAGAAGAACTCCAAAAAATTAACCATAAATTTCGAAATATAATAAACATAAGTCACAGGGTTAGCAAGGATCCGCTTCCACTTTTCTATGTAGACTTGGAACCTGACCCAAACAATAAAAACATGTTTGATGTAAAATACCTCTGCTACTGCAAAATAACTGTTGAAGGCCCGCATAAAATAAGCGATATTATTCAATGCACAAGATGCCAAAATTACGGTCATTCGAAGGCTTACTGCCTGAGATAGTTCAAGTGTGTCAAATGTGGAGGTGACGACAACACCAAAACATGTACAAAGCCAAGAAGCTCGCAGCCAAGTGCGCACTATGTGAGGGCACCCATCTTGCTAATTATAAAGGGTGTTTAACATATAAAAACTTAATAAATATGCATAATAAAGCAAATAATCACACAACATCAAATAAAAGATTAATAGCATCACCATCATCTAATCCTGTTCTAGCCACTCCGCCGCAACCCAACCTTATGCCAAATATAAAGCACATCCAAACTTATAGTCAAATTGTCAAAGGAAGTCCCAATGAGCAAGCCAACTTAGGAGAACAATTCACCACCTTTCTAGCCGAATTTAAAAATATGTTTACTCAACTAATGAATCAAAACAACACTATACTCAACTTGTTAACAACTGTCATAATCAAATTAACTCTATAATGGCCAATAAACTACGAATCGGGACATGGAACGCAAATAGGTTAATAAGCCATAAGCAGGAATTAACAGCTTTCTTATATCTGAATAAAATCGACATTATCCTAGTGAGTGAAAGAAACCCATTTTATTGCAAGAACAATGTTTTGTGTACCAAAGTATTCTATCTACAATACAACGCATCCAGATGGCACTGCCCATGCGAAATCCGCGGTGAAAATTCCATGTCATATTATGAAGTGGAAAACTACCAAACTGAATTCATACAGGCTACAAATGTTAAAATCAACTCCTTCTGTTGGTCTTTCGTTTTCTCAGCTATCTACAGTCCCTCCAGACATAACATCTCTACTAACCAATATAATAGTTTCTTCTCTATTCTGGGCAGTAAATTTCTTGCGGGTGGCGACTGGAACGCCAAGCATACCCATTTGAATTCTAGAATTACACTAACAAAAGGTCATAATCCATTACACTTAACCATACAAAACAACTTCACCTGCCACTTCTCTGGAGAACCCACTTATTGGCCGCCGGACTTAATGGATTTTTATATCTCCCGCTATATAGCAACCAATTACATAATGGTAGAAGCAAACAATGACCTGTCGTCAGATCACTTGCCAGTCATAATAAACTTAGGTACCTCTACCATCAAAAAAGATCTCAACCCCAAACTAGTATCAACACAAACAAACTGGGAACGTTTTCAACAATACCTGGAAAATAACACAAATCTTAAACTACGAATAAAGAACCCCGATGATTTAGAAGCAGCGACATATCATCTTACTAACATAATCCAAAAGGCCGTCTGGGCTCAACCCCTACCTAAATAAATCATAAGAAACCTACTGCGCCTAATAGTTAATTATCTGATTGCAGAAAAAGGAGAGCCAGAGGAAAGTGGCAGAGAACACACAATCCTGCTGATAAAACTATCTACAATTGTCTAACACGTAAACTTCATAACCTGTTAAGGGAGACACAAAATGATAATTTTAGTGTGTATTTAACAAACCTGAAACAAGAGGCCTATTCAATCTGGAAAGCCACGAAGAACTTTAAAAGGCCTCAAGTACCCAAACGACCTATTAGGAGAGCAGATGGAACATGGGCCAGATCTAACCTAGATAAAGCAGTCACCTTTGCAGAGCATTTATCCGAAATTTTACTCCCTTTGAAGCAACGACAGCCCATAGGGACAACGAAATAGAATCATTTCTAGGCATATCGTGTCAAATGTCACTTCCAATAAAACCGTTTTTTCCTGCCAAAGTGATATTTGAAATTCAAAAGCTGAACCAGTTTAAGACGCCAGGTCATGATTTAATAACTGGAAAAATACTAAAAATGCAATTTTCAACAGGATGCTAAGTCTCTCTTATTAGTCTCTACTGCTGACCTGCCAGAAACTGACAACACTGTGACTGCTATTCGATGACAACACGGAAATACTTTTGACTCATAAAAATGCGGATACTGCAACTTCCAACCTCCAACGCCATCTCAATAAAATCAGCACATGGATAGATAAATGGCGAATACAAGTTAATCAATCAAAGTCAGCCCAAGTAACATTTACTATGAAAACCAGTGTTTGCCTGTCTGTAACATTAACAATATCCCAGTATCGGTACAAACCGATGTGAAATATTTGGGACTATATCTTGATAAGCGGCTCACGTGGAACAACACATACAAACTAAGCGCAAACAGTTAAACCTGAAATACCGTGAAATGTACTGGCTCCTCTGTAGAAAGTCAAAGCTATCAATCGGAAACAAACTGTTGCTCTACAAAACAATATTAAAACCAATTTGGACATTTGGTGTACAGCTTTGGGGGTGTGCCAAACCGACCAGAATAAAAACACTGCAACAGTTTCAATCAAAAATACTTCGCGCAATTGTTTACGCGTCCTGGTTTGTAACCAATCAAACAATCCATGAAGACCTAGATGTCGCATTCGTTGCCGATGAAATTAAAAGATTTGTAATGAATTACCACCAGAAGTTAGATGGGCACAGCAATTCATTAATTTACCAGCTTTCCACGTATCATTCACCAGTACGACGACTAAAGAAAACATAGCCTGCCATAAATGGATCTCATTGGGAGTATCATCAATAGATGATTTTTCCTATCACTACCTCCCCTATCATCACTTTTACTGAATAATTTTAGTAAGTAGATTGTAAATAACGTTATAGGGACGCGGTGGCTCAGATGGTTCAAGCAGTTGGCTCTGTCCTCTAGCCAGCGCGCGCGAGTTCGGGTCTCGTTCAACCTATGGGTTTGTGTGAATGTTCTAGAGTAAGTGCATGTTAGTGGGCACTTAGCCTTAGAGGCTGCAGTGCTTGTAAGTGCGCAAAAAAAAAATAATAATAATAACGTTATTGGCAATAAAAAAAAATTGGGATTGGCGGAAAAAATCCATCCCCGTACACCTCTTAATTTCAAAACAACAGAAAAAGTTGTAAAAGTGCAGATTAGTGTTATCATCGAAAAACCATAGCTGATATCAAGAAAATTACTGAAAATAGATAATTCATACAGTGTATAACAGTACCTCAAAGTTAATCTTACTAATATCAACGATTGGAAAAAATAAACCAAATTCTATATAAAAAGTATGGTGGAGTTTCACTCGCATCAAAATTATAATAAAAATTGCTCTGTTATTGAAACAAAAATAAAGAAAAAACTGTAACACCGGCCAAACAAATACAAAAATTGATCCAGATATGTGCTATAACCATACCCGTAAACAAATTTACTAAAAACATTTTCAAAGTTGCTTTTCACTCATTAATTACTCTAGAGCTACAGAAAAAAGCAACATCCTTACAAATATTAAACGTGTAGACGCAAAAAATTATTTCGCAACAATACCTCAATGCCTGAATTGTAAAAACAAACACGCACCTACTGCCTGTACTTTTTTTATTTGAGTTATTTATTTACAATCTGCCTCATTACATTAAAGGAATGGTATGAAAAATACATGTCGTGTAGGAAATTGACTAATATAGCAATTGCCCTTTAAGCATAAACCTATGGATATGGCTAAGAGATAACCTAACTTAAAATAAGTATAATAACTAAATATATTCTTGTCTGTATATAAACCACACGAATCGATTATGTAAGTCTGAAGCTTTAAACCTCTTGAGCCTCCGCATTTCGTCTTGATTGTTGAACAAATCACTGGCTAGTTCACCAACTTAACTTATGTTAAGATCACATATAATAACTTCATTAGGCACATACCAGGGAGCGTTAACAATGTCTCTAAAACTTTAGACTGGAACCTTCTGATTATGTTAATGGTGCTATTTGCTGCTGAATCCCATAGTTGCAAGCCATAAATCTAGACTGGCTGTAGGATACCTTTGTACGGGAGCATTCAATACATTTTCTTGTATTTCGAAACCAAATGTTTTTTTTTTGTCCGTACGTGCTGTTTCCATGTAAAACGACAATCCAGGTGCATGTCCAGGTATTTGACAGTGTTTTGTTGCGGTGTGGCCATTTAACGTGACTGGTGACAAGTTTCTTGTCCAAGTGAAAATGTGATGTGAACAGACTTCATCGTGTTGGCCCTAATGCACCACTTTCTTAACCAACTCTGAACTTTTGTAAACATTTTTTTCGGATTATGTGATGCCGTTACAAGATCTTGTTATTAGATTGACAAAACAGCTGTATCATATGCAAATGTTCTTATAGTCGTTAATCTCTTTGTAGGATTAAATAGAGAAGGGGGGGGGCAGGACGCTGCCTTGTGAAACTCTTGCTTTAATAATGAATAAGGTAATAACCCCAGTTTGTATCTTGATTGGGAAGTACCGATTAGGCATAGTACGACCTGAGTACTTGATCAAGATCGATTGGGAAGATTGTTTTCGGTTTGTACAGTAAGCCACCGTGCCAGACCTTGTCAGAGGCCTGGCTAATTTCAATAAATACTGCAGAGTTGTAGTTTTTGGTTTCTAAAGCTCTATTTATTTAATCTACAATTCTATAAATTTGTTCTATTGTGGAATATTGTTCTCGAAAACCAAATTCATGGTGCGGGATTAGATTGTTGGTTGCAATTATTGACTTAAGTTTTAACGGAAACAGTTTTTCGTACACTTTGGTAGCGAGGGGAAGAAGATGAGAATTTACTTGTTCAGCTGGTTTTTTAGGTTTCTGAATAAGAATTACACTGGTAGCCTTCCATTGTTGGGGAAAATAGCTTAATCGAATTTTTCGGTGAGTTAGGTCGTAACTAGATGATTTATTGGATTTTAGGCTTTTAATTATTATTCGTATTTCTTTATGTTTTAAAGAGTTTTTTAAAAAGTAAACTTATTTGATATGAGGCCTTTAAAAGCTGTTGAATTTCGTGCTTTTCTTCAGGGGTAGCTTCTAAAGGGTGAGGTTTGAAGATTTTTTGTAATAAATAACAGGGCCTTATCAGGAACACTTTTTTCCCAAGTTCTCCCTTCTTTGAGGAGATGTAGGATGTGTTGTACAAGTCTTTTCAGTTTTCATGTTATGTTTCACGAAAGATTCTCAGAAGTTTCCAATAGAAATAGATTTTCCAGTTATTGCTGAATTGATTAGATTTTTAGTTGATAGAGTAATCATTTGAACTTAACTACGACTCTATTGTAATTTTGCTTATCAATTGGAGCTCTGGTAAGTTTTCATCATTTTCTGAGTTTTCTCTTTTGCATATTTTTTTTTAACAAGTATTGGGTAATTATCTATTTTTGTGGTTTCAGTCCCTCTTGGAGTCACTTTCCAAGCTACTTCTTGGATTATTTGGTTAAAGTGTTCAATCAGTACTCCTTAAATCCTCCTCCGTATCTATTGGTATTTCTACTGGCAACAAATCTTCTACCGTAGCATTGAAATAGTCCCAATCAGTTTTTCGGTTACAAAGAAAAGGTGGTTTTACTATTGGTAGTACTTAGGTATATCACATGAATGAGTATAATCGAAAAGTGGTCAGAGGATACATTGAAACAGGGCTGTTTTAGCCCATTCGACAATCTTCATGAAATGATCCATTATGAAAGCTTTTAGACAAGGGATGATGAGATATTTAACATAATTGACATTTGCTCCATTAGGTTTTTCATCATCTCTTTAAGTTCTTATACATAATTTGGTTACTGAGATGTCGACGATAAGATGACTTGTTGCTGAGGTGCGTTATTACCAGCTTGGACATGCGAGATACCTGGCTGAAGTAGCATCAATTTTTTCTATTTAATTGTCTCTTTTAAGAAGAAAAAAATTTTGTGTTGCAGCTCTGTGTAACAGTGCAACCTTTATACATTGACAGGGGTAATTGCTATACAAAGGACACATTTAACGTCAGTGATTCTAGTCTTGCGGAGGCATTGTGCAGTTAAATAATTACCTGCACTTTTAACACGGCGAAGACTTCAATTACAGAAGTTCTTTGTGTGGGTTAGTCTTTGATACTTGCCACACCTTGGTTATAGGGGCTCGAATTTCACAATTGAGTGTAGAAGTCTGTTTATATTGTTTTTGTTATTTAAGACCAGTTTGAGTTCAAGATAAAATAGTGGCAGTTGTTTCTTTAGACCTTGTTCTTTTTCGTATATGTTAGAAATATTTGTAACTATATGATTAAGCTCTTCTATAGCTTTCTTTAGGGTTTCTGGTTAAGTAGAAGAGTAAATGTTTCGTAGAACTACTTTTAAATTTCTGGTTTGTTTGTATTTATACGTATGAAATTCTGTGTTCTTCTCAGCAAAAGCCTTAATTATTGCAGTATATATTTTGGATGTTTTAAGTAATATTTTTACCTCATCGTTACACAATACTTTACTCTCGTGCTCGTTTTTAGATACATTTTCCAGAAGCTCTATAAGCGATGGTGCGAATTTGACTTCTGACACAAATGCAGGAGGTAATTTAGGATACTTTTTGATTGTGTTTTGATCCAAATTAGTTGATTCGTCATTTGCCAAATTCGTGTATTGATTTGACGTTTCTATGAGTTTATTGTAATTATAATCTGTTTCGGTTGCGACTGAGGATTATCTAACGGACTTTACGGCGTTTTTTGTTTCCCAGCAGCTGCCACTATAGATCGTGGTAATTTTGGATATGGGGTTGTGCTAACTAAGGAATACTAAAAGTTATTAGAGAACCGGAATTAATATGGAGGTAGTTGGAATCTGCTGTGCTGCACTCACTGGAAATTTTTAGTATACGGTATTAACTGGTAATTATTAATAGCTAGGTGTAGATAAGCCAGTTGGGTAAATCGAATCTGGTGTAATTTTTTCAGCCTGCTTTGGTTCTGCTTGTTGATTATTACAGTTCTTGTTATAATGAATTCGGATATTTTGATAGTAAGTAATAAGGCTTATTTAAATTAGTAATAAATACACTTTAATTGCGTGTGCATCGATTAAACAACTTATCATATAAAAATTTGGCTCCTATAACTAATGTCACAAATGCAAGCCTGGCCTTAAACATTTGGTAGAGCGTTTCGGGTACTTTGTGTATATCGAAGCGCGGCTCCGAAACACAAGCGAGGAATAACTATCTATACTAAACCAAAAGATATCTCGTATAGTTTATTTACACCTAGAATTCTTAAAATAACGTGCTTAAACCCATAATCTAAGACAACCCATCACATTTCAAACCTTCAATAGCTCTTCATATAACCAAATCCCACGTGCGAATCAACAACAATGTAACCAAATACTCTAACATCCAATTACCCTGTTGCTCTCTCATAAACACCATTTTACATTTTATCAAACAATTAATGATGATACCTCATTTACCTCAAGTAAAAACCTTCCTAACACAACATATTCTTTGAAATCTAAAGAATTACTTACTCAAATAAATTAAGTCTCAAAATTTAATATTTGTATCATTTCTTGCTAGATTGTACTATATTTGGCATGTGTAACCGAAACAGACTTAGTAGAAGGAGAAACATTCAGAGTCAATAAATTTCATGTATTTTGCAAAAATAGCTAAAAAAAATTCTAATAAGAATTATATATAAATATATCTTAGATATAATC
This sequence comes from Sinelater perroti, assembly GCA_036346155.1. Classification (NCBI taxonomy): domain Eukaryota; kingdom Metazoa; phylum Arthropoda; class Insecta; order Coleoptera; family Elateridae; genus Sinelater; species Sinelater perroti. Next base: position 5,800,366 of record JARFIY010000099.1, read on the forward strand.
TATATTTTTATATTACTTTGAAGCATAGTCTATTACATTATGTTTTGAATAACAGATCATTTAAGTGTCCACCTCAACTTTGTGCACACAAGCAAATTTGATTAACCTAATTTTTGATGACTTTATGTAATAACTGGGGTATAATGTCACGAATGTAGCGTTCGATGTTCAATCTTAATGCATCAAAGGCTCGTGATTTTTTTGCATAGACTATAGACACAAAAGTAATCTAAAGAAGATAAAATCAAAACTTCTTGGAGGCCGACTGACAGTTGCATTACTTGAAATTATCCTTTCACCAAACCTTTCTTGCAATACGTCAATAGTGGCTGTAGCAATGTGACATGTGGCACCGTTTTGTTGGAACGACCTGTCCTCCAAATAAATTTCATTTAAATTTGGCCACAAAAGATCTGTTAACATCAATCGGTACCGCTTACCGATCATTGTAACTACATCACCTACCTCGTTTTGGAGACAGAATTGACTCTTCACACCAAAAACAACATTTTTGTTTACTAACATGTGCACTTAAACAGAAATGAGCTTTATCTGAGAAAATAATTTTTTCCCCATAATTATAACCCATTTCAAATTGTTTTACAGCCCCAGTAGCAAAGTCACGTCACTTATAATTGTGCAGTGGCTTCAGTTCTTGAGTCAACACAATCTTATATGGGTGTAAACCCAAATCTTTTCTCAAAATACGCCAAGCTGTTGTTCTTCTAAGCCCTAATTCTTGATCATGACAAAATAACGATAAATTTTGAGCCTCTGCAACGCTATCTCTTACATCAGCAATGTTCTCTACATTTCTTACATTTCGACGTCTTGTTGGTATTTTCCCATAGTGAAGAATAAAATCTCTTAAAATTTTTTAACGATTTGACGAATAGCAAGCACAGAAGGGTGATTATGTGGACCACAGATTCACAAAGAGCATGTCGAGTATTCACAAAATAACGTCTATTATCATAAAATTTTAGCCATGATAAATTGTCAGAGTATACTAAACACAAATGACAAGTAGCAACAATATTTTAAATACGGTTAGCATTTTATTTCGAAAATAATATCATTTTTATTGAAAAATCCTCGATATGAGGAGATGTAGCAATAATAATAAAACGATGAATCCAATTTAACACGTCTATTCAAATGCATACCAGTGACCTATGAAAAATGATATTCTTTGTCAGCATTACTGACCACAACCAAACATAAATTACATCCACTTATAAATCAGCCATTAAAATACTTAGGAGGTTCATATTATCAATTTATGCAACTTATCCGTGAAAATGATATAGAAGACTTACACTGTAAAACACTTATTGGGGATATCGTCTAACAAATCCCTATGACATTAAATTAAACCAAATTATAGTAATACGTCACCTACAAGTTATGGAAGCCAACATATTTATGTATTATTCGTATCGACAGGATTACCAACTAGATATCCTAGATTTCTTTATCACTAAAATTCTCCAACTTCTTAGTCAAGAAAAACTAATACTCAAATTAGATTCCCACTCTCGGTACTAATAACGTTCACTATATCCCTGATATAAGTACCACAACTTCTAAGGCATATGAAAGAATACGTCTACAGAGCTTTATCAAAACTAGCAAGTCAGCAAGGTATTAACTCAAACATAAAAAGCCAAACAAAAACTCTCATAAAAGCAATTAACCTTCAAAAGACGATTACACCCTCAATTCAAGACAATAACAGAACCTTCTCCCGTAGAGTAAATAACTAGAATGAAACACACTGATTACAGATTATTTTAATAAACCTACAATATCAAAAAAAAACTCACATGATACCAAAGAACGGCTTGCTTATCTAGACTCATTATTTAATTCCTGCTTGAGATCTGGCTGTTTTCTAGAAAAATGGAAAGTCACGTATATTATGATGGTTCACAAACGCTAAATAATAAAAATACTTAACATATCCTTACATATTCTTCTTCTCCTTTTCGTTCTCCTAACGAAAGTTGGACATTATCAGGGCAACTCTACCTTTACTTATTGCCATTCTAAACAACTCTACTGTGCTACAACCAAAAGCTCTCTCTTAGATTTCTTCACCGGGCGTACTTCTTCTTCCTACCCCTTTCTTTCATCTTACATTTACTTACGTTATGAGACGTAAGAATAAATACTTTTCTCCTCACATTAAGTATCCGAACTATTCCATCTTTTTTCTTTTCATAGTATTAATTATTTTACGTATTTTGTTAATTCGTGGTAATATTTCGTCATTTGTAATTTTATAAGTCTATGATATTAGTAGAATTGTTCTATAACACCACATCTCAAATGCGACAAGGCTTTTTATATATTTTTGTTTTAAACTCCATGACTCTGCACCATACAGTAAGATGGAAACGATGTAACAGGAAAGTAGTCTGCCTTTTAACAAAATGTTTAAATCTCGATTACATAATATTTTCTTCATTTTATTAAAAGCATTTCTTGATGTTTCAAGGGGGCATTTTATTTCCCGTAATTGACCTTTTGTTTGATTCAACCAAGCACCCAGTTATTTGCAGTAATTAACTCTTTCAATTGGACTATTCGAAATATGTAAGGTCGCACTAATGTTTGATTTCAGTATTATTGTCCTTTTGGTTTTCTTTAAATTTATATTGAATCCAGTGTCAGTAAATGTTCGTACTGTTATGTATAATTCTAAAGAAGACTTTTAAAGTGTAGCTCATCAATGTTATGGTTCTGTATTCAGAGCAGTTCTTAGCGTTATTGTTTTTCACAAATGTTATAAATATCAAAAAGCACCGTTGTATTGAGATAATCCCTGTTTTATAAATGGAATTAAGCAAATCTTACAATATGTCAACCACGTCATCGTCAATAAGGATTTATGGCATAATCAACTTTTTTTTCAGGATTTCGGGTCCAGTTTCATCAGTTTCCATTCTTAATTCGCCTCTGCTGTCATAAAATAGTTTTTGTACCTAATTTCTTTATGGAATGATCATCTTCTCTTTGATATTTGTTATGACGATGTTATATCTGTTTTTTATTGTCTCTGATTATATTTTATTACTTTTGCCTTTTTATAAACATTGAAGTTATCATATTTTATTTCATATTTTTCAATTGGAACACATTGTCCTGTTAAGTATTTTTTCTCTTGTTTGATCTTCTTAATAATCTTGATATTTTCTAGTTTTCTATGGTCTATTAGGGATAGAAAGGTGTTCTTCCTAAGTACTGTTGTTTGTCAACGTTCAAAACTGTTCTTCCTCAAATGGGGGGAACTATTACTCCAGATGTTTAGTCCTGGACTATACTGGCGATTGTACTAGGGTTCTCCAAATTGGAATCTTTAATACGGGGGTTACTCGTTGGCTTTTGCATGTAGTTGGTTAGTTAATAATTCATCCGTCTTTAGAAATAATTGTTCCTCCTTGGCTCTTGCCAATTCTTCCACGCAAATCTATTGACTGACAAGAGCCCATTGCTTATACCAGATGTACCACAAGCAAGTAAAACCGTCTTTTGAGTTAATTTGAAAGTAAACTACAATTCAATTCATCTACAATCAGCGACTAATGCGCTAAATGTATAGCTCAACAAATAATGCGTTACTTTCAATCTAACTAAATGTCCAACAAAAATATTTACCCTGAAACATATTATAAACCACTAAAACATCAGGATTATAAGAATATAAATAATGTGGACACCGCGCGCAGAACCATATACTATCTAGGAATTCAGCTACACACGACTAACATGGAGCTCTCATATAAACCATAAACTAAAATACTTTAGATTATTCTAAGCTCAAATAACAAGAACGAAGGCAGTGGATAATACAATCTCTTCCGCGTTAATTAAATTATGTGATTGAAGTAAATTTACTGTGTTACCAAAACTACGTATAACAATTGTAAAATGTTGATTTGATAACTCTAATAATTAAAGAAACAATCAATTTGAATGAGATGCATAAATGTTGGTTAGTTTTTCTCAGTGAATCAATTATAATTGCTTTTAACAACTTTACCAATATTTTTCCCTTGCGCTTTGTTAACTATTAGATCACTTACAGCAGATAGTACTACTTCTTAAGTATTGTATTATTAATTATCATGTGTGTATATATACAATAATATTCAGATTTCCTTTATTTCCGACGAGACAAAAAAGCACCAATAAAGCAGCTGTCAATAAGCACCCCCAGTTATAATTATTTCTCTCAAAACAGTCTTTATTAATACAAAACAATGAAGTATAGATGTGAATAACATTAGCAGTAAATTGCTCTGCAAACACAGGCCTTATGGTGACGTTAATTGCGTCGGTAATTATTAATCTAACCATGCTGCTTACAGCTTGTTATGCACATAATCCGCCTAAGCAAGCGGTGGCTAAATTTCCGCCAATTAACTATTAAATATGTAGTAACGGGACTATTGTCAACTGATCGCATGAATGAATTTCATTTATTTTACTGTGAAAATTACTTTTGCTAATTGCCTTCTGATAAAGAGCAAAATAAAGGTGGATATGCATAGGAATGAATCGCTCTTAACGAACAGAACAAAAGTAAAATGCGATGTTAGATGTTTTTTACGTTTACCCGAGCAGGGCCAATGTGCAACTTGCAAATAGTACTAATATAATTTAATAATTCTTAAATTAAATATTTCGATTATGAAAAGGCTAAAATTTATCAAAAGGAACAACTTTCTTTTGCTCAAAATCAGAAGAATTTTTTAGACCTAAAAGGTTTGAAAAATCAAAATTTGTAATTTTTATCAATATTTTATAGTAAAAACCTTCCTGATCAGTGATTGAGTTGCACTCAGTCAATACTTGCTTCTTTATAGATAGAGATCAGATGATTTTTTAGTATTCTAGTAAAATAAATTAAGAAAAGATTGTAGAAGATTCTAAAGCATAAAATAGGTCTCTTCAGTAAAACAATCCGACTGTAGACATAGTTTTATTCCTATATTTGGTAAAGAAGGACCTTTAATATTTTTTATTCACAAAGTTTAACCATTTGTGAAAATCCCAACTGTACCAGTGAGCCTCAGCCGATGACTCTTGTACCCGTCAAACCACATGTATATTTATTGAGGAACTAGTAATTATAATATCTACGAATTTTTACTTTGGTATTTTATCCATCATTTTCTCTAGATGTGTGGATGGCGAAAAAATGTACGTGTACCTGTGTACAACTGTCTCATAAATTAAAAATAAGTTAGCTATGAAACTGAATGTGCGTATATCTTGATATTAACTTCTAATAACACAAAACTTTGCACAAATTCCTCTAATTTATAAAGAAACCCCCTTTCATCTTTAACTAATAAAAATGGTTTCTTTAAGTTCTTTAAATAAGTATGTAATGTTTTGCATATAGTGCAAGGGGAGATGTGACGACATTAATGTGGCACATAATAATATATCACAATATGGCGCATTTTAGCTTTTAATTAAAATACTAGTCATTATTTAAAACACGCTACGTGAGTAATACTACATATTAAAAAATACAGTTCCAAATTCATTTAATGAAAAGCTTAAAGGAACATGAACACACAAATACCAGGGAAAGTAACAGATAATAATTTTAATCTCAAACAAAATAGTGTATATGCGTAGATAAGAAGATGAGAATTTTAAATTGGCGGCCAGGAAATTTAAATTTGCGAAAGGATACTCAATAGAACAAATAGGTCAAGGTTTATAGGAGCATACATTCACAAAAGAAAAGGACAAGAATTACAAGAAGAGGGATCTCAGAGAATACAAAAAATGGGAGCTAACAAAATAAGAGCCGAATATAAATACGAGGGCTATTTTTTTTCAAGGTCCGATTGGTCGCTTAAGGAAAGCTTCGGGGAAAATCCGCTAGGTCTGTGCGCAGACGTCTTGCACTGTGTCTGTAGTTGGCCCGGGGAACGCGTCGATTCGCGGTTGTCATTTCTGAGTACGTAGGGAGCACATATACATGCTTCAAAAAATAGAGTCTCCTGCCAAATGTGAATTGCGTTCAATCATTCGATTTCTGCATGCTGAAGGAAGCAATGCAGCTGAAATTCATAGAGTAAAGTGAGTAAAGTTCATGAGTAACAGCAAAGTGCGGAAATGGTGAAGAAACTTTGATGCTGGACGCACAGATGTTCGTGAAGCAGGCGACCAGGAAAGGAAGCCAGTGTCAACCGATGATCTTGTCCAGCGCGTGGATCAGGCGATTCGCGGAAATCGTCGGTTCACAATTTCTGGGTTGAGTGATTTGTTTCCGGAAATTTCACGGTCAGCTCACAGACAACGAGCTGCAGACCAGCGTACAGAATTGGCTGAAAACACAAGCGACTGCTTTCTATAATGAAGATATTGGAAAATTGGTACCACGCTACGACAAATGTATGAATCGGAACGGGGATTACGTCGAAAAGTAGCTTAATGCTGTATCACATTGTTTCATATAAAACTTTCTTGATTCTGACTGTGATTTTCATTTAGCGACCAATCGCACTTTAAAAAAAATAACCCTCGAAATACAATAGTACAAAAGAATAAAATAACGATTTATCAGTAAAATTTATGTTATACATCTTAAAAAATAAATTAAAGAAATAGTTGGCAATAAAAATATCTACGGAATGTTAAGCAACAAATAAGAAAATACAAGAAAGATTTATTTATAAAAGAAGTAAAAAAACAAAAACAAACTATATAAATAAATTGAAGATATAAAAAATAAATCAAAAACCACAAAAAATGCACAATATATTTTAATCAGATATCAAAAGCATAAGTTATCAAATCTCCTCCGAAAGCACTGAACATAAAGACCGAAATAAAAGAAGGGTTCAAAGCAGAAAGGCATAAACCGAGAATTACTGTAGAAAATTCAAAAGTTTTGAATAATAGATTAAAGTATTGAAACAAAACTATGAATTAAGATTAAGGAGAATTATACAATTTTCCGAAAAAAAAAGCTAAGCCGCAATAAGAAACCGAACAAGAGAGGAAACGCACGATTGCGAAAATACCAGAGTAAACTATCGAAAATAGAAATAAATTAAATCAAATACGAAAGTGGAGGGAGTTAATACCAATTTGAAAAACTAAAATTAAGAACAGAAGGCGGATTTAAAATGATAAATACAGACAAGAGAACAGGCATAGATAAGAAAAAGAATGACAAACAAAATAAAAAAAATTATGTTAACTATAAATATATAAACTTAACGTTGTTATAATAGAAGAGACAAATATAAACGAGATTTAGTAGAATAGTGATCGAAAGGCTTCCTACTAAAAATCTTCAAGAAAGCATTTAATAAGTTTTAAAGCTATTACCAAGAGACTATGTTATTTAAGACGTGATACGCAATAATGAAAATGTAGATATAATTAATATATATGCACCAATACAAGATAATGGAGATAAAGAAAAGTGAATTATTATAAAATACTAAACAATGTGGGTGATCAAATACCGAAATGTGACAGAATGCTGATAGAAGATTTTAATGCCAAACTCGGATTTGAGGAGACGAAAAAGCCAATGATCTATAAACAAAATAAACGCAAAACAACAAAATAAAAACATTACAAATTAATAAACTGTGCGGCAAAGAGAAACGCGATGACAAGAACTCCATATTCAATGCAAAAGAAATCCATAAGGATTCACAAAGGAGTTCTGATAGCAAAACGACAAATCAAATCGACGTTCTTATTAAAGGAAAATACAATGTATATGTAGACCTATATATTAAATATACAGGGTGCCCCAGAACTTTCTGTACAAACGTGGAGGAGAGGTAGAAAACATCGTTAGAAACATGGGCGGATATCGATAGGTAGCGCTGTACGCGAGCTCTCAAGGCCGACACGTGTGGCTTTCTCATTGTAGATGAATCGTTTCACAAACGCCGAGCGGACGGACATCCACTTCATCTACGGCCTACCCGATGGAAATGGACGCGCTGCTGTTCGGTTGTATCAGAAAAGATAGGCAACGAGGCGCCAACCAAATCATCAAACGTTCGCTCGGATACATCAGAACCTTGCGGAACGTGGATCCTTCACAGCCACGACGCAGGATACTGGGCGGCAGCGAACAGCACGAACACCCATATTCGAAAAAGGTCTGTTGAATGACCGAAATTCCGGTACCAGTGTACGGACGCTTGCTTCTGCCACTGGAACTTCTTAATCAACTGTCCACCGCGTACTGCAGGGCAAAGTCTTACATCCCTTTCATTTTTAGACAGTTTAGTTATTGCAGCCGGATGATCACGACGTGTTGCGTTTGCACAGTGGTTTCGACAGCAAAGTGCGGCCGACACGCAATATTCCAGTTTTGTTATGTTCAGTGATAAAGCAACATTTTCACGTAAAGGCGTGAGAAGGTTTAGTCGGGCCATACTCCTCGACTAAACGTTCACAAGTATCTCGTGTTTCTTCAAGAGGTACTTCCGGAAATGCTTAACGATGCCCCCGCGCATATTCGGCGCAGTATGTGGTTTTAACATGATGGGGCGCCATGTCATTACGCAACGGGTGTTTGTGAACATTTGGACCAGACATTTGGAAACAATTGGATTGGGCATGACAGTCCCGTCGCTTGGCCTCCCAAATCATCTGATTTATCTCCTCTTGGTTATTTTCTTTGGGATGCCATGAAAAATATTGTGTACGACATGCCCGTAAATTCTGAAATGGGCCTGGTGGCACGAATCTCCATCGCTGCTGCTACAATCAGCGAAACGCCATGTGTCTTCGATAATGTTTGCAAATCCATGTCGCGTAGGTGTCGTGCGTACATCAATGCCAATGGGCGCAATTTCGAACATCTACTGTGATGCTTGTAAGTCATACATTGTATTTTTTTTGTTGTGTAATAAAGCGTTTTACACTACATTCTGTGTTGTGGCCTTATTTTGTTTTTTTTGTCTCTTTATCACGCGAGGGTGACGTTTTCGCCCATGCTTTCCTATATAATTATGGTTTCTAACAATGTATTCTACCTCGTCTCCAAGTTTGTACACGAAGTTCTGGGGCACCCTGTACAATTACCAATATCAAACTCAAAAATCTATCTAAAACAGGAAAAACGTAGAACAAAAGGCTCTAAAAAATAAGGAACAAACGCTACATCTTAAATAGGAAATAAAAAAGGAGGTTGAGGAATCGAATGAAACAAAAGCTGACTAACAAATAATGAAAGGCATAGAAGGACATAGCCGTAATAAAAATTTAAAACTAATAACAATAAAGAAAAAAAGAAGAATAACAAAGATTGTCGAAATGCCCTGAAATAAAGGATAATTCAGGAAAAATACAAAGTAGTAAAAAAACAGTAACGCAAATTTATAAATATAAAAAAGAAAATACGCAAATAACATGGTAGGAGAAAACTATTTATAAAACTGATGGATTAGTAAAGAAAAGGTACCGAGATAAAATGATACGCCAAGGTCAGGGAGGAAAGTAAAGTAATACAAATATGAGTACGAGCTTTTACTTATAAACTTAAAACGGGATAGTCCACTAAAAAAATTGTCATCTACCAATAAGAGAAGCGGAAACGGCAATATGTGGGTGGAATTATTAAAATATAAAGGCGGCAAACTAATGAGAATAAAAAGACCCTTGAACTTAAAAAATATAGGGGTAAAGTAAAAGATGCTGGTCAGATGTAATAAAGCAATTTACAAAAATGTGGCCATTAAGATTGTCCTATTGGCGTAATTACAAAAATTATCAATAATGATAAACAAACGAAAAAAGGTGACGTAAAAAAATCGGTTTTTGCACGATTCTTCAAATCTAAAAGAAATGTTCTCTTTACACTTGCTTTTTACGATTTTAAGCAAGCTTATAATAGACTAAATAGAAAAACATTACAAGCCTTAAAATAGTGCTAAAAAACTAGTGCAGTTGATAAATACCAGATAAGTAAAAATCTAAGACTTGCTATTTAAAATAAACTTGTAACAAGAAAAAGTCTAAGACAGATTAATTCAATTTCTCAGATCTCATTTAAATTAATCTGGGAAGTAATAACGAAAGTGGTACAAATGAAACAATATACTCAATAACTAACACATTTAAACATATAGAATATGTGACATATCTAAGAATTGATATAACAACAAAGACCAAATAAACAGAAGAATAACTAAACTTAGAAGGTGCGGGTGGTTTAAATAAAATAATAATGTCGAAAAATATTCCTTTCTTCATTAAAGTTATATTGTACAAGACGATTATAAGACCTGTAGTTACTTTTTAGGAAAGTATGTGTTCGAAAAGAAGATATTAAAGCGCATATATAACAGGATAAAAACAAAGACTCAGAAGCTTGGGGACAAATACAAGAATGATATGAAAAATACAGTAAACTGGACATCACAAAATAATAAAACAAAATTGCTTAAATTGTCTAGGAAATACAATAGGGATGAAAAAACATGAAAAGAAGGATATCCCAACAACTGTGTTACCAAAAAACGTAACAGAGAAGACAAAAAAGACTATAAGTTTAAGTACATGGTAGTTCAAATATAACGGGGATTGCTTTTTTTACGAAAAAAAAAAGTCCGGAGTCAACACATTTTTTCCAACGTCCTGGAAACACCCTGATGCTCTTTTCAAAAAAGGTTTAGAGTTGGCGGCGTATCCACTCTCGAACAATCTGGATAACGGCATCATTGTTTGCAAACCACATGCCTTACAAGTCTGATTTGAACCTTTCAAACACAGCGGATATGGCAGAAGGTTTCATTTCAATTTCTGGGGTTTCTATTGTTTTGGCCGTTGCATTGTATTGAAGAAAGGCTGCCCGCTTTCTACTTGTCTTCTGCTTGGATCGGATCTCTTCCTTCACGTCTGTTGCCAGGAGGTCTAAGTAATAAGCTGCATTGACTGTTCTGGCATCAGAAAGTTTACATGAATAACCCCCTGCCAGTCCCAGAAGAATCTTGCCATCACTTTTCCTACCGAACGGCTCCTCCGCGCTTTCTTGGGTTCGAGACAACTGGTATGCTGCCACTCTCATTATAACTGCTACAACTAGGAAACGAAGTAGTGCACCCACATTTTATAAGTGGCCACTATAGACTTCAAAAATACACTACCTTTGTCTGCTATAGCAAACGACTGGCAACTTGCATGCGCCCAAAAAAATGGGCAGAACTGGCCCACTCGTGTTGGTAGAGTTTCCTTTACCACGTTGGACGAGCAGCCGTCGAGGTCGCTTGGGCAAACGTTTACCACATATTGCTACTGCTACCGGCGTCCTTTGCCCACAAGTGTGGGGTCGGATAGCCTGCACAGCAGTTTTAACGGGATAACATCATATGGTCTAACGTCTCCAAAGGTCTGGGACTTATTTATATTACATGTCGATAGTACTCGTGTTGGTAAGATTTCTCCTGCCTCGTTTGATGAGTTGCGTGAACCTCTACACCACATCATTACTACAGGCGACATCTGTTACCCACGGATGTGGGATAGGGTAGCCGCACCCACAGTTTTAAGAGTAAACGGTGTGGGGTCTCCCGTTTACTCCCGTGACTTCTTAAACTCGTGTACCTTCCCAATTTTGATATTAAAATCCTATATTACTTGTCTCATATCGAATTTTGAGATTTCATCAAACAACAATTCTAAATTTTTTTTCGGCGTTTTCTGATAGTGCGTGACAGTTCACTATGCTAATTTTTCTATGATCCCCTCTTAACCTCATATAACTTAACCTATTACTTATTTCCCTTGTTTGTACCAACGATTTTGTCAATAAACTATTTAAAATAAAACCGGTACTCAACTTATTTTATGTTTCTTTATAATTAACGTAAAATAATTATCAATTGCTACAGTCTGAGTTCCTTTGATGTTTGTTTCTTGGATTTCCATTATTCCTACTTTATATTTCTCAAATTCACTTAGTAATTGTTTTAGGGTCCCTGCGACCTCTTACATTCCAGGTAGCTTTTTATCTCTTTTTCTGATTTCTCTTTCTTATTCTTAGGTTCCCATTTACTATCTTCACCAGATTTCTCTTCCTATTGTCTCTTTGTACTTCTTATCACCGTTTCCTTTGCCTACTTCGTTATCTACGATGTGTCTGACTGTTTCTTTGCTATTTTTAAATTTTATTTATTTCACTCTATTTTCACTAGTTCTGTTTATTATGATCTCTCTCCTTCTATTGTTATTCTCTGGTAACTTGTATTAACCCTTTTTTCTTATTTATTTCTTCTTTCTTCTTGTGTAAAATCGTTTTCAATATATATTATAGTTCTTTTACTAGACTTTTCCTTTCCAATACCTCTTTTTTCTCTTTCCACGAGTTTATTTCCACATTTATAGTTTTTTTGCTTTGCTTTTCCCGTAATACCATTTTTTATTGTTGTGACTTTCAAAATTATCTCCTCTGCTCTTTCCTTAATTATCAATTAATACTTCCATTAAAGTACCACAAAAATTCTCTCAATTGAAAGAGCTTTATTGCATTTAATAATAAAGGAACATTTTGAACTATTCGTCTACAACATCCAAACTATTTAATTAGAAGGCAATCAAAAACATTATTTGGTCACTACACTTCGCTGACTGAAATCCATGTGATTACTTTTTAAAGTTTAACTGAGCCATTGCATACCATCTTAGTTAAGAAAACCTAATAATCCCAGAATATTCAAAGAAAGAATTACAGTAAATTCGATTCTAGAAGAAAAGGCAGACATTTTGGAAATATTTTAATTTTGCCCAATATTTACATAAATAAATAACTTAGTCTATATATATTCTAGTTTTTATTAGGTACGTGGTGAATTAATTAAATCCGAAATATTAAAAAAAATTTTACAAGATTGTGAGATGATACTAAAACCACTACTAAGGTTCCAGAAACTGTAGAAGTTGAATTATAACGTTACCTTGAGTTCTGTTTATTATATATTGGTAAAGACAATTTTGGAAAAAATAGGCAAGAATTTCAGTAACATTTTTTTTGCAGTTACGACGATAACTTTCAACAGAAATTAGTGTCAGCTTATAAAATTCGAATACTCAATTGAAAACTATTTTTATTAATTATTTTGATGCCCTGCCGCTATCTATCTATTTAAACTAAAAATTGTATGTGCTTTGTAACACAATTTTTTAAGAATTTTATATTTATTTGAAATAGACTACTCCATTATAACTTGGAACAATTCAACAAAGGCTATATCAGCTCTCTTTGGTTATAGTGTACAATGCATTAAAGTCCTATTCGGAGAAATATACTCGAAATTGCCGCATGCAATCTAAAAATCTTTGCATGACAACAAGCAATCGACGGTGTCTGTCCACATTTCTAGCCCAAATTCGCCTTAAGCCCTGCATAATTAGCGGATCAATTAATTCCCTCATCAGCCGGTAGAACGACCACTTGTCGCAGTGTTAACAACCTTTTTGCCCGGCAGAGCTTTAATTACGCACCTAGGGGGTTACGCGTTGTTTATTCCGTGATTTCACGGGGGCGAGGCCGGGGACTAATCGCCGCATCGCGTGCCCCGGCCAGGTCATTTTCCAGCCGGCTTTCTTCCTTCATTTTTAACGCTGATGTCAGGATCCAGAATTTTCTCCCCGTCGCCCTTGTGCGAATTAGCTCTTCCCAAAGCTCGGTTTCGGGGCGACCGCAATGTTTACCCCGATCAAAATCCGCCCGGGTTCGGCTATTTACATGCGGGGGACGTCCGACATCTGATTTTCCTTAGAAAACAAGCCCGTCGCCGACAGCCGGCGACTTTTGGCTAGAAAGCGGCTTACGTCACGCCGGCGCGTGCTCGATGCTATTTAGATTGGCTTTTCTAGAGTTTCGGGAAAGCCCTGGAAAATTATTCGGCTTGGCGATTATTGTTGAGAAAGCGCGTCGCTGCGCGCAACTCCTTCGAGCTCTGAATAGAAAACAAGAAGCGAGCGCTTGATTTTGATCAATAGAGTGGCCAGCCGCAGCTTTTCGAGCTCGGAGAAAGACATTACGGAAAACCGATATTGATCTTCGTTTTCTGACGTTAACGGTGCATTGCACTCCCTATTTCTTGATGCGGTCCGACTTAATGGAGGAATAATCAAGATACAGCAAAAAATGTTTTTGTGTAATACAAAGAAAGCTTATTTCCACAAACTAAGAGGTTAAGTTTGTCGTATGCTCGCCACTTGTGCTCAGTGATGGCGCACCAGCTTGATGCGGGGCGATGTGGCAAGCACCGCGCCTTAGACGACCGCCATTATTATCCCTTGTTCGAGTGAACGCAGGTACCCAATTACTTTTAGTGACTAAAATGAAACTCTTCTACTTGACTTTTGCCTAGCACTCCGTTCCCTTAACTGTCGCTTCATCCTATTGCTGGAGAAGAAGATTATGAAATAAACATGTACTTTTTTTGCTAACTCTTTGTTTTCTCTCCTTTTAAACCTTGCTCATACTTCTACCTCCATCTCGCTCATTCTCATTCTGTTAACACATAACATGGCCGATTACAAATAGTATTTGTTACTCCTGTCTGTTTTAGCTTCTTCTTGTTCGTTATCTCCAACATTGTCCTTTATGTCTTGTCTCGGTGCTTTCCTAGAAAAGCAAAACTCGAGACATTTTCTTGTTTCTATAATCCTCTCTTCGGATTGCCTCCAGCACAAATACCAGATGACACAAAAAGAATGTATACAAGGATTAGAATTTCGGGCTTCAGAAGTACAAGCACAGTAGAATCTATTAATAGACTAATAGAAAATAAATGCATTGTACTCTTTTCTCTTACTATGCTCCAAATTAACTTTTGTTTTAACTAAAAGGGAGATAGCAACTTCCCCGACCTTTTTAAAGTCAGTTATTGTATTCAAAAAACTCATAATTAAACAGTTCAATTTTTCTAAAATTTGCCTTCTTTCAAGTCAATCTTCACACAACATTTTAGTTCTGAGAATTTTTGTGCGACACTGACGTCGGAATACATTTTCTATTCAAACTGATTAACAATAGAATCGATGTTTTACAAATAATTTTGAAGACCTGTGTTAAAGTTGTTGTCAATTACATTGTCATTTCACTTTCGTATATATCTTGATCGTATCGGGCTCTTCAAATGTAAACTGATTTTCTCAATACAGTAGAATATGCATGACGGCAATAAATCCAAAACATTTGAAACATCATTAGGTTTAAAAAAAATCTATTAACTGTTCTTTATTATACAAGACAATAACTCTGCATTACGTATTGGTCTAATTGGTTCTGACCTCTACAAAGCGACAGGTAAAGATCAGATCATTTTCCTTATCTTTTGTGTGTTAGAAGTTTCTCGCTGGAATTAAAAATGACTGCTCTTCTGCAGGTACATTTCCTTCGCATCGCAGACTGCTATAATCTCACTTTTTTCCTATAGAAAGAAACAGAAACTTTAATAATCAGTGCAACAAGAATTTTCAAAGTAACCAAATTAACAGATGCGTGACATCTGTCAGATAGAAATCTTTAACTCATTGTACACTCGCATCCTTTCAGCGAATGGAACATCACACAAGTTCAACAATTTGCCTTGGTGCCTAAAATCTCTACGACACCCAAATAAGCACTTCTGACTAAAGTAATGAGAACAGTTGCTATACTTTATTTTTTAGATAATGTTCAGTTGTGGTGAATTATCGAATGATATTGCCACAATTAACATGACAAGCCACCAGCTGCAACTAAAATCTGACTGTTGCTCTACTTTCCTTTTATCCTCGCAATCCTCTCTTTCAGTTTAAATTTGATAAAATAAAATTGATTTCTTCTTTCTGTTCATAACTTTTAACGTGTTTTACCAGATTGAAACTTACATTGCTGTGATTGTCGTATCAAAAGAATTGAAACCAGAATGATCCATCGTTAATCGATTGTGATGAAGAAAACCACACATTAAAATCGTATCAAAAATGAATATAAACATCAGATAATGAATCCATCGAAAGTTAAATCGTATTGTGAATGAATTAGAAAGCGATTGTACAATTATTTAAAAAATGTACAGATCAATATATTAGATTTGTAAGTATCGAGGTTAAAGGCCATCAGATTAATTAATGGAGGAAATCCTCAATTTTACTGAAAAAATAGGTTTCCATAAAGAAAAATGGCTTCTGTTGTAACTTAATTTTTCAATCATTTGCTACTAAAAACTAAACTTGGGAATATTTTGATTAAAATATACTGGCTCACAAATTATAGTCACCTTCATAATACACATCCCACTAAAAACAATCCAGTAGTTTTAAAAATCCAAACCAATTATTGAAGAAATTCCAAAAAATATACAAAAACCAAAATGATCAAAATATCTGTTTAAATGGGAAGTATAACATAATTTATCGCATATATAGAAAATAATTTTATTAAAATAATTTACGGAAAGGGAGGGGGAAGGCTTTTTTTATAAGTTTGATATATAGAATGAGCAAATTTTTGGTAACGCTTTTCTAAGGAGTAGTACACCTTTACGCACAACTTTCTCTATTTGACACCTAAACAAATCATGAGTCGCAAAAAGTAAGCCGTAGCTGTAAACAGAGTGGTATACTATGAATAAATGCATTTGCTTTATTTTGCTATTAGTTACCACGATGATATAAAATTGGGCATTGAACAATTAGAGCGTCGCTTTTTTTCACGCGATAGGTAGATTTCAATGATATTAAATATTGATTGTTTCATTCGTTGAAAGACTCAGTGCACGTTCGTCTTTCGTTCGCCACCCCATACTTACTCGCTTGCACCAAGTTTTATCACACGCTAATATCCCATTCAAAATCTTTCACTTTCCTCTTCGTAAGATCAAGAAACCTTTAAGAAATCTAAAATAGTGTAGAGTGTTGTTGAATATTAAGAACCATAATAAGCTCGTAAATTCGATAACGTCTTCCCGTTATTGGTGCAAACGCGACACGCAAATAAGAATAACTAGAAGTACGAATTTAAAAGTTTGTAAAAATCAAATTAAAGATCATTTTCTTTGTTTCAATTTCTCCTAACAGATTGGAGTTCTGCCCAGTTCAATCGGAAACTAAAAAGAAAGTAAAGCCCTGTTACAAAAATTCCTGAACTCTACGAAGTAAGAAAAGTAACCGTCAAATTCAGTTAGACTGTTGGACAAAGTTTGAAATCCGGTTTGAGGACAATGTAATCATATAATTTAATCATCTATGGAAGTACTTTTTTGGAATAGAGCACATATTTTTTAATTAAGATGGGAAGATACTTAAAAATATTATCATCATTAGAGCAACATAAAGTATTTTTAAAAAGGTCATAAACTGCTTAGAATTAATAAATTACAAGAAATAACAAAAGGTAACGACAAAAATACTAAAACTGCAACATCAAGCTTTTTATAGAATTAGAATAGTACAAAGGCAAAGAAATCTATAAAGTCTAATCCTTACAGTACACATCCAGTCGTTTTGAACAACCT
The DNA here is from genome assembly GCA_036346155.1 of Sinelater perroti. Taxonomy (NCBI): domain Eukaryota; kingdom Metazoa; phylum Arthropoda; class Insecta; order Coleoptera; family Elateridae; genus Sinelater; species Sinelater perroti. The sequence goes on from JARFIY010000099.1 coordinate 5,817,879, forward strand.
TACAAAAAACGTGATTTTCTGCAATGCATAAAATACCAAAACTTACTGCTTAGACATCCTAGATACGTGAAATAAGCACATAGTAATCTTACCAACGAAAAAATGGAGGAAATAGTATGTTATAACCGCAGAGAAAATATTTTTGCAACCTCTAAAGGTGTAATGTGCGGAAACAACAACAACAAGTTACATCTTGCCATTAAAAAATATTTTAAAGAAACAGCAAACACAAGTACATCCGAAATTCAAGATACTGATAAATAATTACACCAAGTCCTAGTCATCACAAACGTCTTACCTTTGCCTATCAAATTTTTTAAATTCTTGTCACTCAACATAAAGACCATAACTAAGCTTGAAAACATTAAGCAAAATCTAGCGGAAAAATAGACACATTGACATTATTAAATATTATCACCGTATTAATAAGCAAAATCAACAATGAGTAAATTCATTAAAAATAGGTGTCTGGAATACTGACGGCTGGGTAAAAAAATTGAAAACTAAAAACATTTTCAATATATCAAAACATAGACAGAAACGTGCTTCACATGTAAAACTTTTCTATAGGTTGCAAGTTACTCTATTTACGTACCTTCTATAAAACATCATAAAACTTTCTAATCCACCCTCGCATCAATTGTAACAATATTTATCAAAATATTATTTTTATATCCCTTTTGTAAAGATATTTTAGAATAATGTACCGCAATTACAGAATGGAATTGTTCAGCCTAATACGTTGGAAACTCATTATCATAGAAATTGTGCTTTGCAGCTCCTGTTAACTTTAATGTCCTTGTATGCATTTGCAATTGATTGCAACCGTCAGTACACCCATTATTAAATTATTCAAATGCTGCTGCATGATTCTTTAATATCGTGGTATACGATCTATACACCGCTGCCTCATAATAACTACATGTACATAGAAAATGTACTGGGCGCGACTGTACTTACAAGTTGCGTTCAAGTTCTAAGGTCTCCCATTTTTTTCAGCAGTAAGAGTAAGTAGAAAGATGCGGTTAATTTTAAAAGACGCGGAAAATATTTCTGAATTTGTACTATAAATGACAGTATCATACAATACAGGTCGAATTACCACCATTGTATTGAGTGTTGTTTTGTACACTTCAAATGGCGACGTTTAGTGTTCAAGAACAACTTGTAATCATCCGTTTTCTTCTCCTGCGTGGTGAAACGCTCATCGACATTCATCGAAAATTAAGTGGGACGTGCGGTGAAGCCGTTCTGGATGTTAAAAAATGTGCGTTTGTGGGTACGAAAATTTAAAGAAAGTCAAGAGTTATATGATAATAATCCGAAGCGGTCTCGGCTACGATCCAGACGGATTGCGCGAGTGGAATAAATTGTTACGGAAGATCGTTGAGTAGGTGTGCGTGATATCGCCTCTAAGCTTGGCATTTCCATAGGATTTGTGGAGTCCATTTTGCATGATGAAAATGCAAAAAGTTTCTTCAAGTTCCTCACAAGGCTGACCGTGTCTCAGAACATGTTGGCACGTGATACCACCATAAATTTGCCACCATGAAGAACTTTCCATGACCGCTCATTATCCAAGTGAGCTGCTGTTGCATCAGCGATTTTCCAGTGAGCAAAACACACCCCTAAAGAAGTGTTCTCAGCAGCCATAAAATAATGGCGACGACGTTGTAAAAATATGGGCCTCTAGGCGGAGATTACATTAAGAAATAACAGAAGTTTCAACTTTCTTGGGTAAGTACTTTTTTCAGAGAAAAAATTGGGGGTTTTAGTACTTGAACGTACCTCGTTTATGTCATGCTTAAGACTTAACAAAACCTTATGAAATGTATTACAATAGATATGTACGTATGTATAACATTCAGAAAATAATATTTTAAAAAATACGTAATAAACCCAAGGAGTTCTCATAAATATTTTAGCATTTTCTCCACATCTGTTTCAATTAAATCAAACCTTTCTATAAGGTGGCCAAGTTGAACGTCGAATTTAAATTTTAAACAAGGCGACTTTTGAATTGATTTAATAATTGGATCTTTATTAAGTATTAAAGTACACGATATGCAGTTAAATATGGAATGTCTGACTTAAGGCCACCTCAAATTGAATTCTCATCGGGAGTGAGTACGGTTGTGTTTTGATGAGCGCTGATTAATAAACATAAAAGTATCTTGCCAAGCTCGTTAAATCACAAAAGAGGGCTATTAAAGTATTTGAATAAATAGTTCAAGTAATTAAATAGGTGAAGTGGAAAGAAATTACATACACTGGTGTTGCGTACCGCACGAGATTAAGAACAGATTTAGGTGACAACGGATATTAAACGGCTGGGAGAAATATGTTAGAGATAAAAACAAACTAAAATTTTGTCCACATGCTTGGAAGGTCGAGAGGATTGAATTATGAGAGAGACAGTTCAACGACGGATGAATGAGAAAAGCAGAAAAACCATAAGAACACCACCCGTAAAGAAGAAGGTAAATAAAATTCTAAAAATCTCATGCTTGCAGTGAACAAAATAGGCGAAGATCAACAAGAAATTTCGATTTAAGAAAGAAAAATAAAAATTTGAAGAAAAAGTCATTAGGCTGGAGAAGAAAATAGAAGCAGTAGAAAGGAAATAGAGAAAGAATAATATTAATATAAACGGTGTTCTGGCGGAACAAAGTAGATAAAAGGAGGAAATGGAAGGCCTTCTAGTTAATACGCTACAGGTAACAGAAGCCAAGGTAATATGAGCCCGAAATATCAAAACGTGTATATTTGCTAAGTTATATGAATTCAATACTGAAATGGAAATTATAAGAAGTAAACATGTTGAAGGGGCTCAAATATTTTTGTATACGCTGATCTAATAGCTGAAGAGAAAAATATTCAAACAAATATTAGAAGAGAAGCTAGGTATTAAAGAAACAAGAACGGTGTAATACCGTAAACGTAACTTTCTACAGAGGTGCGAAATCATAACGGTCGGCCGGTTGCCGTTAACCGATTTGGCTAAAACTCAATTCCATGAAAGGTGCTGACCTGAGATGTATGTGTGCCAAGTTTGAAGTGAATCCGTTGGATAGAACGGAAGTTATCTTGTCTCCAGACACACAGACAGACAGACAGAATGATAATTTCATTAATCTTCTACTATAAGCTTCGCTGTAGAAAGTTAATAAGGAAACAGAAATCAAAGTTGGTTATCAGAAATTAATTAAGAATGGAGATGTTTGGACAAGGACTTTCGAAAGGAACAGGCTGGTCTAGGACATTAATACTAGTTTGACAAAAAACTGAAATTAAACGCAAAAAATAGCAACAATGACGACTAAGATGAGAGTAAGGCATACGAAAGGAAATACTGTAATTTTGAGCTCATAGAATGTAAGGGGCACACGTATACTTTACTAAGTTTAAAGGGGGAGCTTAAAAGTTATAGGATGGACATAGTGGAGCTACAACTATAATAAACACATTAAAAAACAAAATACTAAATTTCATACGTGTGCACTTGGCCACATGATATTTAATATAAGGAACATCAAACATCTTGTTTCTAAAAATTTACTGATTATGTTTTTTATTGATCTGCTCAGCAAAGAATATAACAGAGACATAAGTGTTGCGTATCTAAAAACTTCGGTGAATGGTATCGAAAAGCAAAGAAAATAAAATATATAAACAAATTACCTTTATTGACCTTCTACACAACGCACTTTTGACAACGTTCATAAAGTTTTTGGAAACTGCCAGCAAAGTCATTTTTGAAAATTCGTGGCCGTTTTGAAACGCAGACGCCAGATGAGGGGAGTACGGCGGATTATCGAGAATAGGTACGCCATGCTGAGCTAAGAATTGCCCACTCGAATCGCGCAAAGTAATGAAATGTCCACGGGTTTCCATCCATTTTGCTTTTTGGTCGCCTATCAGCTTGTGTGGCACAAGCCGAAAACATATCTTACGTTTACCCAATCTTCATGAACGATTGTATGCACAGTGTTTTTGCTAATGTCAGCGATCTTGTGCTAGCATTTGTCGCACTCCCTCAATCATGTCTGGGCTTCTGCTTGTCGACGGCCGACCCAAACGTAGCTCCCGTACACTTCCACTAACATTTCATGCGTCTCCTTTGCTGCTCTTCTCAATTTGTAGAAGAACTTCATGTTAACGCGTTGCTCCATTGTACTGGGACAGTATGACTTACGCTGACAACGTTTGAGTGCCAACATAAAGTTAACTTTGGCTGCCAGCTCCACTACACCCCCCCCCCACTACAAGTAAACAATGCAATATAATTGTTTCTGTTGAGATATAGGAGCATTCATCTAACTTTTTAGATACACCATGTATAATGTGAAACTACTACAAAACTACGCGTACAGTTTGAAACTCTACATGTAAAGAGATAAATTCCACAATGTACTAAGTGTTAGAAGTACGCACACAAAGAATTACTGTTATCAATTGCCTAAACGCGTAAAAGTTCAGGAAGTGACCCAATGGGATACTGTGAAAGAAAATAAAAAGCTACAAAGTTAGGTGTGCAAACTGCGACGAAAATCACCGGCAAATTACAAAGAATGTTAGGATCATAAACAGGCTCAACAAATGCTTTATCTGAAACAAAAAATTAATAAAATCTCTACGATAATGGTTCGACCTGGAGTGTTATATTCTCAACAGACAAAAGAAAGCCTTTAAGAGATACAGTTCTTAAACAACTGAAATTAACCAAATTCAGTTGCTGCTTTGCAACGAATTAATAATATGAATGAATTCAAAAGTGTAATAAAGAATCTAATGGATTAGATAGGTAAAATGTTAAATTTACTGTTGCCAGTAAACTAACATAATGGCTGAAACACTCAAATTAACTATTTGGAACCTCAACGGGCTGTGCCGGCACACGCAGGAAATTACATATTTTCTGCAATTAAACAAAATTGGTGTGATGTTAGTCTCTGAAGCATATTTTACAGAAAAAAGCCATATCAAATTACCAAACTATTGCTTCTATTAAGTGTAATACACGCCCTACTGGAAGAGTACACACAAGTACAACAGTTATAATCTGGCTAAATATTAATCATTACGTATTAGAAAAATATCAACATTATCTCCAAGTTACAACTATCGCCATAAAAGGCCATATTGGAACATTAACAGTATCTACAGTGTCCACTCAAGCATAACAATAAATTCGAACAATATGACCACTTCTTCAAAACATTGGAAAACAGATTCATAACCGGAGGAGATTACAACGCCAAAAATCGGGAATGGAGCTCCAGAACTACAACAACAAACGTTAGAATGTTGCTGCCCACAATGAAGAAAAACAATTTACAAAGCTTATCAACGGGAGAACCCACATACCGGCCAACCGATCCCAAAAGGATTGCTGATATCATTGACTTCGGTATTACAAAAGAAATAAACATAACACACTATACAACTGCATCGTCACTGGATCGTTCTTCTGATTGTTTAGCTGTACTCATAACAATATACATGGAAGTTCAGCAAAGGTGGCCAACGTTATTTAGCAAATATACCGACTGGAACATGTTCAGATTATATTTGGATAAATTTATCAACCTATACATATCTTTAAAATTAGAAAAAGAACTTAAACGATTCGTATTTGACCTCAAAAATGAAAATATACACGAGTACCTCATTGTTTTAGAGGCGATTGATTGCTTACTGTGGAAAGCCACCTGAAAAATTAAACTCCCACTTAAACCAGTGCTACCAATCAAAAACAGAAAAGGTAAGTAGGCAAGAAATTACAAAGAAAAAGCTTTTGCTTGTGCTAAACATCTAGAAAGAATGTTTAAGCCATTCCCGTCACAAACGAATCTGGTAGAAGAGCCATTTCAAATAAATTTATCTTCCAAAAATTTTACAGTAAAAGAAATCAGAAAAACTATTCAGACTGAAACTAATCCAAAAAATGTTCCAAGGTGGAATTACAGGAAAGTTGTCGCAGGATCTCACACTTAAATGTATAAAAATAAGAACATATATATTTAAAGCTATTATGCGACTAAAATGCTTCCCCAAGCTATGGAAAATAGCACCAGTAATTGTGATGCCAAGGCCAGGAAAAAACGTTTTAGTCAATACTGGAACAAAGAAAATTCATTACAAATCACACGTTTGGATTTAAAGAAACAGTAAAACAGGTACACAAAATTGTTAAAAAAATAAATCACGATCTAGAATGGAAAAAGTATTGCTTAGGGGTATTTATCGATGTCAGACAAGCATTCGACAAAGTTTAGCACGAGGTCTGTACCATAAAATGAAGAAAGTTCTACCACATCGCTTCTACAAAATCCTAAAATCCTACCTAAAATGCAGGTGGTTCTAGTTAAACAACAAGAACAATTGACAAACATTCCCTTATTCCTCCGGTGTACCGCAGGATACTGTCTTGGAACCAGTACTTTACCTTTTTTATACAACTGACATACCTACAAACGATGAAACAACCGTTGCTACATTTGCTGACGACACGGTGATTTTGGCATCTGACGCTGATCTTATAGAATCACCAACTTTGCAGAATCACCTAAACCTCATCGAAAACTGGTTAAAAACATAGAAAATCATACTGAACGAACTAAAGTCTTTACGTGTTACATTCACGATGAAAAGAGGTACATGCCCAGCAGTAACATTAAACAATACTAAGATACCTCAAACAGAAGATGTAATATATCTTGGAATTCATCTGGTCAGAAGGCTCATATGGCAATTAGAAGTATTGAAATTCACAAATGAAGCTATAAAAAAAACTAATAATTTACAAAGCTATTATTAAACCCATTTGGAGCACTGCTAGTGCTTCCAACTTAGACATACATTAAATATATCAAAATAAAGTACTAAGATGTACAGTTAATGTTCTTACATAATACAAAGTGATCTCAACATTAGTTCAGTGGAGCAATTAAAGCAACAGATAGGTCACGGTATTGTCTGTTATGTCATAAATGACGCCCTCATCAAACATACATATGAATATATTTTTTAATTTATTTCAGATATTTACAATCTGCTCAACATAGCAATAGGCAAATTAGTTGACACAAACGCAAGAAGGGAGAAGTAGTTCAATGACTATACTTCGTAGAAACAACAGCAAGTAATTGGTTTCATAATTGTCTGAATAATAATGTTAGTTATAAAACTAAATCTATTGGCCACTTTCTCTCCAGTCTTCTTCCCACTGTTGGTTGTATGGATAAAGAACTAGCCTATTCGTTTAGGTGTCCGTGGAGTTTGTCTAGGTATCTGTCAGTGGAGCTTTGTATTTCTTCTTCAACGAAGAGTATGCCGTGTATAGTTGATTTCTGACGTATCAGGGGTGTTGAATATCATCCTTAGTATTTTAGATTGCAATCTTTGAATAATTTTAGTGTTGGATGGCCCCAGAGCTGTACCTACCAGATAGGCTTGATAATGCAACTTCATGATAAAAATTTTTATCGCGCTTTAGCTTAGATTTGCGACCTATTATTCAAGTTATTTGTCGTATTTTGAAGTTCATTTGTGTTTTTTACGGGGAGGTGTATGTTGTCGATTGTTACTTCTGCGCACTCTAATCTTCAATTAGTAAAGGTAATATGAGCTGATTTAGATTTAGATATTTGCCTCTTATTAAACCGGTTCTCAAGAAGATTGAGATGTTGGTCTGAGGCCACGTTTAGGTTATCATCCGTAAAAGTAGAAATTTTTGTGTCATTCGTGATTGGAATATCAGCGAAGACCAGGTAGAGGAAGCGTCCCAGCACGCTACCTTGCCGCACAACTAACTGGATGGGGTAAAGAGTGGATATTTCAGTGTTGAATTTTGTTTGACAGTAGCGGTATGACAGATAGGACTTTAATAAGATATAATAGGAAGTAGGTAGATGTAATTTCTGTTTGTATAAGAGTCCCTTATGCTACACACGGCCGAACATATGTTTGATGTCGAGGAAGGCTGTTGTGCACAATTTTTTTTCTTCTAGTTCCTTATGTATCTCGTTGATAATTTTGTGACTTTGCTGAATAGTGGAATGTTGTGCGCGGAAACCAAACTGATGGAGTGGTATAAGTTTATTTATGTCGACAGCGTTACTGAGGCCCTTAAGCAGAAATCGGTAGAATATCTTAGACATAGGAGGAGTAAGCTAATGGGGATAAAAGAATCTACTTTATATGGAGGTTTTCCGGGTTTGAGGATCATTATCCACGATAATTTCCATGTTGTTGAAAAATAGTCTTAACATGCCATTGTATATGGTAGTTAGCAGTACGATTGCTTTTCTAGGTAACTCTTTAAGTATTTGTAGCGTGATTAAATTTAATCCTGGGGATTTGTAACTATTGCAGTTAGATATTTCTTATTTTACTGTTGGAGCACAAGGTAATTCTATTTGGCAAGGAATGACCAGGAAGTTGATTATTTCTTGTTCTTCATTATGGTTATTTGCAGGTGGGGTTTGGAATACTGTAGATAGGTATTCGACAAATGCAATTGCTTTTTATTGGCCAGTTTTAACCCAGCTACCATCTGCTTTTCTTATTGGAGCAATGTGGGTGACTGGTCTTTTAATTTTTTTTGTTGCTTTCCAGATGGATTGGTTTTCTTTGGATAAGGTGATAAATGAGGCATTTTTTATATCGCTTAAGTTGCTTTGCGACCTTACTTGGAACGTTAAACTTCTATGTTATATTTGAATTTCTAAAATAAATTTATTACAGCACACTTATATTTCCTTTTTTATATCATTCATTTTGAATTACCCGGTATTTTGCTTGACCAGCTAATTTTACTCCTTATCATTCAAATAAATGACAAGGCAGATAAATAAGGTCTTGCATATTGTTAATTTTTGTAATTTCTAAATATTTCTAGTCTAATGTTGAATATTTAGAACTTACATTTTACTTTATTAGTAATATACAATTATTTGAAGAAACATCACAATAACGATATTCATATTTAATTTTGCGACGCTTTTATTGCCCCCCGAAAAGCTTTTATGTAAGTTTTTATTGTGTTTAATAAAACATTCCTTGTTGGGATTCGTAAACATGAAAGAATATGTTCGTGACAAGCCGTCATAAAATTTGCAAAATTATATAAGTGCCGACGGCTCATTCACTTTAACTGTGCTATCGATAAAACTTTTGTTTCCATATATTTGCTACAAAGTACGTCTGAGCTTTTTAAATGTGCAATCCTCTCATTCTTTATTAGGCATTTTTTTCTACTATTCGCTAATGTAATATATTTACGTTGGTAGTTCTTCGGCTTCTACATCCTCGTATTTTATACTTTAATCACTTAAAATTCGTTTAATAATTATATGAGCTGTGTTTAGTTTAGCACATCCCCAAGTTCATAAACTTTAGTATAATTTGTTTTAATATTTAACGCATTGGATTTAGGCGTTCCATTATTTATTTCTCCTTAACAATATACGAACACTATATTTAAGGTTAGCGACTAACCCACTAACACGCTAATACTATCTGCTTCTCGGCGTACTATTTGTCTGTTCTTCGTTTACGCACTTAATTCTGGAATCTTCGCGGCTACGCGCCGGTGTGCCGGGCGGATTTCTAGAATTTACATTCGCGCCGCGTCAAACTCCAGAAAATCAATGAAAATCTTCGGCAGTTGTTCTTTCTCTACGTTTGCCTGTAGTTTTCCATGAAGGCTCAACTTTTTGGTTTACCTAAAATTAGGTGTAGTTATTAGAACAAAAATGGCGCAATTTTTATGATAAACTTACATCCCAGTTTTCAGAATGTTAATATTTTTTCCAATGCTTTGTATAATTATAATTATATTTGAACTTTAAAGCGTAAAAATAATTTTATTTCCAAGTACGTAAATGCATTAAATTTTTGCAGAAATATTTGCTTCTATGTGGTGAAAGGGCTTGTTACTTTAAAACCTTTTAATCCTATTTCAGCTATTGAACGATTCACATTCGTATCGCACTCCCCTTGCCATTTTAAATTTACTGAATAGCAGCACGCAAAGCTTTCATTTATAGGATTTCAGAGAAACGCGATTCATGTGTTTGGTAATGTTAAAGAGTTCTGAGATTATTATAGATTCAAACCATTTTTTTAATAACTTTTGTCAAATAATTTTAAGACAAAAATCTTTTATTTTAATTATGATAAATGTATCTTACGATAATTAACTGTATCAGTTGCTTATTGTTTCACAAAACGGCTGTGAAATTTAACGTAAACATACAGTGGCTTTACAACTCTATCACTATAATCAACCAAATACTGTTTTTTATAAAAAAATCGACGCTTTATAACGTGAATAAAATTCAATCTAAACGTACCCCTCTATTACAGTACTTTATGAGTAAATCAGTTAGTGTACCTAATTTTTAGTTCTGTGTATCAATTGCTATTTCAAATTTAGTGAGTGGTTTTCCTTTATTATTTGGTATTTTCTGTTTTGTTTGTTTTCTAGTACCATTCACCAAAATTTACAGGTATACTTGTAGAATTATTCCATATTCTACATAGTAGATAATATGATGTATACGTCATTAGTTTCTATCTGTTGATGTTCACTTAAAGTGTAATTAAATCAAAACACCGCAGCTATGTGTCACTAAAGCTCAAAATTGTATTATAACAGAAGTGACCTGGATTCATTTTATTGTTTACTACTTTTTTCTGTTCAAACTGATTAAGTTCGTATATAAGCAAACATGTTTACCTAAAACACTAGTTTGAAAGATTTATTATTCATAGAGTTTCAAATGTCGAATATTTTTTCTAAATTGTGTTGGCATAATGCCACCAAACCACTGCAGAATAAATTACTGTATGTTAAGTATCTGCTGGAAAATTATTGTTTTAATTTTTTTAACCTGACTAGTCTATTTTAACACAGAACTGTTGGAATAAAAATAAATTTTAAATTAAATGTTACTCTAGTAAAATAAATACTACAGGTATCGCATTTTAGGGCTATAAAACATACGTTTCTCATGCATGCTAATAAACTATTTGGCCGCTTGATAAATTCAAGCATATCTGAAAGACGTTGAATTCCCAAAAAATCGTCTTTTTTCTATAGCGGGGGCGTTCAGCTACTTAATTTGTTTTATTGTTAATTGCTTTAAAACGGCTAACATTTCTAGAAGATAATTCACTATTGATGGACAAACTAATCCCCATCCGTAAAATTAATGCAACTACAGTCTTTAAAATTAAAACGTGATGCAATTTGCTTATCTACTACCCTTCTAACAAGTAATTGAACAGTTTAATAAACCTACATCAAATTGTGTAAGGACTAAAGTCAGTTTTTAAATGGATAAATTTAAAGCTACTTTTTTATTCACGTATGAGAAAAACTAAAATAATTATCATTAAACACGGGGTGGGAAAAAACATTTCTTAATTTTAAAGCAAGGTTCTGAAGCGAGGGATTGTTCAAAAGTGAGAGAAGTAATTTTATTAGACGCAGGTAGTTGGGTGTTTTTACCTAGCAACTATGTCGTGGATGGACGAACAGAGAGCTTTTGTTGTTAAAGTATGCTTTTGGAGCAATGATTATTCTGACCCCACAACGTAATTTTGGGCGCGCTTCAAACTTGAGTCTAGGACCACCGTTCCCGATCAAAAATCAATTTTGTTATCAGTAGAACACGTCACAAGTGATTATGTCGTAGTGAGAAATAAAGAAGGAAGACCTCCAGGCTGCTTTTCACTTTTGTCCAGTCATTTTTTTACTCCCAAAGTTTTTTGTGCTAGCTCATCAGTTTTTTTTTTTTTTTGTTGCCTACAATTCCCAGTACCCTAGTACTCACAATAGAGTTAACTTGTGTAGTCTGCTACAGCCCTGAAACAGTGCTTTATATCCATTCCCTTCAAGTGTCTTTAACAGCTCGTCCATTACAAGGTTCCACAGTAGAGAAGATAAAACTTTTCCCTGTAGACATCCTCTGCAACCCAAACCATCATTGTTTCATCCATCAGGCCCATATACTAATCTTTCTTTGAGCATACAGTCTATCAACCTGCAGCTTGTTTTGTCGAGACAATTATTTCTCATCGCTGTAGTAATTGAATCTAGGGATGTATTATCATACGTTCCTTCAATACTCAAAAGGAAGCTAAAAGTACTTTTTTGTATTCTTCGCTTTGGTAACAAGTCTATGCAATTGTGTTTCTGTAGATACGCCTGCTTTGTATGCACGCTAGTCAATGTAATGACTAATACAGCATCCCTGATATGCCTATTATGCAGTTTTTTCTAAAGTTTTCAGTGGAAAAGAATCGAGAAATACATAAAAAATAACTAGAAAGAAATAACTAACCAAAGTTACTAAGGAGACATGGCTTAGGGAAATATTCAATAGATAGAAACTTCGCAAAAAAACCGATAACTTTAATCTATACAAAAAAGTAAAGAAAATGACATGATCAAGTCAGAAAATATTTACAATAATGTATTAGCAGATAAAAACAACATAATCATAGAACCCGAGCAAAAATGCTGACTTGGGAAAACAGAAACAGACCTTCGGAACTTAAAACACAAATGATGAAGGCCCAGACATTCAGACAGATAAAGTTAGGAAAGCTATACAATCATCAAAAACAGGGAAAGCGATGGACCCTGATGAAATACCAACAAAAATATTGAAACTATTAGATGACGATGGGTTGAGAAGGTTAACATAATTATTTAATAATATATACTCAACAGGAATAATCCAAAATAATGGTTAACTTCTACTTTTGTATAATAATAATAATGTAACGAATTCAGAACAGTAAGTCTGTCTAGCCCCACTCTTAACATATTACTGCGTATTGTACATCAGAAGATATATAGTAAACGTGAATAAAAAATTACGGATACACAGTTCAGATTTAGAAACAACTTGGGTACAAGAGAGACGTTGTTCGGGATTAATATTCTTCTACAGCAGTGCAGAAACGTAAATAAGAAGATTTATATGTGGTTTCTGGATGATAGTAAGGCGATACTGTAAAATATGAAAAGTTGTTATCTATATTAAATGATCTAAATTTAAACAACAGAGATACTAAACTAAAAAATCTGGTGTGAACATCACACGACTTTCCTTATCCTATTATATATATATATATATATATATATATATATATATATATATATATATATCGGCCTGCGCTGCTCTCGTCCCAGAACTTGTTATTTTAAAAAAGGACGAGGCGCGAGTCCAACACTCGAAAGCTGATTAAAATAAACATTACAAGACGATAATTGACTCGTACTTACAATTTTGCTACGTCACTGAAGGTAACCGTGCGAGCTCGGTCGCACAGCCTGCGTGCTCCCTCCTAGCTCTCCGAGCGCGCTGTGATTGGTCCGTTTAATTAATTTTTAATCGGCTACAACTTATTTATTTGACCTCGGATCAAAAAATTTCATTGAAATTTTTTGTTCGTCTCGGTTTGATCTATCCGGTAATATAAATTTCCTGAAACATTTTATGAACACCCGGTATGTTAAAAATCCTGAGTTTCAATTTTTTTTCGAGTTCCTATTTTACCAATTTTTATTTTAAATTCATGTTTATCTCATGATAATAAATCATTTTTATTCTCATAAATTTTTTGTATCTTCAACCGTTTAGATACGCGACCGCTTTAAGACCGATTTTACGGCCTTGTGACCAAACGGCTAGGCCGATTTTTACCAAAAGCTTCGCACTGCGTCCCCTACCTACAAGGAACTTACGGTTCTCGAGATATCTTGTTTACTGACAGACAGACACACACACACACACACACACACACACACACGAACCAATGGCTAAAAACAACTTTTTTGGTGTCCTGAGGCTATATTTCGTCCAGAAATGTGAAAAACTGGGTAGGTGAAATTTCCGCCGATTACATTACTTTCCTTATTATAGGTTAAGGAAAGTAAAATCCGTATTGGAATCAGAAGGCTAAGATTAAAATAGAAGACCAGTCATTAAAAGAATTCGACATGGTCAAATTGTGTACTATTACCGTTGCTGTTTAATCTCTATTCTGAAACAATATTTAAAGAGGCACTCGAACATTGCGATAGGAGAGTCCTGATTGGAGGAAGAAAAATTAATAATTTACGATACACGAACGACACAGCGCTACTAGTAGAAGACAGAGATGATATGCAGGACTTACTAAATTTAGTTGTTCAAAAAAGTGAAGAGTTTGGCTTGGATATAGATATCAAGAAGACCAAACCTATTATCATCACAAAACAACAAATAAATAATCGTCACATAACAATAAATAACGAAATATTATAAAATAGGAGATCGATTAAATATTTAAGCTACATATTAAATGATCGGAAAACATGCATGATAGAAGTGAAAGGTAGAATTAAACAGTCAAGACGGGGATTTATAAAAATGAACAAAGTTTTATACAACAAATAATTAAACCTAGATTTAAGAATTCGGCTAATACGATGCTACATATTTTCAATCCTCTTATATGGTGCGAAATGCTAGACAGTTAATAAAGTTGAAATGAAAAAACTAAATGCCTTCAAAATGTGGGTTTATCGTAGAGCCCTAAAAATACCATAGACGGACAGAGCGCAAAATCAAAAAGTCTTGCTATCAAAAGAAGGAAATTAGGATACTTTGGACTTTTGATGCGGCATGGATGATACAAAATTTTGCAAGAAATTATACAAGGAAAAATAGAAGGTAAGAGACGTTTGCGAAGAAGGACTTGGCTGAAAAATTTAAAAAATTGCGCTATTGATCGCCTACCTCTGAGGAGAAGTATTACAAAAACAAGAATCAATACCGTAACTGTGCGTCGAGAATTAAGAAATTTTTTTGTAAATACTAAGCGTCGCCTGCTGTTGTATTAAGAATAACGCCACTGGACTATAAACTGAAACCATGTAGTGACGAATCGCTCTTTACTATGTGAAATTACTGTACTAACATACAATATTCTAGTATTTCGTAAAATTTAATATGGATCTAAATGTAAAAGGATACACAAACTTTACACCAGTTTCTTCCTATTTACAATTAGGTGGCAAAGGTTGTCTTCATTAGCAGAATAACAATTTTTATTTTTAGTTCAGTGTATAATATATAATTTCAGGAATATTTCGGCAGCACCTTGTATATTATAGCACTACGCATATATTTAGTTTGTTATGCTTCAATAAATAATATTTTACTTTATTTCACCTTGCAACATTATTGTATTTTTAATTTGCTTTTTTAGAGCAATTCAAAATGCGTTGTGATCATTAGGCTTTTCATTTGCTATGTATAAGCTTATAAATTAAAATTTGGGGCGATGTTCCGCCTTAATTATCGTTTATTCATTTTTGGCCCTTTGCCTATTAATTTTGAACATCATTTGTCATTACACTTGACAGCATAATCATGACTGTTCGTAATAGGTTTCCCAGTATTACAAAAATTGAAAGGTGTGCGATAGTTTCCCCTTGTACTAATTTTTGGAGTGCTAAAATTTTAATTACAGTTATAATGCTTGGTAATTTGTAATTTTGCATAAGGGTTACAATTAATTGTCTACTAATTCCTTTTTTTTTTAGCTTGATTAAATTTTTTATTCTATTAATTTAAAAAAAATAATGTAAGATCCTTTTGTTAGAAACATCTTTTATTTATAATGTCAAATTGTTTTATAAGTTATGTATTTATTATACCATTGTTTACGTAATGTTTTCTTGATTATTTTCGTACATAGCACTTTCTGTGCCATTTACTATTCCCAGCTATTTCATATTGAAAATAACTTTGTTGCAGCGACCACCACACTATCAAACTCATATTTTTATATCTTGTCTGTATACAGGGTATGTATTTTAAGTAATGAGAATATTTTTTTCCTGACGCGAATATATGTCAGAGGGAGCCGGGACCGGTTGGAGTCGATGAGGGGGATTTGACTTTGAATAGGCTCCAGGCCACAGTTGCCTGCTGGCTACCGTTGAGGCATGATTACGCGCGGCGCGGACATCTTAGTCCAAGCGGCATAGATTATTTTTTAAAATAATTAGTTGCTGCACTTTCTCAACGGTTTTGTAAGGAAAAACATCGTCTGAATTGAATGCACATGTTTTGGACAAAATCCGATTGTAGCATCATTGCGAAAAAAATTCAAAAAGGTTCGAAAAAAGGGTTTTTTTGACTTTTAGACACGAAAAAAAACATTTAGTAAAAAACAAAAAATATAGTGTTATAGCGCTTGCAAAGACGAATAAAATATTTTTGGATCATTAAAATCGGTTGATAACTTTTTGCACAAAAAAATAAAAACCGCGAAAAAAAGCGATTTTTTGATGTTCAATTACTCATTTTGTAATTATCCTAGAAATGTCTTCCGGGGCTCAAATTATAGGGTTTTCCAACACCTTTTTAAAATTAAATATTTGTCAAAAAATATCAATAAGTTTTCGCGCAAATTTCGAAAAAGTAAAAACAGCTACTTTAGTAAATCGACCCCTATTTACACAATAATTGTCGTAGAGAAATTTTGCAAAAAGCTGCCTGTTCTTGAAGACTTCCTCTACAACCATATCAAATTTGTAATCGATTCGATAATAATAAGTACCTCAAAAGCGCATCTGAAGAACGTGCAATTTTAGAGAGCGGCCGCGTGGACGCACGAGCGAAGGAGAAGTGGCGCGGTGGTGGGGGAACTCACTTTCCCGCGGGTGGAGCGGGCGCCCGGAAAGCGATCGCGCGCATTCAAATTTGACAAGCCGGAAAAAATTGAGATTTCTCGGGATCTATCATCAATTTTCGTTTTTTTGCAATGATGCTACAATCGGATTTTGTCCAAAACATTTTCATTCGATTCGTACGATTTTTCTCCTAATTATTAATTTAAGAAAGTGCCGCAACTAATTATTTTAAAAAATCACTCATTTTTTGCTACCGCGCCTGGACTATCTGCAAAGAAGTGTGTGCAAGCTTAAAATGCAGCAAAGCATTGAACAGCGTTACGCTATCAAATTTTGTGCTCGCCTTGGAAAATCTGGTGCATCAACGCTGGAAATGATTCGGCAAGCGTACGGCAGTGAAAGCTTATCACAAGCTCAAGTTTTTAGGTGGCACAAAAATGTTCAAAGAAAGCCGGAAGAGCGTGGAGGACGAACCCCGCACAGGTTGCCCGTCAGCCTCAAGAACTGGAAACAACGAACAACGTGTGCGAGATCTGCTGAACTTGCCGGCGTTTAAGTATTCGTATCGTGGATAAACTAGGAATCGATAAAATGGTGGTTCACAAAATCATCGTCGAAGATCTTAGGATGAGGAAGATTTGCACCAAGCTCCCGAAAGTTTCTCAGCCTACAGCCACGGCGTTGCCCCTGCAGACTTTTTCCTCTTTCCCAGAGTGAAATCCGCCCTCAAAGGACGCCACCACGGAACCTTGGATGCTGTCAAAGCGGCTTGCACGCGTGATGTTTCAGTTGCTGACTTTCAGGGAGCGTACGAAGCGTGGAAAACACGCCGGCAAAAGTGTGTTGACGCTCAAGGAGACTCTTTGAAGACTACTAAAGTTTTATAGTGATATCTGTAATAAATTTTGTTTTGTGGATTATTCCCATTACTTGAAATACAGACCCTATATATCTATACGAAAGAGATTCTAAACCTAAGCAGAAGTGTATCATTAAATTTCTCTAACCAAAAAAATCTATACTCGCTGTTAACATTGATTGAACACTGGAGTTGGGGATAATAAAAAGGAAGTTTTCAGTGAAGCCACTATTTATTTTTTGGTATAATCTCTGGCTACACATATATAAACCTATCCTAGCATTTAAGAAATGCTAAAAAGTTTCAGCGTAGAAAAATTTGCAAATACACTTAAACCGTCATAGAACAGTTGAATAATAAATCAGCAGAAATGCTGACTACCCAGGAATTCTTTTAGGGTGGCAATACCTCCCCTCTTTGCCAACCAAAGGCGGAAAACTGTATGTGAATAAAATATGACTCTTAAACAATTTCGCTAAAGGTTATGTACATACTTATTAGAATCAACAGAATCGAACGTCCTACATTTTGGATGGTCACAGATGTGGGGCCATATACCATAACCAGGCTCATCGTTCACGAATGCACGACTTTTCTTATGGCTTTGACACCATTCAAAAATATCTTACTGCAACCAAGTGTCTCATCGCCGTCTTGGCCCGCAGTCTTCTGTAAATTTTCGCGAGTTGCACGCCTTCTTTATTAAGAAACTTCATCGCAACAATCTATTGATGACTACCGCTGCTAGTATTTTAAACAAAACGTCCCAATTTAATTTAAATTATCTCTGTATGTTGAATGAACAGTACCAACATTTAAAGACACAAATTTTAGACAGTTGACACAATGCTAAATAAGAAAAAAATTAGCGAGTTATGAGTACGGAAATACATATAGAGCTAAATTTTAAAAAGTTAAAAAAGAGTTTTTATTTGGTTATCATAAGACTTTAAGCACAGTTTATTAAATCTTATTAACGTGTCAATATTAACTTAATGTATGATTATGCGGGTTTTTTAAAGATAATTCCAAACAGAAATGACAAAAGACAGTCTAACGTTGTTAGAGACATTTATCTGGCCTAGATTAATCACTTTTATACTGCCATTCAAGCCAAAACTCTGCTCATAAAAAATATAACATCTTGCACCAATGACAAGTGATTCCACCCTACTCTTCTATCGAGATCCCGAGAGACTAGTGAAAAAATGCCAAGAGGGCAAAGTCTATGACGATTCATATGGATGAGTTGGTAGTCTACATCAAAACCTGTCTTAAAAAACCAGTACTTTTTCCCCTTGGAATAGACTGTCTGTCAAGCAAATGGACAGCAGTAAGTAACTGAAGTTAATAGTGATTACGTTTCAGAATAACAATGGTAATATATTTTATTTTTCAATAATAATTAATTTTAAAAAACCTCAGATAATTATTCATCAACCTACAATAGTACCTATGCAAGAGAATATAAAAGTAAATCAAATATAAAGCGAAATTTTGCTTTTACGTGCCATGGGCACGAAGAAAGAGAGGCGCGGCTTCTCAAGTGTTATAGTTAAGAGTGTCTGAAGCAAATACCCCCCTTTTCTATAGTCATTATCATACGTTAGAGTAAGAAATACCCTAGACCGTTGCGGATTACTTTCAAGTTTCTCGCGACAAAGGGCATAAAACCGTCCAAATTTTTGGGAAAGTTTAACGCGCATTTCGTGACAATACCTTTAAAAAGGTGTACGCCTTGTGTTAGCAGTCTTTGCGATGACAAGAAGTAGTGGAAAATAAAGGTTACCGACGTCACTCGAGCACCAACGTAACTGAGGGAAATATTCGAATTTTTTACCGCCTTCTCAAAGATGATCACAGATTAACGGTGGATTAAATTGCTCTTGTTAATTGTTGGACGAAACAAAACTCACATATGATCGGAACAGACACGAATTTTCAATTTGAAGTGATATTCTGTTTTATGATAACGCCCGGTCCCCTTACAATTTCCCGCTCATCAGAAAATGAAGATTTGGGCTATACTGGGAGGTTCAAACTTATTGCCCTACGATTATTATTTAAAAGAAGCACTCTAATGGCGGAGATTTAATGATAATAATGCTGTTGAAGTGTTCGTCCACTGATTCAGAATTTCCTTCGTTTTAAGATAGCAAGATCAAAAAACTGCCTATTATATTAAAGGAAATTATGTAGAAATCTAACGTTTTATGTTTGTATCTTGATGGTGCTTCAATAAACTAAAAAAATCTGGTTTATATCTGATTCACCTACATAGTGTTATTCAAACCAAGTATTGTATTTCTGAGACCATATTTTATATACAACGAACCATTGTCTTATCCTTAATGTTATAATCTTCGGATGGCTTGTGGGGGCTCAAACAACCCCAACGTCAGTTTCTTAAT
This sequence comes from Sinelater perroti, assembly GCA_036346155.1. NCBI lineage: Eukaryota > Metazoa > Arthropoda > Insecta > Coleoptera > Elateridae > Sinelater > Sinelater perroti. The sequence goes on from JARFIY010000099.1 coordinate 5,837,854, forward strand.
GAATATTAGAGAAACTTTTTTTGATGTTTTTATTATTTTTATACCCGAATTTTGAATATTTGACATTGTGTAATAATGTTTTTTCCTAAAACGAAGTCAAATATGCTCCCTTAAAAATAAATTTTAGTTTGAGGTTTGATGAATATATTCCAACATGTTTTAACGCATTTACATGTGCGAACTTTGCTTACAAGTCTCTTAGAACTTGTAGGTATTGGAGCCTAGGCATTTTTTGCATTCTAGAAGTACGGTTATTTTGTGTACAGTGATGAATAAATAATGGCGCCCAAATATGTGATACAAGTTTAGCTTGAAAAATTAGCTAATAATAGCTTTATAATATTTTTTTGTTATTGAAAGTTAATAATGACCTTAAAGATTGTGAATCATGTCGATAACGGTTTATGTAATTATTTGAGTTTATATACTAATTCCAAAATGATTCCGTCCTCGTTTCTGAGCCAGCTGTCGTGTGCCCCGCTTCGATATATACTACTGTGTACAAATATAACCCGGAATTTTTAATTTAAACTGGGCGGGAATTTCGTTGGGCACAAACCTTTTTAGTTTTAAGTTGGTAGGACTGCTACTGACATCTGTGTCAAATTTTAGGTTAATATCTTAATTAGTTGAAGAGTGACGCTCGTTTTCGTAAACAACCAAAATTAACTGTTTCGATTTTTACCATGTCAGAAAACATTCAACAAAGAAGTTCGATTAAATTTTGTGTTAGAAATGATATTTCTGCTGCGGAAAAGCTCAGAATGTTACAAAAAGCCTTCGGTGAACAGGCTATGTCTAAAGCACAAGTATACGAATGACATAAAATGTTCAAAGAGGGTCGTGAAGGCGTTGAAGACGAACCACATCAAAGACGTCCAAGAACATCAACTGACGAACAGCACGTCGCGAATATTAAGGAATTGGTGCTCCAAAGTAGTCGATTGACAACTAGAGAGCTTGCTGACATCGTTGGCATTTCAAATGGATCAGTCAACACCATTTTGAAGGAAGTTTTGTGCCTCAAAAAAGTCAAATCTCGTTTGGTTCCAAAAACCCTCAATTTATTCGTGACCATTTCGCTAAAAATTCCACCCATATCGTTTCGCAACCGCCGTATTCGCCTGATTTAGCTCCATGTGACTTCTGGCTATTCAGCAAAATGAAAAGACCGCTCCGGGGACACTGTTTTGACACGATAGAAGAGATTCAAGCCGAATCGAAGAAGGTGCTGAAGGCCATACCGAAACAAGACTTTTCAAAGTGTTTTGATGAGTGGAAAATTCGCTGGCATAAGTGCATTGCAGCCGAAGGGGATTACTTCGAAGGCGATGAAATAGATTTTTAAGAATAAATAAGGATTTCAAAAATTGTAACAAAATTCCGGGTTATATTTGTACATAGTAGTATGTAATTATTTGAGTTTATATACTAATTCCAAAATGATTCCGTGCTCGTTTCTGAGCCAGCTGTCGTGTGCCTCGCTTCGATATATATATATATATATATATATATATATATATATATATATATATATATATATATAAAAGTGATTGAAACGTTCTACCTGCTGTTGAACGTCAGACTCTCATTTTTAATATTAGTAATATGAGTGAAATTAGTTGTTTAATCGACGCACACGCATATACTTAAAGTGCATTTCTTACTGATTTAAATAAGCCTTATGGCTTACTATCAACATATCCCAATTCATTATAACAAAAACTATAATAATCAACAAGCAGAATCAATACGGGTTGAACAAATTACACCGGGTTCGATTTATGCAACTGGCTTATCCATTCCTAACTACCAACAATTGCCAGTTAATACCATATACCAACAATTTCCAGTGAGTGCAACACATCAGTTCCCAACTACGTTCGTATTAATTTCGGTACCAAATCAATCTTATAGCATTCGTTATTTAGGAAAAACCCATATCCAAAATCTCCACGATCCAGATTGGCAGCTGATGAGAAACAAAAAACGTCATAGAAGTGCATCAGATAACCCTCAGTTGCAACTAAAACAGATTTAAATTAAAAATTACTGGTTTAATAAACCCATAGAGACATCAAATCGATATACCAATTTGGCAAATGATAAATCAACCAATTCAAAACAAAACGCAAACAAAAGGATCTTAAACCACTTCATATATTTATGTCAGGAGTCAAATTCCTACCATCGATTATAGAGCTTCTGGAAAGTATAGCTAAAAACGAATACGAGATTAAAGTACCGTATAAAAACGAGGTAAAAGTATTGTCCCAAAAAAAAACATAAAAATATACTACAACGGAACATTCACCCTTCCACTAACCCAGAAACCCTAAAGGAAACTATAAAATAATTTGATCATACAGTTACAAATATTTCTAACATACACGTAAAAGAACAAGGTCTAAAGAAACAACTGCCACTATTCTATGTTGAACTCAAACTGTCCTTAAGTAACAACAATTCTGTGTTAAATGTGCAGGTAATCATTTAATTGCGCAATGCCTCCGTAAGACTATAAGCACTGACATTAAATGTGTCCTTTGTGATAGCAATCACCCCGCTAATTATAAAGGTTGCACTGTTTACAAAGAGCTGCAACACAAAACTTTTCCTCCACTTAGAGAGAGACAACTAAATAGAAGAGAATCGATACTACCTTAGCCAGGTATCTCGCATGTCCAAATTGTCAACAGGAAAGCTTATGTCGCTCAAGTTGCTAATAAAACACTTCAGCAACAAGCAATGTCACCGTCAACATCTCAGCAACCCAATGATATACAAGAACTTAAACAGATAATGAAAAACCTAATGGAGCAGATGTCTTTCTTTCTTTATTCTTTCCCATTTTGCCTTTTTTTTGGTAAAAATCGGCCGAGTCGTTTGGTCGCAAGGTCGCAAAATCGGTCGCAAAGCGGTCGCGAATCTAAACGGTTGAAGATACAAAAAATTCATGAGAATAAAAATGTTATCGCGAGATAAACATGAATTTAAAATAAAAGTTGGTAAAATAAGAACTCGAAAAAAAATTGAAGCACAGGATTTTTGCCAAAATTACCCAAATAATAGGATAAGGAAAGTAGTGTGATGTTCACACCAGATTTTCTTCTTTTATCCGCTACCAACACGATGTCATCTGCGTATACTAGTAACTGGATTTTCGATGGTCTCATTCTCCAGTTTTCAGTTTTGATGATTTTTGTTCTTCATTTGTTTTCCTTTATTATCTAGTTTATAACTATTACAAATAATAGTGAACTCAAGCTGTCCTCTTACTTTATATCTCTCTCTAGGTTAAACGTTTCAGAGGTTTGTCCGTTTAAACGTATTTGTTTTACAATTTCGAATACTCCTTTAATAGCTCGGAATTTTCATTTCTTGTAGCTCTTTCCATATAATATTTCTGGAGACTCTAGAAAGAGATCGGATTGCGTCCTAGTTGCCAACTTCAGTGCGACATTTAGGATCCTATCGGGTCCCGGCGCCATGCGTTTTTTATCTTAAAAGTTTCTCTTCCGCGATACTCACACGGTGACATCTTTGTCGATGCACCGCGATTTCCTTGTTCCATCAGTATGCTGGCTATTGCTTACGGGTCCCTGAAGTTCCTGGCATTAATCCATCTAAAGATGTTGACGCCATCAATCTTTATCCAGTCATACCTGTCATTTAAGACCTGTTGGGCTGCTTGGATCGCACGGTTCCCGCACACCCATATTGTTGCTCCTTCTGTCTCATCTCCGATCATCGTGGATCACCACATTAATACCCATCTCGCGCACGGTTTGGTACAGGAGATCTTGGGCTACCTCGCAATCATTTAGGTTCACCTGTAAGATCTTCATCTCTATTTTCTAATAGTGCTCTATAGTGTTTTTTGATAAGCTGGGCACCTCCGACTACCCTTTCCACTCCGTCACTTAGACACAGCATGCAGTGTGGTTTTTCCGTGCACGTCTTGGCAAAGTGGCCCTCCACACCGCACACACAATTTTGCTCTGTCAATTGCGTGTCAAGTGCCCGAAGTCCCAACACTAAAAGCACTTGAGCACACCAATATTCTCGTGTATCCTGGCGTTGACCCACCCAATCCGATCTTCCTGATCTTTTTAGCCTTCCTCGCCAGGGCGTCTGGTAGGCTAATTACCGCTGCGCGCGTCCAGCCGCATGTCGTCCTAATACTCTTTATCAACTTAGGGCCGATCTGTTCCGTTGGCTCTGGGATTTTATTAATGGCCCCGGCGATTTCCTCTTTCGTGATGCGCTCCTCGAGATCTCTGATCTCTACTTGCTCGGTGTAGGTCAATGCTCTCGCCTCTGCCATTTGCTCCAAAATCTGTACCGCCTCTGCTTTAAGGAATGTGTGGGTAAATGGCTGGGTGTTGCGCACGCACACCAGAGTGTAAAATACAAAGAAAATCCGATTTCGTATTGCCATTCAGCTGAAAACATTACCGCTGCGAATGATACATAAAGTCCCGACATGGCCCCCTGTGACTTTTTTGTTTTCCCGCGTGCAAAAAGAGCTCAAAGGAAAACATTGGAAGTCCGTGGAGAACATTCATGCTCATGGACATCCCGGCCAATGACTTTAAGAGTGCCTTCCAGGCATGGAAATCGCGACTGCGCAAGTGTATTGAGGCAGAAGGGGTGTATTTTGAAGGGTTTTGATGATTTATACAGATCGGATCAATAAATCAGTTTTTAGAGAACCATGCGCATTATTTTCATAACGCACCTGTAGTGTGACGAAACGTCCAGTACGCCACCGGTCGCTTCAGCTGAACATTTCAAAAAGCACCATGCAGTAGATTATAATACAAAATATACATACATCTACACCCATTCAAAATTCAACTAACCCAAAAATTAAAATTAAACGACCATTTAATCCACTAAATATTTGCCAATTGGGTGCTAGAAAATCAAGAAGCTGGCAGAATTTTTGCTAAGAAAGTTATCTTTAGCCAGAAACGTATTTCCACCTTAGTGGGTATGTCAATAAGCAAAATTGTCCCATTTGAGGCGTAGAAAAGCCTCGGCTCGTTCAAGAACGGCCTTTCCATACCCAAATAGTAATTTTTTAATTTTATGTTGGTGGGTTGATTGGACCGTTTTTTTTTTTAAATAAGGCCTGAAACGCAATGACTATCAATGGTGAATGTTATTGTGAGATGGTAGTGAATTTTTTATGGCCTCATTTAGATGACATTTTGAATTATGTCATATGTGAAAAAATTGAGCCTCAGTTATGCAAAAAAGTAATCAATAATTTTGTCAGAAGAATCCGAGAATGTCAAATGCACGGTCGAGGACATTGTCAAGTATCCTAGTCAACATTTAATGATAATATTTACCCTTTAAAATATTTTTTCTAGAATTAAATCCCGTGTTTCATTTGAAACACCAATTTTATTGGTTTCAATTGTTGCATTATTATTATTATGGATTTATTGTATATGAAGACCATTTATGACGTTTAAAAAGCGTTCTAATTTTTAAAGGAATAATTTAAATTTAATTTGTTTAAAAAAATTAATACTTATGAGAACAATTACACATTTACCGAAAACGACTATTTACGAAGTGATATCATTTTTGAGTAACAGTATTGTGTGCAGATCTTCTAATCACGCTGCTACTGGGAGAAAACTGTATCCTTCCATATGATATAATCAATATGAAGAGTAAATCATTGAATGCTATAAATATTCTAAACCTCTATTAAAAAAAATGCTACGCTCTATTGTATACACAAATATATTTTTTTAAATGCGGTGTTTTGCAGGAGCGGCGCCGTTTGAAGGAGCGGTACCCCAGCCTGGCACTGGTGAAGAAGGACGAGGAGCAGTGCGCCCTCATGCTGAATAACTATCAGCAGCTACTGCAGTCGAGGAACATCTGCGAGGGGCGCTGCGCCTTGGGCGAGGAGTGTCCTACGGGCGTCTGCAGGACAACGCCCACGAGGCGCTCGCGGCGCCGCAGCAGCAGGTCTCAAACTGAGGGGATTGCCAGAAGCCCTAGCACCACCAGCCTGCGCCCAAGGTCGGGGCCTGCGGGCCTTCGCAGCTACACAGGTACTTCCATCACTCACGAAATCCGCCCTAACCACCCTCTCTTGGAAGGCGTCCAAGCTCTAATAGCCCATAAATTCGCATCAGTGTAATAACTTCCTGCTATGTGATGTGTATATGTAGGTTATCGGTTATCTCTGAAACATCACTCTTTCATAATGGCGTACAAGTCCCTTTATAATATTCTAAAAAGCTATAAATAAAATACATTTTTTAACTCTTGATCTGGATTTGAATCTGTCTATCTATACTATATATCTATACCAGTATAATGGTCTTTGGTAAGCTTTTAATTATTATGATCCTTTGTGATCGTAATAGTTAAGAAACAAAAACACCAAATTTTATCTTTCTAGAAATCTAAAAATTTATAAATGGCAGACTATATTTGGTTTATAATAAAATATATACCATGTATCGTTCTAGAAAAGCCTTATATGAAGTTACTAACTGTAGTTGCCCAACTTTCACCATTACTATTTATTTTTTAACCACAACTCCCTAGAGGATTACGTTAAAGAACTAAGAAAGTTCCAGAGGAATTTCCAAAATAAGAAAAAAAGGCCTTATTAAGATATTTATTTCCTTCTTCATAAACAAAAATAATCAAACAAAAACTACTGATTATATATATCTCCACTCATGAAAGTATGATTACTTTATTAAAATTCAGTGAATATCTATACTTTTAGTTATACATTTTATTTGGTTTAGCCCTTTACCATCTCCTTAAACAATATTGTTTTGAATGAAAATAATTAGACTCTTGAAGATTTATAAGTCGAAAACTAAAATTAAAAAAATTATAATGATTTTACATCCTTAAACTATCACTCTACACTTCCAATCTTTCTTTGTGTCCGTATCTTACGTTTTAGATGTTTGTTTACATTTAAAAAACTGCCGCCGTTCGAAACTTTGGTTTTTTTTCACATCTCGTAAATTTTTGCCTTCAATGTCCCGTAGTAAGCCTCTCTTCGTAAAAACTCGTTCAACCATTCTCACTTTACATCGAGAAAGGCTATTAGTGCGTAACATCAAAAAACATTAAGGATTTGTTTCGACGATGAATCTTACATTACAATGCAGGAAGTTTTAGGAATCGCCATCGCCCTAGGCGATCAGTTCATCGAACTGATGAGTAAGCGAAATAAAAGATTAACTACCCCAGATATCTTCTGAGGAGTTGAAACAATATCAGTTAGCACAATAAAGCGGCGTCTTCAGGAGGGTAATCTTCATGGTCATATTTCGACCAAAAAACCTAGGCGATCAGTTCATCAAACTGATGAGTAAGCGAAATAAAAGATTAACTACCCCAGATATCTTCTGAGGAGTTGAAACAACATTAGTTAGCACAATAAAGCGGCGTCTTCAGGAGGGTAATCTTCATGGTCATATTTCGACCAAAAAACCGTTATTATGGCATGATACAGCTTCAATGGGCTCAAAAGCATCGTCCCTGAACAATTGAACAGTAGCAAAATGTATTATGGGCCGACGAATGCAAAGACTGAAAAGATGATCCAGGACTATATTGTTCTGACTGTCAAGCACGACGGTGGATCTATTTTAGTGTGGGGGTGCTTGTCTTTGGATGATATGTGAGATTTAGTAAAAGTCGATGGTATTATGAGGAAGAACAGTATAAAAAAATCTAACGGGCAACGCCATACCATCTGAGTTGCGATTAATCAGGAAGGAATTCTTGATGATACATAACGAACCTAAACATACTTCAAAGCTTTGTGAGGACTAATTAGCAAACTAAGAAAACAAAACATACATCCTACGTCGAAAAATCATTTTTTAAGTCTTCTTTAAGGTATCTGGAGAAATTTGGAGAAATTAAAAAAATGAATGGAAAGAATGTCTAGAATCGTAAAAGCAACATTAAATGCAAAGAGTGACTTTTTTATGAATCAAATGTTTAATATTCTTCATATAATAACATAAAATATATAATAGTGTGTGTTCACAAACTACTATATGGGACAACACAAGAAGATGATCAACACAATCAAAGAAGCAGAAATAAAAAAATAGAAAAAAAGTAGAAGAAACAAAAGAACCAAATGATAAACGCTATAAGAAAAATAGAAAACGGTAAGGCGCCAAAATATGATGAAATAAACGGAGATCTGTTGAAATATGAAGGGAAGAAACAGTAAAAAGTTATATAATATGATAAATAAAATATGGGGAAGAGAGACGATATCGGCTGAATGGAAAACGGGGATAATCATAAGGATGTAGAAAAGGAGACCTACCGCAATACAACAACTATAGAGGAATTACATCATTAAATATAACCTATAAAGTGTTTACGTCATTATTACAGAGAAAACTCATGAAATATGCGGAGAGGGAAATTGGTGATTGTCAGATGGAATTCCGCCAGGGAGGTCTGCAATAGATGCCTTACATATTATGACCTAATTATTTTAAAAATGCTACGAACACAATATGGAACTATACATGATATGCAGGCATTCGATAAAATTAATCGTAAAAACTTCTTCAAGTATTACAGAAAATGGAAATCCCAAGAAAGCTGCGAAGATGTATCCAAATGACACTGAGAAACTCAACGGTTGTAAAAACAGGAAAAGGATAAACAAACCCATTTAGTATCAATAAGAGTCCGTCAAGGAGACGCATTATCGGCAACAGTGTTTAATTTGATAATTGAAGATTCAGTAAGGCAAATAAATATACAAGGCACTATAAGAAACAAAGAGGCGCAAATCATAGCATATTCCTACGATATAAAAATATTTTTAAAAACTTGTGAAATTGGACTGGAAATAAATGAGAATAAAATAAAATACATGAAATGCAAAAGGAAGTCAAGATATAAAATTACACTCTCGAAAAGATACAAGTTTCTAATTATGTAGGAGTACAAATAACATCCAATAGTGATCGAAGTGAAGAAATACAAGATAAAATAAAAAAAGGTTACAAAACGTTTTTTGCTAACCGTGACATGTTAAAGACCAAAACAAAAACAAATGTAAAAACTAAAATAAGAATTCACAAAACACTTATTAGACTTACGGTTCTGTATGGTATTGAAATAATATTTCCTACACAAACACAAAAAATATAACTAAGAGTTTTCCAAAGAAAACTATTAAGATCGGTAATGGGGCTCAAGATTATAAAAAAATGGGGATCACGAGCAATTTATAAATCATGAACTCGTAGAGATCATGGAAGGTAAAGATATTGTGAAAGTGATAGCTCAAAGTATCAGATAGCTGGGACACCTAATGAGAAAATAGACTCAAATATGTGAAAAGAACTGATATCGTGAAAGTCCAAAACAAGTAGACCAAGAGGGAGGCCAAAAATTAGATGGTATAATGAAGTAATGAAAGATATAAAAAAAATTAACGTCAAGGACTGGAAAAAAACAAAAAATAGAACTGTATGGAAAAGAATAGTACAAGAAGCAAAAACTCGTCAGCAGCTCTAAGGGAAAATACGAGGTGCATTCAAATTATAGTATCTCAGAATAGATAGAAACATGAAGTTTGTTTCAAAATATGCGCGCATTCTTTGTGAATGTGTAACAGAGATGGCAGCACTGCACGACACACAGAACTCTAGCGGCAGCGGCAAAAGTGGGGGCTGTTTTTAACACTTAAAATGACGACGTTTTCATTACAAGAACAGCGTGCAATCATTCGTTTTCTCCATTTGTGTGGTGTGACACCGATTAAAATTTATCGCCAGTTGAGTGAGACATGTGGTGATGGTGTTGTGGATCTGTCTAATGTGCGTTTGTGGGTGCGACAGTTCAAAGGAGGCAGAACGTCGTCTGACAACAAACCGAGACAATCTCGGCCTTCTCGCACCAGCCGGTCTGACGACATGATCAAGCGAGTGGAGAAACTTTTTTTGTAGGATCGTCGAATAAGTGTGGAACTCATCGTCTTCAAAGTTGGTATTTCCGTGGGATCTGTGCACACAATCCTGCATGAAGACTTGAAAATGCGAAAAGTGTCCTCCATGTGGGTGCCACGAATACTGACAATTTTGAAGTGCTTTTTCATGCTCCCTACTCACCTGACCTGACTCCTAGCGACTTTTGGGTGTTTCCAATAATGAAAAACACTGTCAATTATCACAAATTCACTAGCCGTGCCACTATTGCATCAGTGATTTTCCAGCGGTCAAAGAAGATTCCTAAAGGGTTTACAGTGGCCATGGAATCATGGCGTCGACGTTGTAAAAAGTGTGTACGGCTGCAGGGGGATTACATCGAGAAGTGACACAAGTTTCACAGTTTTCCTGTGATTAGTTTATGAGAAAAAATATCGGAGGTGTTATAACTTGAATGTACCTCGTATAATAAAAGGAAAAACGGATTATATTACTTCGGTAAGAGGTGACTAGATTCTACATTGCATGAAAACCCTTTATTTTTAATATTTAATACCTAAGTTAATTTTTTCCAGTGTTCATTATGAATTTATTTGTTTTTTACATGTTGTATAATAATATAATAATAGTTCCCCGTAACAGGCCTTGAAGGCGCTTTGGGATCGTAACAGAATAGATCTGTATAATAATATACTATATAATAAATTGTTTTTGTACATTAAAGTGTACAAATTCATTTTTTATTAAGCGTTCATAGGTCCAAGCGGTAGCGTATGTCATAAATTCAGAATCATAAACAAGACTGATCTGCTTCTTTGAAAAAAATAAACAAGAATATTAACAATTTTTAAAAAACAAAACAAATTGCAAAGTGCAAAAACATTGATGCGACGTATTTTGTGTTGCTTCTTAAGTGTAGGCTTTGTATTCGATATACCATATACGCACAATGTTAAAGTTCGAGATGTTCTCACTTTTGCTTTGATGACAGTCATATACGAGAAACTTAACTCGCATAAATAAGATGTTATAATAGAACCAAACACTTGATAGTTTAATTTGCTAGCTCGTGGTAGTCCAAGAGTGATCTGGGTTCTGTAAAAAAAAGTTTAGTTCAACATTTCAGTACTTGATATCTCAGTAAGTTTTTCTTTGATTTTTTTGGAATCTCAACATGTGGAAAGGACTTGTCTAAAACGAATTCAGTATTGATTTGTGATTGTCATAACTGTTTTAAAGATCTTTGAGGAAATAGTCACCGCAAACTGACTTCTATGTTTGATATGCTTCAAATTTATCGTATCATACTTAGCTGAATCTCCCATGAGTTCATAAATGATCGTAGATCAAGTTGTTTTATAAATCCATTACTGTTATCACTGACTCTTACCATACAAACATTGCAGCCTTGCAATTATATTATTATTGAAGAAAAATTTTCTGATTCCGGTTTCTCTCTTTGCAAGTACATCAAAAGTTATACTTTTATCTGGAAAAATATTTTCAAAATGTTATCCTATTTTGCAAATGTAAACTGGACACAAGTAGAAATAACGGTGGATTTGTGCATCTGTCCTGAGAAATTGATGTACTTCTTAAGGTTCTCAACAATTTACGTTCAAATATCTCCTGACATGTCACTTATTCTTCTTTGTATAATAATATTGGATACGGGTATCGTTTTTAATTTTGCGGCCTCTTTTCGCCAACTATTTACTAACATTTTAATAGTAGTTTGTAAAAGCTAACTTTCGGTAATTGTATATGGTTTAGCCCTGCAAAATGTAACTCGATAAGTTGCTAGTAATTGTTTTTCATTAGTAGTCAACATTAATTTTGGTTCTCCAAAACAAATGGCTGGTCCAGAAGCATTTTTACGCTGAATTCAGAAATATAGTCCGTATTTCGCTATCACGTACAAATCGGTGAATCTTTTCAAAAATTCAGTATTGAATATTAGGTGCTTTTTAAGTAGAAACAACATCCTCAGTCTGGTTCATAAGTTGTCACCCTGTCCAGTTTAACTCTAGTCCATGAATGAACAGATAATCTAGAAACAAGTCACTTAAATGTATAAATGTCCCAGACAATTTCTGTTACATATGTGGCGAGTTCACTGCAAAACATCATGGAAGGTGCATTGCTTCCCGTGTAAAAATAGCTTATCACGTGTATTTTGAATGCGTTGTTTATGATTAAGACAAGAAATGGGCATCTTTGCACATCAAGCTATAGCTAATGAAAAATTTTGTCAAGGGTATGGACGGGAATGTCAGAGGGTTTCCGTACATATAAAAGACAAGTTTCCAAAAGTTAGAGAGGCAAAAGCAAAAGGAGGTATATTTGTTGGTCCACAAATTCATAATTTGATAAAGGGTATTGAATTCGATGGAGTTTTAAAGGGAAAAGAAAAAATATCTGGAAATTGTTTAAATATGTCACAAAACATTTCCTAGGGAACAGGAAATTTGAAGACTACAGAAATTGCGTAGAAAAAATGTTTGTGGCCTACAGTAAGAATGGAGTGCAACGTGTCTTTTTGCACTCCCACTTGGACTTTTTTCCGGGCAATTTAGGAGATGTAAATGACGAAGATGGAGAGCGGTTCCATCAGGACAATTGAAAAGCGTTACCAGGGAAGATGGAACCCAACCATGTTAGCAGATTACTGTTGGTTAGCAGTGAAAAAACACCAGCAACATCATACAAACGGAGGAGAGCCAAGAAGTTCATGCAGTAAGACAAGTATACTGAAATAAGTACTTCACTTTTTCCGCGATTTACCAAATTTGATAAGTGATAAACTTGTCTATTTCTCAGAAACTATACGTGATAGAAAAAAACTAAAGACATATCCTAAAATCAGCATACAAGTTTCCATTAGAATCACTTACTTTCATCCAGGAACCAAGAAAAAAGTTCAAAATTGTTGAGCTGTGTAACATAAAAGTGGCCTGCTTCTCGTTTATATTAATTCAAAATAAAATTTTTCAGAAGACTCCAGTGTAAATTATCACTCTTTCAAATACGTCATAAAGTTCTAAAAACAGGAAGAAATTGTACTACTTGATAATAGACGGCTCCATCAAAAATAAAGTAAATTTCACTACTTAGTAGCAGATGCTCCCAATTATTTGGCTGTGGAGTCTCTGTTTTATTATGAATAGGTTAATTGCGGCTAAAGGCGCGGGAGGGGGGAGTTTATAGATATTCACAAAATTTTTGTCAAAAGGTTGAACAAAAGTTTGAAAGCTTCTCCATAATTTTACTAATTAAAATGAGGAATTGAACTACATAAATAATAATAATAAAATCCAATCCAATGCAATTGTAATTACCTTTTTGGGACATTTATTTCAGTTTGCAGTCACTTTTATTGCTGACTTCAATCGTTGAAACATTTAGAACATTGATAAATAACAACTAAAAGCAGACGCTGCTGAAACCAAAATATTAACACCAAAATGAGTATTTAATTTTTATTCGACGCAATATTTGTTTTGATAATTTATTTTATAACAAAAACTTCAGTTTCTGATAATCTCTTGGGAGTATTGAAGAATTATTCTTTTAAAGACAACTTCAAATGTAAAAAAATAATAATCAAATTGGTTTCTTCAACTCTATCTTTCCGCCCTTTAATTTTATTAGACCCTCTTCTTAATTTTCTTTAAAAATCAGGACATTACTGATTTTAAATTTCTAGTATGTACATACCTATGTGCTATATATAGTATACATGGAAGTAAAGACATAATATAATAGTATACAACATGTAAAAAACGAACAAAAATCATCATGAATACTGGAAACAGTTAACTTTAATATTAAGCATTTGTTCCATAAAAAAAAACGCACATGCATTTAATACTGCATTCTTTCGATTAGTTTTTTTAAATTTCTTGAATGGTACACCTTTCTAGACACCTTGAAGAAAACTCCAAAGATAATTTTTGGACGTAGGACGCTCCTTTATTGCTGTTCTTGTCAGCTCATCCCGTAGCAAGTCTATGGTGTTGAGATCTAAACTCTGTGGTGGCTCTGTCATCATTTTGAGCATTTTTTGTTCTGTTTGCTAAATAGTCCTCACAAAGCTTTGAAATATATATGTTTAGGATCGTTGTCTTGCATCATCACGAATCCCTTTCCGATTAATCGCTACCAAGGTGGTATGGCGTTTTCCGTTACAAAATTTTACAGTTTTTTCCTTATAATGCCATCAACTTTTACTAAGTCCCCCACACCAGCCAAAAAAAGCACCCCATCACTAAAATAAACCCACCTCCTTGCTTAACAGTCGGATCAGTCCTGGGTCGTCTTTTCAGCCTTAGACCCACGAAAATTCTCCATTTCTAATTGAAAATTTAGATTTGTCGGTCTATAATAGGTTTTGCCATATTTATTTGGCCAGGAGCGATACTTTTATGCACACTGAAGCCGTTTAGCTTTATTACCCCGCCGTATTAACTATTTTTTGGTCGTAGTACAACCATAAACGTTGCCCTTCTGAAGACGCCGCTTTATTGTGCTGACTGATATTATTTTAATTTCGCAGCAATAGCTGGGCAGTTAATCTTCCATTTTGCTTAGTCATCACTCTGAGAAACCGATCCTCTGCATCGAATATTACTGTGATGCCGATCCCTAAAACTTCCTGTCCCCTGCAGCGTTTTAATGTAACCGTCTAAGCACAAACCTTCAATGTTTTCGCGATGTTACGCTCCGATAGCCTTTCTCGATGTCTCGATTGTCAGTGCCAATTGTTCTTCTGGACGCAAAATCAAAATACCAGGAGAACTAACTCTATCACACCATAGAACCAATTTGACGCAGTTCATTTTTCGCCCACTCTTGATAAATAATATCATAGTCGACCATAATTTTATAATAATAAATTTCGTTTTGTTTAGTTTCATTAAGCTTTAACAAAAACCACAAAGTGTTAACTCATTACTGAACTGCTCAATGATCTCCTAAACATACTAAGATGTTCCAAGACTTCTTGTGCAGGCTTCTTGAAACATTTCAAGCAAAAAAGTTCTAACAAACAAAGGTCGAACACTGAACGGTTTTTGAGACATCGATGAAGAAAAACAAGGGATCTTTGGGGGTGCTTGGTCGTTTTAGCTCTTCCTTCTTCCTCGCGACTGGTCATCATTTTACTTGATAATATGATTACCGAGGTTATTTAGTTTAATTTTTGTTTTCCCACTATCTGTCACCATTTGCAGCAGCAGAAGAGTTCAGGATCAGATACCTAAATAGTCGCTCTCCGTATCACAAAACAATTATACGCGTTTTTCTTTCTTTCTGGGAAGATAATAGAAATAGAGAAGAGAAATAGAGTAGGCAGAAGGAGTACTGTGAAAAATTGAGGGGAATTCTCGAACGAGTGCAAAGTAAATTTCAGCAGCTACAGGCCAAAGTAAAAGTTCAATTGTAAGGACCCTATGTGAAAATGGATGCTAACAACGAAAGTTACAATGATAATAAAGGGAGTACAAATAAGTCTCCGCTGTTTGACAAAAGATGGCCCCACCAGTAAGTTATGGTTGAAATTTTCAGATGTAAAACGTTATATCATAAGGTTGGACATCTGGCAACGCCATGTCGAATTTTGAGCCGAATATGCGTAATTTGCAGGAACTTTTGATTTACTTCTTTAATTTGAAGAAATCTGCAGCTGAGGCGCATCGATTTCTTATAGAAGCACATGGTGAAGCTGCTTTAAGCGAGAAAAGTTGTCGTGAGTTGTTTCATATGTTTAAGAACGGTAAGTTTGACGTCGAAGACAAAGAACGTAGCGGAAAGCCGAAAGTGTACAAAGACGCGGAATTAGAAGCATTATTGAAGGAAGATTCCTGCCAAACGCAAGAAGAACTTGCACTTACATTAGGAGTGACTCAACAAGCAATTTCACATCGTTTAAAATCGTTGGAAATGATTCAAAAGCAAGAAAATTGGGTTCCATGTGAACTGAAGCCGAGAAACGTTGAACGTCGACTTTACATTTATGAAATGCTGCTTGCCGAGCATAAACGAAAGGGTTTTTTGCATCGTATAGTCGCTGGTGATGAAAAATGGATCCACTACAATAACCAAAAGAGGAAGAAATCATGGGGACCACGTGGCCATGCTTCAACATCGACAGCAAAGCCGAATATTCATGAAAAAAACTCATGTTGTGTATTTGGTGGGACCAGCTTGGTGTCGTGTATTATGAGTTGCTCAAACCGAACGAAGCCATTACCGGCGCTCTCTGCCGAACACAATTGATGAGACTGAGCCGCGCACTCAAGGAAAAACGAGCCCACTACTACCCCCACGACAAAATTATTCTTCTGCATGATAATGCTCATCCACATGTTGCGGCGCCGGTCAAAACCTACTTGAAAACACTTAATTAGAAAGTTCTACCCCACCCGCCGTACTCACCAGACATTGCCCCTTCCCATTATCACTTGTTCGATCGATGGCACATGGCCTGTCTGAGTAGCACTTCACATCATATGAAGAAACCAAAAATTGGGTCGATTCGTGGATAGCCCCAAAAGATGAAGCGTTCTTCCGACGCGGTATACGTATGCTGCCAGAAAGATGGAAAAAGTAGTGGCTAGCGATGGACAATACTTTGAATAAAACATAAGGTTCTGTTCTTTCACAATAAATGCCCAATTTTTGATAAAAACGACGGAGACTTATTTGTACTTCCTTTGCTTGGAGGAGAAATAAAATGTTAGGACGATCAAGCACCCTCAAAGACTTGCTTCGTCGATATTTCGAAATCGGTCAATCGGACATTTTTGTTCTATATAATTAATGTAAATAATATTAATGTCTTACAACTAATATGTTTTTTGTTATTTCGCTAGTTATCTCATTTCCATTATTTGGTATACTTTTGATTTTCCAGATTCTCTGAGGCTTTCTTCATTATATTAAAGTATTTATTTTAGTTATGTACTTCTATCAGGTCTGTTAATCCATCCATAGCATTCAGGGTATTAGACAAAACAGTGGAAACACTTGTAGAAGTCTTGTATTAATAAGGTGTTGGTCCACTTTTAGCACAGCCATACAGCTTGAATTCTGGATAAAATAGACCGATACAAGTCCAGAATAATGGTGAATGGAATTTGAACCCATTCTTCATGCACCACATCTTCCAGCTCATTTAGAGACAAAAGGGGTGAAAATCGATGTCAAACCCTGTTTTCCAAAACAGCCCACATAACCTCGACGATATTCAGGTCTGCAAACTGGGCGAGCCAATTAAGATGTTGAACCTCATCAGCATGCTCTTGAAACCACTCTTGAACAGGGCCAGCGGTGTGGACGGGGCATTATCATTCTGGAATATAGCATTCCCGTCTGGAAATAAAGTTTGCACCATTAGGTGGACCTGGTTACCCGAAAGTTCTCTGAGATACACTACTGCTGTGACTCGACCGTGTAATGTGACAAGGAGGACTGAAGAATATAGCCGCCATCATATTTGACAGTCTGACGGAAACAGACCATATAGTATGTTTCAAAGGGTGTTCGCCAGACAAGCACGCGTCCAGTGGTGGGAAAGAGGATAAAGGGCGATTCATTGCACCATGCACGTCGCCTTTGAACATTCGTATCTATTATTAGAGACTTGGTATTAGGAACACGCCCATAGATACCCATTTTATCCAGTTTCCGCCTCACTGTTTTGAATGACACTGGGGTGTTTAGGTGCTATTTAAGTTCTGTAGTCACTTTCTCGGTCGTTGTTTTCTTCTGCGACGTCACAATATACGCATAAACGCCCGGCGGTCCCTATCCTGCAGCTTCATCTTTAGACCACTATTACCCTCCACCGACCTTGTTTTACCGTGCACTGAGTGTGCGGTCACGACTTTCGAGATCGTGTCTTGTGTTAGACCGCATAACGTCGCTGTTTTGCTCACAGATGCTCCAACTAGACGGGCACCAATAATTAGACCTCTTTAAAACTCCATCAGGTCACTCACGATACCTGCACAATGTCTACAACCACGTTGCCTCGCTCTACTATTAGTTCAAAGTCCATACTACCAGCAACAAACAAGAGACGGTTAATTTACGCAGTGCCCAGTGTTACCAGACACTTTTAACAAGTTGTTGCATTAGTTTGTCCAGTACCTGTATATAATTATAACATTTTTTCATCCATAAAGTTTATCTTTTTTTATTTTCTTTTGAGTACCTTATGTAAGAATAATATATAGGTAGCTAAAAATATGTGCAATTAGTAAAAAATTAAAATTAAATTTTTAACGGTAGTTTACATGTTTTAAGTCTCAAATCATCCGGAATATACAATTGCCTGGCTGCCTATTAGATCGATATGAACATTCACTGACGTTCGAAAAGTGTTTTGTTTTTCTTTGTACTAAATATTAAATAATATCTCTAATTTAAAATAAAATTGTAAATATTTACTTAAAAAATTCACATCAAATTAATTATAAATAACTCAATACAGTTTCTACAAAATTTTCCTGATTGTGTCCAAAATCACTCTATCGTTTGAAAATACTCTGAATCACTGCTTTTTAATCTATTTATGCTTTTCTATGACAAAAAACTAAATCTTAGCGCCATCGGTTAATTTTATTTGTTCGTTTATTTTGTTTTTTCTAGTTATTTTCATTGGGTTACTATTTTTAATTTATTATGCTCCGTATATATATATATATATATATATATATATATATATATATATATATATATATATGCACTTGTACAATGTTCACCGAACCACTTTTGTCTACAATAAAGATCGTAAGTAACATGTTATTTCTATTCACTTTCCTTGCTCCAATATGTAATCACTTTTATCATCCTTAATTGCTTAAACTTTTTCAATAAGACATTTGTTATAATGTTTTATTAAATAGAGACAACTTTTCTATATCCCCCCGCTCCTCTCTGATGCATTTAATCCAACGAATGGGTAACTCTTTAATGCCACTTTAAGAAAATTACATGGGTTGGTCCTGGAGCCATTTGCACACGAATTGTGAATAACCAATCGCTTACTAAAATGAACAGTTGCGAGCACGATGCAAGTGCGTTATATTTTCGACCTCGGTTCGACCTATAATAAATATTTTGAACACCTGACTTCTAGATAATATGTCTCTGCCAAACCTTCAACGTAGAAACGTAGTACGTTGCCTTAACATTTTTCGGGTTGAAAATTTTATTATACACATAGTTACCAGCTGTTTATCACCTTTATGAAACTAACATTCAACTCGCGCTAATAACCTCAATCCAATCGCAGTATTCCACATTTATATAGGTAATGGAACTACCATAAAAGTCTTGTTTTGATAGAGACAAAAAAGAGGGGAAAGAGATGAAGAAAGAAGAAAATCATACATGTAGTCCATTTATAGAACATCGGATGGGGTCGCCTATTTAAATATTAAGATTCACAGAAGTATAAAGTAAAGGTAATACAAGCTTACGCACCAACAAAAGACCATGGTGCAGATTCCACATGTTAATAGGAAATTTGAACGCCAAACTGGACATACGAAAAGATGCACAAGAACGAAATGTGGGGCAGCGTGGCCTGGGAAATAGAAACGACCGTGAAGACATGTTGATGAACTTTCTCGAGAGCAACAATCTATAGGCAATGAACGCTATCTTCTATTAAAAATCTCAGAGACGGTGGATCTGGATAAATCCAGATGGAAAGACCCGAAATGAGATAGATTATAATATATCATCACATAAAACATGATCAAATATTGACAGCGCTAAGTAAATTCATCACTAATAGTGATCATAGATAATTCGAGGTAAAACGGTGATAAATTTAAAATTAGAAATACAAACACTTACAAGACAAGAGGGAAAGGTAATAAGTACCTGAACTACAAATAAAACAAGAACTCACTACCAACTTCCATGGAAAGCCTATAAATAAAATAAACAAACTTATAACAGATACAATCCAGAAAACAGGCACTCAAGTGGCTAGAGAAAAGGACAAAAGAAAAATGTAAAAAGTAAGTGAAGAAACAAAAAACTAATGGAAGAAAGAAGACAGTTAGTAACGAACGGAGAAAGGAACCCAGACGAGTATAGGGACCCAAATAAAAAAATTAATCCAAATTTGAAAAGAGACATCAGAATATATAAAAACAAATGATTAAAACAACAAAAATAACTCAAATCTCATAGTACTAAAAAGAAAAAGATAATAAAAAAACCCACAAATATAGATGAAACTACGGAAATAACTGAAACGTTTTATGGAAATATATATAAATCAGAGAATACTGAAAGACAGAATTCAAAAAATAAAAGACCAAGAAGAATTAATGTCAACTCAGAGGACATACCCGAAATAATAGTAACAGAAGTGAAAAATGCACTTAAAGAAATAAAGAACCTACGTGCTCCGGAAGAAGGTGGAGTATTATAGAACTGATAAAAAAATGGGGGAGGCGCTTTAGAAACAAATTTGCATATTATTCAACAAATTCATAGAAGAGGGAAATATACCTGAAGGATAGAGAAATGCAGTGACGGTTCTAATACACAAAAAAGGGACCGCAACAAAATTTAAAAACCACAGATCGATAAGTTTATTATCCCAAATGTATAAATTGCTGTCAAAAATAATAACAAAGAGATTAACTGATAAGCTTGACTTCTATCAGCCATCTGAACAAGCTGGATTTCGTAAAAAATGCTAGACCACTTGCTAACGCTCAGAGTCCTAACAGAGAAAACCACAGAATATAACCTACCTATATACCTAGCGTTTGCTAATTACGAGAAGGCGTTCGATAGTGTAGAGCACTGGGCTATAATGGATGCTCTTCAAAACGAAAGAATAGATTCTAGATACTCCACCTCAATCCAGCACATACACAAAAATGCAACATTTACTATTAAATTATAAAGAGTCAAAGCAAGTACTGTTCACAGCTGCATAGAAGGGTGTGTTTAAGAGACTAAAGTGGGAAAACGAGAGAAGAAACATAAACGAAGAAACACTAAATAATTTGAGATTTGCTGACGACGTGGTTCTGATCACAGACAAAATTGAGGAGCTGCAAGAGATGATAGAAAAATTAAATAAAGAATCGAAAGAATAGGATTAAGAATGAATAAAGAAAAAACAAAATACATAACAAGTATAATGGAAAAAAAACGAAGGAAGGACAAAAATAGACAGCGAAGAAATATAGGTGGAAGACTACATCTACTTAGGACAAAGAATAATCAAAGAAAAGAAGAATAAAACAAAGATGGAGTGCTTTCGGAATGTTAAGCTTTGTGTTTAGAGGAAAGTTCGAAACTACCAAAAAGTTCAACCAGTCTATAACCAGTGCATTATACCAATAAAGATGTATGGCACAGAGACGTGTCCATTAACAAACCAGTAGTGAATAAAATTAAAGCAGCTAAAAGAGGAATAGAGCGGATAATGTTGGGTATGTCGCCGCACGACAAAAAAAAGGAGCACACGAATAAGGCAGGGAACAGGTGTAAGAGAAATAGTAAGTTGGTAAAACAGAAGTCGAATTGGGTGGGGCACGTTGCTAGAATGGGCGAAGAGAATTGGACAAAAAAATCGTACAATGGAGGCCTTGGAAGAAAGCAAAATAAGGGACGACCAAACATGAGATTGATTGATGACATCAAGAAAATTACAGGCCTAAAATAGATAGAACTAGCACAGGATAGAGAACGGTGGGGGGTAATGGGAGAGGCTTATGTTCAAGGATGGACTACAAGGTCTGAAAAAAGAAAGAAGATCATTTAGAGCCTTAGAATTATTGTTTCTTTCCATTTCCTTCCTCGCCTCTATTTTCTTTATTCATTCTAATTTAAATCACATCACAGTTTTTACATTTCCATATTCTTTTATTCTCTCCATATATTCTAACCATTGCATTCTTCTAGATATAAAAATTTTTGCTGATTTTTTGTATGGCTCATACAATTTATCATTCGTTCTTTTTTCCACTCCAACTAACCAATTAAAAAGTTCTTTTCAGTTTTCTTCCTTTTTACTTTTATTTAGTTTATCTTGTTCGCTACGTATCTCTCATTAATATATGTCAACATAATGTTTAGGCCTCTCTTAAATACTTTATGTACTTTTCTTCTGTAAAATTGTTTTGTCTTCCATTTTCTCCGACTCTTTCTGTATGTTTTCGTGTTCTTTTGAAATTTCAATGTCTAATGATGTAGGAGCGGTTACTGAAAGGACACTACCCAAGGTGGCGTACAAGCACTATGCCTAAAGCGATTGAATTATTACCCCTTGTTCGAAGTAAATAGAAACACTAAATTATTTTTAGTGAATAAATAGGCCTCCCATCAAACATCTACGAACTTGGATCCGTCCGCACTGTAGCCAAACATCTCAACCGCGCAGCCATACTGGCGCTGCGTGTATCTAACCTCTGAACGTTATTTTGGTTTCCACTTTCTTTGTATCTTTAACAACACTTTATTATTTTATTACTACTTAAATTTCTAATTAAACAAAAAATTCTTAATTTAATTGCCTATAAAGTAGGTGTCCAAAGTCATCTTTGAAATTGATTATATTATACATTAAATGACAAATTATAATTGAAAACGTTCTGACCTGCCCAAGTTTCGTGTCTAAACTCTCTCCAATACCTCATCTCCTTTTTAACATATTCGTTCGTAAATCTAATAGTTCGGAACGGCCTAAGATTAGATATTGCTTCTCGTGCCTAAAATCACCAACCAATTATTAGGTATATGCTACTTCAAGTTTCTATTATGAGCTTTTGATATATTGTGTTAATAATGCGTGCTTTCTTTATCTGTGTTTTTTGAAGATTGATTTTTCTTCTTTTCTAATGACCATCAGGTTTTAATTTATTTCATTTGCTGTTTTGTAATTTATTTTATTATAAACTTGCTTTCATGAATATTTTTAATTTTTTTGTTGCCGACATTATTGCTCGTCTCTATTCTATAGTTTGACTATTTTTATTTCTGTACGTAAATCATTTTTGCAACATAATTTTACGAATTAAAGCAAAATTTGAAGTAAAAAAGATGCGTAGAATATTAGAATGAGTCGTATCAAATGAAAATTGGTTTCTAGTGTACTAAGAGGGGCCCCCTAAGTTTTGTCCCGGGCGCCAAACATACGCCTTAACTTTTTCAGCAAATGTAAGGTGAGTTCCTTCATTTTGTCTTTTCCAATACCTACTGGAATGAAGCAAGTTATCTACACGCGATGTAAGAACACTTTGGCCAACCGCACTTCTATTCTTAGTTTGTACATAATACTTTTTGTTTTAAGGCCGCTTTCTCATTTTTCAAATATTAGTTCGCATATTTTTTCAATTGATGAAACCGTTGCTTGCTATAGATGAGTTTCTTTCCAACGCTTTCGCTGCCGCTTTTTCAAAAATTTTCTCGCTCGTTCTTAGGATCCCATAGACGACTGAGTTTATTATCCTTTTTTTCTAACATTTAGCCTTTTAAGTCTTACTTTGTTCTTCCTTTTTGTTTTAGTTTTCTAATATGAAAAATAAAGATAATGAGCTAATTAAGAGTTTAAGATTATTACAACTTTATAACTCGTTTAAATAAGTGACAAAATGTATTGAAATGTTCTATAAACTACAAGAGTAATATCTGCAATATGTATCTTTCTGCCTTTCCTTTGGCTCTTCTATATGACTACGTAGAGCATGATGGTTACCTTATATAGTCACTGGTATTTCATTATAGATAAAAATTAATATTATTTATCTTTTTTTTATAATTAATTCGACAAAGTTGCTAATAATTCACTTTACGACGGTAGATTGAAAAGTTTCCAAAGTTTTACAAATATTCTCTTAAAGCTTTCTTTTAGAAGCGCCATCAATTTACAAACCTGGACCGAAAACTTTTTCTAACCAAGAATGTGTTGAGTTTCAAAAACATATAGAAATTTTAAGAATTCAAATCAGCCTGATCCAACACAAGAGTGTTTCCATATTTTCACTGTTGATCGAGATTTTCGTATAACATTTAATGATATTATAACAATAATAATAACATAACCCGTTCTTGGCAATTGCATACTTAAAATTGCGTATTTAGCACATGGACGACAGTCTTGATAATTATCGTAACGATTTTATTTATTTTATTTGTCACCATAAAATGGGGTGTACAATAAAAAACTTCTAGAGAAAGAGAGGATATGCGATCTAAAAGAACAGACAAATGATGTGAACAGTTTTGCGAAAGGCCAGAACTGGTAAAGAGTGAGGGCACAACTACTGTCTGGCTTATTACCGAAACGCTTCCAGAGTGGCGGAAGCTTAACGATGACCTAGGTGTTCAGGGAGCCCTGAACCGGACAAAGATGGCGGTGATGTCATTCTTGTAAAACATCAGTCTTGCAATAATCTCAAAAAGTTGTTCGAGTTTGTATTGCCGCCACAATATTATTAAATGGTTCCAGAAATACAGAGGGGGCCCATGTTCTGGAAGAGTCCAACGTAAGAACTGGCCAATAGCAGTGCAGAATATTCCAGCTAAGGTAAACATCAGTGACAGTCATTTACGAACAAGCGGGTTTATAAGCAATTCCTGAATCGGTTTTCGTGTTGAAGATAATAAATTTTTGCATTCAATTGTCACGTTACTAGACGGACATGAACAACTTTAGGGGCAATAAATCACCCGTCTCACAGGCTCTATTTCACTAATTTTCACGCAGTAAAATGCGGTAGTGCCCCACGTAATGGAATAATATAAAAGCGAAGAAGTGGATCAATTCAAGAAAAGTAACCACAATAGTATAAACTGGGGAGATTAAAAACATCATAAAAGTGCCGATAACAGAATTAAAAAGAGCACGGAGGACCACAATAAACTGCGAGAGGAAATGATAAAGAAGGGAGAAATAAGGACAATACATAGAAAAGAACTCTAAGGAAGAATCGAATAAGAAAACAATCAAGAGAAGCCAGATAAAGAAAAGAGGTGAAATATGAGGAAGATCTAAAGAAAGAAGAAGCGAAACAATTTCTTTCAGACAAGTCGGGGGTGTAAGTAGATATGAAGAGAGCAATCACTGTAAATGATAAAAATTATTAGAGAACCGGAAATAGGTAGCGGTATATTGCTAATAATATAGGATAATAGCAAACAAATAAGGAGCTATAAAGTGAGACTAGAAATAAATACTAGGAATATATGAACCGAAAGGTGGTGACATAGATAAACAAAAAGTAACAGAAAAAATATGGAATAATTCAAATAAATAATACGCTCTATATTCGCAGTAATTGCCTTTTAAAATTTCATCATAAGAACTGCAGAGAGTTCAGACACTAAGGAAAGGCGCGTAATTTGCTCTCTAATTCTTCCCAGGAGTGCTCAATGAGATTAAGATTTGGGTTCTGGAGGGCCAGCCCAGTTTTTCAACACCTTCAAACCATCCAACTTTCGCTGTATGGACAGAGCAGTTTTCTTGATCACACAGGAAAGGTTCATCCCCGAACTGTTGTCGAAAAGTTGGAAGCATAGAGTTGTTAAGAATATCGAAATACATCTCAGCGTACTCAGAAACTAAGCGATCCAGGCCGAACTACGAAAAACACCCCAAAACTATAATACCTTCGCCATCAAACTTGACACTTGAATAACAAGAGTTCTCCTGGGATCTTAAACCTAGATGCGCCTATCGAATTTCCAGACCGTGAAACGAGATTCATCACTCCACAGAACTTTTTCCATTATTCGACGGTCTAATGGAGGTGAACTTTGTATCATTGCAAACGACATTTGGCATTAATCGAGCTTTTGCTGGGCTTATGAGCAGCTGTATGACCATAAAAACCCATGTTTTTCAACATCATGAGTGATCGCTGCCACTGACGATATCCGATTTTTCATTACTGCCCTCCGCAGGTTCGACGGGTACGATCATTAAGTTTATGCCGCTTGGTTTCACGGTTGTTTCACTACTCAGACGTTTTCATTTTATAATGCCATCATTTACAGTTTCTTTAAGTAGCCAAAGAGATTATGATAAATATAAATTCGAAAAAAGAAAGAAACTCGAGAAACAAGTGAAACAAAAAGTTTGGGCTGATTTAGAAGAAAAAATAAAAATAGTCTACAATAAAAACTAGAAACTATTCTTTACAACAATAAGGAAAGAAAAAATAAATAATAATACATTTTAATTAACAAAGAAGAGATAATTGAACAATAGAAAAGGTATTTCAAAGATTTATGAGCTTCGTCAGAAAGAAATACGGATTTTTAAAGCCAAAAAAAAGAGTTACGCAAAGCTAGATCTTAAGTCTATTACTGTTCACAGTAGTATTATATGAGAGAATCAAAGAAGTAAAAAAAAACGCAAAACAATACAAAATAGGACCCTGAATATAAAAATTACGGAACCGATATACGATTTGGTACTGATCACTAACGGAAGAATATCAAACCTAAGAATATACAACAGCTGCTGTAGAAGTTTTAGATATGAAAATAAAGGACGAAAATACAAAAACAATGGTCATTAGTAGAAACTAAAAGGAACATTAAATAAAATTAAGAAACACCTTACAACAAGTCGGTAAATTTCAATGCTTAAGAGCAAAACCAACACCAGGCAGCAGATTGAAAGTGGAAATAAATAAGAGAATAGAAACAAAGGAAAGACTTTTTAACAGAATCAAGAACACGTTTTTAGGTAAAAAAAATATCAAATCAAATAAAGACGAAGATATTCAAAACAGTGGCCACCCCAGCCCTAATATATGAGTCTGAAACTTTAATATTAACACAAAACCAGGAAAATATAATAAATGCAATGGAAAACTGAGGGAAAACAAGAAAATAAACATCAAATAAAATTAAGACACACCTCAAAACAAGTCGGTAAGTTTACATACTAGGGAACAAAATGAACACGAGGCGGCAGATTGGAACAGCAAATAAATAAGAAAATGAATATGAAAAAAAGGTTTTTAAGCACAATTAAGAGCATGTTTTTAAATAAAAAAGAAATATCAAAACAAAATAAAGACAGAGATATTCAAAAGAGCGACGACTCCAACCCTGATATGTAGAGCTGAAACTTGAGCCGTAACACAAAACCAGAAAAATATAATAAAAGCATGGAAATGAGATTCTTGTATAAAATTGAGGGAAAATAAGACAAAATAAGAATCACTGTCATTAGAGATAATCTGGATATTAATATTAAAAAAAACCGAAAGAAGACCAAGAAAAACTTGGAGTGAGGGAGACATTAAGAGAAATATAGTGTGGAGTGAAGTGAGATGTAAAGTGCACAACAGAAAAAAAAAATAGAAAGAGGCATGTAGAAAAACTCCAAGGACATAACTCAACCCCCGACCTGTAAGGGTAGAAAGTCCTAAAACCCAGCAAGTAAGTATAAAACATGAATGTCCTATTTCATCCGATAGACCAAAAATAACAGTGAGTTTTAGAAAATAAAATGTGTTTTCCATGATCGACGCCCGCTATTGCCGCACATTGACCAATAATGCCGTACGACCTGGAATACTGTCTGAATTTATTACTTATCTTTATAACAACTTCCGCTCCACACGCCAATTGAACGAAGTTCAAGTTCTTTCTACACGAAAAGAACAAAGACGGCGTTTTGAAAAACTGATAGCCTTTTATCTTTTCAAAACGTTTCATTTCCTCTGTAAAAATAAACGCCCTTGTTAACCTTGAACAAATCATGCAGATTGTAAACTTTATTTCAATGAATTTTTGCTGACAAGAACATTTATCCCTATTAAAGGTCACTTTCTCTTTAGAATTCCTACTTTGAAATTGTCCAAAAGTTTTGACCAGTATTTCTAATCGATCAAATGTTTTTTAGTATTTCAAGAGACTAACACCATTACTCTTTCAGTTAAATTGATGATCTTCACCTCTTTGCTTGATATTGGTTAATGCTGCAACATCTCATCCATGGTCATCAATTGTTACTTAAAATCTAATTGATTATATAATTTACTATTGGCACCTTTAAGATAATTGTGGAATAAAAAATGCAGACTTACATTGCTATTTCTATTATCCTACTGCGTTTTCCGCGCCGTAGCACTTTTACGATTTTTTTAATTCTACAATCATCTAAAAACTCATTCATAGATATTTCCATAAGCAATTGATGTTTAGGTGGCAATAGGAAACAGCACTATTACCAAGATATGTTTCATTCCTTTTAAACAACTCCAAGTTGAATAACTACGTCTCTCATCTTTTAGAAAGATTACTTCGTGATGTTACTCATTCCTTAATCTCACAAGGTTGCATCCAGTGTGGAATAATCATATTAAAAGTTTGTGATACAGCAGGCGTATCTGAATGTCTTAAAAGTGGCTTATCACTTAGGTGCGTTGATCACGCTTGAATTCCATTAACCAAAAATTCCTGGTGAGAAGAATTATGTAATTTTAAAATCCCCTCCATATAAAAGGTGATGACTACTCAATTTTTTACTGTATTTATGAAGTCATTTGACTTTAATGCTCAAAAAGTTGCATGTTGCCAACAGTGACGTAAAACTAATGATTGCGGAAGCTTTCCAATCTACCGCCGTAATACTCCCGATAATTAACCGGATAACACTTCCAACATTGCTTTTGCTTAGACAGCAGGCCTTAGCGCCCCAGATGCACCCGTCTGTAGCAGAGCGTTTCTTGCAGGTTCGGCCCCGCCGTCCCGGTCGAGCTCGAAGGTCGACCTTTCGAAGCCGGGCCCCAGCGAGTCGCTGACGGCTCCCGCTACGCCGCAAACCAGCCCCCCGGTGTCGCCCAAGCGCCGGGGCACCGTGCAGGTCGTCTCGACGCAGAAGACCCTGGAGGAGGTCCCCGGGTCATAGCCTCCGTTGCTCGCGCTCTCAAAGCTTCTTTTCATTGGGGCTGGGTCCAGGTAACGCCGACGAGCGCTCGACGGGAAGCCTTCGCCGCGCCATTGCAGTAGCGGCCGTGTGGGATCAGCTTTGCGCCACAACGCTGCGTTCGAACTGTTCGCGACACAGGAATAAATCCATCCAGTTATTTTTACGTAAAACTGATACTAAATAAATTGACTTAATCGTACGGTAGCTTCGATCTACGTTAAGACTAAAGCTAAATGCAATGGGTCGGTAGCTGCACGTTTGAAAATGCAGGAACCTTTTGAGCACCCCACGTAATACTTGTTTGGTGTTATTACGAGGTGTAATCAAAAATTAAAAATTACTAAATTCAATCAACAAATCTGTATAATCATTTATTAAACCCTCTAGCGATATTTGTCTACAATGATAAAAGTTTCAAAAATAGAAAAAGTTTTGCATTACCCCTCGTACATTGTCTGAAAATAAAAGCTCTCATCATCACGCATCCAAAGATGCTAATTAGTGCTCAAAGTATATCGATTAGGTTACAACGGTGTGATTTATTCATTAAATGATATCCAAGTTACCATTAAGTTAGTCTTAAAATATCATTTAAAAATCTGCACAGCAAAATGGCAATAGCAAAAGAAATGTTTCTGAATTTACAAAATTGGCACCAAATAAAAATAATAGATTAACCACCGATATTACTGTGAACGGTACTAGAATCAAAATATATAATCGATTGAATAAATCGTTTTTGTGGGGGGGGGGGGGATTAGGTTACCAAGAATTTAGGAAAAATGCATTCAAAATGTTACAGATTTCTTCTTGTAGTTTATTCCAGAACTCTTTTATGTTTATTGGCTCCTTAATTTAGTCCATATATTATCATCAGTGTGCAGTTTTCTTTGCCTTTGTCAAATACTAGTCTTAAAGTTTTATTGGTTATTCCATTCCATTAGTTTAGTCCTTTCGCGTGCTGCTCCTGATTTCCCAAATTTCTGTTCCTATTCGGCTGTATATCAAGATATGCCCGTCTTTTAGTTCTACGCATTGTTTTCCTCTATTTTTAGTTTCAGTTAGTGTTAGTATATTTAATTTTGCCTCACCAATTATAAAACCCAATTTATACCCCTCTTATGTTATATATATTTTTATCTGTTGCATTACTTCTCGAATGTTATCTACTCTTATTTTCTTATGTTTCTGCTTTCCTGCCTTCTTATTATTTGGTTTTCTTCATCTTGTCTTTTTTCGTGCCCCATTTCGTTTCTGTTACGTTACGTCTAATATCATTATACTAAATTCCAAATTTTTTGGGTTATCACCTCCAACCGTCCCTTATCATCTTATCATCCATGTTAGGAGATACCTATTTCTAGTTTTTGGTATTTTGCTTTGATTATTTTTCCTTTCAGCTATTCCTATGTTGCTATTGTTGATGCTCTATAATTTTACCATTTATTTTTTTATTCAACGAGTCTCCGCTCTCGCTATTATTCTTGCATTTCTAATTTTTATTTTCACATTTAGATTTTTCTTAATAAATTTTTGAATTCCAATTTTCAATGCTTTAAGCCTGTTACATCTATTTTGTACTTGTTTATCATTATTTTTCTTCTTTTTATCATCCGCTTTTTCAATATTAATATTTCGTCTTCCTCTCCCTTAAATGCACTTTTTCTTCTTTCCACAAATTCTTCTTTTAAACCTTTGATTTCTTCTTGGTTCTTTTTAAATTCATCTTTCAGTTCACGATTATATCTTTATTTCTTCTTTCCATACTTCCAAGTGGTTGGTTAGTGTCTCTATTTCTTGAATTATCTGTATTTACTTTACCACTTTGACTTCTGAGCTATCGTTGCTATTTTATTGCTTCACTGCGATGTTATTACTTGCAGGTCTAACTTTTCAAAAGCCTAAATTTTATGGTATCAGACCACTCGCTAGCTCTTGTTGACTTAATTTGCATTATTTATTTCTCGTCTTAATACACTAAAAACACGATCGTAAACGAAGCATAGACGTAAGTTATCGGATCACACCTCTAAATTTTCCCGCCACATTATTCGTTTTAGATTCTTTAGAAGACTTTTGAGGAAGTCGGCAAACAGATATTTCCAAATAAAATTTATTCAGAAGTTTGTCTGTGTAGTTACTGGGTGTCTTCTGTTTTCTCGTATTTTTTCAAAGATGAACCTTCTACTAATATATTCCCTGGGAGAGTATTGACTGCAACAAGTACGTTTTCATTTTTTGCATAACACGAACCTCTATTTTCTTTTTAGTTTTATTTTAAAGTTGGAATTTGGCTTCATATTCCTATGTGATATGTTCATCCTACTTTATTGGAAGAATTTCAGAGAACTGTTTCATTCATCTTTAATCGCTCTTTTGTGGTTAAGAGTTGAGCATTTTTGTTGTTCGTCAGTCTTCCCGGTTTGTATGTCTTCTTTGGCTGCAGTTTTCGTAAATCATTTTATTTGGTTTTATCTTGTACTGCGCTTCGATTCTTTTTCTCTTTTGATCGAAGTAACCTTTGTTTCGATCCGTTTTCTTTGTTTCTCAAATCTCTTGTTTTTTGCTAAAAAAATCTAGAACCTAACATCTCCTTGTGTACCCATGAAGTTCTCTACTTTTTTAATCACGTATTCTGGAAGGACTCTGTTAAATGTTTTGAACTAATTTCTAAATCCTAATTACAACTTTTAACCCAGAACCTACCCCCAGTTTTTCTTGTTAAACAAAAACTGGTTTTGTCGTTCATCTGCAATTATATCTTTTAGAGGTTGTCGATCGCAATTCTTTACGTGCTGCTTCAATCTTCATTTGGAGCTTTACGATATCTTGGTAATGATATTGGATTTTTAATTGTGCACTCTGGTAATTCTTATGTGATATTGTGGCTGTTTCATTAACCATTTATATTTTTTGTATTCATATATCTTACAATTGCATTATTTATACAAGTCTTCATCCAAAGGCTATATATGATACGTTTTTGTAACGAAAATTCAAATTTACATGAACATAATAGCCAATTAAAGCTATTCTTCGATATAGATACTATTGGATCAAATCCGTCTTTCGACAAGTTTTTAATGGGAAAAACTTTGCAGCAACTCACTCCAGAAAATTGTCGAAGCTGCTGTACTCGCGTAAAAAATTTGTTAACTTCCTCACGTTTGGGTAATTTTTTGTGACGATAGCGTCATCTTTACAGCCCAAATTGCGCTGAATAGAGATCGGTTTAAAGTGGATTAGGCCCTTAAAATACCACCAAAAAATAGAACGTTACCTTCCTTGAAAATATGCCTTTTTTAGTTTACCCACTAACCAACGATCGAACCACTGGTTCCTTGTTTTGGGGAAAACAAAATCCATTTTTCATCGCAATGCACCATTTAACAAATCGTATATTTGCCTTACAAGTGAAGGTGTCCAATTTATTAATTTGCATTTTTTTTAATTTCAAAGTACAGTGAAAGAGTGTTAAGCTTAGCATCAAAAATTGCAATTACTTTCGTATTTCTAAAATTTAAAATCTATTCAAAATTAAGCTGGAACGAAAGCAACCTTTTAACACTTTCACATGCATATTCCACATAGAAATAAAGCGAGAGTATGAATTAATGTGAAAAATTTGCAGTGATACCAACAGATAACAAAAAAAGAAAAAGTCAACACCAGCCTCAGTAAAAGCGGATAAAACAAAACTAAAATACAAAAATTAAAAGGGACTTAGACATGTAACACCTATATAAAAAATAAAATTCAAGTTTCCCGACCAAAAAAAAATTGCTATAAGTTGGATTGCCTACAAATAATTGTATAAAAGTCGCCATTAGATTGTTTAAAATAAATGGAATGTTTTGTACGTACCATGTGTGACTATGTACTTAATGCAATATCGTGAAATGAATAAATCACCCCGTTATGTGTCTACCTGACTACCGTTGCATTGCCGAAACCGTCTAGCACTAAACTAAATTAGAAACTTAAGTATAATGCCATAAACACGTCGTAACCGCAAAGTCCACATGCCGCTTTACACTCGTAGCATAGGAGGTAGACGAGGATGCACACCTGCGCAAAGATGGGGAATTACCTGCACCACTGCCGAACTTTCTACTTGCTTCTGCCGCTTTGACACGCGTTGAGTAGTAGTAGGTGTACCAAGCGCCAACCGTGCGGTTCCGGTTCAGTTCACGAGGAGTCTGACTAGTCTATACTCTACCGCGGAGGCAATCAATTCGAGCTGATTTGCAGCAATCGCCAGTCGCCTGGATCGACGAGCAATCAGCTAGTTTGACTTTTGCTCAAACCCTGGGGGTAGCACTGCGTTGTAGTGAGATGGAACATGTCACGTTGAGTACTTAGAGATTTATTGCGACAATGGCGCTGGCCGTCATTGCGCCATATTAGACGATATTTTGTGAACTCAGCAAGTACAAATATTTATTACCTTCTGTATGTTGCGTGTGAACACTGAACGGTCATCCTGAGCACCTAAGTTGTTAGCGCGTCCACCCAGCACCACGCCAAAGGATAATTTAGTGCTCAATGTGTTAACGGTAGGGTTTAGTGTAGTAGCGGGAATATAATGTTAGTGATAGGTGGTGGGGGTCAGGACGGATTTGTGATAAGGCGCGCGCAGTTGCGGCCCCACCACTGCACAGTAGCACAAAAGTATCTTCGACAAATTTGTATATTGATATTTTCTCACTGAATTGCTATTGTCGGTTAGATAATAAGAAGAACAAAGATGGCACTCTTGCAGTATAAGCTGAAGAGAGATTAATTGTACTCAAGTATTTATCATGTATTTTGTGAGGTTTCGCCAACGCTGTTTTGCAATTGTCCAAAGAAAAGGTTGAATTACCATTAGTTCCAATAAAAGGTTGCAATAAATGTATTTTAGTTGTAAATGTAACATGTGAACGTCCCTTTATAAATAGTTAATAGATAACTTACATCACATTGATTATTTTTTAATTTATCTCATTATAACAAAATTCTAATAACACTTACAGGCAATGTGATGAAAACGTTGGAATTTTAGGTAAAAAATAAATATTGAAAATACTGAACCAAAATTTTCTATGTATTTCTTAGATGCTCACATTCAAAGTTAGTTGACACCATAGAGTGTGAGTATGAACACAGCTTTATCAATAAGTATTCTTTGCGTGTTTCAAAATGTTCATGTGATGTTAACACTATAATTTAATTAGCTCAACGTATAAAGCAGTATTTAAATATTTATGTATCATAAGCAACAACCCAAACGATCTGCATATCAACTAAGTGATGAATTATAGTACAAACATAAATTATTGTAAGAGAAACTCAAAAGAGACAAATATTTTCTATTTTTTGGATGTGTAAATGACAACTTTCTTCAGGCATGATATCCAGTTTTGAATATTTTTACATATTACCAACGTTTTGTAGAATTGACAGATACTTTTCTTACTTCATATTAATACCTAATATCAAGTTAAATGCTATCATTATAACCAAATATACAAAATTAGGAATTTATGTAGAAATAAAAATATAAATAAAAATAAAATATATAAATTATCCTTAATAATGTAAACCTATGAATATAAAATTTAAATGTCAAACAAAATTGTTAAATCATGCAGTTGATAAAGCATAATCTATTTTTCCACTTCGTGATTGGTTAAAACTTCTAATTAACTGTTATTTGTTCTCCTCTCGTCACACTCACGTTATTATTTTGGTTAAGTGCAGACAAAACTGAAACAAATTAAATTCAAAAGTTGCTCTCTCATTGTTAATTCTAATGAACTTTAAAAAGTTTTTACACTAATTATGCAATTTATGTCCTCTATATGCAAAACTAATTTACATAACTAGGCAACCAGTTATACATCAAGGTAAACTATCATCTAACCATCATAGAATAACAACCAAGATTTTAAAGAGTAGTTACATCAGAGAAATTATATTTTATTATAGTATTACTTCCAAGTATCCTTTCAGACAATAAAATATTTATTGCTTGCAAATGAGTACAAATACTACAGTATTTTTTGACAAAAATTTGTAAATATAGCTTAAATTGTGGTAGTTCACCTTCCATTTATTATGTTAAAAAAAACATAGAGATCATTATCGTCATATTAAGTTTAAATTTGCATAAAAAAAATATCAAATCACTGGAATTCTAAAAACGTTAAATACTTTTGCAATAACTTATATATTAATAATTCTACAACTCTACTTTATGCTGTTCCTGAAGCATTACTATGGTAACAAGCACAGTTCATGAAAACCATATTTTTAAAAAAAATTAAGATTTTTTTAAGTTAAGCAAAAATATGAGGTATAGTACCAAATAAAAATTCGTTAAATAATTGGATGTTACTTCTGGTAACTCCCCATTATCGGTATATAAAGGACATAATTAAAATAGTCAAAATGTATGTGTTTAAAAATTTATTTTAATTTTTACATCACATTTTAAATATACAAATTATGCCCAAAAATTTCTTCCAACAATAAAACATCATTAGGTTAGACCAAGCTAAATAAGGTTGTGTTGCTAGTAGCGAAGTTGAACTGACAGATTGCAGGACTGCCATCTTTAAAATCACAAACAATGTAAGCAAGGCGTAAACCTTATATGTAGCAAATGTAATATCGTTTACGCCTACAAGCATAAAAGACGTCATTAGTTAGCACTAAATAGTTGGAAAAACTCCTTCACCGCCATGTGTAATATAGCAGAAGGAAAAAGCAACGCAAGAGTCTGTAATGCGAAAATTTTGTATCTGAACCTCAACTAGGTGCGCATCAATAAAAACTTTACATTAATTTGCGCACTTGTCACCGCAACAGCTTCGATATAAAAACATAATCGTAGCTTGTCGATTTGTTACCTCAGTGTTAGTGCAGCGCACTTATTCCAATGACTTGCATAAACTCAAGCATTACTGTCCAGTCCTTACAGATAACCGTTGGAAATTGTTGTTGGGACTCCGAGGCAGCAACCCCCAATCGACTGGATTGCGAGCATCCGTCCTTCTTTACCCAAATTGAACTTTATTTCTAACCTCCTTTCCACATGAACATTAAACCACTAGAGCAAAATTTTTGGGGGTTGCTGCTTGGGGGTCACTTGGAGCTGCTAGAATTTGACGCAGCCCATGTAAATATACTGTTAGAGAATTAGATTTAGAAGTGACCTTATTTCGTTCAGCGTTTGGTAGTGATTAAATTTGTTCTCTATTTTTTATAGCTTCATAACCCTAACAATGTATCATAAAGTAAATATAGCTTTATAATACCTGCCCGTGTTTATTTGTACATAACAATACAGATCAGTTACCACTAGGTGATTTACAACAACAAAATCGTGACTTAAATATAATACCTTGTATAAAATACTCTATAAAACCTCATACAAGATTCAAACATTGCATCCAAAATCAACAACAAACCTTAACTTGGTCCTATTCAAAATCCTCTATCTGCTCGTTTATGCAACAGTTTGTCCAATCCAGTGTTATGTCATCTAAGTGGTTGTCAAAGTCCACCAGCAATTTGTAGGAGTGCTGTTCCAGCAGTGACGTGCAGATATCCAACGTGTGAGCAGGCTTCAGGGAGATCCTGTTGACGTTCACGGATTTATACTTGCCATCGCTAAATTGGGCGACTTTCAGCGCCATGTTCTCCAAATGGGGGCCGAGTTTGCGGTTATCCACCTTCAATGAGCCAATAGCAGCAGGCGGTTTTAAAGCACAAACAAGAAATTTACCACAACCAGGCAGGCGGCGCCGAAGTTCTCAGCGATCTTGTCAGAGATGCGGTGGTTGACTTTCTCCAACAGGTGCTCCTTGAGGTTCTCATGAGCCGTGTAGTAGCCTGCGATGACTAGCCCTTGCGTCGACGCCACTTGGTCAACCTAAATTTCAATCGGTCATTCAAAAACAACAAGTTTAAGGTAAAGGTACCTGAGTCAAGGCAATTTCTGCCATGGGGGTGAGGTTCAGAGCGATATGGAACAAAGGTATGGCATCCACGAACTCCAACTCCTTACTTTTCAACGAGCCGGCTTTCGCCAGCAAGACACCGTTTATCGAGCAATGCGGATATTTGGCAGCGTGTAGGATTATTTTGCAGTATGCTCTGGACGAAAACGTTACTTCTGACATTTTTGTGGGCACTTATTGAGGTTATGTTGCAAATTTGTATAAATTACGTCAGTTTTAGAGTGCAACTTGAATGCGCATTTATCATACATATAGTCATTTTTGCTAATTTAAGTTTTATCTGACGAAAATAGTCTAAACCTGTGCATTATACTCACGTTAACATTTACTACAGCTCTTTTAAAATCAATCGATTCATATCGACGAGTTGAGTTGACGGACACCTCCCCCAAGTCTAAGAAACTTTACAGGCGAAAGTTACGCCCATTTAGAGGTTACATTGAAAAAGTATTTTTGTGGTCATAGACGACATTGTTTTCAACAGGCATTGTCGAAAGCGACAAAAATCCAACCTAACCTAACCTTTCTTTTAAGAGGAGAAATCTTCAAAAGATATCGCCGTGCCCGTACATGGTGATGTACCGGATTCCTACCTGCTAAAACTTCCCCTTTTTGTCACGTATATTCCACCCAGTACTATCTTCTAAAACATTCATTAGGTGAAACTCGCATTTTCTTTTCGCTTTGTTTACATTCCCTGACGTGTTCTTTCTGCTTCTTCTTTTTTCTCATTATTTTCTTGATGTATCCACGTATCCAATTCTAGTTTTCTACACTTCCAGCATAGTGTATATCACATTTCTCTTCCTTTTTCTAATTCTTAATTCCAAATCCGTTCGTTCTCAGTGTCACTTGTTAGAGTTAAATGCATCGTCTCTTTCCTCACAGTATATGCAGCTTTCATACATTATTCGGCGCGTGTAGGTCCTAAATGATCCACGACTCATCATAAATTGTATCAAGAAATATTTTATCTTCGTGAACTTGCACTTGACCCACTGTTCTAGTGCCGGCACCAGTTTTCTAATCCAGTTCGTCACTGTCGCTTCCTCGTTCCATCCGGTCTGCCATTTGGCGATAGTGATCTCCCTCTCCGCCTTCTATACATCTTCCTTCTCTCGTCGGTTGTGGTATATTCTCGCCCTTTTCTCTATTGTCAGATTGGTGGGTATTGCTGCGCTTATTACACTTAGTGTCTCCGTGGGAGTCGTTCTGTACGCGCTCGCTACCCTTATGGCCATCTCTCTTTGTAGTCTCATTAGCATTTTTCGGTATTTGTCTATTAAAATATTCCGTGCCAGATTGGCGCCTCGTATGTTATGATAGACACCACCACTCCGAGTATTATTTTGCGTTTATGACTGTTTGTTTTCGCGATGTTCGGCATAAGCTTCATCAGTGACCTACGGATTTTTCCGCTTTATTAATGGCCTCTTTATGTGCTTTCCGAATGTTAACTTGTCGTCTATCCACTCCAAAGTACTGTCCAACTTTCCTTGGCATCATCCGATGTCTTCCGATCTCAAGGATGATATCATCTCTTTTTCTGGAGCCTATCAAAATGATCGCTTCGGCCTTGTTTGGTACTATTTTTAGTCCGTTATCTTTTCCTATAATATACAGTGCATTGTTTATATTATTCATGAGAGCATCTTTTTCTTGCACTTTAACTGTGGGGACTAGGTGGCGCATACGCCACCGTGTTACATCCTACTGGAAGAGAGATTCTAAATACCTCGTCGTATAGGACGTTCCCTAGGG
Source organism: Sinelater perroti (assembly GCA_036346155.1). Taxonomy (NCBI): domain Eukaryota; kingdom Metazoa; phylum Arthropoda; class Insecta; order Coleoptera; family Elateridae; genus Sinelater; species Sinelater perroti. The sequence goes on from JARFIY010000099.1 coordinate 5,876,517, forward strand.
TTGGACCAAAAACTGACCCCTGTGATACTCCCTGTTTCACGTTAAGTATCTAGGTAGCCTTCTATCACCAGATATCCGCTAATATTTAGGTGATTTAATATTTTAACTATGTAGCTCCATACAGCCGTGTCGAAGGCGTTCTGTACGTCGATCGTCACAAGTACTACCCATTTCACTGTACTTTTATTGGCTATTTCTATGACAGTTTTAATTGCGTCGATCGTTGACCCCTTTTTTCTAAATCCGAATTATCTTTTGGATAGCCCATTTCTTCCTTCTAGTTCTTCCTCTAGTCTTTTCTTAATCAGATGTTGGTACAGTTTGCTTATAGTGTCCAGTAAGCAGATTAACTTGTACGATTACGTCATATTGTTCGATGGCTTTTTTGGTATTATATTTACGTTTACCTTTTTCCAATTAATTGGGAAACTTTGTTCCTGTAGTAGTTGATTGACAATTTCCAGTATTTTCTCAGGTATGACTTTTATCTCTTATTTTATTGTTTCTGGGGCCATTCCGTCGGGTTTTTGCAGCTCCTTTTCTGAGTCTTTCGCCTCCCGTCAGTAGTTGCTGTTTTTCTAGATGTTGCCCAAGCTTTTGACAAAGTCGGGCACATCGGCCTCTTACATAAAATCAATAGAATATTCCCTACCCCACATTACCATCTGTTAAAGTTCTACATATCAAATAAAATACAACTCTAGTTAGTCCATCTATCAGCAAGTTCAATCGAGAGTGTCTCAGGGCAGCGTGTTGGGACCAGTGCTTTTCTTGATCTATACTTCATACTTACCAACAACATCCAACACTATCATAGTTACATTCGCGGATGATACCGCCTTGCTGTCAGTTAACAGGGACAAAGCAGTTGCAACACGGAACCTTCAAATTCACTTGGATCTATTACAAAACTTGATTGATAAATGGAAAATTAGGATAAATAGGATAAAATCAGCGCAAGTCACATTTACTACAAGACGAATGGTATGCCCGCCAATTTTCCTAAACAATACTCAAATTCTTGTAACAAATGAAGTTAAATACTTAGGGTTATATCTAGACCAAAAACTTACTTGAAAAAAACATGTCAAAACAAAATGTCAACAAATCCACTTAAAATTTAAAACGATGTTATGGTTAATGGGAAGTAGGACCAAACTATCACTAGATAACAAATTATTATTATATAAATGTATTATTAAACTCATATGGACATATGGTATCCAATTATGGGGATGCACTAAACCTTCAAACCAAAAAATAATTCAAAGCATCCAGTCTAAGATTCTACGTTTTATCACCAATGCATCATGGTATGTATCAAACTTTACCCTACACAATGACCTGAACATACCATTTGTTGTTTTGTTATTTACAAGTTATTGTCAGATCATCAAAGAAAATTGTTATAAATGACATATGTAATATAGACTAACAATTATAATAAATGGCTTGACAAGACTATTTATAACGTCTTGTTTACAATAATTACAATAATAAATGTTGCAATTAATAGTTGATTGAAGTATGAGAAATTGACAATAATTGAAGACCTAGGGAAATTATTGCGTTAATCACTATATTTGTCAGAGGCTACTAGATCCTGTAGTAGTCTTCGTTTTAATCTACCATGTATGTTCAACTGACACAAGTTGTAGTGAAGAACGCCAGCACATGTTCTCGCGTTTTGTAAATACTTTTTAGTGGTTTGACGAATGAACTCGTTCACATGAGATACACCTAGCTCGTAGTGCAACTGGTTGTTACGAATATACCACGGCGCGTTCACTGCTATTCGTAAAACTTTGTTTTGGAATCGTTGTAGTTTATTGATGTTCGTTTGGGATGTAGTACACCAGACTGGACAGGCATAGAGAATTAATGGGCATACTTGCGTTTTGTACGTTAAGATAGTGCATTCAGGCTTCAATGTTGACTTGCGATTAATCAATGGATAAAGTTGCCTTAACCTATTGTTGCCCTGTAATAACTTGTGATTGAGATGAAAGCTCCAGGTTAGGCGCGTGTCCAAGTATACTCCGAGATATCTGACTGCCGAGTCCGTTGGATTCCATTGTATGGGATGATATTAGATACGGTAGCTATTTTCCTTAAAGTAAAGATTTTAGTCTAACATTTCGTGGAGTTAATTTGAATATTCCAACTTTTAAACCAGTTAGTGATCTTGTCTGTGGATTTTTGTAATTGACACACAGCCTCTTGTAGATCGGCATTTTAAGTGATAATTGCTGTGTCGTCTGCAAACGCGGCTATGGATGCTGTAGTTACCGGGAAGTCGGATGTGTAGATATTAAACAGCAGAGGTCTTAATATGCTGCCTTGTGGGACTCCAGCATGCACTTGTTTAGTCTCAGATATACAAGAGTTGATCTTAACCACAAACGTTCTATCTTCTAGAAATGAGAAGATAATTGCTAACAAATAGTTGGGAGCATTTATGTTAAGGAGCTTTTTCTTTAGGCCTTCGATCCACACCTTATCGAAGGCCTGAGCAACATCCAAAAGGAGCGCTGTAGTGTAGTATTTGTTGTGGTATTCTTATAAGTTGAGTATCCTCTCTTGAAGTCAAATTGAAATGGTGGTACTATGTTTTGGGTTTCGACGAATTCTAGTAATCTAATGTAAATAATTTTTTCTAAGATCTTGGACAGTGTAGTAAGTAGGCTTATTGGTCGATAGTTCTTAATGTTTCCTTTGTTTTTCCCGGGCTTGGCGAACATAAGGATCTGTACGTGTTTCCAGTCGCAGGGAGAGTACCCGGTGCGGAGGCATGCATTTAACATTGAGGCGAAATGTGCCAGACATTTTTGGTCAGGTGTTTTAAGATCGTGTTGGATATAAATCATGACCAGGTGATTTTCGCCTGGGCAGGACAGTTATGATTTGTGCTATTTCCCTCGTAGATGTGGGACGAATGTTATGGTTATGACGAATATTTCGTTCAATATGATTAATTATGTGGAGACGGTGTGTAGGATTACAGATAGATCACATCGTGAAGACATGTTCTAGGTATGTAGCAAATGCTTCTGATTTTTCATTGTCTGTGTAGTACGCATCATTGCCATTAGTTATAGTGGGGAATTCTTCATGCTTTAATATTATTTTTGTGGTTTTCCACATACCTGGGTCCCAGGGCCGATACTTGCTATATGTCTTTGATACGATTCCAGTTTATATTCGTCGAGTTCCTTTTTGAGACGCTGAGTTAAACTGTTTAATAGCCTTTTCGATTCTGGGTTTCTGGTTCTTTGCCACTGGCGTCTGGTTTGGCTTCTTGTTTTAATGGGCTGTAGTATATGATTGGGAGGATGGTTACTATTTGTGAATCTAGGTTTAGTAGAGGTTATAACTGATGATTTTACAGCAGTCACAATTGATGCGGTGATATTGGTTATAGCGATATCTATGTCTTTTTGAGTCTCGCAGGTGTTCGGTTCTCGAAGATTGTGATCTAAGTTTTCTTGGAAAGTATTCCAGGCAATTGGTCCATTAGTGAGGCTTTGGGGTGGTGGGCTTACTTGTGGCGTGCTGAGGAAGGATGCTAGTACCGGTAAATGATCGGAATTAAGTTCCATTATAACTCTTTGATTGATCTGCTTCGAAAAGTTTTTCTGTAGGACAATATCTAGTATATCTGGTAGGTGGTCTGTGCGGTAAGGGAAGTAAGTATACTCATCTGAAAGTAGAATTTGAAAGGCATAGACAATTGAATAACGATAAAGTTTGGTGCCTTCAGGATTGGCAGCTCGACAACCCCAAGTGATATGTTTACAATTAATATCTCCGACTACTAGTATCTGATCAGTTGTATTGAATAGAATTTTTATGTCATTTTCATTTAGCTTTTTTTGGTTAGCGATTCCGTTTGAATTCCAGTTGAGAATTGTTAAATTTTCTATTGCTCGCTGGATCTTAGGGTCCATTGAACAGTAGGTAAATGGTGGTTGTAAAGAATGATTTGCTTTGTGGAAAATAGGGTGTTATTAATTCTGAGATAATTTGATAATGTTTGTGGGTTCAGTTGATTGAGTTGGTGTTGACGTTGGCGAGGTAGGGTTGGCGTTTAGGGTGTTTTTAACCTTGTCAGCATATGAATATATTGGGTTAACACGTGAACTATTGGTGATTGGTCTATTTTTAACAAGTTTATGCTGGAGTTCAATGTGGTGGATACAACCGCGATAACTTGCCGGGTGGTCACCGCCGCAATTTGCACACGTCGGCTTAGTGTTGGCCTGCTTAGTACATTCATTATGTTTATGATTTCCTGCGCATTTCACACATCTTGGGAAAAGGCTGCAGTAATTTTTAGTGTGACCATACCGCTGGCATCGATGGGATTGCGGTATGTTGGTTGATTTTTTTTCTCATCTCTACGATCACTATCGAATGATAGATTGATTTTAAAGTAAATATACTTTTTCCCTCATCATTATTCGTTAAATCAACGGCGCACACTGAAAGTGGTTTTTTATCTTTGGTTAGTAGTCTAGTTACATTGATGACAGACAAAATTTTTAATTCTTCTTTCATTTCAGCAGTAGTGATTGATAGCAGCACATTTTTAATTACCACAGACAGTGGTTTTTGATTTGGGTTTTGGAGTGTGTGAAACTGAATTTCATTTTTGGTGTAATATTCTGCTAAAGTCCGGTAATCATCTTCGTTTAATAAATTAATTAGAAAGCGTATTTGTGTTGCACATTACAGTAAACGTGCCGGTTGCCTTTTGTTCGATATCAGCAACTAGATATTTGTGGTTTATTGCATTGTGCAAATAAATTGGTGGAATTTTAGGTTTATTAATTAGGAGTATAAATATATTAATATTAGTAACAGGTTCGGTGTTTGTTTATTTGCTTCTTTAGTATTAGTGTCGCTATCATTTTGTGAAGGCAAGTAATATTTATTTTGCGTGATTAGTTCTTCGGTGGTCCACATATATCATTTTTGTACTTCGTTTAATGGTGGTGTTAATTGGTCGCTTTTGCGCTTATTTCGCACTTGTTGATCCATTTTGAAATCATTGGTTGATATAACGATGTTTTACCATTTGCCACCGAGGAAATCGAGATACTTTCGACGATATACTTTGAAAGAACTGAAGGACACGAAAATGACCTAGTAGTAGAAATAATAAATCCTCCAACGATAGAAAGAAGGCTCAAAAGAACATAGCCAACAGAGCTGAGGCAAGTAATGCACGACGTAAATTAGTCAAACCTAACCTATTCGAGGTATTTTAGAGAATGATCAGTGGCCGATTCTTTCTTCTCTTCCAGTTATCTTGTCTTTGGGTACATAGCTCATTTGTTATTCCGACTTTTTCACTTGCCTCCAGGTTATAAGGTTGACGCATTTTCTTCAGATGTCTGGTCACGATTTGGAAGTCTTGCGCCTACATATATCTTCCACCAGTTTCCTACGAAGTTCTCGACAATGCTCTCGTTTCAATTTTTTGATAGTATTTTTGTACGCCTTCCTATCACCTTTATGTTTTTCTTCAATGTTCTTTGTCAGCTCTAAGTTTGTGGCTCTTTCTTTTATCAACTCCCTTCTGGTCCGATTACACCTACCTCTTAGGTCTTCGTTCCATTACCGTGGATGCAGTCTTCTCCTTCCTGTATGGCGAACTGCTGCGCTCTTTAATAGTCTCGCTGATATTTTTACTATTTAAGTCCCGTTTTTGTTTCATTAGTTGGAGTGCTTCTTTAAAAACATTTTTATTCCGCTTTTTTGTTCTTGTGCCGGTATTCTTCCTTTTTATAACTGTTGTTTTTGAATCTATCTCAAAGGTAATGTATTTATGTAAGCTCCTCCGATACTTTCCATTTCTTTATGTTTCTCGTAAATTTCGGTGTAGCGTATGCTGTCTGTGTGCGACTCCGATGTGGTACCTACAAAGGTAGATTAGTTGTCTCTGGTTATCACTTCCATCTTGGTTAATTTCAACCATTCTATTATGCATTCGCATATTTTATCACGTTCTACGTGTACAAACACTTTTGCCAATCGATTTTCCGCAAAGAGTGGCTTTGTGTCAATGCATACAAACATAAAATCGCACAAAATCCTCAGTTATTATTAATTTACATAATAATCACATATGGGCCTAAGAAAACCCGCACGAAACATTGGTTGTCCGTCGTCAACACCAGTTCTCAGTTAATGTGTTGGTCGGAATTGTTGGAGATCACTTGATAGGTGCACATTTTTTGCCGATGAGGTTGAATGGAGAAGTATACCGCCATTGTTTTGAAGAGGTATTGCCACTGCTGTTAGAGGAAGTCCCATATGAATTACGATTACAAATGTATTTTATGCACGATGGTGCTCCGGCACATTTTAGTTTAGTTTCTTGTGAGTTTTTGGTCGGTGCATATGCAAATCGGTAGATAGGGCAAAAAGGTCCACAATCGTGGCCTCCTCGTTCTCCAGACTTAAATTCACTAGTTTATACTATCCTTCATTGAAAATGTTGAGGAACTCAGAAATCACATTATTGCATCATTTGAGACAATTCGAAACAACCCCGGTATTTTTAAACGTGTCCGCCATTCAGTGCGACGGAGGACAGAACCTTGTATTGCAGTTGGCGGCAATTATTTTCAACAATTTCTATAAGTTCATCTTGTTTATTACATACCCTTTATTTTATAAACTCTTAATTTATTATTAAATATCCTATAATTTTAAAACTAAGCCGTTTTGGACATTCATTTATATGAATTTTTATGATCAAAATAACTCCAGAAAGCAGCCCTTAAAGTTTGTCGCGTATATTTAGAATTACTCTGTATACAACAACACACACAAATATAGAAGTACAAAGAGACCATGTGGAAATTACAAAGGAACTAGTTACAGAAACACTCAGAGGAATGAAGAACAATAGAGCAAGCAGCCTAAGAAATATAACAGCAGAGTTAATTAAAAATGGAACATTTAAACGGATGATTACGACACTACGTAACCTGTGCATCGCGACACAAATAATACGAAACTAGGGTAATCTCATATCGCTGCATAAAAAAGGTGACAGGAACAAGTATCAAAACCACAGGGGTATAACAGTAACATCTACGTTCACTCAACTTTATGGAAGAGTGTTAAGGCAACAGATAGAACAGCAATATAAGAATCAAGAAGCTGAAGAACGTAGGTTTCAAGCCGGACGTTCTTGTAACGACAACTTGTTTTGCTTTAAATAAATAATGGAGAAGGAAATTATCACAGGAAGAAGCATTCATCTCTTATTCATAGATTTAACAAAATCATATGACAATGTCCCCGCATCAAAACTATGGCAGGCCTTAGAAAAACCAAACACTAGCAACGTACTCATTAAAGCGGCTTAGGAACTATATCGAGATACGTTTACAAAAATTAAGATCGGTAGCAGTACAACAGCAGCATCATCCCCGTTTACGATTTATATAAAATATGTTTTAAGACAATGGAAACGCAAGTGTACGAGCATGGGGATACCACTAGACAATACTACCATCTATACGATACAATCCGCGGATGACCAAGTTCTAATAGCAAATGACAAAGATGATCTTGAGTATATGACACGAAAAATAAGAGAATGAAAAGGCGGGTGAAGAGTATGAATTTAAATAAAACTAAATATATGTGAATAGGAGAACAATCGGAGGACCTAGCATTAGAAAATGGTGAGAAAAAGCGTTATGTGACACTACAAATATTTAAGTATACGAATAGAGCAAAATGAACGAGACAGTAAAGAAATAAGAGAAAAAATAAAGAGAGGAAAAAACGCAATAAAAGGCTAAATATTATATGGTGATGTAAAGAAATAAGCATAGGAAGAAAACTTAACATCAAAAGTATGACACTATATGGGGCACAAATATGAAGATGGGCGGAAGCTAATAAGAAGCGATTGCTAGCACCAGAAATGGAAACCTTAAAATTTGTATATTTCATCTATATAATCCAAGATTTATTTGCAGTATCAATTACGTCATCTTCCAGTTGTATATCAATACATTATTATGTATTTTCCAGGTAATTGGTATTATATTACCGCTATTTATAATTTTATTATATCAAAATTCTGCTTTCTTTCTTTAATGAATAATTTATTATATTTTATTTTTAATGTTATCATGCGGCTTTCGAAGAGTAAACATCGCTATTATTACGTGAAGTCGCAAAACCGAATCCGATCAGAACGATAACTGTGCTGAGAAATATCTGCAAATAACAGCTAAAAACAAATAAATAATGCAATCAGTTATTACCAAAGTTCAACAACGAATCTCAAGCAATTGTTCATGAGTAGCAAGAACAAAAAAACAGTGCAGGAGCATCTCAAGTACAAGCATTTTTAGTAGTTGCCTGAGCGAACAGGAGTGTAAGACACATTTGGTCGGCTCCTGAGAGTTTCTCGTTTGAGCAACGGAAGTGGCCCAGGTAGTCAGACTAAACAATGTGGGTCGTCGATCCCGTTTGAGCTCGAAGAGTTGGCGGCGTGCCGAGGTACAGAGGTAGCATTGTAGAGAACAGGAAGGCACACCTAGCCCTATAAAGTGACCGTGTGCACCTCGGATGAGAGCCCGCGCCCGCGTAAGGAGCTGCTCATAAATAAAATATTATAAACCGGCTAAAACCCTTCTCTTATTCGACCCGTGTTTATACGAGCAACCGGCACAAATAAATTTTCACCCTAATGATCTTAAATAACGAACCAAATGTAAATGGACATAAAAACATGTAACCGATGTAGTCGATAATACCAAAATTAACAAAACTCCCGATACAAAAACTGGAAACTTGCAGGAGATTAATTAAACATCGAAACGATGAGAAAATCGTACATAATACTTAGCAATTTTAAAAACATAAACTCTACACAGTTGTAATGTATAACCTACAATACATAATTCTGACTATAAATATAAAACAACTAGAAGAAAAGGATCTTGTTATTTGCGATACTTTGAATACCAGGCATAAAATAAGCAAGCATCCTCTAATGATATTTTATATTAATCTCGAACTCTCACCAAACAATAAGATATATAAAATAGAATACATAAGCAATTTGAAAATAACTGTCCAACCTCCAGACAATGCTTTCGATCTCAATTCTTTGGGCATTCCAAATCTTGCTACCTGAAAACATTTAAATTGAGAACATCCAGCGAACTATAAAGAATCCTATAAAACATTAAAACGTGAGCAAGATGTAATCAATAATACCTCCTATGTCAGCATCTCTTCTGTACCACAGACATCAAATCCTACAAACTTTGCAACTCAGTTGAACTCTTTTCTAAACAAATTTAAAGCAACGTTTATCCAACTTATTAATACGGAATACTACTCAATATGTTAAATAATGTCATAATCGGTAAGCTCAATAATGGACATTAAATATATTTTGTATCACAAAATGATACGCAAGTAGTCTCAAAAACTATAAAACTAAACTAATTAACTTCTTTTATGATTAGAAAATAGACGTTATGCTTATATTAAAAGCATATCTCACTGAAAGAGCCTTCTTTCGAATACCTCATTACTCAGTTTGCCATATTAATTACCATAATAAAACAAACTACGATGGTGCAGCAATAATCAATTATAATCCCCTACCATGGGGTCATAGCAGGAGAGTTCTCGTCGCGACCCGTCAGCTGGTTTTCTAAGTTGCGAAATCTACTACTAGTCTACCAAATACCAAAGATCAAACCGATTGAAATCAAGGAACGTCAGCGAACAATAGAAAAAAGAACTTATCAGGACCATACCTGACAGTCATATTCTTAAACATAGAAGGACTATCTGCAGCAAAATAGCACAGATGTGCAAGAACAAAAAAAGCGATGTTCTCTACCTCCAAGAAACGCAGACAAAAGTAAACCAAAAGATACCCAAAATCCAGGTATGACACTAGTCAAACGACACTCACATGAACGATATGGCAGTGCAGTTTTTGTAAATCCACTGAGAGTAATCGATGGAATGACTGACGTCAACACAGAACTTATTAGCATAGACTTAGGGGAAATCGTCATCTCTTCTTTCTACAAGCCGTCTGACACAGAATTTAAATACCCCGATCGAAACTACACAAAAAATAAACAAAAATTGCTGATATTAATTGGAAACTTTAACAGCCACAGCGCAAACTGGAGATATTAAGAAACAAACCAGGACGACCAACTACTAGAAGAATGGGTGAAAAGCAACCTAATGACTCTAGTACATGACCCTAAACAACCAGTGGGCGCTGGCACAGAGTATATGGTACAATCCAGATTTAATCTTTGTCAACAACAATTTAGAGAATATGTTTAACAAGACCGTACTCGACCCGATACCACACACTCAACACAGGCCCTTAATGATGTAACTGCTTTGTGTCTTAACGACATTCCGTTCAGAAGACGGTTTAAGTTAAGCCAACTAGAGCAAGTTTGCTCAAGAAGTAAACAAAGAAATGTCACAGATATAATCACAATCCGAAAACTACGAAAATTTGTACTTATAATAAAAAAAAGTGGCTAGAAATAAACCCACGAGGTTAGAGAACCACGTATATAACTGGTTTTGCAAGTGAACACTAAACGGAATATAAAAATTACTACAGGCTACACGAAACTGATCCATTCTTAGAAGACAGTAGATGCGGGCACCAGACTAATCTCGACAATAGCATTAAGAAAGCGAGAAACGTGGGTGGAGACTATAGAATCATTAAATGACACACAGTAACAGGAAAGCCCGGAGCTTATCAAAGAAATTAAGTAAAAATAAGACACTACCCAAAGATCTTTTCTCCAGAGACGGCTAACGATATTGCATATCAGCTGCTGTTAAACAGACGACCAAACCCAACTAGTATAATACCCAAAACGTACCTTAAATACGAAAATAACAACGCTGATGCAACATTTACAACTAAAGAATTAGGAGTAGCAATTTCTTGTCTAAAAAACAGCTGTAACTGATATCAGTAACAAATTGTTAATTAGTTTGTTTTTTTCCCCAGCCTTTTTTAGCGCCCAGTATTGAGCATAGGCCTCCCTTTTTGGGGGGGATTTGGCAATTAAACGCCACGCTTGCCGGGCGGGTTGGCGAGTGGATAGTGAATGTACTTTTACGACCGCCAAAGGTGTTTGTATGACGGGCGGAGAGCATTAAATGTTTTTGTCATTGCCGGGGTTCGAACCCGGAGCCGCCGTGCGCCAGTTTGGCAGGTTGAGGCCTTTACCTCGCGGCTGTCGTGCCTCTGTTAATTAGTACTTGGCCAAAAATACGCAACTGGTTGATAGACCTACACAATAACTGCTGGTAGTCATGCACCATTCCAAAAATGTGACGCCAAACAAAAATAGTAGCAATACTTCAACCCGAAAAACCAAAAGAAGAAGTAAGAAGTCATAGGACCAATATCTCTGTTGTGTAGTACCTTAAAACTATATGAAAGATTAGTCCTAAATAAAATTACTCTTAAAGTTGATTAAACACTGATCCCTAAACAATGTCGATTTAGACCTGGAAAGTCGTACAAAAATGTAGCCACGAATTACATTATTATATAAACAAATTCCAACCTTTCATTTGATCATATACCCATTATAGCAACTCTTAAATACATATATAATTAGTCATGTAAATTCACACAAAAGAAGAAAGTGCACTTAAAGCATAGAAAAGGAAAATCCTAAAAAGAATACACTGTCCGGTGTTAGAAAATGGAAAGTGGCGAGCAGGATATAATTTCTAAATAAAGACAATGGACAATAAGCCGTTTAGTTAACACAACAAAAAGTAGTGGAGTGGGGTGGCTAAGGCCTCTAAATAAAATGGTACCTCAAGAGACTGCAATCTTATTTTCAAGGGTAAAAGACTTAGAGATAAACCGCGCAATCGGTGGTTGGATAATGTGGAAAACGGCCTCAAAAAAGCCAGTGTCAGTAATTAGAGACAATTAATAGCGGACAGAAAAAAATTATAAGAAGTAAAAAGAAAGCGGACAAGTTTGATGACCAAGCTTTATTTTATTACTATTATTTGTTCATCAATTTGATTGTGCGACCACAAATATAAAGCTTTGTGATAAGAAATTATTGGTAATTGGGGTGTACAGGCCACCTATTGAAGATATAAACGTATTTTTTTTTAAACCTTAAACATAGTTGCTACAAAAGACATAGTCATAGAAGGAAACTTCAATATTAATGTTCATCAAAAGGCTAAGGAGCAGGAAGAATTACAATCCATTCATCTTTAATGTGGTTTGGAATATGTATAGATTTTATAATGATAAACATTTGTACGGTTAATAAAAAAAAAACATTTGACACACATATGAGATTACGATGACCAATTAATTTTTTTCTAAATGGAGAAGATTAGGAATCTTCCTAGATCCCCGAGTCTAGGTGTTCGAGCGACCCGAGCATGTTGGATTCTACCTCTCACTCTTCGCTCATGTTCCCTGACCGGAATTGTCCAAAACACCTGAAAACCAATTGTACTCTCCTATTTTTTGGCACAAAATCAAGTTTTATGACGTCAAAAACTCTTAGAATCAATTGTAGATTTGCTTTGCTCTAAACCTTAACTTTAATAGTTGTTACAATCATGTTTGGTTTGGGAAATAATCTAAAGATTTTTGAAAATACCTTCTATAAAATTGTCCTCTGACATAAAAGGTTCCTGCGCACAACTCTCTTAGAGTTGGTAGCACTTAGTCTTGTTATGACTGCAACTTCAGACATGTTATAGTACTATTTTTAATTAGGTAAAATTGTAGATTTCGAAAATGATCAAATGAAAAGCCTCAAATAATGAAAAATAAGGCCGAAGGTCCGAACTTTCAAAAACTGAAAAAGAATTTTCTGGACTTGAATAATGACTTTATAAAGGCTGGCATCAACTTTGCACGAACTGCAGGAAGTGGCCCTGGACTTCAAAAGCGGTCGCTTGTTCAGCTCGATTTGCCTTGCGAGCGCTGCAGTTCTTTTGCTCTGCGTTTTGTACGAGTGCGGGTTGTTCGAGGTCGTTCTTAAACAAGCCCTGGGTGTCCGCTGTATTATTCCAAACAACTACTTTGTTTGGGAGGCGACCCGCCCGATATCCGACTGCCAGTTCTGTATAAACGTCACCGCTCCCGTTACTTTACACAACGTTACTCAGGATGAATTCCGTCAGTATATGTACAGTTCAAAGCCGATTCTTGTCAAACAAGCGGCTTTGCACTGGCCAGCTCTAACTGCATTTAGCTTTAAGTATTTCCAAAACCTGTACAATAGCATCGAAGATGCGTATAGAAGCGTAGACGAGGAATGCCAGTTCTTGCACTTCCGTTCAAATTTTATATCACTCAGGGATGTTTTTGCGATGAACAAGGAACGAATCAATAACGAGCCAGGGCAAGTTCCTTGGTACGTTGGATGGTATGTTTCTGAAATTATATCTGAATGTTTTAAAGCTAGCATACAGGTGATATTGCAGGGGCAACTGTGAGCCTAATGTGCTGGCAGAAATGCGAAAGTACTACCCAAAACCACACTTCTTGCCAGACGACTGTGAAATTCCATCTAAGGAATATGTTTTTATGGGTTATGATGCTGGTGCTACCATGCATGTGAGTTATTAATACAAGTAACTGCATGTTTTATAAAGTTTGAATTGCAGTTGGACTTTATAAATCGGCTGATGTGGCAGGCTCAACTAAATGGAACGAAGACATGGTTCCTGAAGCCCTCTCCGGAATGCGAAGATGTATGTAATTCCTTATCGTTCCTGGCAGAGCCAGGTGATGCTGGTAAGTATAAAACACTTTAGTTTGTTTGTAATAAATGGATCAAATGTCAGTTTTGATTGACACACGTGTCTGGTATCACGGCACCACAATCATGCCAGGGGAATTCAGCCTTGCCATCCAATCGGAATATGGGTAAACACTTCAAGATCTATAGGAAGTTGCTGTCAGTATTTTATTCTGCCAAATATCTTACACGTTGCTCACGATTATTGCCATTTTGCTGTATTATGAGCAATTGCAACTTTCAAGAAATTAGTACATTGTCGTAATGTATAAGTCTGATAACATTTAATCAGGTGCCAAAATTGTTGAAGAATATAGCCAAATAACTGAAAGTACTAATTTATACCACTAAGATGTATTTTATTTACACTATGGTAATTGTAGAAGTAGTGCACTGAAGCCACACGTCTACCTATATTTTAGTCGACTGTAAAATTACTGCTGCAAGTTTTGTTCCAAAGTTACCATAATCTAGTACATTTTAGCCTAGTGTTGTTATCTTGCCACTTCTGTGCCATTGTGAGCGAGTTTAGTCAGTTTTAGATTATTTATTCGTCAATATATATATTTAGTAGTTGTTTACTCACAAATGTGTGTTTACGCTCTTTCAATTACGGTTTGCTGTTTATATTTATCAATAAAAATTAATAGAACACATTTGAATTTTTTTTGTATCGAGAAAAACAATATACAATCCATGTCACTGATAGTGATATATGGCAGTGCAGATCGAATTTAACGGAGCACCTCTTGCTTTATAAACAATGACTTTAAAAGACATAATTTTGACCTCACAAATGATAATGACACAAAAGAGCTATTTAATTATATTCAGTCAGTCTCCACCACCAGCGTACAATGAACTATCTAGTGTTAGTACATCTATTTTAAAGAACAAGAAATTTGTAACGTGTCTCATACATTTAGTTTGCTTAATTTGTATATGATTAGACTAGATTATAACATAAAGGCCGCTTTGCGGCCTTGTTAAAGTATGATTCTATGCATATGATGGTGAAGCTTTTAAGCGGTGTGCATTGAGGCGCTTCACGCCTTTTAAAAAATGCAAGCCCTACCTTCTCCCCCACTTAAATGTAGCCACTAGCATATAAATGTGAAAGGGGCTATTTTTTAGGCCACTTACTTTTCTTGAATTTCTGATTGCGGATTTGGATTCTACATCAAATTTGGTTGTCCCTTTTGTTTTTTCCAGAGGGAACCGGCGGCTAGGAGATTTTATGTGCTATCCTTATTGTTTATAGAGGGAAGGAATTTTTTACCCATATGGAGTCATAACAATTAACACAGATTAAAACATAGATTTCATATACTCAACAAAAACATATACACAGGTAAGAAAAGTCTTATATTGTATATATCGTTTTTATCCTTCTTTGTATCTCCTAATTTTATCAAATTAAAGAGTAAATTTTACCTACATGGAAATTTTCAAAATAAATTTTGGGTTTAAGAACTCGAATCGCAATAACTATAAATTGGCAAGAAAATCCTTACGTTATGTAGAGTTAACATTTTATGCTTTGTTCTTACGACATGTAGTTTAAGCTAATTCAATATGTGTAAATTTTTATGGTCAGTTTGGTTTCAAGAGGTCAATAATGTTTGTACAACATCCAATCATTGATCAACTGACGAAACAATCGATTTTAATTACATTTTGTACATTCTTGGTTGCAAGAGTATATGACTGATTACTGTGAACGTGTGAATAAGTTCATATGTATTTGCAATGAAACAATTAGCGCTGGTAAATCACTTGTGCCCGTAAGATCAATTTCCTGAACCTCGTCATCGGAACATTGACTATGCCATCTGAAATGAAATCAATCAATAAACAGGAAAACAACAGGTATGGTGTCCTTACTCTATGTGTACTTCAACAGCTATGCTACAGCTACTACCACATTCAAGGAATTTTTTTTGTATGTTAAAAATGAACAAGCATATTGTTACTTGCTTAGCATAATTGTAGATGCTGTGTTTCTTAAATGATGCCTAGAGCATTATCCAACCTCTCTTCCGGTAATCGACTACCAGGAAGTCATCACTATCTATCTTCCCACTGCACCATCGAACCTTCCTCACTAAAGACATCATTTTCAAAAAGGACATAACTGCAGTCCTAATAGGGGATCTGAATGCTAAGTATCCCTCAGGCTACAGTTGAATGACGAACAATAATGGTAGAAGACTGCATGGTTACGTTTAGCTCCACAACCTGGTGGTGGTGAGCTCCCTTGAGCCCACGTAATACGGTCTCAACATCCTTGATTCGCCATTTTCAAGGTCCCCAAGCAGTCAGCGAGCTTCACATAGATCACAACCCGATTCTTCTTACCAGGGGGTTACCAGAAGAGGTACACCAGGTCCATTTCTGCTCCTGCGTCTCGCCATCCATCTGAAGGAATCTATTACACCCAACTTCTCCATCATCGCCTTCACCACGAGCTCTATCTGCATCAAAGATGGACCAGAGTTGCAGGAATGGTTCTGAGTGAAAAACCAGGCACGATAGGGTGCTTAATAGTGCTTCCATCCCAATGACCAGCGGGGATACGAGAGGCTGGCTGGAATGCCAAATAGGAGAGCAAGCTGGAGGCCCTTTATAACAATCTGTAAAAGATGATCAAGTTTCTCACAACAGGCTCGTCTCTATCCCGCCCATCCATGGGGAGAATGGCGTTGCTTACACCATCGCTGACAAAGTCGAGGCGTTCGCTGACAATCTGGAGTGTCAATGCACCATCGACTGGTCGACCGCACTGTAGGACGCCTGCGAGGCAGAAGCCCTCCCTCCACCTACAACCTGAGTCTTATAAATAAGTCCTTCAGCTGATCTGGACTTTAAAGCTGGACATAACAGCATTTCAATTGAGCAGTATAGGATCTACGAGGGAACAGTTGTACATACTAACATACGTAGACTGTTAAAATCGTAACCCTTTTTAGCTTTGCCATAGTCAAGTATATGAACTTTTCTGATAATATATATAAGCAAATTTTTGTGACATAAAATGATCACCTAATCCAATTTCTGCTGAAAATGTCTTTTTGAAATTTTTCAATTAAAAATTGTTATTTTGCTTTTCAAAAATTTATTTTTAGTTTTTCTTTATTCATTTTTTAATTTCCTTTAGAGATTTAAATTCCCAAATGTGTGATTATTCAATGATTGAAGAAATATCTAAATTCGCAAGTTATCAACATTCCTCTTGCATCTCATTGATTATGCGTTAAGACATATCTGCACCTTGACCACATGAGCAATCCCAAAACAATTTATTTATTTAGAGCAAATGTAGCTCATAAGCTACCCAAAGTAGTCGGTTCCCGTTTTATTTTTAATTATGGTTTATGATTGCTATACGTAAGCTATCAAACAGCTTGCTTTCCAGTAACAAAGTTTACTGTGATTACGAAGTGCTGCTTCATGATACTTGCGATCACAAACTGTTACTTATATTAAAAATTTCATTTGCCACAACTTTAGATTACAGGGAAAAACTTTTTGCAAGGTTTCTTAATACATATTTTCTTATAAAGACAACAATTGTTTTCATGACAAAATTCGAGAATATCGTTAATATTAGTTATTCAATTTACTTGGTTATTTGATAACTCTGAAATATATCGAATTTGCATGTCGCAACTTAATAAAGTTAATTGAGGTAATTTTAAACGCACATTGCAGACCAAAACACATTCAATCTTTTACAATATGTGATGAATCAGGTGGCAAGAATCGTTCCAAAGTCGGGCGCAATCGATATGGGACACCATTGAAGTCTCATAACATGTTTACCTTGTTTTGTTTGTGAAGTTTATTGAATTTGTGTCACCCTACAAAACTTGTTATTTAAGGAAATTTTTTGAGGCAAGTAAAAAATTGTGAGGTTTTAATGTTTTAGGTTTATCAACCCTTATGTGTCAATATGAATTATACGCACAAAAAATAAATAGAAAATTTTAGGTCGCCGTTTACAATTACCCCATATTTTTCCCAAATGGGGGAAATGTAAACTAGTTTTCGGGATAAATGTAATCATTTTAAAGTTAAGGTAAGCATAAAAACTTGAATCTTTTTGCAAATGCTTAATTTTATCACATATTTTTGTTGTTATTGATTACCATGTCCCAAAATTATGCCGCAAAGAAGGAAAAGCTATCCTACACAACCAAGGATGTTGCAAATACTGTTGCAGATTTCTTGAAAACGTTATGGGGTTCCAAAATTTGTCATTTATAATAGAATCAATTAAAGGAAAACTCCATTAAAAGGAACTGGACCAGATTGTTCTCAAGTTTTACCCACCTGAAGTCGAAAAATAAATTGTGAAATGTTTACTAGCAAGGTTAAAAATGTCATAAGTAAGAACTTCATAAGCTAGTTGAGGAATATGTTAAAGCTAAAGACTTGAAATTGCCTTTTAAAGGTGGGGTACAGGGGGAAGACTATATTATGCATTTATGAGAAGAAATTCTTGAAAAAGCCAGAACACCTACAAAAACTAAGAAAAGATGCAAGGAAACCGGAAAGTATTTATCATTCATAAGAAAATCTTTGAAAGGTTATTATTGAACTTGGTCTTGCTGACAATAAAAGCAGTTACGTATTTAATGGGGATGAATCAGAGTTTAGTGATCCAAATGATATTGGGGCGATTGATAGTAAAGGCCTTATGTGTGTATCTGGGGGCTTGGGTAGAGAAAGCACTAGTGCACTGGCATGCGTTTCAGCAGATAATAAAGCTCTATCACTGTTAATTGTATTCAAACTCGATGGACCTTAGCGAACATTTATCCAGGAATATTATATGCAACTGATGGATGGAAAAACCACACCTTTACCATTAGATTATAAACAGATTTACATTTTATGTCGGAAATTGCGAATATGTAAGAATTTATCAGAACAAACAGCCTTATTACTATTTGGGGAGGCCATAAAAAACAACAGTTTTAATAAAATTTCCAAGTTACCTTACTGACAAGTTGCAACCTCTGGAAAAATGTGTTTTTGCCCCACTAAAGAGTAATTGGAACAGAGTAAAGTACGGCAAGGCGGGTTGTGAATGTGGAAGACTCATGAAAGAGAAATTTTCTGAACTTCTCACCATTACATTACAGGAATCAATGCTGACTAAAAACATTATATCGAAGTTTAAGAATTCCGGTATATATCCAGTAGATTTTTCAAAGTTCCCCGAAGAAGATTTCACCAAAGATCTGGAAAAATATAGAGCGTGTTTAAATAACCCTCAAACAAGTAAATCAGGTGAGACTTTACTGTTGTAGCTACCTCTTTCTCCTCATCTTTGTCTAATAAGTCGACGCTTTACTTTCGAGGAATACGGACGTGCCCCGAACCGAGATTGTGTGTGCGACGCGATAATAAAGGTTTTCCGACCAATAGGCCAACAACTGCGATAGTGTAATAATAAACAATCGTTAAAATTCCAAAAATAGAAGCGATATCCCGTACTTTCGCCGCGCGTGTATGCGTGCTACCGCGGATAGTGCGGGTACGAATTAACTAAACACATGCTACGAACAATCATAACGTTAGCAATAAAACAATAACGCAGCAACAAATGACGCAGTAGTTAACACCAACAACCCTAGTTGAGCAACAGCTAATGCAACAGAATCAAAATCTCTTTGCTGAAAATGCACAGAAATCTCGGAATGAACATGCATTATACAATGCGTGGTATCAGTTAGAAAATATAAGGAAAAACCTTGAAATAACATTAAAATCATTACAAAGCGAAATACTTAGTCTTATAGCACAAATAAATAATATTACCTCAAAAGATGAAGACGACAAAGACAATGCTAATACTATTACATATGAAACAGAGGAAGAAATGCTCACCCGTGAAACCGAATGGGTGCGAGTGAAACAAAGCAATAAAAAGAGAAAGTACCTAAGCTCGCCAAAACTAACGTATCCGATACAAAATCAACCGGTCTCTACAAAGACAAAGAACAAATACAGCATGGAAACACGAGGAAACCATCGCCAATAATAATAGAAAACATGACGAATTATCCGAAAATGCTTAATGCATTCGCAAAAGCAAAACTCCCAGTAGAGTGCTACCAAAGCAAGCTACTCAATAACAATAAAGTTAAAATTAATGCAACCAAACCAGAAGTGTATCGTGGAATCACTGCACTCTTGAATAATACGGAAGTACAGTGGCACTCATTCGAAGATAAACAAACACGAGATACAAAAGTTATGATCAAGGATTTACATTGCACTATAGATCCGATTGACATTATCCCTCACCTAAATCAAATGGGATTAAAAGCAAAAAATGCACCAAATAAACAAAATGGTTTAGTGCAAAAGAAAAACAAAAACGAAGAAAAGGACTACAGGAAGTGGTCCCATTAGATCAGATATTAACAAAATATATAGCATTAAAACGGTTATGAACTCTAAAGTAAAAATAGAACCACTACGAAAAAATAAAATGATACCACAATGCAAACGCTGTCAAGGGTATGGCCACACCCAAAACTTCTGTCACAAAACGCCAAGGTACGTAAAATGCAGCAAGCAACATCCTACAAAAGAATGTAGCAAACCCCATCAAGCAGAACCAAAATGCACGTACGGCGGAAAAAAACCATCCCGCAAACTACCGCGGTTGCGAGGTCTACAAGGATCTTCTGAAATTCAGAAACAACTCTGACAAAAAGCAAAATCCGAGTCAAACACGTCAGGAAGAAAACGACAAAACCAGCACCTGGCTTCGACCTGATAACTGGAGCCATATTTAAGAAACTTCAAAGGAAAGCTTTGGTTAAGTTAACTACATTAATTAATGCTTCAATTCGGTTAAAACATGTTCCAGCATCTTGGAAAGTATCTGATGTAATTATGTTACCAAAACCTGGTAAAAACCACAACGAAGTAGAATCATATCGGCCAATTGAACTGTTATTGATTATGTCGAAATTGTTCGAAAAGCTAATACTCAAAACCCATCATCGAAAAATATCAACTTATCCCAACACATCAGTTTGGCTTTCGTAGTAAACATTCAACCATCGACCAGATCCACAGAATAAATGATGTCATAGAGAAATCACTTGAAGACAAAAAAGTATGCCCCGCAATATTTATAGACATTGCACAAGCCTTCGATCGGGTATGGCACATCGGCCTGCTATACAAACTAAAATCAACTCTCCCCTATTCATATTATAAACTTATTAAATCGTACTTAAGCGAACGAAAATTCCTAATTAAACACGAAGGTGCGAACTCAAAACTAAGAAAAATTCAAGCCGGTGTACCCCAAGGAAGTGTCTTGGGTCCAGTGCTATATTTGTTGTATATCAATGACATACCAAAAATGACGAACTGCACGATTGCTGCATTTTCAAACTACACAGCAGTGATGGCAACAGGCAATTCAATCGAAGACTCAACAAGGAAACTGCAACGAGCAGCAGACATTATTGCCACCTGGACATATAAGTGGCGCATTAAGCTCAATGAAACCAAATCAACATATACCAACTTCACCAATAAAAAGATTAATCAGTTACCAATCTTTCTCAATGGCGTAAGGCTACAGACGGTTAATACAGCAAAGTACCTTGAGATGACCCTTGATGCCAAGCTCCGATGGAAACAAATTAAATTTCGAAAAATGTGCTGGTTACTCGGACGACGATCCGAACTGTCAATGTACAACAAGCTGCTCTTGTATAAACAAGTGCTGTGAGCAGTGTAGGCATATGGAGCCCAATTATGGGGATGTGCGAAAAAATGCACCACTGATGTGATGCAGCGGTACCAGAACAAAGTGCTAAGATCCCTAGCTAATGCGCTATGGTATGCACGTAACAGCGACATCCATCGAGAACTCGGAGTGGAAACAGCCCCATCCATCATCACGAGATATGCTACCTCTCATGTAAATCGCCTCCAGCATCACGTTAACGAAGAAGCGTCCAGGCTACTAAATGTGAGGAAGCTAACCAGACGACTTAGGCGAACTAAATCTCTCGAATTAGCCAACCAGTGAGGCAACTAAGCTTAATACAGTTTTAATATATTGTAAAATTAAAACAGATTGTTAGCTCATTCGAACTAGTTTTTGTAACATTTCAATAAATAAAAAAAATCTTTGTCTAATGAATCTAATAATGACCATAGTTTACTAGGTTCTAAAACAAGTTTACATCCAGCAGCAAATGGCCCATCATCTTCAACATCAACATCAATTAATATTACAGTGGACATCATTTTTGTTCCCGAGGTCAAATTATGGAAATGTAACAATAAGCCAGAGAATGTAGTCATTCCTAGATTGAAATAGCAAACATATGGGGTAGTTGCGACTACAGACGAAGTCCTAAATCGACTAAAGGAAGCAGAAGAGAGGAAAAAACAAAGACAAACCCAGAAAATAAAGGCATAGAACTCAAGAAGTCAAGAGGAAGAGAAATTGAAACAACTGATGATGAAAGCGACGTTAGTCTACACGAGAGTGATGAAGATGCTTAAGATGAAATGAAACCAGAAGATATAGTAACTGAAAGTGTTTCAAATATTTCAAATTTATCAAATGGAAAATTTATTATGGCCGAATTCAAAGGTGGTAAAAGAAACACCACTATATTTAAATATGTTTGTATGGTTGGAAATATAAAATCAGCGGGAATAAAAGTAACTTGCCTAAAGTCCTCAGACATATCTAGAACCTTTTTTCATTATATTATTTAAAATATTAGCTACTGTTGATAAATTAAACTATCTAAAATAATTTTTTAAGTTAATATTTAAATTAATTATTTAATACTAATGACATTATTTCATTCGATGCTATTTGAACCCGGTTTTATACTTCGATTATTGTTATTTATATTAAAAAAAATTGTATACAACATTTTGTAATTTTATTTATTAAATTGATTACGATTTACCGTCTTTCAGAGGTACCAACGCAGATTCTGGCCAATACTTATTGTTAGTAATGACGAAATACAAAATTAAAATGGCTTCAGTAGAAAAGAAGAGAACAAATTATTAAAGGTGAAACACAGGAAAACTGGAAGTAGAAGAAGTAGGAAAAAATGCTTAAATGAACTAGAAGAAAGACTAAACGAAAGTAAAGAAAAAAGAATGGACGATAATAAGGAAAAGTGTAACCGCAAATACATTTTGGTGCAAAGACAATAAAAAACATGGTTTAATAAAGAATGCGAACAACAAATAAAAGACAAGAAACAAACGAGATTAAATTGGTCATGCACTGTAAGACTTAAAGATAGAGAAAAATATAAAATAGAAAGGAAAATAAATACAGAATAAATTCAAAAAAAAATTGAGTGGGTTGGGAAAAACTGTTAGAAATTGAGACAGATAAAATAAAAGAATTAATATAAGGCCATTATATAAATATCTAAAGACAAGAAAAGATAATGCACCAGTAATGACAGTAAAAATAAAAATCTATATAAGGGCGAAAAAAGAATAAAGAGTAAGAAAAACAGTAGAAGAAAGAGAAGTAACAAACGATGCGTTAGAAAAAAAATGACGTTAAGAGAAGTAGAAGACTGCATAAAAAGTAAATACATAAATAAGTAGATATCACAGTTTGCACTGCAGAATAATTTTTGATACAAAGTATTAACAATTTTTCTAAAATATACTTATTAGCTTATGCACGTGAGAGAACTAGAACACTGCGAAAATTTCCAGATGTTTATCAGATGGTTCCTGTTGGCTCCAGAACCGGCCCTGATTATTTAAATATCATGCAGCAAAGCAGTCAGGGGAAGTTAAGTGCCGAAATCGAAACGAACTGTGCTAGTGCAATATAGTGTTATACATAAATACCCTACCCGAATCAAAATGCTTCTCGACCTTAAAGATAATGAAAATACAGCTTTTTCTGTTGGATCTAGGCTATGGCAATTCACGATGATGCCATTTGGGCTTAGCAATGCTCCTTCGATTTTCAAAAGACTAATGGAGATAGCGCTTAATGGGCTATTCAGGAAAACATGTTTGATGTATCTGGATGACATAGTAGTGACCGAAAAACCGTTAAAATGGCATCTGAAAAACTTAGAGCAGCTATTCCAGCGAGTGAGAAGCGCCACTCTAAAATTAACTCCAAAAAAGTGGTTTCTTGTCAAGAAGAAAGTGAATTACCTTGGACTCATAGTCAATGATGAGGCTATAGTAGCTGATCCGGAGAAAGTTGGAAGCATAAAGGAATTGCCAATACCAAAAGATAAACACGAGGTTAGAAGTTTTGGATTTTCCAACGACTAACAGATGACTAAAGTTTCGAGTGGAACGCAGAATGTCGAGAAGCTTTTGAGAATCTGAATCGTGCTTAGTAAATGAACTAATACTGAGCTACCCACAGCCAGAAGGAAAATTTATTTTGGTTGCAGATGCGAGTAATGTCAGAATTAGAAGTGTGTTGTAACAATTATAAAATGGCCAAAATCAGCTACTGCAGTAATTTGTTATCGAAGCTCGTAAGCAACTACTGTGTAACTAGGAGAGAATTACTTGTTGTCAAATCCGTCGAACACTTTAATTTTTATATGGCAGAAGGTTCCTTTTTAGGAGTGATCATGCTGCACTGAAGTGGCCCTTGAATTTTAAAAGTGCGGAAGGCCAACTAACAAAATTTTTCAAAAAGCGCCAGCATAATTACTTTAAGGCAGACCATAGAGCTGGGGAAGTCATATCTTTGTCAACGAGGCCGTGTCCAGAAGACTGTAGCTACTGTAGTTGTGCAAATAACTGTTATTAGTGACTTGTAGCAACCCATCTTCAGAAAGAAGATCCAATTTTGAAATATGTCTGGGAAAGGAGGCTGAAAGAAAACTTAAGTGGGTAGAAGTTGCTCCGTGTTCGCCAGCAGTAAAATCATATTAGTTAAAAAAATTTCATCATGGTAGAAGACGAGATCTTACAGCACGTGCTTAAGTGAAGATGGATCTCAAAGGAAACTTCAGTTGTTAGTTTCAAAGAAGAGAGCCCCAGAATCGTTGCAAACTCCAGGATAGAGTGTCTGAGTGGCCATATGGGAATTGTAAATACTTTAGAGAAGGTTCGTGAGAGATTTTGCTGGGATGAACTGCAAATAAGAAGTTAAAGATCGGTGTCGAAAATTTGTAATATGTGTAACAAGTAATTCCCCGCAAAAAAACTGGCACCAATGAGAGAGAATCGTCTTTGACATAGCTGGTCCGTTTCCTACAATGGAAATAAATTTATTCTAGTGGCGACGGATTATTTCAACAAATTGGTTGAAGCTCATGCAATATCAAATCAAGAAGCCGTGACTATTGCTGAGATGTTGATAAAAAAAATTAATCAGCAGATTTGAAGTCCCACTAGAACATGCAGACTAAGGTCGGAATTTCGAATCGACTGTATAAACAAAATTATGTGAAATGCTAGACATTAGAAAAACGAGACCCAAATCCGTTACATCCACAGTGAAATGGAATGGTTGAACGCGTGAATAGGACAATGGAGAAATATTCGTCAAAAGTTGTTTCCGAACATCGAGATTAGAACCACGCACTATCTCCATTTGTTCTTAGAGTACTGTTCGTCTGTTCATGAGTCTGTTGATCAAACACCATGTAATCTACTTTTCAGAAATAAACACGAAGAAAACATAGTTGGTGAAGGCTGCACCAACATCAACACCGCGAGTAACCGGATGAAGGATCGGTGTGACGTCAACATATCCAGAGCAAATTATAAAGAAGGCGACCGAGTATGATTACATAACCTAAAACGGAGACGTGGAATATCTCCAAAACTCCACTACCCCTACGAAGGTCGATACGATCCAAGAAAGTAAACGATGTTGTGTACTAAATCCGGAAACTACAAAGTAGTAAATCTAGGATGGTTTATTATAATCGATTGTTGTCGGACATGGTCAGGGGATCTTATGCCCTTCGTTGGTTCAGTGAGTGGAACTTGTCAAGTGCGTTGTAGTATCACCAGAGTACAAGATCTATTCAATGTACCGACATATTATGTGGTACGTGATCTGAAGATGTCTAGAGGAATGGCCGGTATATTTCGAGCAAAATTTGAAAGCCGCTGCGATTGCGTCACAGCGGCAGAAATAACTTATTTTGTAAGCAAAGACTTGCCGCGCGTTGTGGGAAACACTGACAAAGCTACACAGTTATCTGTCAAACGAAAATATTTGGAACCTGACGTGCGGATTGGACGGCTTTGTCTGGATAGAAACATGAATGAAAAGGTGTTTTGAAGTTCTGGCATCAACGTTCTATTTTGTAGCCATCATCCGCAGAAGCCGGTAATTCCGCATAAGACCGTGGACTGTTAGTTCTATCTAATGTCTTGGATGGTAAGAAAGGTAAATACTGCAAATGCCTCCATGACCGGGTTGGTAGCTAACTGGGCTAGCTGCTGATGTCAATCGGTTGTTGCAGGTAACATTTCGCCATTTTCTGACGCCACTCGCTCTTTCACCATATTATGGCCCCACAAAACCATCTCTACCATACTCTCATGAGTATAAAAGCGAAAACGCTCAGGACAGTTACCTAATTATTAGAAGATTTTCTTCTGAAGATATCTGCCGCAGTTGTGGACAAAACATTTAGAGTTTCCAAACTCCGACCGCGGGCTAACAACCCTAGAACCAACCATACGATGCACCATAACGCCGACCATGACATAATGTCTTCCAGCCGCGCTGCTTGTGCAAGTGAGAGGACTAAAACAGTGCGGAAATTTTCAGATGTTTAAGAGATGTTTCCGTAGGTCCCAGAACCGATCTCAATTGCTTAAATATTACGCAACAAAGCAGCTATGGGAAGTCCATTGCCAAAAGCAAAATGTTCTGAGCTAGTGCAACATAGTGTTACACATAAACATAGACATTAAGCGTAACTTCACGTTAATAATTTCTTGTGTTGCGTAAATAAATGTTAGTAATTATTTCAATCTACTGTAAGTAAAATAAATAAATATTTAAGTAGGTTTAAGAATATTATTCACTGTTGTTGAGAGCAAAAACGTTACAACATTATGAGACAAATCAATGAAAAAGTTATGAACATAACATGGGTCTGCATAACGTTTTTATAGACTTAAAGCACGCTTTTAACAAGGTTAATAAAATAAAAGCGATACAGGAGCTGAAAGACACTAAACACCAGAAAAAATAAACGACTCTAATTACAATGACCACGGAAAACAATAGTAATAATAAAACAATTCTATCATTACAGTTTCGAAGTTGAGGTGTTAGATAAAGTGATGCTTTATCTCCCCTACTGTTTATCACAGCAAAAAATATATCCACACAAGTAATAGCATATGCGGATGATCTACTGGTTGTAGCAAGAGAGCTAGAAAGCATATTCAGAATATTAGAAAACAAAGAATAATTAAGATGCAAAGAATCATTAATGAGCAGGGGAGATGACAAGCCAGGCAGAATTTCAATAGATTGGACTCCCAAGGCATAAAGATCAAGAGGGAGACCCAAATGAAATGGGAGGAGCAGATAGAAAACGACTTCAGAGCAATGAAGATAAAAAAACTGAAGAAAACCAAGTGTTGATAGGAAGCAATGGAATAAGATAGTGAAAATCACAAAAGTACAAGAATAAATGTGCGACAACCAGGCAAAGCCTCCCCTTTATTGTAATACTTTTCAGAAACTCCTCTTTAATCCTTCCAAAAGGGTTGTGTCTTACAATTCTTATGTTGTAGATTATACAAGCATCTCATTTAGTAATGGTCCTATGTGATGTTCATTATTTAGCAAAATAAGCTGTAAAATAATTATTTTACATTTGCTAAATTCTATAACTAGTTATCAGTCGCTTGTGTTCAATTAACATTCTATAAATTGTTAAATTTTCTACGTTGTAACTAAATACTGGTAGATAATTAAGTTTCAAATTGTAATTTATTTCAAACAGTAGAACGACAAAGATAATCCCAACAGTTTATTTATATTTGTTAGTGTGCAAAGTAATTATTGGATTTCGTCTTTATAAATAAATACAACCCAATAAATACAAAAACGATTTATTTACAATTCAGTACCATAGATATAAAAAAAACGACAAGCTATATGAACACGGTTGTATCAGAAAACAAATGATCATTAAATAAAACTATGCAACATAAATAACTAACCCTATCAGTTAGATACAGTTGTAAATACTTGCACTTCTGCAGTGACACGCCAATTCGTCAAAACTCGCCCATGAACCAACGCATACTCTTGCAGAGCGCAAGTGTGTTACTGAGGGAGAATAAGGCACAAACCTCCAAATACATGGGAGACATGCTATGCAATATCATTCTTGGCAGTGTCCAAATTAAGTAAGTTACGTTAACACAAAATTGCTACAGACTGCAGTCGACTACAGTTTCAAATCAGCCTTTTGGAGCATCACCACTGGATTGAATGGTGGGTGATCATAGCGCTCCTTGCAACGAATTACTTTTGTCAAGAGTCTAGTACTACAAGGAATACAAAAACTAAAATCTTCCATATTGGTGAATAAAATATGAAAATAGGAATACTACATCTAAACTAATTTCACTAGATTTCCATGCCGTAGTGCTGAAACCAACAGAAACAAATTGTGCGACATTGAGTTATACCAATAGAGCAACAAATACAGGTTTAAAATACTCGGCCGATAAAATAAATTAATTAATTCTTTCACCTTCACTTTTAATCAGTCAAACAGACCAGTATTTCTATTTAGCGCATTTTACAGGACTTTGTGGAATTTTCACTCATAACCTCACTATATACATTAATCCTAACATTATGTTGCATTTTATGAACAGCGCAACAGTTGAACATGGTCAGCGTATTCAATAATGAACACCTACCCTTTAATATTAAATTTATCTAAAATCACATTCACGTATCATTAAATATGTGTCCTAAACCTATCAGTACTAATTACAATAACCAACAAACTTCCTTCTCGCTTCCATGTCAAACTACAAAGTTAGACAGGTTCTAAAAATTGGCTAGCATTGATTACTTTTCTCACTTTTGTTGAGGGAGAGGGAAAGCCGCTTCCGGCTAGTCTCACCACCAGTCGATTTCCGTCTGAGAGGCCCCTCCGAGGGTGTGGGTGTGCCCTTTCTCCTCTGCATGCCAACTGTCTTGCGTCCCACAGGAGTCTTGCAAGCTGACTCACTCTTGTCAACCTGCTGCTGAGACCTGGCCAACTTAGTCCAGGTGTCCATCTGGGCTTCGCGTGACTCACGTAGTACATTGCGGATGGCGCCAGTTTCTCCGACCATTTCCTGCAACTTCTGTATGGTCTGATAGAGGCAGACTGCACTCACTAGGCCAAAGTCAAACAAACTGCACATATGGACAACAAAGTTGCGGTAGAGGTTCTTGAGCAGCAGTTCCTTGCCCTTGTGCTGCACAAACATGGCGCATGCAAGCGGAATCTGACAATCGCCAACAAAACCATACTTCATCACGTGCAAATTCCACATCTTCATGAGCTCTTTCTCACCCTCATTTACATCAGTGAACTCATCAATCATCATCATAGTCTTAGCCTGCAACCATTCTGGGTCATTTTCGCCCTCTGAATCTACATCCATTTCTTTGGGATAAATAGGGAGGCAGGTGGTGGTGTGATGGTACAGCCGGTTATGGCCAGTAATAAAAGGCCGCTGTCCATCATAATCGCAATCATCCAACTCTAAGAACTCTGTTAAATTGGGTTTTGGTCTCTTTGGATGGCATACCAATATGTGTGTTACAGAGGCACGCCTTACTGGCCCATTTCTTGAGAATGCACACATCGATGGTTGTGAGATCAGGTCATGTGGTGAGCCTGTATAAGACCCATCATACAACTCATTTATGGCCACATCGATGCGAGCTCCGAAAGAAATTGGCACATAGGTAAAAGTAAATCGCGAATGGCACAGCTTCAAGTGCTTCAGCAATGTGTAGAGAGTATTGCAATTAAGACTGCACCATGGACAGTGTAAGTCTTCACAGGCCTCCGTTTGCTGCCGCGAATTGTTGTTATAAACAAACTGGTAGACAATTTGAAGTTTTTCTTGCTGTCCATTATTATTGTTGTGATTATTATTATTATTATTGTTATTATTCACAGTAGCAGGTACATTTTCTTTGTTTTCACCTACAGGATAGGGCTTGGGACGTTCGACAAGTCGACTGCAAGGCTCATGTGACCATGTCAGCTTAAATTTGACACATGGATCTTTGGCTGCAGCTTCAACACTGCTGCTAACAGGTTCTAAATCTGCAGCATCCTCCCAGCCTGAATGCTTTTTGGGTGAACCTTTGGTTGGTGCTGTTACTTCATGCAGATATACTTCATAATCGCCATCGGCTAACATGCATCGGTTGTGCTTGTCATATACAGTTAGTTCAGTACCATAGAGCTTTGATTCTTCGAACACATGCATATTTATATTATTACTAGAAATTGATTTACGTCTTTTCGCCAAGGGCTCAGTTTCATTATCGATAGAATTTAAAGATGGAGGAAGGCAACGTACTTTTAATAACAGTATGTAAGATTTGGCAAGTGGACCCCCTTGTGAATTGAAAGATTCTGTAGATATGCTTATGGAGGGGACGAGGGGTGGAAGATTATGGTCGGGTGGATTAACCACAACTTCGGCCGTTCCAACAGAGACTTGCATCATGGGCGAGGAGCTGTCCTTACGTTTCTTATGGCTCAGCTTAAGCAACAACGTTTCTACTTCGGCCATGCTTACATTGCAATCCAAGTTTTTGTCAAAGAAACCCAGAAAGGTTATGTTCAAGAAGCCTGGCAGTGACAGCATGGGGGCGTCCTTCTGGCGCGACGTCACCCTTTCCAGCACAGTGTCCACCTTGAAGTTCGTCCGCGATTTGTGGCTGCGCGACATGCGGTCCCTCATGTAGGAAAGGGTCCGGTTCAGGAAGATGGGCTGCGGGAACAAACCAGGCCGTGAGGGGTCTTCCCAGCCACTTACTGCCGATTTGCGTACTTACCGAGCACATGTTCCTCGTCCTCAGGTACCTGTAGATTTGCGTGGGCTCTGGAGACAAGAAAAAGTGCGATAAGTGCGCGGTTCCATTTAGAAAAATCGGCTACGCGGGCGCGAAGGTCCTTGACACTACTGCTGATAGCAGCGGCGACGCTACTTACTTTCGAACGCCTGCAGAAACAGCTCGTGATCCGCTTGGATGTGGTCCATTCTGGGGTTTTTGGCCGGGTCCACATCTTTCTCGCGTTTCTTGGGGGGCATATTACTGTGTTTTGAACGGGTCGCCAAGCCGCCCTCGGAATCACCTAACGGATCATGAAGACCGCGATGCGCCACTAACTTCATGGCGGTGCTGTCAAACGGCCCAGGTACCTGCCACCCTCGTTTTCAATAGACTTGTCCCTTTCAACATGTTAAAGCAATTTAGAGAAACCCCAAAACTGGAAAAAGAACTCAATAGTTACTTACATGCGTGTAAGTAAAGATTTTATGCGTTGTAGCATCTATATATAGGGTGACCCAAAAAACAAGACTGGTAATTTAGAAATTGTTTAGTATCTTGACGCACTTAAAGTTCTTTTATAAAAATAGTACAAAAATGTTATCGCTGATTTCAAACCTCTTTCCTCATTTTCTTCAATCTTAACACCTCTTGCTACAAGCCTTTGAAATTCCATGCTTTGAATACTCTTATTAGACAAGAACTACATTCAAATACTTGGAATAATCACTTTGGATAACTATAAAGATGTCTTAGAGATGGGATGACCAAGAACGTTAGTTTTTCCGTAATTTCGATTAAGTTTGTAAATCTATTTAGAGTTTAGAATTGCTGCAATATAACAACTTTTATAGGCCTTTAGTTCCACTACTGCAAAATTTTCTTCCATATCTTTCTATTTTCTTTCTCTCCAATTGTTTATCTTATTTTTGTTTAAATCCTATAACACTCGTTGTACTTAAAGATGGTCTATCTCTTCGTTTCTTTACCCATAACTCTTTGCTTAGGGACATTGGTATTCTTCCTTCGGCTGTCATTTACTTATTATCAACACGATTTGGTAATTTTTTTTTATATATGTGAAAAGTACTTAATAAGCTGGATACAATGATACATTATTATTTTGGGCAAACGATAAATAAAAAAGTTATAAATAATTATTTTTTTTGAATTTCGCGCCATTATTTCACATCGTCACCAAGGCAACCGTTTAAAATTTAAATGTGGCGCAACTATTTCGCGTCGTCACCTAAGCGACAGTTAAAATTTGAATTTATTCGCATGTAGCACCATTGTTTCATATGGGTCCTATGGCGAGTGCCCTTTTTCTCGTCGACTGTGAACATTTGCTTTGGTTTTTCTACATCTATTAATTTTTAATTGCCGAATTAATAATTTGCCACAGGTTATCAGTATCTGGTATTTGTTCACAAAATTTCGTTGTTTGTCTATTCGCTTGTTGCTGTAAAAGTATGTTATTTTATGACAATAACTTGAGATTGCTGTGATAGCATTTACAAATGGTAGAGAATGAAAAATATTTACATTAAATGCATGATTTTTTATTTCAAAAATTTCGTAAAAAATTACATTTTCAGACAAAAAAAAATTAGAATTTCAGACAAAAAATTACATTTTCAGACAAAACATTACTGTGCTTAACCTAAATTGCTGATCGTTTAGCCAGTTATTCGAAAAGCCATACATAATAAATGCGATTTGATCGGGGGGCAGCTTAACGACCTAGAACCACGTGCCGGCTGTAGCAGCCCACTGGTGAGTGCGACCCTTCTCTTTCCGGCATCGCAAGCACCGTAAACGATCAAACGTGTCTTGCTCGTAGAAGACACACGGGTCTGTGGTTTTTTCTTTTCCAAATCCTCTGCATCGGCATGAGCCTCTCGTCGTAGGCCCATTGACGCCCTTCAGCGGAGTTTCTCGGCAGCCGCCTGACGTTCCAGACCGGCCTTGCAGTCATTATCTGCTTAAACAATATCAATAAATACAATGAACATAATTAAATAAATTAATACTTACCAAAACCCAAAGAATATACGTAAAACAAGATTGACGCTCTTCAAAGTAATGTTCACTGCGTGGGTGATGTGAATGAATGGCACTACATGCGAATAAATTCAAATTTTAACGGTCTCTTAGCCTAAGAGTCTTAGGTGACGACGCGAAATAGTTGCGCAATATTCAAATTTTAAATGGTTGCCTTGACGACGATGTGAAATAATGGCGCGAAATTCAAAAAAATAATTATTTATAACTTTTTTATTTATCGTCTGCCCAACATAATAATGGTATCATTGTATCCAGCTTATCAAGTACTTTTCATATATATAAAAAAAAATTACCAAATCCTCAGCCTGAAAAGGTGCCTTTAACCCTTCCTTCTAATAATCGTTCTAAGTGCCCCATTCATCTTATTCGTTGGGCTTTTATATAGCTGTTGATCGATGTTTTTTCGCATAGGTCTAATACTTCTTTGTTTCCTCTGCGTTACCAACCATCTTTTGTCTTTCTTCAACTATAAATTTTCCTCAAAACTCTTTATTTCCCCACTATAATTCTGTATTGGTTTACACTACTCATCGTTCATGTTTCACACCCGTAAGTCACTACTAGTCTTAATACTGTCTTGTGAATTTGCACTTTAGCTCGCCTCGGTGTTTGTTTAACTATCAAGAGAGTGCTGAGTGCCCTAGTTGGTTTGTCTCCTTTTTCCAACTTAATCTTTATTTTCTTGGATTTGTTTTCTTCTACTATTATTAAGACTTCTTCAATTTCCAAACCTTTGCTCCTTCTAACTAGATAGTTAGGACTTTTATTCTTTCTGCGACCAGTATATTTTCCTTGCATTTAATTTTAATGCATTTGGTTTTGTTTTTGTTAATTCGTAGTCCTACTTCTCTTGCTGTCTTTTCCAAACCTTCTTCTTTACAAACTTCTCTATTTCCCATCTGTTCTTTGTCAGCAACGTAACATCATCTGCGTAGACCAGTGCAACTACGGAACAACATAAATCTAAGCTTAATTAACCTTAAGCTATTTTAAATTCACATACGAATTTTGTTTCTAATATATTCGTTTTGTAATAAGATCCAACACAAATTAATCAGGCGTCAGCACCATTCCAAGGACCAATGGCTATTGAATGCCATCTTCATCGCCTTCAGTAATACCGTCGACACCGGAAACTACGAATTCATCCCCGTCTCCGACCATCAATTTTGAACCGTCAACATCATATCCACGACCTCATTGATCAAGGTGGTGAAAATGCGGTAAAAAAGTCGAACTGCGATTTGTGTTCGAACTTATAGAACACAATCGTTCATTTAATTCTTATAACCACATTATAGCTGCAGTGCAGGCAGCTATAACTGATTTAAACCATTATCACCAGAACTAATAAGGAACTTGAAAATAACTTTTTTTCACTTATGATTGACGAAAGGGCGGATGAGGCAAACGATAAGAACTTTTGTATTTTAATTAAATACTTTTATGGCGGTAAAGTAATTACGTATATCTTGGATTTGGCAAAATTAAAAGGGACAACCGCTGAAGATCTTTTTACAGTCTTAACATTGTCGTTACAAAAATACAAATTATCAATAGACAATATAGTTGGTTTTTGTAGCGATAATGCTAACGTTATGTTGGGTAGAAACAACTCAGTTTTTCTAGACTACTTTGCTTGTATTTGTCATTCGCCACACTTAATTGCTTGCAATGCATGTGATGCTTCACCAACTAATATAGAAGAATTTCTTCATCACATTTATTCATATTTTTCTCGGAGTCCAATTAGGCAATCTAAATTAGAAGAAATTCAAACGTTTATGAAGCAGTCTAAACTAAAAATAATGAATCCTTCCACAACAAGATGGCTAGCTCTAAGGGAATGTATCAACCGTATTCTTAATCAGTGGACAGTTCTGTATTCTTTTTTTTGAAGCAGTTCTACATGATGTCAATGATAGTGCCAGAAATTTTTTTTACTGTTTTTAATTGTCCACTAAATAAAGCATATTTGGAATTTCTAAATTAAATTCTTTCAATTTTTAGTGAATTCAACGCTTTTTTCAAAAGGAAAGCATTTTGGTGCATCGTATGGCGATTGAATGTACGAAATTTTTAAGGTTACTGGCGGGTAATTTTATGAATCATACTATTGTTTATAGCGAACGCCTATTTCAAGCCAATGAACAGCATCCTCATTATCTGCTTCCCAGTGAAAAAATTTTTATTGGGGAAACAGCTAGAGAAACAATTAACTTGCTAATAACTGAAATCCAACGTCCATTAACAACAACTGATATTACAATGTAGAACATAACACAACTTTACTATAATTGTTTAAAATTTTATTAGATTGCGTTTAAAGAAAGCACCCAAAGATTAAAGTTTACCAGTAAATTTTGTAATGCCTTCAATTTTATTACCCTCAGTCACTTTAAAAATGGATGATCACAAAGACCAACTTGAGTTTTGAAAATTTTTAAAAAAAAAATTTGATAGTGTAGCAGTGAAAAATGAATGGCATGTTATGGACATTTATTTTTCTACTGAAGAAAAGGCACGTCTTGTGCAATTGAATGTATTAGATTTTTGGAATAATATGAGTACCAGGAAAAAAATTGCTGGTGGTTTTGCATTTGAAAATATTCCTAAATTAGCTTTTCTTTGTCTTATTTTGGCACATTCCAACGCTGATGTTGAACTGGTGTTTTCAACAGTAAATGACATAAAAAAGAAACAACGGAACAAATTAAGTAACTAATCTTAAGTGCTTTAGTACGAATAAAATTAGATATGAAGTTGTCCAAATCTAATTGTACTACTTATAAAGTTACAGATGAGATGTTTAATTTGTTCGATAACAACATGTATGAAAAAGAAAACGTGTCTGAAAATATTTCATACATGGTTGACTTTGGGCTTCAATTTTTTTTCGAGTTCCTATTTTACCAACTTTTACTTTAAATTCATGTTTATCTCGTGATATCAAATCATTTTTATTCTTATGAATTTTTTGTATCTTCAACCGTTTAGATTCGCGACCGCTTTGTGACTGATTTTGCGACCTTGAGACCAAACGGCTCGTCCGATTTTTACCACGCACTGCGTCCCCTACCTACAAGTAACTTGCATATCAAAGGGTTAAGATGTTAAGATAGGCGAAATGCCCCCAGATTCGGAATTTCTAATGAACCTAATAATGTTTTATCTTGAGGTAAAAATTATACGCGGACATAGTTCATATGGTCCCAACCCCCTTCCCTCTCCCTCCTAGGGTCAAAAAGAGTTATTTTTTGTTTTAATTTTTTTTCTGTTGATGTGTTTAATGCAAAATTCTGAAAAAAATCATCAAGGTAGGCTATCAATAGACCTATCAGTAAAAATTTTTTCAAGGTCATCCAAGGTCATTTGGTATTAAAAAAAAATAAAAAATCAAAATTTTTGTTTTTTGAGTTAGAAAGCGTTGAGTTGCACGCAGTTTTTTTTCACTATTTTATAAAAGTCGATTAATTTTATCTCAAACAGGATCTTTTAAGACATTTCGTGTGGTGCGCCACCCCTAAAAATCCAATTTTTCTCATTTTTTTCGATTTTTTCGATTTTACAGGTAAGGGTTGAGATTTAGCAAAAAAAATAATTAAAACTTTTTTATAGCATTTTATAAGACAAAAATTTCGGCTTTTTTAATTTTTTTTTAGCTCTAATATTAAAAAAGTTATGACTAATTAAAAATTTTTTTCTACTTGATTTCGATATTTTCCAATTATAACGGCGCAGGTGGATATTTAGCAGAAAACTCATAAGACATGTTTTGTAGCATTTTTCAAGACGAAAAGTTTAGTTTTATTTACATTTTTATACTTAATACAAAAAAATTATGTGTAAATCTATTTATAAGTTTCTAAAAATTACATAGTTCTTAATTTGTGATTATAGTAAAGTGAATTATAATAATATATAATATATATGTAAACTACATTTTTAATCTTCATCACTGTTTTCATTAATCACTGGTACAAAGTTATCTATATCGAAAATATTGGACAGCATTTCGGCGGGACGTACTATTTTTGATAACCATCGGCCGTAAGAAAGATGATATATCAAACTAGCCACGTGTGAACAACATCCAACAGTGCGTAGTCCATTAGCACAAGTACAACAGTATTGTTGTATCGCATCGATACCTGCGCCTTCTTTGTTATATTTTACATAGGATTTGTATTCTTTCGATTTTATATGACGTGATCTTACGTCAAACCTTACAATGCCTTTTTCGTCTTTAATGAATTTTAATATCAGTATTCCATCCTCTGTAATCATTTCTCCTAAGTAAGATATTGCTTGAGCGAGTTGGTATGAACCAGTAAATAAGACTTCAAGATCTTCCAAAGTCAATTCAGGAAAATCCATAAGTTCTTCTGAAGTTGTACTTTGGAAGGAACTGATTTTTTATTCAAGTTTTCTGCACCAACCTTTTCAGCTAAATCGTTGACCTCCAGGTATGTAGATTTCATTCTATTAACTATAATATTTGTCTTATCATCCATAAGGTTAAGTCGTTTTCCGAATTGATTTTGTAGAAAACATGCAATTCTACACCACAGCCCAGCAACCGGCAACATGCTGTTTCGAAATTGGTTGTGCAATAATCGGTATTTTTGGCACAAGATACCGTGAATCGCTTCGATTACCCAACGAAGTTTAGTGACAAATCTCGAAAAGTTTGATTCTTTAGCAGTTAGTTGATTTCTTTTACCTTTAGAACTGGCATGAGGACCGTGAATCCTTTATTTTTCAAATGGTCCACAACATCTCGAAAACTTCTATCCAAGATAAACATATCTCCAGATTTAAGAATTTTGCTGATACCATTTGGGTTATTTAATACGCTTTCTAAGATTTGAGCATCGTTAATATTTGCGTTAAATGGTCCGGATAAATCAACTACATATCCATTTGAAGTGCAAATTGTAAAGGGCTTGCACAACGGTGCCTTTTTTTGTCCCGAATATGACTTTTTTTGATAAATGTTGTTACTGCTTTTTTCGTGTCGTAGATAGGTTCCATCACATATTAATATTAATTTATTATCACCAATATCGTGTAGTAATTGAGTTATTGGTGCTGTTTGACTAAGAAAAACCCCTCTGCTTTTAGAATCTACTCCAAAATATTCTGGTAGAACTTCTTTCTCAAAACAATCCAATACTGAATGAATAGAATCATTTACAACTCGCTCTTCAACTTCCATTACAGCTGCAATAAGGTTATCTGGGTTTCCAGATTTTAATTTGAATAAAAAAATTATGAGAGCTTGAAGTAGATTTCGATTGCTAGAATCTCGCATTGTCCTCAGCATTCCACGTAGCTCAAGAATATCTTTCAACGAATGACCAGTTAATGACTTTATTCTTTCTTCTGACATATTTAGATCCGCATATTTGTCTATAATACGTAAATCTGAAGTTTTTGATAATTTGTCCAGAAATTTTTTAACTTCATCAATTTCAATATCGGATTCGTTAGAATAAACACTAATGTTTTTGAGTTCGTTCTCATAAAAACGTGAACCTAATAAATGTATTTTACAACATCGGTTTCTTTTGGGAATAAAAATTCGTTTTTTTACAAACACTTGGATTCTTGATTCGAAAGGTACATCACACATATTGTATCCTGAAAAACAAATGAAACAATATCTTTTAGTCGAAATTACGCGGTCAAACTGCATTGTTACAGTTTCTGGTGAAACTTTTTGGATAGGCATGCTAAATCCTGATGATAAGCTTGACCCTTGCGAAGTTAAAGAGGTTAAATCTTCATTAGAAGTTAAACTGTCTTGACTCTCCATTTCAGAACTTTCCGAGTTACTGTATAATTCCGTTGCAAGATCTTCAATATTTCCTGATTCTTGAAAACATGGAACATCTTGAATGAATGAATTACTAGATTCCAATGATTCAATGGGTTGTTGCGAAGGTGCGGTTTTTGTTATTTCTTCCGAAATCGTAGAGCTTTTACTTTCTAATTGAGAATGTCTGGAAATAATGCGTGAGCCATTAGGATGATCTACGATATATTCTAAATATTGAAAAACATTTTTGGCATAGAGTATCGCCAATTTGCACAAGATAACCATATTTAACTGAAAAATCTTCAGCCTCGAATCGGGTTTTTATTTTTTCTCTCTTCCTTTATATCTTGATTGTTTTCTTAGAAATATATTACACTTAACGCATTTTGAGCAATCCATTTTTTGTATTTTAAACTGAATATCGGAATTCTCGGACATATTAAGCAGTTAGAACAAACCAAAGAAAAAAATGAACAAAAGTTTTAAATATTCTATAGACAGTAAACAATGTTGTGATAATATATTACTCTACCAGGTTTAGAAGGTATATCAAAATACCATTTAAGTTACAAGGGGGAAAGAGGTGAGAGGGGGGGGGGGGAAGGTTGGAAGAGAAAGGAGAGGAAGGAAGGGTTCTCACCTTAGTGGCAGGTTTACACCGACTCGTCCTAGAGCTTCCTTACACGATCCCGAATTGGAATGGCAGGTTAGGGGCATATGTAACACTACTTATTGCTCAGCTGAGCGCTTTACTATTCGTACGCATGCGCGGCAGTGAAGGGAAAGTTAAATTTCATAATTTTCATGAATTCCAATTTTTTTTAACCATTTCTCATTATTAAAAACTTCAAATTTTCATTCCTAAAATAGTTTACATTTTAATCTCAAAGTATGTTATGTTAACATATATTTAATGCAATACGATTACTATGGTCTCAAATTATATATAAAGATTTACATATAATTTTTTTCTATTAAGTCTAAAAATGTAAATAAAACTAAAATTTTCGTCTTGAAAAATGCTACAAAACATGTCTTATGAGTTTTCTGCTAAATATCCACCTGCGCCGTTATAATTGGAAAATATCGAAATCAAGCAGAAAAAAATGTTTAATTAGTCATAACTTTTTTAATATTAGAGCTAGAAAAAAATTAAAAAAACCGAAATTTTTGTCGTATAAAATGCTATAAAAAAGTTTTAATTATTTTTTTTTGCTAAATCTCAACCCTTACCTGTAAAATCGAAAAAATCGAAAAAAATGAGAAAAATTGGATTTTTAGGGGTGGCGCACCACACGAAATGTCTTAACAGTTCCTGTTTGAGATAAAATTAATCGACTTTTATAAAATAGTGAAAAAAAAACTGCTTGCAACTCAACGCTTTCTAACTCAAAAAACAAAAATTTTGATTTTTTATTTTTTTTTAAATACCAAATGACCTTGGATGACCTTGAAAAAATTTTTACTGATAGGTCTATTGATAGCCTACCTTGATGATTTTTTTCAGAATTTTGCATTAAACACATCAACAGAAAAAAAATTAAAACAAAAAATAACTCTTTTTGACCCTAGGAGGGAGAGGGAAGGGGGTTGGGACCATATGAACTATGTCCGCGTATAATTTTTACCTCAAGATAAAACATTATTAGGTTCATTAGAAATTCCGAATCTGGGGGCATTTCGCCTATCTTAACCGGTGGGACCCTTTGATATGCAAGTTACTTGTAGGTAGGGGACGCAGTGCGTGGTAAAAATCGGACGAGCCGTTTGGTCTCAAGGTCGCAAAATCAGTCACAAAGCGGTCGCGAATCTAAACGGTTGAAGATACAAAAAATTCATAAGAATAAAAATGATTTGATATCACGAGATAAACATGAATTTAAAGTAAAAGTTGGTAAAATAGGAACTCGAAAAAAAATTGAAGCCCAGGATTTTTGCCAGAATTACCCAAATAATAGGATAAGGAAAGTCGTGTGATGTTCACACCAGATTTTTTTGGTTTATTATTAAGTTACGCAATAGTTATCTTTCTTAAACCCTCTGTATTTCTTTACAATTAATTCGGAATTTAATGGTCTTACAAAATGTAAGATATTTCAGAAAAATAATGGGTTTTATGTTCCTTTCTTTATAATTATATTCATTTTAATAACTTAAAAATATAAATTTTACTATTTATCAATAGTTTGAAAAGTTTATTAACACAATAATTACAACTACCATTATTACAACCTAAGATTACAACAAACCCTTTACAATGTTTTCTTACAAAACGTGCTCAATATGCCCACCGTTTTTATTTAAACACAATTGTACTTGATCTTTAAATTCTTTTTGCACATTTTGCAACATCCTAATAGTTACTCTTTCCATCATATCTTCGCGAGTAGTTAGTGGTGTGCTATAATGATGTTTTTGACGCAACCCCACACAAAAAATATGGAGCTTAAGGTCCGAAGACCGAGGAGGCCAGGAAATGTAGCTACCCCTTCCCATCCACCTATTTGGAAAATCCCTATCTAAATGTCTTCTCACAGTATTACTGGAATGCTGTAACCACGTCCTCGCCAAAATATTAACTGGGACATCTATTTGACAATCTAGAGTAATTAACGTTTGAAAATTATCATATTAGTTAGCTGTAGAGAACACCCTGTACAATAATAACCAAAAATTGGATAATTTTCAGTTCGTTTAGACTATTCACTTTAAAGATGCCAAATATAATTTTTTTACATTTAATTCAAAATCACTGTGATTAATTTTGTTGGGGCTTGATTTTTAGTTTTATTTTCCTTTTTTTTTTGAATAACTTGGCAACGGTGCAAAAGAATCTCAAAAGTAGTATCATTTAGATAAAGAAATATAGGGTGTTCTATTTAAAGAAACTAAGTGTAGTTTCACCACGTGTTTTAGGGTCACCCTGTATATTTAAAAATATTTTTAAAATATGCCACTTATGTAATGTACCGTTTAGGATATATCGAACAATTACCCACTAAACGGACACACACACATATATATATATAATTATATATATATATATATATATATATATATATATATATATATATATATATATATATATATATATATAATGTGTTTTATATAATTCAGATCAAGTTTAATAACAATAAAAACATAAATGTTTGGACCTATGTATCGTAGTAAATGAAATTATTGTTCTTTTTAAGGTTATGTTTTTATTATTATTATTAATTATTAACCGTTGGGGCTCAAATTCAATAGGGAAGGTCCTATGTATCTACTGAATGTGTGTATGAAGTTTGGTCAAAGTTGGTTGAATTGTTTGAATTATCGCTCGGACACATTCACATCATTTTTCCCATACCCACTCACCCTCATTGTGTTCTTAAAATGTACCTACGGTACATAATAAAAGTATGAATCTGACAAGAATTATATTCGAAAACTGAATAAGTTTAGTTAAAGTAATAATTTCGGCAAGCGTTCATTGGAAAATTTTTATAGCTGGGTGGTTCGCAACGCCGTCTCTTTTCACGAATTTGGGCGGTTTGGGACCCGACCTGCATCAACGTGTATAGAAAATCGCTTGGTTTATTAGAAGGCCCGCCGACGGTCGTCGATGTCAAGAACCTTTGCCGCCAAAGAAGTTAACTGCCTGGGTTGCAATAAGAGGCTGAATACGGTATATAAATTGTAGGGGACCGGAATGGTGCGAATTACTGAATTGCGGTACCCTAATTCATCATTTATAATCATCCCATTCTGGTCACGTAGGAGCCAGCTGAAACTATCTTAGGAAGCAGCCGAAACCATAAACGTGAGAATTCGAACTCCGATAACAGTTGTTTCGCTAAAGTACATAAAAACCATCTTATATTTCTCAGTTAAATATCTAATTGAGGATGTGCGTACATACATGCGAAAAGTACCATACTGCCAGTATCAATGATTATATACCTAAATTACTTTCATAGATTGTGTAATAAAAGCATATGTTATTTTCCACAAAAATAGTTGCAGTTGACGGGTCATTAGTTAAATATAATTTAATAATTAGTAAAGCATTTGTTACAAATCACAATACCACTCAACAAACTGAAGTGTTGCATTAGATAGGTTGTTAAAAAGATACATGCACTTTAGCGATCTTCTGAAAACTTTAGCACTTAAAAGAAAAAATTTAAAAACAGCTTCCCACCTAAAATGATGGAATTAACAATTTTAAGTCCAATACGTGCAACAAGGAAAGCAATACATTAACAAATCAAAAGCTAGGCAAATAGCTGCAACCAATAATACACGCTATAATCTTGTTAGTCACTAGTAAATTTAAAAGTAAAAATATACATTGAATAAAATAATACTGCTTTTTGCTTATTTTATTTATGCCAATTTACTTACTTAGCTATGTATTTTTGAAAGCTGTTAGTTCCAGAAACTTCGTTTTTTGGAATTATTATGGTTCCCAAAGGTTAGAAAGAAAGAATGTTTAAGGGGGACGTCTGGTTTCTTTTGGGTGGAAATTGGCCAATTTTTATAATTTTTTTTATAGAAATCTATTTTATTTGCATCCAATGATGTCTCACCTAGTAAAGTAAAATAAAATATTGTAGGTTCAATTTGGAGAATTGGTTGTAGAATACAGACAAGCTATTGTTTCAATAAATACATAAAAAAAATTTAGGTCAGTCGGATTAATAGTTTCCAAGGAATCGTGTCCACCGCCCGAAAAACCCTCATTTTCAGAAAAACGCCTTTAAAGTTTTTTTCTATTTCGCAGTCAACTATTTACAATTGTAATAGACAAAATGTTTACCAATCATCAGTCTGCGATTCCTGCGCCATAAACTAATCCTTGAGCCTCCTGAAAAAGGTTTTTTTGCTCATCAAGCTCCTTTTTCTCTTGATTCTCGCGTCTTTTGAGGATTGCTGAGATTTTTTATCAGCACATGAA
This sequence comes from Sinelater perroti, assembly GCA_036346155.1. Classification (NCBI taxonomy): domain Eukaryota; kingdom Metazoa; phylum Arthropoda; class Insecta; order Coleoptera; family Elateridae; genus Sinelater; species Sinelater perroti. The sequence continues at coordinate 5,920,259 of JARFIY010000099.1, forward strand.
ACTTCCTTTGTTTTGCAAACATTTAAACATTATATCAAATTCAACGCCCGTTCAAAGGTCACGACGTAACTGGCGAGAAAATTCTTTGATATTTGCACCGCGGAAAAACTGGTACGCGACCATGCATGTATAGGTATAATGATACCAAGAAATTAATAAAAACATTGCGATTCTGAAGTCGTTAGCCTTTCGAAAATATAAAACCTGAAATTAATTTTTTGATCCAAAAACCGACGTTTCTTCCGAAGAAACAAGTCACAACTTGCAGGGCGGAAAAATGACTTCGAGAGCGTGGAAATATACATGTACATATACATGTATATCTTTGCGGCAAATTGAGATATAGAAAAAATAAAAAAGCATTATGATCCTAGTTTTCAGCTTTCTGAAAAAATAAAAATCTCAAAATCGATTTTTTGGTCTCCTTTAATAAGCGGGAACAGTACCGTTACATTTGAGCGTAGAAGCAGACATGCACATAAAGGGCGCCCAGGGTAATAAAATTCTCAACGCCTGGAAACACTGGTTGTCGCCCAACAATTACGGTCGAGTCTTCCAGCTGTGCTGCTTTTACACGTGGGAGGACTCGAACGATGTGGACATCTCCAGATATTTTCCAGATGGTTCTCTCACACAGCAAAACAGCCAGGGAAAGTTACGCTAGTAATTCTTTGTGTTGTGTACATAAATGTTAATAAATAATTCGATTTTCTGTAAGTGAAATAAATAAGTAGTTTAATTAGTAACACAAGCGTGTTGTTCACCACAGTCGAGAACAAAAACATTACAATGTTATACGACTGTTTCCTCTTTATTGTATCACATGCTTGTCTTAAATTTTCCCCAGGCTTGAGACATCAGTTCATGGTCTACATATTTTAATAACTCTGCATTTATTCCATTTTTACTTTCTCAGTGCTTTCAACACCTATCTCATTTAACTTTATTCTTTCATCTGCGCCACCTCCGTTTCCGCTTTCTTCCTTATCTAATGCTTCCTGAAAGTATTCCTTTTATCTTTCTACTATTTTTCGTTTATCTCCTATAGTTTGCCCTCCTTATCCTTAGAAAGCAAGAAAGATAATGTATTTCTCCGCGTTCTCTTTTTATTCTTTAGTAAAAGTCGCACATTTTATATTTTTCTTATATTTCCTGCAATTTTGTTTTAATATATGTTCTTTTTTGTTTTTTTTACTTTAATTTATCTTTCTTTAAACCTGTCTGTAGCATCCTCTCCCTTGCTTTCTGCTTTCTTCGTAATTGTAGTCTACAAACCAAATGTTCTTTCTTTTTGTGCTGTTCCTTTTATTATTATTTCTTCAATATATTTCCATAATTTTTTTATTGTACCTTTGTCACACTTTTGTTCTATTTTCAAAGAACTTAAAAAGTCTGTCTGTCGGTCCGTCACAAAATTTGTGATTTTTTAAAATTTGAAAATGGATTCTTATAGGAAATTTTACGCTGATTTCGAATTCGAAATTAAAAAATTTCTATCGAATAATTTTCGAGATATTCGACTTCGAATTTCGGGAAAATTTTCGACATTACGATTCTAAATGTAATTCTTATAGGAAATTTTACGCTGAATTCGAAATCGAAATCGAAAGGTTTTCTTAAGTTCGTTATGGGATTGCTTAGAGAGCAATCTCTTCGCCGGCCCCATGTTTTTGTATTCCTATCAATTTTTGGCCATTTACCTTACTTTTTTCATGCTTACCGTGTCTTCCTATTATCCGGGCATTTACCTTCTAATTTTTTATGTTGGCAATGCAGTAGCTTAGAATTATTTATTCTTCTCTGTCTCTTTATTTTCCTCCGTGGTTGCGTGTATGTTTATAAGGTTAATTCGTTTTTGGTTTATTTAAATTTGTAGACGACACATTCTTTCTGCCAATGGGCTGAATTTTTTGGCGAAATGTTTATCTTTGTTGTTAAAGAATACTTATGCTTCTAATTCTATTGTAGTTTTTTTTATTTGTCTCTTACACTACTAAAATTTCTATTTTATTTTCTAAACTTTTTAGTTCCTCTTGTGTTTTATGTTCCTATAATGAAGTTCTTCTTTTGTTGTCTTTTTGCCTTTTCATTCATGTTGTTTCTCCTTGCCGTTTTCGTTATCCTCCATGCTCCAATTTGTACTTGGTTGTTTGATTCGCCTTCACCCGGCAACGTTCACTTGTTCTCCTAAAGGTTCTTGCTTTTTTATTCGATTTCTAGACTTACCCATTGATTTATGGTACCCTAATGTTACTTTTTTCCTGTTTTCTTTCTTCTTCTGCATGTTTTCTAATTATTGTTTGTATTTTCTCCTCATTATGCTCCATGCGTGCGTGGCTGCGTTGTATTAGTTCTATACGTTTGCAACTGTCGTACCTCCTGTCATACATACTTTTCCATTTTCCTTTTGAAGAGCTATTACTTGGCTGATATATGTTTATTATTCTTCCCTGAATTTTCTTGGTTTATTTCTCATATTCTTTATTTCTTCTTTTTCTTTTGTTTTTGACGCAACTATTTAAGATCTTTCATCACAGCCTTCGTTTCCTTTCATTCTCGGGTATCGTAATTATCGCTCTTGCTTTTTGACCTCCTGGGTTTTGCTGGTAAATAAGCTGCCTTTTTACTTTTGTTGAAAATTTAATCGTGATTACAACTTTGACCTGTTGATTTTTCTTAAAAATTCTATGTTTACTCCCCCCTCCAATGCTCTTCGTCTGTTTTGCATAACTTTGTGAATTAAAAACTCTAGGTACATTCCAAATTTGGATTTTGTTTCATAGTGCACAATTGCAACCTCTTATTTCACATGCTGGATATTTAATTACTCCATTCTGATATAGTTTCCGATAGTGCCTTTATATAGAATCAACGGTCTTCTTACTGGAACTTTCCGTCCTCTTTTATACACCTTCCTGAAAACGCCAGCTAAGTGACGTCAGTTCAGCTTGCGTTCTGCTCTCAAGGTTTTTCTTCTTTCCTCCACTAGCTTTTGTCTTCGATTGTATTAAATGCCAAGTTAAAGGGTTCTTGCGCCGAAAGGTTCCATAAATTAAAGAAAATTAGATTATACTTTTTTGGAGACAACAAAAACACAAGTTATGTAAGAAAAGAAGTATGGTATACACGTAAAATGCAATCAAAGAGGACAAATGAACTTGCAAAAGATTTTCACCATTTTATATTGGTCACTGAGCTAAAGCTGATTTGAAATAAAGCAGTATAATGGGAAAACAGAAAAATAGAAGGCATTAAGCGTCTTAACAAAATAATAATTTATTTTTAGATGTAGAACATTGAGATAAATTAATTTTTGTTATTTTATTTATTTATTAAGGACCTTTATTCTTTAAATAATTTTGTAGTGTTGGTATTTGAAATTAATGAGGGTACAACTAAGCAAACAATTCATCCGAAAGTAAATTGAAACATCATGCAATTTCTGGTGCTAGTAGACTGAAGGGAGACCACAAAAGTAATAAGGCGGTACTTTTCCTTTATGCATTTGTTATCAACCGCTTTGTTTAACGACATATGTTGAAATACAATAAAACTAATTTGAATAAGTAAAATGTTTAAAGGAATAACATAAGCTACACGTAGTCTTCTTACTTGAATATAGTCACAAAGTCCGATCCTGTTGGCATGCGGGTGCAATTTCCCTTCTTGCCAGCCCTCTGGGAACAAAGACTTGATACCTCAGACACTCCTTAGTTATTTCAGCTTTCAAATGTTCAATGAAGTTAAATAACGGACGGCACTTAATTTAAAATTTAAAGACGAAATCTTAAGGTGGCACTATTCACAAAATTGCACAAATTGCTACCCGCTTAATAAAATATTTAATTCCATAAAATGCACACGAGGTTAAAGGAATGGATTAGCACCCTACATAGCCATCTAAATCCTAACTTCACATTTTCGTAGTGCACCGGGTACTGGGCGTATAACTATAGCAAATACAAGAAGCTTTGAAGAAGATTTAAGGTGACCATCTCACGGAAAGCAACGGGAAGCTACTGCGGTATAGCTGGCTCTCTTGACATTATCAACACTAATGACATGTCTTTAGTAATTAAATTCCGAAGGTAAAAATGTTCCCCGATTGGAATTCCTGATGGGAACAACTAATAAAAACAGAAATACTTCCGAGTTAATAAGAATTGGAACGCGGAATGATAGAACATTGCGAAAAAGCGGAAATGAAACAATACTATAAATCAGCTCGGAATGAGTTTAGTAAAAAGGTGACAAAAGGCGGCATGTGGAGGATAATGAATAGTGCTGCTGTAAATGGACAAGCCGGAATATGTGTTGTTATGGGAAAAGAAATAAGACAAAAGTGAAAGGTTACGACTTGAAAAATGAAAGAATGATAGTGATAAAAACAAATAGAAAAGCAAAAGATGCAATTGTAATAAGTACATTATGTCACTTTTTTTTTTAAATATATATTAGCTGGTTCTGCAAACAAGATGCAATACACGGCTATGTTACATGAATAAACTTATGACTAGGAGTACATTAATTTTTGAGAGAGGATTAAGTGAGTGCATTCACACCTCTGACTTACAACATTTGAGTTCTACTATTACTTAAAGCTAGTTAATCTAGAGTAGGTCCTGTGGTAGCTTACGCTTGATCCTAGAGTGTATGTTCTTTTGACCGAGGTTTAATTTAGTTGCACTTGTACACATCACTAATTTTTTAAAGAAATTACTAGTTAGCTTGTGAATGTAGTCTGAGATTAGTGGAACATTTAACTCTTGATGTATTTGGCTGTTGCGTATGAACCAAGGGCAGTTAATTGCAAGACGTAGCACTTTGTTCTGCATAGTTTGAAGTTTCTTCAATGATGTTTTGGGTGCGTTACTCCAAACTGGGCATGCATAAGTTAATATAGGGCGGAGGATCGCCTCATAGATCAATAATGAGCATTCAGATCTAAGATGGAATTTTCGGTTGATCAGCGGGTACAATAGAATGAGTCTTGTGTGGCACTCATTAATTTTTTTATTTATGTGATACCCCCAGTTGAGTTTTGAATGTAAGTGGACTCCTAGCTACTTTACTGCAGCATCCTTTGGGTTCCATGGTATATCATCATTGTTTAGTCTGACTGTTGGGAGATGGGTGTAACGTTTGAGTGTAAACATCTTTGCTTGCGATTTGGTAGGATTGATTTTTATTTTCCACTTTTTAAACCAGTCACACGTTATGTTTACTGCATTTTGTAGTCGTTCTATTGTTGTTTCAATTGTAGCGCCCTGCGTTAGTATCGCCGTATCGTCGGCAAACATGGCTAGCGTTGAATTGTTTACCGTAAGCAAGTCATGTACATAAAGGTTGAATAAGGTTGGACCCAATAGGCTCCCCTGAGGTACTCCTGCCTTTGTTGTTTTGATGCTAGAAAGCGTTGCGTTGATTCTTACTCTGAAAGTTCTGTTGTTGAGAAAGGAATTTACAATTTTTATTATATAAGCCGGGATGTTTATCTTGATCATTTTATACAGGATTCCTTCAAGCCAAACCTTATCAAAGGCTCTTTCCAAATCTAGAAATATTTCTGCGGTATATTTCTTTTCTTCAAACCCTTTCTCAATGAGTTCTGTTAATCTAATAAGTTGGTGAGCTGTTGAGTGCGACCGTCTGAACCCAAACTGGTGAGGCGGAATGACTTCGTTTTCGAGTATAAAGTCTTGCAGACGAGTGAGTATCACCTTTTCCAGAAGTTTGGCTAGGGTAGATAGTAAACTAATAGGTCGGTAGCTATCAGGATTGTGCTTGTCTTTACCAGTTTTGTAAATTGGTAGTATGTTCGCAGTTCGCCAAGGTAGTGGAAAGTAACCTAGCCTCATACAGCCATTACAAATTGACGTTAGGTAGGCTACTGCTTTTTTGGATAGGTGTTTTAATATTTCATTGTTTATCAAGTCTGGTCCAGGGGACTTGCGCCTAGGAAGACGCTGTATGTATAGCCTCAGTTCTTGGGCAGTCACAGGGGTTATTTCAGTAGTCTCCCGTATATGAAAGTCAGCTAAAGTGTTTGCTATTTGGGTCGCAAGTATGGGGTCGTGTTCATCTGCATTTGGAGTAAAGACTTTTTCTAGGTGCGCGGCCAATATTTCTGATTTTTCTTCTTCAGATGAGTGGGTCGTGTTGTTATCTACTAATGGATAAATAACATTTGGTTGTCTTAGCAATCTTTTAGTTGCCTTCCACATAGTGGAGTCACCGGGATGAATATCTTCAAGGTAACTATTGTATCTTATTATTCGAAGGTTATCTAGCTCTTGTTTTACTAAATGATTTAATCTGTTATACAACGTTTTATAGTATGGTAGTCGTGACCTTTGCCATTCTCTTCTGTATCTGTTTTTTGATCTTATAAGCTTTATTATATAATCAGGTGTTATGTTGTGCGAAGCAAAATTTCTTCGTTTCCGTGGTGTTGTAGCTTCATGTGCGCTTTCTTGTATTGCAACCGTATATTGTGTTATTGCTTCATCGATACACATAGGAGATTGTAGCGGTCCCGTCCAGATTAGTTTTGGTCTAGCTTTTTGAAAAGTTGTCCAGTCGGTTATTCCATCAACAAGTTTAGGAGTAGGTGGCTTTATTTCAGGTATGTCATAGAACGACAAGATTACGGGTAGATGGTCCGAGTCTAGTTCGTTTGTTACCGTTTGTTGGATTGGTTTTTGAAGATTCTTGTGTAGCACAACGTCTAAAATGTCAGGCTGATAGTCAGCCCTATACGGATAGTAGGTAAATTCATAAGGTGCTGATATAAGTATGCAATGGTTCGCCGTAATGTTGTGTAGCCTTATACCCTCAGGGTTGCTAGTTCGGCATCCCCAGGTGGTGTTTTTTGCATTTAGATCACCTAGTAGCATCGTAGGCTCCGTGCTGTTGAATAATTTACCTATATCGAGGTCTAATAGTCTTTTATTGGGTTGTTTGTACGCACAGACTAATTTTAGGGGGCAGTTACTACCCATGTGTACTTGTATGGCTACAGCTTCTAAGTTTTCTATATCAACAAGATGAAGTAGGTGATGTTTTAATTTTTTCTTTACTATGATCGCTACTCCCCCGGAGGCCTTATCAGCTACTCTATCTTTTCGGTGCACTAAATATCCTGGGATGCGGAATGCTTCAGCGTTAATAAAGTGCGTTTCTGTTACACAAGCGATATCTATGTCATAACGAGTCATAAAATCAATAAAAATGGAGCGTTGCATTTTTAGACCATTGGCATTCCAATTAGTCAAGGTTAATTTAGTAACTATTTGCTGTTTATTTGGGTCCATTAGTTAGCAAGGTAGGAAGTATAGATGCTAATAATGGCGTTAGTTTTCTAGGTGTGGAATGAGTAATTCAACAAGTTTTGTTAATATAGTTGTGATAAAGTCAGTTTCCTTTTGAGATTCGCCCGCCTGGTTGGCATTAGCTTGGGGTGCACGTCCTTGGCGTTGACTAGGTGAGGGCGGCTGGTTTACATGGCTCTCCTGCTTATTTAAGCTTGCTTGTGCAAATGTCTTATTCGGTGTTCTGTAGTTGCTATTTGTTGACTGCTTTATCTTAAGGAAGTAGCTGCATCCTCTATAGTTTGCGGGGTGTTTTTCCAAACAGTTAACACACTGTGGTTCCTCATTTGGTTTTTTGGGGCAGTTATCATATAGATGGTTACCTGTGCATTTCACACATCGTGGCAGAGATTGGTAGTAGTTGCGCGTGTGGCCATATAGTTGGCACTTTTTACACTGCAGGATTTCTGAAGATTTTCTTCGTAGTTCAACGTCAATTACGCAATAATTAAGTCTTGTTAAGCTAAAGATTTTCCTACCTTCCTGTGTATTTTCAAGATCCACCGCACAAAGAGGGATTGGATATCTATTCTTGTTATACAAGCGCGCAATCTTTTTAATAGGGTATTTTAAGTCTGTTAATTCGGTTTCTATTTCTTTTTCCGTCAGTGATACAGGAATATTCCGGATAATTACCGAGAGATTATTTGTTTCTGGGTCCTTAAAAGTGTGATAACTTAATTTCATTTCACTGTAGTGTTTTGTCATACATCGATAATCTTCTATGCTTGTTAGATTTAATCTTAGTTGATTGTTTTTGTGGACTGTTGTAAATTCAGTTGTGGTTTTATCTTTTAGTTCCTGTAGTATTTCCTGGTAATTGAGTTTATCAGCATTATGCAAATATAAAGGTGGAATTTTTATTTTCTTTTCAACGGGTACTGGTGTGACTTGCGTCTGCAGATTAGCTGTATCCATCGAGTTGATTGCCGCAGCGTGCTTGCCTTGATAGATAATTTTGCCAGCATTTTCGATTTGTTTTTCATTTAAATAGAATTTGTTTTTTGTAATTAAGTTTCTTGGCTCGAACAAATATTTTTTATTCGGTTCATATTCTGATGGCGATAAATCGTCACTGTTTCTTTTGTTAGCGCTCATAATGGACAGGAACCCCTCCGCAGGGGTTCTATTATAGTGAATTTAGTACTTACTAATGTTAATTGTTGTAAGGAATGCACTATCACTAGTAATAGCCGCAGGCGGCGATAACACGCGATAGCCGTTGACACTTGTACTTTCGAGCGAGCGGAACGGGACACCGATCTTAACGCTAGGAAAGTCAAATCGCAACTCATTATGTCACTTAAAATATGGGTAAACTTTTCAGCCAATTTTATATTTGACATTAGTTATAGTTAAGTCGATGTTTGGAGTTTTGTTTACACTCTAGGTCAACACTGAATATGGCGTTTGCTAAGACCAGCTATTCAACCGAAGAAAGGGTATTCATTGTGGCAGCCTTTTACAAAAGGGTTTGAAGCGCTAATGGAGCGCTAACTGCCTTCAAGACCAAGTTTGTCTACAATAGCAAGGTAAAAAATATCATGATCCAATTTAGTCTATAATTAAATTGTTTATTTTGTCATGTTATAATAGGCTGATTGGAAAGTTTGAAAAGACAGGAAGCGTACTGAATGACAATTTGTCAAGAACGGACAGACCAGTCACTGTGACCACTTTCTCGGGAGTTTTATGAACAAGAGCCCACAACTTCAGTCTCTAAAGGCGCAGCTTAACTTGGTGTGAGTGAATTGAAATGGCATCTATTTTCATATAAGATTCAATTGCAAACGCCTCTGATCGAGGCCAATATTGCCAAGATTCACTTTTGTAAAAGTGATCAGAGAGATGGTTTAGACTAAAAAGTTGGATATGAAGCAAGTCACTTTCACAGAGGAGCCCTATTTTTGTGTGGAATTTTCCACTGTAGAATTTTAGGCCCACTATTTTTCACAAAACATGTGAATGAAGAAGTTTATCGCACAGAAGTTCTCGAGAAATTCATTCAAATTGTGAGAGACAAAAGAAAAGTCAATAAATACTGGTTTCAGCAAGATGTAGTCACTGCCCATTGGACTATCAGGACATATTTGACATTCTCACAAAAGTCTTTGGAAAGAGAAAGTTTGGACGCTCCCCGTGAGATAGAAAGTGGCATCGAGTGCCCCCCAAATTTCCCGGATTTAAACCCAAGTGATTTCTTAATATGGGGTTATCGTAAGCATAGGATTTATCGGAACCAACCCCAGTCTATCGGTGAACTCAAGAATCGCATCACAGAAGAGGTTCTGGCCATTTTTGCGGACATCAGAAAAGCTGCAATTGAACTCCATTTCTTTATCACCATAAAAATATAATTGGAATTTTATCTTGCGTAGTTTTTATAATTATTTTTTTATGGTTTGCGTCATATAATAAAGGCTCTGTATAAGAAAATAACTTAATATTAATGGGAAATACATGGATTTGCGAGCTGATATAGATTAGGAAGGAGAAATAAAAGAAGTAATCGTTTGATACAGTTTTGTGTCACGTAGAAGATACACAATGAAAATGCTTAGTGAAATTAAAAGATACTGGATTGATTTTATACCTTTGAAATAAAGATTCAAAAATCAAGTAAAAATAGCAAAGCACATTCAGCAGGAGCTGACGTCAGTGCGTAATTAGAGAGGGGCACTCCGCCCCGGGCGGCACTTTGACAGGTGCGGCAAATAGTGCCCGGTTTCAATATTTTCAAGTAAAAATTCATTTAAGTACAACGACCTGCAGGCCCTGATGGAAACCCACGCATTTGGTATTAACAACCGTTTATGGTAATATTAATGCCGACCTTCCATAAAACCATAAAGTCCAACGTAGGTATTGAGCTGGATTATCCGTCTTACTACTGCACCATGGGGCCAGCACGGGCGGCACCTTGATATGTAAACGAATTTAGAGAAGCGAACAGATGCCCGTCAGTCAGGAAGGCCATCCAGGAGAGGAAAATTGGTTTCACCAGAGCCAAAAATGTGGCAGATGGAATCTCGATTTTCACCGCCACCCCAGGAGACTACCGGTGCCTGACGCGCTACTTAGACGAGGCGCGTATAGAGCACCATTTTCACCTATTAAAACAAGATAAGCCCCTCCGGGTCGTTTTGCGAAGCGTCCCGGAGTACGTCACCGAAGAGGATTTGAAGCAAGAGCTCCTCGCCCGCAAAATCCCAATCCTTACGGTGCGGAGAATGCGGAAAGGCCTCAACCGCCGCCCCATGCCGCTCATGTTCCTGGAGCTGGAGCGGAATGACGCGGGAAAGGTCATATACGACGTAAAAAAACGTCTTCGATGTGGATGTCGATGGAACGCCCACACGAGAAGCCCAATTTCGTGAGCCAGTGGCAGTGTTTCCAGGCGTCAAGAATTTTATTACCCTGGACGTCCCTCGTGCGCATTCTTGCTTCTACGCTAAATGATAACGGTACTGTTCCCGTTTATTAAACATTTCTTTTTAATCTTTGGGATCGGTAACAATTACAAAAAAAGTTTCTAGAACAGCTTTTAAAAATACATAGCTAAGTAAGTAAATTGTTATAAGTAAAACAAGCAAAAAGCAGTATTATTTTATTCAATGTATATTTATCCAACAAAATTTACTAGTGACGTAACAGGATCATAGCGTGTATTATTGGTTGCAGCTATTTGCCTAGCTTTTGATTTATATAATGCATTGTTTTCCTTGTTGCACATATTGGACTTATAGTTGTTAAGGGTCTGGTTTTTTGGGTAAAAATTGGCCAATATTCATATTTTTTTATATAAATCTAATTTATTGAGAGATATAAGATATCATGCATTTGAACAATTATATTGAAAGGCATCAAAAACTATTTTTGTTGAATTATATTATTCATTTCAACTCCACCAGAGGGCGCCGAAGTCGTTTCCTGAAAAACCGTGCGTTGTGCGGTGGACAGGATATCTTTGCACCAGTTTTGCTGAAAGAAAAAATCTCAAACAGCATCCAAAAAAACGTGACGTTTCTTTCGAAAAAACAAGTCACAACTTGCAGGGCGGAAAATGGCTTGGCGAGCATGGAAATATATATGTACACATACATGTACATCTTTGCGGTAAATTGAGATATAGAAAAAATAAAAAAAGCATTATGATCCTAGGATTTTCAGCTGTCTGAAAAAATAAAAATCTCAATATCGATTTTTTGGTCAAAAAAAACCAGACGCCCCCCTTAATTCTATCATTTTAGGTGGAAAGCTGTTTTTAAATTTTTTCTTGTAAATGCTAAAGTTTTCAGAAGATTGCTAAAGTGGATGTACCTTTTTTTAACAACCTATCTAATGCAACACTTTCATTTTGTTGAGTGGCATGGTGATTTGTAACAAATGTTTTACAAAACAAATATATTAGAAACAAATGTGAATTTAAAATAGTTTAATAACGTTAATAAAGCTTACATTTATGTTATTATGTATCGTAGCTGCATGCCTGTGTAATGTAGTCAGTGAAGCTGTTAGCGTTGTTTGGCAGATAATACATTTTGCTCTTAACCGGTCCACATCTCTTCGCAGCCAAGAACAAAACTTATCATTAGTCAACCACTCGTTACGGAAGGCTTGCTTTCGGTAACGAGGGGCTTTTTCTGTCTATTGTTAGCTGTAGAATAAATTTATTATTCATGAAAGTTATTTTATTTGTAGTACAAATATTACAAAAAAGTTTTATAAAAGCATTAAGGAAGATTAATAACAGATATCTCCTAAAAATTTCATTATAAATGAATCTTTTAAAATTCTACAGATATAATTAAGTATTTTATAAAATAATTATTACACACTTTAAGTTAACTTAATCCACAATCCACTTACCAAGATAATTCGACATGATTAATCGTATAACAATATTATACTAAATTTCGGCTGTACTTCAGTAAAGATGCTATACTACTATTTGAATTCTTAGTTTGAGCGCTTTCTCGTATGCAGTTTTGAATAAACGGGAACCGTACCATTATCATTTAGCGTAGAAGCAAGCATGCGTACAAGGGACGTCCAAGGTAATGAAATTCTTGACGCCTGGAAACACTGCCACTGGCTCACGAAATTGGGCTTTTCGTGTGCCACAGATGCCAGCGCTTCGGCTACCCTCAGCGTTGCTGCCGCGCCGGCACGAAGTGCGTCAAATGCGTTCAAAATCACTCCGGGGAGTGCAAAAAGCCCCGAAGCGAAGCCGCAGTATGCGCAAACTGCCAGGGCCCCCATCCCGCCAGCTTGCGGGAATGCCCTAAATTTCCGAAGCCAGTTCCCCGCCAGGCAACCCAGACCCAAGGACGCAGCTACGCAGCGGCGGCCAAGGGAGAAACACCACAAATACCAACCCAGCCGAAGATGACGACCGAAGAAGCCGTAGAGCAGCAGCCGGAGCACAGAGGCTGGGCCACCCTAACAGCTCTTTTCGAGAAAATAGATCCCACAGAATTTCTGGAGGCCGCCAACATCATGACGGCCACAGAAAATGCTACAAACTTTGTAGAAGTGGTGGCAGCATTAATGATCTGCCGCTCCAACATCTCCACCATACTTGGCATGTTTGGCAAGCGCTAAACGTACCTGGTGCACAAAACTTCCGCCATCCAGGAAGCGCCTATACGGCAACCAATGACCAACGCCAGGCCTTCCTAGAGCAGAACGGTTAGGGGCTTCGACCCAGGTAGCGTGCTTGCCACAAATGTCAACGTCAACGCGAACAGATGCTGATTTTACAAAAGGGGTTTTCCCATTGAAACAGGCAATTCCGAAATTTAGTCGCGACAGTTGCTTTTGGGGCATTAATCATCTTTTAACTATCTAACGGCTGTGAAATGCATTTTATCGAATCTCATGATTGGATATCTGTCCCTAATATAGTTACTATGTTAAAATTATTTTTAACTGTAGGTGTGAGTGTTGCTTCTTGTGAGAGGAGCTTTTCAAAGCTAAAATTAATAAAGAGCTACCTCATCCACAATGAGCCAGCTCCGTATCACTAATTTGTCTCTTCTTTATAAAAGCTAAAAACAAATATTGGACAAGGAAAGTACCGAGAACTGAGAAACAAAAACAACAGCAACATGGCAAAAAAAGTAGAAGTAAATTACCTTTTCAAAAAACAAAAGTTGAGACTGCCCCCACAGTTGAATGTCGTATGTCCATATAGGTTTTAGAATGGCTTTATAGATTAACAGTTTGTTTTTAAGTGTCAGCTTGGATTTTCTGCCTATTATCGAATATAGTTTTGTCAATTTTAGACTTAGTTGTTTCCTTTTAGTAAATATGTGGTTGCGCCAATTTAGCCTTCTGTCTAGATGTATCCCTAGGTATTTGACTTCGTTTACTTGTGGTATTTGATGGTTGTTTAGGTGGACCGGTGGACACGTTTCTCTTCTAGTAGTAAATGTAATATGAACTGACTTACCTGTATTGGTTTTTATTTTCCACTTAGCTAGCCAGTGTTGTATTTCATCCAAGCTATTTTGGAGAGTTTGGGACGCTACTTGCGGGTTTGTATGCAAAGCTAGTATGGCAGTACCATCAGCAAATGTTGCCGTTGGTACGTCTTGCTTGGTAGGAAGGTCGGCGGTGTATATAAGGTACAATATGGGCCCCAGGACACTACCTTGAGGGACACCAGACGTAATTGGGTACAGTTTTGTGTGTTTATCTTGCTGTTTAACAAGGAAGTGTCGATTTTGCAGATAGGATTGAAGGATAAGGAAATAGTTGAGAGGAAATATTTTTCGCAGTTTGAACAGTACCCCAGTATGCCACACCTTGTCAAAAGCCTGTGTAACACCAACAAAGTCTTCCAGATTCTGTCTTATCTACTGTATCTCTGTGGAACCTGTTCAGTTGTCGCATGTTTTTGTCTGAATCCAAACTGGTGATCGGGGATGACATTGTTTTCGTTCAAGAATGGCTTTAACCTTTCTAATAATAGCTTTTCAAAAAGTTTTGAGAGGACAGGTAATAGGGTGATGAGCTTGTACAATGTTGGCTCTTCTAGTAGCTTCCCAGGTTTTGGGATAAGTATCATTAAGGCAACCTTCCATTGGTCTGGAAAGTGAGCAGTGCATGGAATTGAGTTGATTATTTGCGTGATGCTTTTGATTCCCTTTTGTGGAAGTTCTTTTAGTATTTTGCCGGTGATCAGATCGTAACCGGGGGCTTTTTTAGGGTTTAGATTGGTTCTGATGATTTTTTCTATTTCCTTGATTTTGAAAGGCTTAATATGATATTCAAGCTGGTAAGGTGATTCCAAATACTGTTGGATTTCTTTGTCATCGTCCTGGTCGAGTTCTGGCGGGTTAGGTTGAAAAACTTTAGTTAGATGTTCAGCAAAGGTTATTGCCTTTGCTTTATTGCTTCTGTTCCATCCGTTTTGGGATGTTCTAATTGGTGGTTGTATTTCCTTTGGTTGTTTTAGCTTTCTTGTAGCCTTCGCTAGCGAGTAGTCGCTAGCTTCAGTTGGTGTTAGGTGTTCAAAAATTATTTATCAGTTCTTTGAGTTGTCGTTTTACTCTGTTAAGGAGTCTTTTATTTTCGGGTGTTCTTCTGTTTTGCCATTGTCTTCTGATTTTTCTTTTTTCGGCAATGTTTTGCTTTATTATCATGGGATAGTCTTGCAATTGTTCCTTGTCGGAGGTTGTTGATGGTGTTAATTTCCAGGCTGCTTGTTGTACTATCTGATTGAACTACTCTACTGCTTCTTCGATGTCGTTACTGTCTTTTAAGCGTATCTTTAGGTCTATGTTGGAGTCCACCAATTGTTTGAATTCCTGAAGTTAGTGCGCTTATTATTTAGTGACGGTTACTTTGCTTTTTTTATTATACCGGTGGTTATCTTTATTATGATAGGCGAATGATCTGAAGATAAATCCAGGCAAGATTCTACTTGCATGTTATTAAGGGGTATGCCTTTTGTTACACAAAAATCTATGAGGTCAGGTATTTTGTTTGTGTCTGTCGACCAGTAAGTAGGTTGACCAGTGGATAAGCAATTTAAATTATTGCTTTCAATAGTCTTCATCATCTCTCTTCCTTTTGGGGTTGTCAGTCTGGAGCACCACTGTGTGTTTTTGCGTTATAATCACCTCCTGCAAGAAAACGATTACCTAGTGTGTTATAAAACTGTTGAAAATGTTCCTTCTTGATAGCGTGCCTTGGAGGACAGTATACTGATGAGATAGTGAGAGGGCCAATCCAGTCATCAACTGATACACTGGTTGGTTGTAGAAAAACTTCAGAGTATTTACTTGTTTCGTGGTGTTTTATTGAATTTTTGATGATAAATGCAGTACCTCCACGAGCAGTTCCATTTGGATGCTTAGTATCATAGATTGAGTAATCGGGTATTTTTAAATGACTGCAATCGGTAAAATGAGTTTCTGAAATCATTATATCTATGTTGTGACTAGTTAAAAATGTTTTTAGTTCACCAGTGTGTTGTGACAACTCATCGGCATTCCATAGCGCTGGTTTAAGATGTTTAGCCATTAGTCTTTTTTGTTGAGTAATGAAGTCAGCAAGTTTGTGCTCATTTGCTTCATTAATCTAGTCATCATGGCCTTTAATTGATTTGGGTTTGACCTCTGTGTTAAATTTTCAGGGGTGTTAGTTTGCTTCATTTCTTGGCTATAGGACAGTCCTGGTCGGGCTTGTTGAAAATGCCTTAATGGGGCTGGGGGAGTATACTGTTTATATCTTAATGGTAGAAATTTTTGTTTTTGCATCTGTTTATAGACCTCGCATCCCTTGTAGTTTGTAGGGTCATTTCCGCTGCATAATACGCATCTGACATCTCAAAACCTCAGCACATTTTACGCACCTTGGTTTTTATAACAAAAGTTTTTTGTGCAACCGTATCTTTGGCATTTTGCGCATTGTGGAGTGTCTCGTTTTTGTTTGGGTGGTTCAAATTTAATTTTACATTGTTGTAAAAATTCTATGTTAAACATATCTTTATTGTTCGGGGATGGTTTAAGATCTATGGAAAACATTGACAGAGGTAATTTTGTTCTGTAATATTTGATATTCCAAATGTTTATTACCGTATGATTTAATTTCTCTATTTCAGCTTTAATTTCCTCTGTGTTAACAGAGAAGTGCATGTTTTTCAGTACTACTCGGTAACTTCTTTTTTCTTTTAGTTTGTAAGTGTGAAATTTTGTATTTTTTTCAGATAGGGCTTTAACGATTAGTTTATAGTGATCAGATAATTTGGGTTGGACTTTGACTTATTAACAAAAGCTTTAACTTCGTACTGCTGTTTAGGTACTTGATTCAGAAACTGGATGAGGGGGGATATAATTTTAACACCGTTAACAAAAATTAAGGGAGTTTTTTGACTGTTTTCGATAGTTGTTATGTCTTCATTTTCTTCTTCTTCTAGAGCTGAGAACTGGTTTGATGTAGAGGGTGCATCTAGCCAGTATTCGTTTTTTTATTTTGTTTTTTTTATTTTACATCATCGTGTGAGGGTCTGCTTCTTTTATGCCTAATTGTCGTCCAGCTATTATTTGGGTTTGTTTGGGATAAAAATGTGTTTTTTGTGTGTAGTATTGCGGTTGTTTAGACTGGGAGTAAAAAGTTAGTTGCGGTTGGAATAGGAGATTACCTGGGGTTTGTTGTGGTTGTGCATTGTACATCTGAGCTTGCTCTTTCAACATCATTGGCATTTGTTGTAGTGTAATAGAAGGCCGTTGATGTTCTCCAGATTGTGGAAAGAAGGCCATGTCGGCCCTCTCAATATTGACACTTTATTTGTAGTATCGAAAGGGATTTTTGTGTTAAACTGATATAACAGTAACCTCGCGATCAAGTTTATTTTCGTCACTTCCCTTCCATATAATGCAGAATTTGATGCTTGTTAAATTTAAAAGTCACGCTTAACACATTGCAGTTTTAGTAACTGATATACATACATACATACATATATATATATATATATATATATAAATAGTTTTAAATTTTATAAATTTAGATTATTCTTCGATTTTGATTGCGCCTGAACGTTATGCAACTTCTCAAACATCGCGTTACAGAGATGTAAGGCTATTTAGCTATTTCCTGTCCCATATCTCAACGTAATCTTTGTTTAATGCGTCCCTCTCACTCAGGTCCCAAACCTCGCCACTCCGATGGCGGTTGCCGCCACTTGTGCAGAAATATTTTGTCCATTTCGCTAATTGTGTTGGACTTTCCGTAAACTTGCTAGTGTCGCGTGTTTGTGATAATTTTCCTATTTGTGATATTAAGTGATACAACGAGCAGTGATTCGGCGCTGTTGTAAGTACTATCAGTATTTTGTGTGATAACCGGTTTTAGTATGTTTATGAACGCTTTTTTGTTTTGCGTGCATGTATTCTGCAACCGCACATTTCTAGATTTTCCGTGGTAAATGGCTGTGGCTAAGTTGCCGTGTAGGCATTATTATTAAACGAAATAACGATTTCTTTCATCCCAAGTTGCGATTAAA
Organism: Sinelater perroti; assembly: GCA_036346155.1. Classification (NCBI taxonomy): domain Eukaryota; kingdom Metazoa; phylum Arthropoda; class Insecta; order Coleoptera; family Elateridae; genus Sinelater; species Sinelater perroti. The sequence continues at coordinate 5,938,142 of JARFIY010000099.1, forward strand.
CAGATTAAGGATATCAAGAACCATCATGTGATTTCCTCTACTAGTGGACCGAATTAAAACCAAATACGGCGGTACTTCCCCGTTATGTGTTTGTTGTCGACAATTTTGTTTAAGGGATCATATGTTGGAATACAATAAAATTAACCTTGAACAAGTAAATTGTTTAAAGAAATAATAAACCTGCAAAGCTTGCATAGCGAAGTGGCGAAACAGTCTCCCAAATTTGAGAACCCTCTAGTTGACATTTGACCAATCAGTTTCAAAATCACTAGCAAACAAGCCTTTTCGGTCACCTGTCAATTGGTGGAAACAGAATTTTGAAATTCCCAGCCGGACGGACAACATGAAGTTAGTAAGTGACTTCCCTTCGCTTCGCCACTTAATAATGGAATCTATATCTAGTTTCCTTACATAATAGTGGATTTGTAAAATCAAGACTCGCTAGACATTACCAGCCTGACTGGGGATTTTAATCAGTAGTATTAAGCATACTGTACCATAGTGTCATTACACATAATTTTAACTGACGAAGCATTATCTCGCAGGTATTGATGTTCGTTGACAAATGTAAATTCCGAGTTCATCATAACACCACCGATTCAAATAATTTTATATGCGAATAGTTACTTGAGAATTAGATTTCTCCAATGATGCCTTCTTACTCCTCACCTTGCAATAATAAATCTGGGCGAATGTATATTTTTATTTGAAGATTATGGTTGCGAAATAGCAACCTATCAAATCATCCTCGTTTGTGCGAGGTGCACTGAAGTTATAACACTTCCGATTTTTTCCATGGCCGTTGCGAACGCTTCTTTAGGAATCTTCTTTGTCCACTGGAAAATCGCTGCAATAGCGGCACGACTATTGAATTTGCGACCATGGACAGTGTCTTTCACCGTTGGAAACAGCCAAAAGTCGCTAGGAGCCAGGTCAGGTGAGTAGGGAGCACGAGAAATCACTTCAAAGTTGTTGCCACGAAGAAACTCTGTGTCACGTTCTTCATGCAGGATTGTGTGCACAGATCCCACGGAAATGCCAACTTTGGAGGCGATGTGTTCCACACTTATTCGGCGATCCTCCAAAACAAGTTTCTCCACTCGCTCGATCATGTCGTCAGACTGGCTGGTGCGAGGCTGAGATTGTCTTGGTTTGTTGTCTCAAACGCGCATTAGACATGTCTCACTCAACTGGCGTGAATTTCAATAGGTGTAACACCACGCAAATGGAGAAAACGAATAATTACACGCTGTTCTTGTAATGAAAACGTCGCCATTTTAAGTATCAAAAACACTCCTCGCTCTCGTCTCTGCCGCTAGAATTCTGTGTGTCGTGCAGTGCTGCCATTTCTGTCACGCATTCACAAAGAGTGCGCACTTATTTTGAAACAAACCGCACGTTTCTATCTATTCCCAGTCATGAGAAAAAAAATTGGAGCTGTTATAACTTGAATGCATCTCGTATAAACTGGTCATCGCATTTTATCCACTCTGATGTACTTACGTTATCTTACGAGGAAACTTTAGACGTAAAACAGCGATATGAATACACGAATAGTTTATACTATCAAGTGTGTTTATGTGAATTTGTATGATAAGCGTTCCTCCTCATTTCAATAGGAATTCCGCTATGAGTAATAGGGAAGAGATCGAAAAAACAAATTTGAGTTTTTTGGTTTTGTTCAAAATTCATAAATGATTTGCAAGGTAAACTTTAAAGTAGCGCTTTATACGAAACTACTTTACGTTTTCTTTTTTAACACTTTTCATTCTCTTATTTGACATTATCTTGATTACTTCAATTTTCCTTTTTACCCTGAAGTACTAAATTTTCTATAGATTTTCTAGATACTTATAATTTTTTGTGTTCTTACCCGATGTCTTTATTCTTTAATATTTCAGTAATTCGAAAGTTTGAGGGTAAGATATACATATATGCGGAGGTTTTAAAGTTGAGGAGGATAACAAAGATAGACAAGTGCATAAATCTTATTGCCACTTGGTTTGCGTTTGTTTGATAATCAGTATGGTCGGTATTGTAATGACTTTGCCTTAGATTCTATGTACGGGAAAAAAGAAATTACCGGTGCACTGTCGGAAGTATAAAGAAGGTATATTAAGTACGGTTATGCCATAGATTGTAACCACTTTCAGTGTAAACCAACGTGTTCTTGCAAGTTGTACTGCTGAACCTACTGCACTGCCAAGATAGAACTACCAGGTATCAATTGCTATTGACAGTGAACGTGACAATAGTTTTTGAAAAAAGCTTGACTTTGTTTAAACTTTATGGTTGCTATCACCCAGTGCCCAACAGCAAACTTTAGCAAAGTTCAAGTTTCTGTAGTAGGTTCAGCACAAGCGAGCACTTAGTGCCATAATTTGCAAAATACAAGAGATATTTGAAGGAATTTTCAGTTAAACATATCATGTGGCACTTTACAGCAAAGTTTTTCATTTAAACCTGCTGAGAGGGGAACGAAGCCAAAGATGTGCGCAGGTTTGGGCTATTTGGAGTTGGCTGCCACTTCACAATGTAGCCTGGTAAAAATCTAATAATGTTGGTTGAATTCCGAAGTATCTTATCAGATGTTAACACAATTCAAGTGGAAATGGTTAGTTAATTGGGATGTTGAGAGATAATGTCTAAGATTGATGGAGCAGGGTTCGTGTAGTTTGGTAGATTTTTGATACGCCCTCTGCCTTTGGTGGTGGAAAGCGCAATCACCTTGTCACAAATCGAAACCTTTTATAATTTTTCCTTAAGGCGCGGATTGTTTAAACAAATGATTTTTGCAATTGTTTATAATTTCTACCCGTAAAGTTAGCGACTGAGAAAGTGTTTTTAATGATATATCTCTATAAATGTACAGTGTACTTTAATGTCTTTATTGGTGGTAAAGTGAGATTTAGGAATTTTTATTATAGCACATAGTGAAACGTTGATCATCTGAACGTCGGTTATCCAGATGATCATAATACGTTAGGGTTTGTTGTCGATTACATTTTTTGGAAACTTAAGTTATAAAATACCTTGTTTATTTTTATATACAATGTCTTCCTTTTGAACAAATACTTGTAACATAAACGCATTGTATTATCAGTAAGTAACAAAATTAAAATAATGGAATAATTCAAGAAAGGGGTTAGTGTCTGCACTTTCTGCATTCAATATAGAATTAACACAATACTGTATGAGACGACGTAACAATAGTGAATCGGTTAAATATGATTTTGTCCTGAATAGTCGAAAATTTGATTATCCGGATTAAACTCCGAATAATTTTTCTCGAAAAGAAAATATTACTAAGTGTAGTGATTTAACTGCGAAGGTTTCTTACAATAAAATCTTATAAAAGTTTCTAAGTAGTCTTCGAGATCTATATCCAAATTCATGAAGGTCTCCTAGCGCGAGTGTTGCATTACTTTTTTCCTAACCTTGAATATATTCTTCATGCATGGTTTCACCTAGGTTGCTCGTCATTACGACGAGTTCTTAATCAAGGTGATACATTCCGGTAAAATATTCCTTTGTTTATCAAATTTAATAATCGGACTACCGAAGGTTCCTTGGATTTTTTACCTGTGGAGGGTGAACCAACGATTCCTAAAATCTGGGAGTTATTGACCCTAGAAATAAGTCCAATTCTGCCACAACTGTCAGTGCTTTAGAATTAGCGCATTTTTATTAATAAATACATGGATCTTATTCTGACTTTTGCAATTTATTATTAAATTTAAATTGCCATAGGCGTTCGTTGACCTTTTTGTTTTTGCTACTCTGACCATTTGATTTTCCCTTCGTTTCCAGTACAATTGTCTACGCAGATTTTCGTTTTCAAACGTTAAAATAAGTGTGTGACTGAGACATTATAAAATTAAATTATTTACAATAGATACAAGTATTTATGGTTCCTTTACCACATACTACGAAGGGGCGTTTTTAAATATTGATATTTTTAGAGCCGGTCACTTCACTTGTTGCTAGAATCACCATATTACGAATTTCTTCTTTATGATTTTCCGTCATTTTTTTTTTCGGACATCAAGGATAAAGTTTTCTATAAGACGTTGAACTTCTTTAATGGTAGTTGTGAGTCCGTAACGTGAACGTTTTCATTCCTTCCAGAATAGATTTGAATTGGTATGTCGTTAATGAGACCATCTTCCAGTCAATTAGCTTTTCGCTTTTCATACTATTTGTCTCTCCTTGCAAAGTTGGAAGGGGTCGCATTTCTTTTAAAATAATGCATCTAAACGGTTTTCTGAGCAGTATATTGTCCGTAGCATGATTGGAAACGAGAGATAGGGTTGAACGCGAGTCATCATTTACGTAAGTAAAGGACTTACCTTTTCCAATATTTTTTGCTACACCCATAAATGCTAAAAGAACAATTTTTTTGGGTAGCCTCTTTTTAAGAATGGTTGATAAGGTTATCTTCATGAACTTGATCACTCGTTCTCAGCCAGCCATCATATGAAGAGGCAATGATGGAATAAGTTTATATTTTTTGCGAATTTAAGCTGGAAAATCTTCATTCTAATAACTTTTTTCTGTCTATTAGGCAAAAAAAAACTTTTTTTTATTAACCACTCCGAGAAACCCCCTCAACAGAGAATGGCATGATGAAGATAAATGTTCTTTCGAGTTCCATTTAGAATTTGTCTCGAATAAATAAAAAGTAAATAAAACTGGTCGTCATTGTGGTCTTTGCCTGGATCTTAATTGACACACAAAATACTCTCAGTCTATATACTTTTTAAAATATTGTTTCAAGTTGTCTTTTATGTTGTTGAAGGTGTCTACAAGTTGTATGTGGTTTGTCAAGAGTGATGAATGAGCAGACGTGTTGTCTTGATAAAGCTACCAATCATCAGTTTTAATTATTTATGTTGCACTTATTTCATCGTTCTCGAAGTCTTCTGACTTAGCCAAGGGGTTTCTACAAACGAATATTTTATCTTTGCAAAAAAATTGATGTCGGCTTGCTATTTTATTTGCTCAATCGTTGCAAATGCGACGAGCACACACTACGTGTCACCAGGATATAAATCTCAAATTATTCGGCCAGCAAAGTCGTTTTCTGCGCTTGCGCATTACTGTCTACTCTTCTTATTTGCGGCGCGAAAACGGGTTTCAACAAAAAGGACCAAAGAAAAAGTTATAGCGACAGATATACTTTTTCGGAGAAGTTATAAGGAAAGTCGACTAGAACATAGAAATGGCAACTTTAGAGAAAGGGTAAAGGTTATTGAAGAAATCGAAGAAAAAAATTGAAGTAGTATGGTCACATGAAAGAATGCCCTCAAACAGACGGCCACATATAGTTTGTAAATGGAAACCCTGAGAATAAGGAATAAGAGGATGACTACCTAGAGGATGGGATTTAGAAGTACGAGAGTCAATGGAAAGTCGGAACTTAATTGATGAATATTTGCAAGATAAAGATCTTTAGGGTTTTAGATACGAGGTTGATAACACTGTGCGCGAACCGACAAGACTATTGCCTCTCTTTTCTACGATAGGTAAATAACCCCTGCCGTAGACTTAGTTCAAATTTCAACTTGTTACAATTGGTATGCGATTGTTGAGAGCATCTGAAATGAACATTTACAAAAGGCTCGTGGGGAACATGTTCTAAAGCATAACTATTAAGATCGCAGAGAACCTTTTTAGAGAGCTGAAAAAAGTGGAAGATGAACTTTGTGCGGGAAGATCTTCAACCCCAAAACGGACAACAATGTGGATAAATAAGGACTGTTCTGAGGTTAGACAGGCGATTAACGTTGAGAATAATTAGTAACGATTTAAATTTGAAGGGGTTTACCAAATATCATATTCTAATACAGGATTTGTGCATGAGAAAAGCATGCGCAATTATGGTCCAAGAAACCTTACGGCCCAATATAACATCAAGCGGAGGGATGTATGTCTTGATTTTTTATACCAGTTTGAGAAGAAGCCAGAAACCTGATTACAGGAGACGAATCATGGATTTTTGAGTATAACATCGAGGCAAAATGCTAAAGTTAAAAGCCGCACACTGCAAATTGTCTTCGTCCCAAGTTTGCAAGAATAAACAAATGGAAAACCAAATTGACGCTCATCAGTTTTTATTATAGTTAGGGCATCATTTACAAGGAATTTGTGGCGTCAGGATAAATTGAGGTACTTTTTATCGGAGAGTCCTTGAATGGTACAGCAGAACGGTGGCATTTGGATGCTGCACACTACAATGTCTTATGTTGCACGTCTCAATCAATGATTTTTTTGCAGAAATAAAGTTTCTTGGGTTCGACAGCTTTATTGTTGACTGGATCCCATTTTTGTGACTTCTTTTTATTAATCCGGCTGAAAAACCATTGAAAGAGCATCATTTTGGTGTTTGGATAATGTTCAGAAGATCGTAACCGAAAAGTTGAAAGGTAGTCCATCAGAAGCTTTCCAGGACTGCTACGAATAATGGAACAAAAGCCTTTTCCGATGTGTAGCTGCTCAAGGAAACTATTTTGGAGGGGATAACCTTGATTTGTAAAAAGAATCGTGGTTGAAAGAAAATCAGTCTCATTATTTTCTGCCATACCAAAAGATGATTGACATTGGACCGGCTTTCGCGCAATATGATATCCTCTTTCTTTCAAATAAAGTCTGTTTGGTACTCTCTCTCTTTCTCTCGATTTTCTTTTTTTAATTGGAAATGTTCTTGGACACGTTCTTCTTGCAAGGTAACAGCCTTCCTGTATGTGCTTACCCAACTCACTCAACAGTGAAATGTTTTTACATGAGTGAGTACTCACATTATTGTTTTGTGGTGAATGACTTTATTGTGGCTACATTTTCATTTTTCGTTAAATTATCATCCAAAATGTGCAACTAACAACGGAAGCATTTGAAAGACTCTTTATAATTTTAATCGGTATAATTATCCAAGTATGAGAAATTCTACGAGGGCTATTTTTTTCAAGGTCCGATTGGTCGCTAAAGGAAAGTTTCGGGGAAAATCCACTAGGTCTGTGCGCTGTGTCTGTAGTTGGCCCGGGGAACGCGTCGATTCGCGGTTGTCATTTCTGAGTACGTAGGGAGCACATAAACATGCTTCGAAAAATAGAGTCTCCCGCCAAATGTGAATTGCGTTCAGTCATTCGATTTCTGCATGCTGAAGGAAGCAATGCAGCTGAAATTCATAGAGGAATGAGTAAAGTGTACGGAGAAACGGAAATGGTGCAGGAACTTTGATGCTGGACGCACAGATGTTCATGATGCAGGCGGCGAGGGAAGGAAGCCAGTGTCAACCGATGATCTTGTTCAGCGCGTGGATCAGGCGATTCGCGGAAATCGTCGGTTCACAATTTCTGGGTTGAGTGATTTGTTTCCGGAAATTTCATGGTCGAGACTCAAGTACCGCACAACTCTGCGCGAGATGGGTTCCCAAGATGCTGTTTGCGCGGCCGCACACTGCAGTTGCAACAACGATCCTCCTGCAGCGTTTTGGATACAGTCTTGACTTGGCTCCCTCAGGTTTTCATCTCTTTGCCTACATGAAACGCTGGCTAGGAGGACAAACTTTCGCCACAGACAACGAGCTGCAGGCCAGCGTACAGAATTGGCTGAAGACACAGGCGGCTGCTTTCTATGATGAAGGTATTGGAAAATTGGTACCACGCTACGACAAATGTATGAATCGGAACGGCGATTACGTCGAAAAGTAGCTTAATGTTGTATCACATTGTTCCATTTAATTTTTCTTGATTCTGACTGTGATTTTCATTTATCGACCAATCGGACCTTGAAAAAAAAATAACCCTCGTATGATCTTGTGTGTACTTTAGTGCAAGTAAATCCAATTTTTGTAAATGTGAGTTATTCACTTATTCGACTTTTCTCAAGGAATGGTAGTTCCGTGTTCTTAAACACTTTTACGGTAGTATAGGATTTGTATTAACAACCTCCAATGTTAATTCTTCTGATTGTGTTTTAATTGCGTCAAAATGCCGATTCGGTTTTCATTTGAGTTCTAATCGCTTGGCAAGACTCTTATGGTTTAAAGTGCAAGCAAAAGCATTATCTAATGAACATGGCATGCTGAATTTCTTCATTACGTGTAGCTACACAGGTAACAGTTACTTAATTGAATAATTTGATTTGAAGTTCAGCAAATGGAAAGACAAATTCAAGTTTGTTTTATTTTTATCTTTCTTTTCTTTGGTGAAGTCTTTTCGGTTTCTTTTTGGAATATGTACTTCAACTCATAGCCATCTATTTTACACGCTCGTCTCAATTGTAAAATATACATTTTGTTTTCTGTGGTTGTGAGGAAGGATCATCTTTTGATTATTTTTCGGATTTCTTCACAATACGCACTCAGGTTTGGGTTCAGGTTTCCTGCGTACTTGTGCTATGTTTGCTTTTTCCATTTATCTTTGTTGATGGCTGAATTTGTTATCTCATCTACCCAGATAAAAAAATTTCATATTTAATTTCCTTGGAACATCTGCGACTATACGCAAGCTGTAAATGTGAGTTTTGTTCTTTGCTTGTTTTTGTAGCGTGCGTTTATTCACATACTTTCTTGAATTATTTGATCGTAGACGTAAGATTTGCTACAGGTGTTTTAATATTAATCAATCTGTAATTTGATCATTGATGATATAATCTGGCTGGCCAAATCTTTTTTTTAATTGTTTCATAATTGGAAATTATTTAGGATTACCAAAAGATGTACAAGGATCGATCTGTTCAACTTTTGTTGAACATTTTTGTGAACAGCTTTTAAAATTGTTGTACTGACACATTGTCGTGAAGTTTGAAGAGCTTTTCTCAGAATCGCGACTTGTCTTTATTTGATGACTGATAAACAACGAAAGGTTTTAATTGTTGTTAGTTTGGAATTAATTCTTCTATTTCCATTTTGAGTAATAGTTTTTGGTCATTAATTAGGAAGGATCGGTAACACTATTGTAGTTGCTAACGCTTTGAGCTGTTCGTTGAGGAAACGAATCAAACGATAATTTTCTCAACTTCGATATGGTTTTCAAAATCAAAGTCTTTTGCTAGCAGAAACAATGCCGGAGTGAAGTTAATGTTTTGGCTGAAACGATTAATGGAATCTATTCTATAACTCCCCTTGTAATAATAGACGAAATATGTATTGCGTTATCAACACGGTTATCAATATCAGTTCCATTTACTTTTAGAAAATCAGAAGTCTTCCTCACTTGAATTGATTTCTTCCATTTGAAAAGATATGAGCTAACTGTGTTATCCCTTCCTTTTCTTCACGTGGATTTTCAGGAATTATATCGCATTCTAACTTTAATGTTTAGGTGCATAAATAAGTTCTCAGCTTTATATTTCACAGGACGCAAATCACCATTTACATGTAACGTATTAGTCCGCCCTCTTGCGGTTTTAAAGCAGACATTTGGTCTTTCAAAACATTATGCGATTTGGCGTTTGATGCACATAATCTCAATAATCAGCTGTGTTCATGATAGCAACCACAAGAGAACATATTCGATTTTCTATCCACTTCGCGTTTCATCTTAAGGAAAACGCTGCTAAAGCCACCGAAATGATTTGTGCTGCATATGGTGAGAATGCTGTAAGTCATGCAACGTGCAAAAAGTGGTACCAAAGATTTCGCGGAGAGGTTAGTCTTGAAGATCAACCACGCGCTGGACGTCCTCAAACATTTGAGCGAATGAGCTGCAGACGCGTTAGGCTGGGAACTTCTCCCACATGCGGCGTATAGCCCAGACATGGCCCCTTCCGATTATCATTTATTCCGGTCGTTACAGCATCACTTGGCGGATACGCACTTCAAAACAGAAGAAGTCCGAAAATGCATCGATGACTTTATCGTCTCGAAGCCGGTGAGCTTCTATCACCAGAGAATTCGCAAGCTACCCGAAAGATGGCAAAAGGTCATCGATGCCAACGGAGAATACTTTGATACTTAAGTTTTTTTTTTTTAATAAAACTTTAATTTTGCAGAAAAAACTGAGAACTTATACACCTATTAGCAGAGTTTTCTTGCAATCCGACCTTTACTATCTTAGGAATAATTTTTACTAATTTAGATGAACTAGCTTCTGCGATGTTTAGTGATCTTTAACTAATGATATGTAGAGTTTCATCAAAATTTTCTCAGTTGATTGCACGACGTAATGTATATGAAGTTTTGAGCGGAGTTTCGCTATTCGTTGAGTTTTGACACGATGGCATTGACATACTTGTTGGTAATTGTTCTAATGAATTCTCATCGTCATCATTTATTTTTCCTCGGACATTCTAGAGTTTCCTAGGACGTATATACGCCCCAAAATTTAATAAACGATCTAACAATTTAGTACTTTTGGGTTGAAAGTTACAGACTGGAACTAGCACTTCTGATTCGGCGTGGGACCGATGTTAGGAGGGGACGTTGTCGTTCTTTTTCTTATTATCTTAGTCAACTAACTGACTTAATTTCTTGGAATGCTGACGACACCTAGAACAATTATGGAAGTTCTGACAACTACCACTACTTTAATTGGAAATAACGTACATTTTATTAGCGTTCGAAGAAAGACATAACAGTCTATTAGACATAATAGTCTATACTGACTTCTTACAAATTATTGCAAAATTTAATTATCATAAATGTTCAATAACATTTTTTTCTGTTTTTCGACCCTTCCCAATTAATATTTCCTTTACTTCAATTGAAAAAGCTGGTTTACCTAGATTTTTATTCCCAACTTAGGAAAATTGGAGAGAGCTGGGACGTTACAAAATACTGTAAAGAATTTCCGAGCGCCCCCCGAAGCGCGGCTGATTGGCATTTGCACTGCGGTATGATGGGCCCCCAACCGTTCTAGGAATGCAGCTGGCGCGCCCATGTTCGCGAACCTTCCACAAGGTTCGAATGCCTGATTTTCCGAAGGTTTGCAACTATTTCCGTCGCCGGGACAGATTTCAAATTCAGACTCCGATTCCGGTTTTAAATGCAGCAAGCGAGTTTACATAAATAATATGCAGTTAGTTGTATGTAGTGCGTATACATAAATTTGTATAATTGCAAGTACAATAGCAGTACGTTTTATTCACCACTGCCAAGATCAGAAACGTTACAATACGTACAAATACAGTCTCCTAGAAGGAATGGCGAATTTTGGCTAGGTTATTGTGAGCGAATAGTGATACAGCCTGCCGTGAGACAGTAAAAACAGAATATTCTAAATTATTTTTGTATAATTTGCGAAGGTGCCTAGTAGATTATGACATACATCACAGATAGCATTACACACATAAGGGAATTAATTTTATTCTATAATCTCTCAACTACACTCACAGTGATAGTGTTAAGTATTTTTGTGTGACTTTATATGCTAGACATATATACAGTGTAATGTTCCTGGTGAAAATAAAGAACTGTTTGTATATGAACGGCGGTCATTTTTAACAATTATTGAATCATTGTGGTTAGAATTTATTTGTGTAATTAATATTATTGTCGTACGACATCATTTCTTACTATCTTCTGTATGTAATTTTAACGTATCAACATTTAATGATGAAAACATGAAATTTGACTATACAAAATACATCGTAGGTAGCCCTTTGGCCAAACTACACTTCAATGGACTCTAGATAAGTCCGTCTATCCCTAATTGTGTGAGTCATCCAAGTATACTAATAACTAAATATTTTAGGAATAACATCGAATATTATGGCAAAAAATTCTGGTGTGCGATTTTTCAAATTTGCATTGATATTGTATTGTTACATAATTACCGTAAAAGTTTGTTTGGGTTTCTTGGGTTCATTAGAAAATCGCTGATTATAGATAGTGCCATTTACAATTGTAGAATCCAAAAAATTTCAGTTTAGTATAGACAGCAAATGCATACAGTTATTTTTCGGCACTTTTTTTTAAATCAACTGATAGTTGATTGCACAGGCATAGCAATTGGCACCGTATTGCCCTTAATGTTTCTATTTGTTGCTCTTTCGGAAAATAAAGTGGCAATTACACATACTCGTATTTGGAAAAGTTTGTAAATTGTAAACATAATAACCCTCTCTTTGTTTTTAACGAACTCTTCAGTTCACTGAAGGTGTGCGTTTCTTTAAGGAATCTTATTAGCATGTTCTGTATTGTAATCTTATCCAGTTGATTACAATAAATTGGGCGCTCATTTTCTGTGATAATATTTGATATCTTCCTGAGATTCCTAGTATGAATTAGTTTCATCATAAATATTGTCACAAGGTTTGTTTTGCCATAAAAACAGATGCTAACAGTAATGCAACGCAGTGTATCCATGATGAAATTCGCCAAAGCCTTCAAGAGATTTGCGACACTATTTTTGCAGGTTAGATCGTGATTTGTAGACCAAAGATGGTTAATCAAGAGAGGAAATTGGATCACTATATTTATCTTCAATTTTTTTGTGCTGACAACTAGATAAAGCTATTGAGATTTTTGCCTATATCCAAACTATTTTTGAATACACTACCTTCTTTTTTGCAGAGGTGAAACTTGTTGGTGCCGTTTTAACCCAAACTTCCCCTCTCCACCATATTGAAGCAAGATGATGTTTTTATACTTCTTGGATGTACCTGATAGCTTCCCTTAAATTTGCAGTAAAAATCCTTATTTGATAACAACCAATTTTTTCCAATTGGCAATCAAAATTTTCTGCCTTGTAACAGGATCTTTGCGTTTATTACTTTCCGATGGTTTAACTTTAATGTGATAAAATGAGTTGTACTTTTAATCTCAGATTTCTTAAACATGGGAGACCTCCTTGATTCCTATTTTTATAGAAACATTTTCATTATACGTTCTGTTTTTACAGTCGTATCGTATGACCGCTCATCGTTCCACTATTATTGAAATACTAAATAATAACACAATGTACGCCTTGAAAGATTTTAAGTTTCTAGGGGGATTTGTAATTCCCTCTAACTTCCCTCGCTTTTATCATGAAAGCTAAACATAAACAAACTAACAATGACTAATCTGATTTTCTTGACAAAGGAAGTAGTTGACCTTCACCGGATGTACGGTTGGCGTTAGGAATTGTGATGACTTATGGTAAAAGAATTTATTTTGCAATAGTTATATTTTACATGTGCTTCAATCATTTATATTAAGAATTTTGCTTTGCAAATATTCGATTTTTCGATTAACATTTTTCTAACGTTCTCTAAAAAAATTACAGGATAATTTTTACTTCATTAAAAGCCATAAACCTCGATGAAAATCTACAGGTTGTTTTTAAACCGCTGAATGCTATGTTGACGCCACATTACAAATAATCGGTCGAACCAGTTGACAAATCGATAGTGGAAGATAACGCGACATGACTTATCGTTAAACTGGCAATGATTAAAAGTCGCAACGATTATGAAATATGCAAAATCCATGTTTGCAGATATTAACAAATAATATTTGCAGTTTCCTTTATATGACTCACATGCTTCGGATTTTGGAGCCTGCATTTCAAAGCGAGCAACAAACCACGAATCGGTGATGAAACCATCATTTCGTTTGTACAATAATTCAATTCTCTTGCGTCACACTGTAATGTAAATATCTATATTTGAAGCTGATTAGAAATATCGATTAAATCGTTAAAATAAATCGTTTGTACGGAGGATATTACTAAATAAACTAAAAATGAACTTGTTTGAATGAAATGAACAATAGTTTTTTGTTTAGTTGCGCACACAGCAAATGAATAAAATGAACGTTTGCGATTGCTACAATTTTCAGTTTTTGCAAGCAGAACATTATTTTTTTATTTATTAAATATTTTTATAATCTATCGAAATTCGACTTTTAGTAAACATTTTGGCAATCGTGTGATAGTGATTACATAAAAACATGTCAGTAAAAAGTCCATTGACATTCACCTTTTATATTACATGTACTTTTTGTCACTGATTTACACATCCCTCGGACCTTTACACAAATCTGTCGGCTTGAACCTTTTAAGTCTGGGTTCCTCGTCGTCGTTTTCTAGTAATTTTTCTACCAGAACATTTGGGTAGGCACTTAGGTGGTCATAATGTGTATTTCTTCATTAATGGTTTGATATCCAGATCGCGTTGTATGGTCACATTGGGTACATACCATAGTGCATCAACGATCGAACGTAGTGTTTTGTCTTGAAAACGTCTGAGTTTTCAATATTGGAGGTGGTCGCTGTTTCCTAGAGTTGTATTCCGTAGCTCCATACAGGTTTGAGAACGGTTTTGTATAAAAGTATTATGTTATCAATAAATAGCTGGGACTTACGCCCTATCAACTACTACATTTTATAAAAAATAGTTGCTAGCGTTTTGTCCAGATATGTTTTTTCCGGGTTAGTCGCCTATCAAGATGGATGGCGCTATCTGCGGCAGGTATTTGCTGATTATTTAAAAAAATCGTTGGGCAGGTTTCTCTTCTTAACGTGAAAGTTACATGAACTAACTTCACTTTATTTACTTTAATACGTCATTTTTGAAGCTATGGTTGGAGCTTGTTGAGGTGATTTTGAAGAATGCGGGAAGCCGTGTCAGGATCGGAGTGGAATGACCATATCGCCGTATCATCAGCGAATGTGGCAACTAATGTGTCATTACCGGTGGATAAATCTCATATAAATATGAGATACAATATCTGTCCCAGCACGCTGCCTTGCGGTATACCGGAATTAATGGGAAATAGACTTGATAGGAATTTATCGCATTTGACCATGAAGTTTCTGTCGATAAGAAATGAACGTATAATTTGGTAATAGTCAGGAGGTAGTTTATCTTTGATTTTGTACAACAAGCCTTCGTGCCAAACTTTGTCAAATGCTTGAGCTACGTCGATGAACACTGTAGAACAGTATCGTTTATTATCGAAGTATTTTGTAATCTTGTCTACCAATCGATGAATTTGCTCAATTGTGGCGTGTTGCTTCGTAATCCGAATTGGTCATCCGGCAGAAGCCCATTTTCTATAAGTATCGGAGTAATTCTGCTTAATAATAATTTTTTAAAGTACTTGGAAAGAATGGGCAATAGACTAATTGATCTATATGAAGCTACCTGTTCTTTAGGTTTGCCCAGTTTTGGTATTAAGATTATTACTGCAACTTTCCATTGTATAGGGTAATATTGAAGCCTTAGTATTGCATTAAATAGGTAGGTTAGGAATTTGAATGCTTCAGGACTTTCCACGTAATTAGGTTGAATCCAGGCGTTTTGCGTGGGTTCATGTTTTGACATAGTAGTTTTTATCTCATTAATTTTGAACTTCTTGCCTGGTAGGCACACTGTGAATCTAGACGCTGTTGGATTTTATCAGCTTTTTCAACCGCGGAGGTGGGAGGAAACGGTTTGAAGACTTCCGCCAAGTGGTTTGCAAAAGGCGGGGCTTTTTCTGGGTTGCTTTTGGTCCATATACCATTATCAGCTCGAATGGGTGATTTGTGTTGTGTTGGTTGTTTTAATCGCTTTGTTGCCTTCCAAAGCGAATAATCTGCCGTTTACGTAGGCGACAGCGTTTTTAGGTAGTGTTGTGGTTTTTTATTTCTACCAAGAGCGTTTTAAGTTCGAATGTTGTTTGATTTAGTCTGCGTGTCATCCGGATGACGTGTGTTCTGCCACCTTCTGCGAAGTCGTCGTTTTTCCGCGATTTTCTTTTTCACTGTCACAGGAGAAGCTGTATTAGTAATATGCTGTACTGTTTCCGGTGTTGCTAGATAGGCCGCCTGTTGTACTACATTATTGCTTCTACTAACTCTTGGTTTGTTTTTAAAGAGATATCTATTGATAGCTTAGTGTCTACTGATTCCCTAAACAATTCCCAGTCCGTACGTTTGGTGCTTAATGTGGGAGTTTTCTTTTTAATTAGGACTTGGGTTCCTATTATTATTATTGGCTGATAAGTCTAAACACAATTCGACCTTAAGATAGTTTGAATTAATTTCTCTCACTATACAAAAGTCGAGCAGGTCGGGTAATTTGGCCGGGTCCGTAGGCCAGTAGGTTGACTCTCGTGGATAAATGATTTAGCCCTAAATTATTGACTTTTAATAATTTTCTGCCTTTGGTTATCGTGATCCTGGAGTCCTATCGTGTGAGCTTGGCATTGAAGTCACGCGTTGTAATAGATCTGTCTTGCTTGTTGTTGTGTCGCGGAGGACAGTACACCGCTGAGATTGCTAATGGGCCTCTCCAATCTTCAACAACTATGGTAGTAGCTTGAATATGATTTTGTTTATATGCGTGAAGTTCGTAATGTTTTATAGAGCCTCGAATAATAATAGCTGTACCTGGATGAGCGCCACGATCAGGATGCTGCGTATCATAAACTACATAGCTTGGTATTCATAAGTAGCTTCTATTCGTAAAATGTGATTCCGATATCAACATGACATCTACATATTGATTGACAAGGAAGGAGTTAAGTTCATCCCTGTGTTGTGTTAAACCGTTGATGTTCCAGGCTGCCAGTCTGAGGTGTTGAGCCATTATGAATTTTTGTGACAAGTGCAGTTAGGAGGTGTAACATTGATCCCATTTGTTCCATTAAGGTTTTCGTCATTTTTTTTAATTCATTTAAATCTTCTGACTGATTATTTGACGAAACTGATGGTTGCTGGATTGTGTTACTTGTAGTGACGACTGCATCTCCTACCGCTTGGGCAAATTAAGTGTATTGTTGCATTTGTTGAACTGAGTATTGGCTTAAGTTACCAAGTTGCTTTGTTCTAAGTGGGGGAAAGTATTTTTGTTGAAGTTCCTTGTACACAAAGCAATCCTCACTAGTTGGCAGGATGGTTACAATTGTAATTGATACATTTGACTCCATCATCTTTGCTTGTGCGTTGACACTGGGATGTTGCGTGGCTACCAGTGCATTTGACACATCTTGGGGTTCTTCTACAGAAGTTTTTTGTGTGCCCGAAACGTTAGCATTTGGCACTTTACACGTGGTGATGAACTAGTCTTTTCATATTATATATTTTTTTAATGTTTTCAGCTGATTGAAGTTCGATGAAAAACAGTGATAGCTGTTTTATGCCTTTAATGTTCCAGACGTTGGTAACTTGGTGCCCTTGGTTTGTAAGCTCTGTTTTTAACTCTTGGAAGCCGGTAGTTGGGTGTAAATTTCTAATAACGGCTCGAAAATTGCGTTCCTGTTTCTTTTGATATTTATGAAACTCAGTGTTTTTTTTTTTCTTTCTAAAGCTTTGTTTATATTTGTATATTAATCTGAGCTTGTTGAATGATTTTAACTTCGTCATTGTTTAGGACTTTGACTGCGTATTCATTTTTTGCTATGTTTTCCAGTAACTGAATAAGTGGTGTAATTACTTTCACTCCAGATATAAAAATTGGAGGTGGTTTAGGTTCAGTATTTTCTGCATTTTGGGTTTGTTCTTAGACACTACCTTAGTTTTCCAAGGACGCGTACCGGTTGGTGGGGTTTAACCAATAGGATTTTGTTTGTTTTGCATTGGGAGCAATTTTATCGTTGCTTTCTTTGCGAGGTAGTTTTTTATTTTCGACAATTTGCCATTCAGCTTCCATGGATACTTGTGCTGGTTATAATTGGTGATAAGAAACAATGTTTTGTTGTGGTACGGATAGTGCAGACGTGTTCTATGAATTTTGTATAGTATCATTTATATTATATGGCAAACAGAAATTGTTTGGAGGTCCATGCGGTAGATATTGATATCTTTGTGACATGTGAGGTTCTTTGGTCAGCATGCATGGGTAGATAGATTTGACTAGTGTTTGGCGTGTCGCAAGTCTAACCGCGGAAATTGTTTATGTTTTTCAGGACACGACTGTGCACACTAGCAAATTAAACACTTGTCACGCACAGCGCGAACTGATTACGCAACACATCCGCTCGGTTGTAATGGTCGGACCGAACTGTGAGCAGAACATACAGAATTATTGACGCCACACGTAATAAAAATGTGAAGGGTTGTAGAAATTTAAGAATGGACATGGTGGGGGATGGGGATGGGGCCTCAAGGACGACATTTAAATAAGGTGATAAACTCGCTCAAAGTTGATCGAGTTGCATGATGTTTGGAATTTCAGAACTTTCACATGAATTTTCCAATTGATGAGGGTTACTCGTCTTAAAATTGTTGTAGAGATATTTTGTTATTATAAATTTATGTATCGAAACAATCAATCAACATTAACATAACATGACTGT
Source organism: Sinelater perroti (assembly GCA_036346155.1). Taxonomy (NCBI): domain Eukaryota; kingdom Metazoa; phylum Arthropoda; class Insecta; order Coleoptera; family Elateridae; genus Sinelater; species Sinelater perroti. Next base: position 5,956,347 of record JARFIY010000099.1, read on the forward strand.
GGCTTTGATGTTCTTTCAACGTTAATCAGAAGAAGGCAATGATGAATTTGTCATCAGGTGTAGCTTTAGTTTGAGAAAGCAGAATTGAAAGTTTACGCTTTCTTCTAACAAATCTAAAAATTCTAAACAAAATCACTAATGATGTTAAAAATCTATTCTGAAGTGATGAAAAATCTGCGAGAAAAAAATCGTCAAGGATATCATTCTCTTATGTGGGATCTGACAGAATTATCTTCTTTGAACTGATCACCGTGCGCAATTTATTGGGTAGACGGCACTCGAGTAGTGCAACCTTGCATAAGGCATGTCCACCAGGGCGTGGAGTGATAAATACCGTGTTTGTGTTGGAAATTTATTTTTAAAATAATGATTTTGCGATTGCGACGCAGCGAACTATTTCTTAGTTATTTTGGAGTATGCTATCGCGGAAGAGCCCAATTTCTGACAGACTGGTTCAACATTAAACGAAAATCACCCAGCATTCGAACACCCGAGAATATCGCAGCAGAGAGGCAGGCTGTTGTCACATCGCTAAGTATGTTCTCGCCTTGGAAATATCTGATCGGAGCGTGCGGAAAATGAAATTCTCCTGCGATCTCATGTTTCATCCATACAAATTGATGTTGGTTCAGGAACTGAAAGAATGTGACTGGTACGCCCGACAGGCTGCTTGCGAGGGCATGCTGGCCGATGATGTTGTACTCGGTATTGGGCCCCACAAAATCATCGACAACGTTACGAGCGACTTTTTTCGAAATCAGCGTGTAATTGTTTTTGGGGAAGCGGAATGCACAGTGGTGTCAGATTTATCCGCTATGTTATGCAGTTACGTAATTTCCAGGAGTTCGGACTCGTGGAACATGGAAGTGCACCACTATGGTTCTAACAAAGTGGCGCTACCGCACACGGCGAGAATTTCTCGAGAAGTTCTGGGACAGATGTTTCCAGGCCGCCTCATCTCATTACATGGTAGCATCACATAGCGGCCTAGGTCAGCTCTATCTCCTCGCGATTTCTTTCTGTGTGGGCACTTGAAGGCTGAAGTCTTTCAACGCAAGCTACGGACTATTTAGACTTAAACTGGTTGATGACTACGCATTGTCCTGTATGATGCTATAATAAAAGATTGAACAGGATCTATGCTGTTCTTTTTATTGCTGTTTCAAAAGGGGATTATTCTGCCGGATCCTGTGCTACAATGTTATATCACACAGTTGGATTTGTAGTCCACATGCGCATAGCTAGAGTAATTCAACTGATAAATTTGGTACCTAGAGATTAGGATCTCTTTAGAAAAATGCGGGTTTAACTGGTTACCCAAAATTTTTTTTAGGTGTTTAAAGAAAATTGGAAGAGCTAAAGTACTATTAGAATTAGAAATTAATATATGAATGATAAAATAATCATCATAATATACTAAGAAGTATCAAAATATGGAGTACAAAAAAGAGAAGTTCTCCAGTTTTCAGTAAATACCTAGTGAATTAATTAAGAACGGCGAAGAGGTGAGCATAAGTATAACAGCAGCGAGAGTCAAAACGAAAGTGATAGGAATGGAAAATAGAAGAATTGATAAGAAAGGCTTAAAAATCAAAAATCAAACATAACATGTGCCGGAAAAAATTTCTATTAGAAATTATTAAAATCTCAATGAAGACTGAAGATGTTAGAAGGTGTGTCTAAAAAGTGAATGGTATCACAAAACACACAAAACAGACGATACAAACAAATTACGTTTATAGGCCTTCAAAATAATCGCTTTCCTTCGCATCACACTTTTTAACATTCATAAAGGTTCAGGAAGCTGTCAGCAAAGACCTCTAAGCATTTTTGCTACGTCCTCAAAACGTGCGTCTTCATGACGCTCTTCGGGTGGGGAAACAAAGAAGTGTGTAGGTGTCGATCAAGGGAGAAAGGATGCGTACTGGTTACACATGATAATGAAATCTCCACGGTTGTCTATCTCTTTTGTTTTCTGTTAGTCTTTCAGCTTCTTCGGCACAAGCCGGGAACAGATCCGTTCACTTACCTAAATTATTACGTCATTAATCAAGTCAGTCGCCGAACTTGCACCAACATTTATCACATTCAATAACGTTGTGGGGTTCTGCTTGGTGGCCAGCTGAAAGTGGCGCATCCTCAATCGTTTTCTTGTTGACGCGAAGTGTTTGAACCAGTTGTAAACACATTTTTGCTCACGGTGTCTATTCTACATATTTGAATAAACATTGAATGCCTCTTCGTCTCCGTTTTCCCTATTTTATATCAAATTTGAGGTTCACTCTGCTTTAATGCACTATAAACCTATTTCTTATACTAACTACGGTCAATTGCTCCTAGAGAGTGTGCCCTGACGGTTACGTGAACTTCACACGGTAGATGGCTCTCGAAATGTCTGAATATTTCTTGCATGCGCGCACCTGACCCATGCTATCATTGAGATATCGGATAATTTAATGATTTTTTTAGATACATCTTGTATTTTCTGTTATAGAGAACTCAAGCGATAGAAAACAGTTAAAAAGTCTTCATAATTATAAAAATAGCTGAAACTGTTTTTTATAAAGGAAATGAACAAAGCCAAGGACCAAACAAAAAAACATATTTACTATCTGCTGGTTAAATAAAATAGAAAAGCTTTTAACGTAACCTCTGGTTAAAAGAAAAACAAAAAGTATGAATGAAACGGAAATTCAATTTTTGTTTTTAGGTTTCATAGAATTAATGTAAAAATGGTTTGATTGTAGGAGAAAAAATTTTGATTATAATCTTATGTGAGGTGGCGCAGAGGTCGATATTAAGTTATCTTCTTTAAAACCATAAAAGAATCAGATTACGGCCATGACAATCAATTTGAGACGAGTTATAAGTTTGGTTTTGGAAAAATAGTGTGTAATGTTGATGTGGTGTAAGAAGATTAGACGAAGTTACGTAGAGTAGGGAAAATATCTCTCCATCTATTCAGGTGAAAGAAAAATAGTAGTAGGTATACAAAATTTATTATTACAGAGTGAAATTACGAAACTGGGATGTGTTTTAAAGCGGATATCGTTCAAGTGGTGCCCCTTCTTTTTAATGCACTATTGAAGTCGTATTCTGAAGTTTATTAGTATTTCCAACGTGTATTGACGAATACGCCTGGTTTTTGATCTATTGTATTGCGTATTACTTGGAGGATTGTAGAAGGTATTTGTAAACATTAGACTTATGGTATCCTTATAGAAAGAAGTCGCATGGGCCAAGATCCGGTAAACGGGCTGGCAAAGTTGGGAGATTAGGCGACCAGCAAACATCTCATGCAGCACTTAGAGCGAAGTTTTTCCTGTGTGGGCTGTGGCTTCATCCTGTTGGAACCTGTTTAGTTGTAGTGCATCGAGATTCCTGATTAAAAATCATTGAATCGTTCCCACATGCCGATTAGAAGTGAGAATAATACGTTGGCCTCACTTCTCAGAAAAGTAAGAGCCAATAACTTTATCTTTACTCACCTCATGCTAAACAATGACACGCATATTGTGGAGAGACCTATCATGGATATTTCGGGGGTTGCTAATAATGGTAATTTTGTTAAATATAAAAAACAACTGCATCTTGTGAAAGGTTTGCCCATTTGTTGCTACATATTTTCAGGTGATTTTGTCAATCACATTCGGGAACTTCCTATACAACGACCTTATTGTATGGATAAAAAGAAAGGTGCAAAATTTGCCATACATTACAATTAGACAAGTGAAGAACAACACCCTGTTTGTGCGCAGATCGCCTCGGAGACTGCAACGTGTTATTGTATCGATGTTTTCCGATTTTGAAGCGTTCCTTCCTTTCCTTTTCACTACATAAACAGTACTTTTGAAATTGCCTACTCACAACGAAATGGTTTTTCGGTCAGGAACGGAGGCCCAAGGGACAAGTTGAAAGCGCATATGAAAAGTACGTTTTGCGGCCGCAACAGAATCATTATTTGGAATATACACTACGACAGCGAAAGCTCTCTGTTCAATCGTCTGACTATTTGCATCTAATTAAATCACTTTTCCCACCCTCAGACTATTTTTCGCTTTATAAATTACCTTTCAAATTGGGGAAGGGGTTTTGTTCCACCCTGTATAACACGATATCTCTATAGATTTTTCAGTCTGGAAAAAGCGATGCAATATTACTATTAGTGGTAGTCTATAAACTACCGGCAAAAGAAAAAAATAAGATTCATAACAGATTAACGTAGACAGAGAAAATTTTGCAAGACTACATAAATGTTAAATAATAATAAGTAAGAATACGGGAAAGGAGATGTGCTAAGAAATTTTTCTAGATAACAAATATTACGTATAGCGAATGAAAGACTACATATGCACATGCCTTTTGGCATTGCGGAAGATAAGCATTGGAGGAAGATAAAGGTACAGCAAACACAGGTACAAAATTGCATTTAATTAATAATGTTATTTAAAAGGCACACGTTAGGAGATAACAGAGACACTTGATAGAGAACAAAGAAAAGAAGAATAAGAAAGATTCTAGGGGAAGAAGATAAGCGGATTATATTCAGTAGCATTATGACGAAGTTTTCCCCTCATTTAAAAAAAACTCAAATCAATTAAATTGCAATTAATAATGTAAAAGCAGTAGGATATTATAAAATAGTTGACTAATTTTAAACTTGATGTGAAAATCAGTTTTTCTCAAATTTTATAGAGATACAATGAATGTAAACTGAATTGAACGTTTGAAATAGATAGATGAATTAAAGAAGGAAAAAGAAAGATAAATGAAATATTCATTGATAGATGCAATGATTGTCCAGAACAGTTCCGGAAAGCTTTATTAGATTGCTCCTCAATTTGCGTAAGTGGGTACCAAAAACAAGCGAATGGAATATTTCTACTTTCTAAATGCATGGTAACAATTATCTGGCTCATCAGCGGCAGCGATTGCAGGCGCAGCGCCGTACCAATTACAGGCGGGACTGTCACATAAGTTGACGTGACGTATTACTTTGTGCTTGGTAGTATCAAATGTAATTTTCGATGCAGGCAACGGTAGCGTGTATGTAACCAGAAACGGCGGGGTATTCAGGTCTTTTGAAGTAGATCAACATAGCAAAAATTACTTCACGTAACGTGTTGCTTAAGTTTTGCATTGGGAAGGTACGTCTGACATAATAACAGAACTGTTTGCAAAATGGGAAATCGAAAAGTAATCAAGCACAGGGCGCTGATTTTTGGAGGCGATACAAATGAAAACCTTAATTCTTTTTATATGTAGGATTTATATCGTGCAATATAAGTGTTCCAGTATGTGAGTACTCTTAACCACACATGTACATGTTTGCTGCATTTTTCGTCGGATTTGAGACATGCTACCAAGAGCCTCTTTGAGCGGCCCAAAACTGAAAAAATACTAGGAGTGAGGTCTGGCGAATAAGATCTTAGATGGTCGTAATAGTGGACAGCAAAATGTCTGTTTAGCCGTCTATTACGTCTTGATCAACTTGTGAGCGGAGATGGTTTCTCAGGAAACCTTTATATTTACCACCGGTGGTTGTTTTCCCTTTGAGCACACATTGTCCCAAATAATCCTGGTTTATCTCAGAATAGAGTCAGAATAAGCTTTTCTTCTTTCGCATTTGTACTTTTGTTATAGTGACAAACATGTATATCACCGTACTGCATTTTTATATGAATTTTGATGGGGTGCTCTTCTTTGGTGTAAGAACCATCATATTTACACTATCAACCCGCTCGTATGTAGCGTTCTAGCTTGGTGTTGCCATCTTTCGGTCATTCTAGAAATTTCTACTTTCCGACTGTTAGTAAGTACACTTTTAAGGCTTCAATTCGAATCACTTGTTTTAAAATTGGTGATTCTAAGGCAAAACTATTTAAAGAGGAGTATCCAATAAAGATTGAATCCAACACATTGTCAGCACATTAGTAGTTTCTCTTTTCCTCTTCCACTAAAAAGGCTGCATTAGGTTAGCTTATGGAGGTCGAAGAGAGGTAAGATTGAATACATGAAATCACTTTAGGAATAATAGAAAAGCTTTTATTCAGTAAAAAAATTAGAGTATACACTACCAAAATCACAAATAAAATTCTTTATTTCTGTACTGCTGCAGTACATTGATTTGTTTACATGGCCAAGCACAAGGTACGAAAATATTCTTTGAGTCTCTTAGAAACATTAGTGTCCTTTGTCATTTATTCTTTTTATTGTTATTTTTTACATGCTTTTCTTCTTTTCCTTCTGTTTTTCTGTCATATTTGTATTATTGTTTGTTTAGCTTTTTTATTGTTAACGTTTTGCAGTACCTCTTCGATTTTCTGTAATATACGTTAAATAGACTGAATTTTCAGAGGTTTAAGTCGTCAGCGATGAATGTACCATAATCATAATCTTCCCGGTTGGCGCTTTTTAGGGGCTAAACGTCTGGTGGGAATATCAAGAACACCAACCGATCTTCTCAGAAAGTCACAATATTGAAGAGAAGTGTATGCACTTGGACGAACATTTCCTCGTGTATGAGCTCCTTGCAGCTCATAGAAGTTCCTAGACTGATAAAGAATAAAGTATTCGAGTTATTAACGTAATGGTTCTTGCGGAAAATAACGCATTGTTGCCAACGTTTCTGAATGTTTATTCTAGTATGCTTCTCAGGTCATTTGTGGTAGCTTTTTCGAAAGATGCAATGTTTCGTCTTCGATGATAATGCTCAAAAAAATGTGAAGTCCTTGCTCTTGGGCAAATGTACCAGGGATTATTATATAGTTCTTTTTTTTTAATTATGTTATAATTTTTTATGCAATCTGCAGTTTTTGTCGATCGTCCGCGCCTTTTGCACTTTTGTTCTGTGTTTCGGTAGCTGTTTAGGTTAACTTTACAAAAACATTGTTCACTTATTAAGAAAGGGGTGCCTAATTGATGTTATTTCGGTATTTAAGGTTTATCAAAGTTGACCGAATCCGATGGAGTTATGTGGTAGTATGAAATTTTGAACCAACAGAGCCGTAACGTGTGGCAACTTAATTGGACGACAAGACGATAACCAAACGTTGGACTTTGAAATCCTTCTAGAGTGTTATAGAAGAGAATTTTTGGAAGATGGATTCAGCTTGGCAAAAAATTGGGAAACAGACCAACGCTTTCTTTTTCGGAAAAGGGGATTGTAAAATAAATATGTCCCTAGCAGTTTAAAAATTCTCTGAGCTAAAGCACGACAATGTCCCGAAAATGTAATAAATGTGGGAGGAGCTTCACAAATTTGACGTTTGAGTAATTGTATTCTGTATCTCATCTAGCATGTTAAATTGATTGGCTGATGAAGTGGCGACTAAAATCTTGATCAGAAATTTAGCGATTCCAAAGACTTCAAACCGCCATATTCGAACTAGAGTTTTGGCGGATATCTTCAGAACAGAAATCTTCTAGAAGTAGTATTTCGAGCATTTTCTCACCATTATTTTTACCATAATTGGAACCGTATGAAACCATTCGGTGAAACCATTGGTGAAAGTATTTCATTTAAATAAATGTAATTTAATCTTGATAGTTTCTTCATTAGACGGGAATCATTTCATTGGCATGTGGTAGACGTTTAAGTTCTTTAAATGACTATGTTGATTTATGTCTAGAGGGTTGGGTTTGCATAATACGCGCATTGCCAACTATATTAAAATTAGTGCAATCGCCGAATTTCAGCAAATTGCTCCAGACGTGCTATTTACTCTGTTATATGGTCGTCTGTCAGAATGGCAATTATTCCATTCTGCACCTACGCAGCCTTTAATAGATTTAAACTTTCTCTTGTGCCATCTCAAAGCAAAACTTAGATTTTTATCGTACCAATAGAACCGGACTCGGTAATTAACAACAGGATTAATATCAGACCGGTAGGTAAATCAATGTACTAACAAGTTTTCACAAAATTTTGCCGTATACTTATCTTACTGCCTTCACTTTCTGATACATTCTATACCCGAGGAGTTTTCAATCATATCGACAACAGTGGCACGTAGTTTTCCCAATTATCAAAATAGTGTCGCTTTTTCCAGTACTTCATTCGTTTTATTGCCTTAACATTTTTGTTAGAATTGATTATTGCTTTTGAATTTGCGGTATCAAACCCTTTGGTGGTTCAGAATTATCTTAGATTAAAAAAGTCATATGCTTTTTAAATAATTTTTAATAAATTTTTTAAAAAAATCTTATTGGTTCCACATTTCGTATGAAGTTTTACCGTTTGAACTTTTGTAAAAAAACGTCAGTTTCATCAAAAGAGTGATACTTATGTTTTTAATTATGAAAGTTCGACGAGTTGCTTCTTGATCTCTTAAACGGCATATCGAATTGTTTACGTATTTAGTGGGTCGTTGCATTTATATATTTGACTCCTTTCCTTTTTTTTTGTTTCATCGAAAATTTAAACTTTACATTTTATTAATTTAATTTTGTTCTATCGCGATCAGTAATTAATTCGAAAAATACTTATTAGGTCTTTCTATTTCGGCATTCTATTCAACACAAAATTACGACTAGCAAATCCAATCATTTATCTGAAAAGCACTAAACATCGCATGCTATTGTAGTTAGTAGAGTGAAATGTTCTTGTACAAAATAAACTATGAATGTCACTTTTCGTGTTATCTACGATAAGTTTTTTACTTTTCCAAATAACGGTGGTATTCTATTTTTTTGAAAAAAAAATTCGACAAATAAAATAAAAAACATTAAAGTATCGGCTATTGTTAGTTGATGATGATTTTTCCCCATCTCTTTCTCTCTCTTTCTCAATTTACGGATTCTGTTTCTTGTTTTTGGGGTACTTTATTGAGAGGCTTAATTTTGGACATATGTTGAAGTACTATTCTGTAAGCGCACATGCATTTGATCTGAACAAGTAGCAGTCGGAAGGAGCAATGTCTGGTAAAATATCTCAGCTAAGCGTTTCAAGCGTGTTTTTGATCCGTTTTCTTAAATATGGCTGAGCGTTGTCCTGTTGAAAGACCACTTTGTCATATTTTGGCGCATCCTGCATGTTTGGCCCTCAATGCTCGGTTCAAATTGATTAAATGTTGTTGGTAGATGTCACTAATTACCGTTTAACTCGATTTTAACAGTTCAAAGTACAGAACGCTTTTTTAGTTCCAACAAATACAAAGCATTGGCTTCTTTCCACTAATATTCCGTTTTGATGTCAATGTTAACGGTTGACTTGGGTTGCAAATTTATTTTTTGAGTTTGAGACTATCAAAACATACCCACTTTTTATTCCCAGCAACAACACGGTGCAAAATCCCTTTCTTTTTTGCTTATAGAGTAGGATTTTTAACGTTTTGCTTTTTGATGTACCTTTCCTGCAGTTAGCATGGTACCTCTTTTTCGTTAACCTTTCTCGTGGCTTTCAAACGTTTGGAAATATCAGTAAGATTTAATGTTTCTGCAAGTTGTCTTCGTGTCCAATATGAATCTTCATCTAATAGTTCCGGTGCCCCTAACGTTCATTATCTGCCATATGAATATCTCGGCAATTGAAGTGTCAAATCCACTCTTACTATGTTGTTTCTGATGAAGTATGTTCACCATAAGCTTCTACAAGCCTTCTTTGAGATTCAGCGGCACTTTTGTTTGTATTGAAGTGAAACCAACCATTCCCGCAAATGACTTTTATTTGGATCCAAACTCAAACCTTTACATATTGAATGTTAGCATAAGTTAAAATTAAGAAGTTATGATGGAAGCACAGCCATTAGAATTTACAACTATTTGTCACTATAGATTTGAATTTTCACACGTCGTACTTTTTTATCATATTTATTTTTACTGTATTAGTCTCTTTAACGTAAAATATTATGAAGCCATTTAAGGGTTGAATGTGCCGTTTTTTCTTAGAGCATTTTCGAACTTAGCCAGATTTGATTTTACTAATTTGATACACTCAAGTTGTAAGAACTAGTATTTGATCTTTAACTCGCAAACAATTAGTTACAGTGTGACCAAGCGTTTTGAAGCTCTGCGTGTATCACAATCAGTAAAACATTACAAATTTCTGTCATAAAGTTATTTCAGATTAGATATTTCAATTGCTATCTTTGCTAATAACATCATAAGTTAAGAAAAACAAATTTATAAAATAAAAATTTCGTCTAGATCAATAGTTTTAGAAATGTTCCAATAATGCTAGCTGCATTTCCACGTTGGATAGCTAAACTAATTCTTTGTCTTAGGTATGATTTCGATCTGGACTCTCCAGTTAGTAGGTGAAGGTAGTTTTCAAGTTTTGCGATAAAATCTGTTGCTTCATCACACCAAGGTCCCAAAGTCTCTACTGCAAAAGGAATGAAAATGTATTTTTGGTCGATGAGCTCTTTGTATCTTCTCTTCTTGTTATTGGTAGCATTGTTTGCGATAAGGCCAGCAGTTACACTAGACTGTTTGATGTACAATGGGGCTAGGGTATCAGTACAGGTAGCATCCCAAATAAGGTTCATACCATAGGACCACGGGGTTAAAGTTAAACCGTCCACTCTTTTGCCATCATTACGAAAGAGTCCACATGGTTCCAGTTTAGATGGGATGTTAATGGATGATAAGGCTTGTTGAATAATCTTATTTAGTTCCTGGTGGCGAGAGTGACGACTACTGCTTTTTTACATGAGAGACCACGAGTTCCTGACTTGTCCACTTTATCTCCACATATGCAGTTGTGGGGCCCGCAAATGTTACATCCCAATCTGAGAGCAACTGATATTCTGAAAGTGTTGTCATTCAGGAAAGTTCCAAGTTTCGTGCATGGAATTGCATTCAGCCATGCACCGGATTCGGGTTTAGTGGAGGCAAGATATCTCGCCTCATCTCTTTTAGAACTGAAATTGAAGATTCGAATTATTCTGTTCATATTCAGGAAGTCCCAACTTTTTTGACATGAAGGAAGGGGAGGTGTTTCATCTAATAAATTGTTTCCAGATTCTGATGTAGTCTAAGTATCCTGAAACATAGGCTAAGTTATCGGGTAATAACATCATGGAATAAATTAGCTCTGATACAGAATTCACAATGACAAAAAGGCTGGGATGTAGATATCAGATAATTTTCTAATTCCGATGCCTCCTTGGGATACGGGAAGTGAAGCAACTGTTGATGTCTGAGCATCAAGCTTAATATTAATTATTTCTTCAAGAGATTTTGAGATGTTCTCATCCATTCCATTCAGTAGTGTAGTAGAGTTGTGGAGGGGGGTTGTCCTGAGCAAGAACGTTAGTCTGGGTATCCCGACTGAATGTTTCAGAAGAAAAAATGCTGTGTCGGAGCTTAGGCTGAGAAGACGTGAGAGTAGGAGATTGATTTCTTCTTCTTTTTTTGAAAAACAAAATGGAATGGCTGAAGGGAGTAGTGGAGTACCAAGTAGAGTCAGAGTGTTAATAATAATTTGAAGTCCCGGTAGAAGTTTTTGAAAGTTAGAGATCACTTTACTATCAGGGTCTGAACAGAAGTATAGCTCACACTTCGATGGATTCACCTCCAAACCAATTTTATGGCATTCTTTGATAAGAAATTCAAGATCATCCAAAACAAATTCAGGTTTTCCACCACTCGTTCCATCGCCCAAGTAATATGAATTGAGTTCAGAAGAAAAACTACTAATTATTGATTGAATTGTTAAGCAGAATAGGAGGGGTCCACAAGGGTCACCTTGGTGTGCACCAACGGACGATAAAATACGGTGCTTTCCAGAGAACAGAAAGCTTGGATCCTGGTAGCATTGCGTAAGGAACTTATATATTTCAAGAGCATGTTGTAGAGTTTTCTCCAACATTACATCTCGTTCCACCGAATTAAAAGTATTTCGAAAATCAATTTTTAGGATTGCTTTGTTCGTGTTGCGATTTAGTTCGATGAAGGATCTTGTGAAATGGATAATGACTTCGCATCCACCTTGTGTTCCAAAACCAAGTTGAATTGGATGTAATAATTTTCAAACTTTTTCTTTCACTTGTGAACAGGCTATTTTGGCAGCTATTCTTCGTAGAGTGCAGCCAATTGCAATGGGACGGATTCGCCATCTGTCTTGCTTAAAGCACAAAGGGAGGCTCTATATATATTATTGGTACGATATTCTTATTTATTTTTCCAGCTAGCATCAAATTGACTAGATTTGTGATAGAAGATAGGAGTTCGGTCCCAGCTTCACCCATATTTTTGGACGTAAGATCTTTTAGATGTTGGGGTCGTAGTGCATCAATTTCACCTGCCCATCCATTAGGAAAACTATTAATAGCCAGTAAGATGTCATCTTCTTTAGTGGAACTATGCTTAGGAATAGGCTCAGGGTTTGGGAAGCTAAGTAGGCGGGAAGGAGGAGGTTGTTTCTCTACAAACTTATTAAAAGTTGTTTTATCAATGGGAGCCAAGGTGTTAGGGGATGAAAGTAGCTGTATTGCACCTCTGATATCTCCGTCCGATATTTTAGAATCTACCCTTTTGGAGAGGTGTGTTCGTAATTTCTTCTTGGCTGGTTTGATAATCGGGGGCGTCGGGTCATTACAGGTCAGGTAGTCTTAACGAAGTGGAAAACGCTTACAAATAAGAAACTGATACCCAATATAGCGCAAATGAAAAAACACTACGACAACCAAAACACTACAAAAATAATACGCACAATTTGAAGCTGACTATACTGATTATTCGAATTTCATTGGATTACAGCGATTTAACATCTCACTCTTATGATATTAGTTCATATATTTTCTGGGGCTTCATATCGCTTGGTACAAGTTATTTACTTCCAACGACTCGTTCATGATATATTTGAGTATATTAGTTTAATTTTCTCTTAAACAGACAATAATCTTGAAATGATGATACTTCTTACATTCTCTTAAATTTGCGTTCGTTAGCGACATTTTCAAAATGATCAATTTATTTATAGCAACCAACCCCCCCTCCCCTAAATGATGCAAATGATTAATTAACTTCCAATTAATTATAGTTGTTCCTCGAACTAACTCATGGATTACTCATCGGTGGTGTTCTACAAAAACTATCTCCAGGAAATTTTCCCCAACAAGACGGTGCGGTCCATAGAAAAAGCGATAGAACTAGTTCAAACCGAGACACCTTCCGATCCGCCCGAATACCAGCTGGAGAACGTAATAAATTTATTGACTGAAACGGGGGAAGGAACTTTCAATGATGAAGTCAGCGCGAGTTCACAGCCAGACGAAGATGAAGAATGTTCATCGGATGAAACGGCCGGAAGTAGCCGGATCAGCGACCAGGAGCTGGCTACGTATTACGTACACCTAGAGAACCTCTTCCCGGATGCTTGTCCAACGTACATCAGAAATTTGTGTTCGCGCAAGACGAGGACGTTCATCAGCTTAGATTCGCTGATCGATGATATGGTTCGAGGTAGGCCTTGCCGTTTTTATTCACAAATAAATTATAAAGCACATTTTCAGCTGACTATCCAAAAAGGGAAGTAGATGCACAAGCAGTGTATGAACATCTTAAGGAAGTGCTACCGAAGGCTGATCCTGATTATCTGCTTGAACAAGCCAACTCGTTAGTGCACCAACCAGAGCACGAACTTAAAAAGTTCATCGACGACGCAGTAGAAACGGAGGAATATCCCACGATGGAGGATTATTTAAAGTAAGCATATTCTGTGCCAAGGCAGTTCTATGCACTGAAATTTAGGCACGGCTATTAATATCCGTATTTGTATCTATTAATATAAATATAAACATAGGTAACTGGGTTTTCTTTGCAAACGAATAAATTTATCTCCGATGTTTTTCTGACTCTTTTCTATTTTTGTTTCTTTTTTTATAATGCAGAGCCGGATTTGAAAACTATTGTAAGTTTATTATCACATCATTTCTGTTTCATTGCCCAATAAAATTATAAATGTTTCAGGCATCAGAAGGAATTGGAAGAGGTCAGCCAGTACACGACGAAATTCAACGTTCACAAGTTCTTGAAGTTGTTCCCTGATCCTGAGACATACTTTAACGACCCTAAACGCCAGCCGCCCTTGGCGCCGAAGGATCCCCCCGACGAGGAGCAAGAGAAGGGAGACGAGGCGTACGTCTTGAACTTCTTGTACAATTTTTACAGTCTCCTGCGGCAGAGGGACATAGACAGAGTTTTTAAGATGACTGCTAAGAACTTGAAGGAGACCTGCTCGAAGCTGGATATGATGCGGAAAGGCTTGAAAACGCCTAGACCGCGCACGTTGGATCCGGAGCCCCCGAAAAACGTGCCACTGCTGCAGGAGATCGCTTACTTGATGCACAGGAAGGAAATCAAGGGCATACTGAAGGAGTACAATGAGAACTACCGGCGCGCCAAGGAGGAGGCGCGAGCCAACGGCCTGCTGCAGACCTGCGGCTGCTGCTTCGACGAGCAGCTGATTCCTGAAGAGTGCCATTTCTGCAAGAACGGCTGTATATTCTGCAAGGATTGCGTGAAGGGAGGCGCGGAGGCCGCCATCGGCGAGGGAAAACTGGACTTCCCCTGCCTGGCCGACTGCGGCTCCGAGTTCAGCATTCCAACATTGCAGGTGTGATTATTTACTTGAAACTGAATTTCGTGGGTTGACTATTCATGTAGCCGTGCCAAGCCATAAATTGATGTTGTGCAAGTGTAAATATTATTGGAATTAGAATTCTCATGGTACTAAAAGGGTAATAAGGAATTCTGATTAAGAAAAGTTGGCCACAAAGAAACAAATTTTTTCTGCTTTACACATTAACAGGTTTTAAATGTTTTAATGGAGAAATTCTTATTCGTGTGACAAAAATAAATCGTCCAGAACACATATCTACAAAATCATTTCTTCTGGAACAAAGCGGCTTTTTTGATGTTGAGATCGTTGGTCCAAAATTTGTTGGCACAAATTGTAGGAAGCATTGGTAGCTGCAAAATGTCGTAAATTATGTAGCGATGATAATCATTTGGTGTGCTGACGACCATCCAAAAATGGAAAGTCTATTTTGTACTTTCCTAGAAATTTATAAAAAATTCTTTTTTCGTTTTAGTGTAGAATTATAGATAAAAAAAATTTTAAAATATATATCTAGGATATTGGGTACGAATTTCTTTTCGGCAAGAATTAAAATGAACAGGGAAAGATAATAATTGAAGAACACATTGTTTTTCAGTTTTTGTACAAATTGGCCTATAATTATTTTGTTACTTATTTCTACTTGTATTTAAGTTTAAGAAACTATTTACTATGTTCTAAAATCTTTTATGTCAAGTGTGTCCAATATTTTTTATTTAGATACATTTGGGGTCCCTGGAAGGATTTTCAATTCTATATGTCTGTCGGTCTGTCTGTCGCTGTCACAAAATTATGGATTTTTTAAAATTTTAAAATGGATTCTTATAGGAAATTTTACGCTGATTTCAAAATTGAAATCAAAAAGTTTCTATTTCGAATAGTTTTCGAGATATTCGACTTCGAATTTCGGGAAAATTTCGACATTGCGATTTTATGAGTAATTCTTAAAGAAAATTTTACGCTGATTTCAATAATGAAATCTAAAAAATTCTATGTCGAATATTTTTCGAGATATTCGACTTCGAATTTCGGGATAATTTTCGACATTACGATTTTAAATGTGATTCTTATAGGAAATTTTACGCTGAATTCGAAAGTGAAGAAAAAATTCTGTCGAATAATTTTCCATATATTCGATTTCGAATTTTCCCGAAATTCGAAATCGAAATCGAAAGGTTTTTTTAAGTTCGTTCTGGGATTGCTTACAGAGCAATCTCTTCGCCGGCCCCATGTTTTTCTTATGGATAAATTCAGTATTTTCTTTGTTCTTCTTTAAGTGCTATGTTTTCCGGGAATTTTGGCGATCAATAGCATGATTTATACTTTATTTGTGGCTTTCCTAAAAAACGATTGTTCTCCAAACCATTAGCATAGCTTTGATTTGCGGTGTTTCTTCTATTTTTACCTGAATTATTAGATGCAGCAAGTCGTATTTATATTTAAATATAGCAGTTGATGTTGCTTAATGGTATTCAGAATTTCTGTTCGTCTACTAATGCAATGTAATATGTGAATTCATTAGTTATCCTGAATCTTCAGAGTATTTTCAAAAATCTTCTGTAAGCTCGCATCTTCAATTCTTTCAGTGTCACATCCTTGCCTGGGCATCCAATCTATTAAAGTCGTTTATCTCCCATCCATTTGCTTTATTACACGTCTAGCGTAGCTAATTTTTAGACGCTTGACATCTGATATCCCGGTTAGTCTTTGCAGCTTTTTCACTCCTATCTTATTGCTCATGCGCACTTTTAATAGTAGTCTCCCCATTTTTCTTTGGTTCACTCTCAATTTATGTTCTAATTTTATATTTTGGGTCTAAGCTTGTACTTCATATGTAATCTAGGATATTGCACAACTATTGAAGACTTTTTTCTTCAACTATATGGAAATTTGACCTTTGAGAATGTGCTTTAGAGACCAGAAGGATTTCCATCCTGCTATAATTCTTCTATTTACTTCTCTTTCTATATTGTCCTTGTAAAAGAGGGGATTTGGTTAAGGTACACCACTTCTTCCATGTAATAACTATATTTGGTATTATTTGAATATAATTTGCATCATTATTTAATATGGCATAGGTTTTATTATAATTTATTTCCAAAACTGACTGCTAGATGCCTTTTCTAAATCTATTATGATGTGCTGCAAATTATTTCTCATTTTTGCGAATAGAATAACATCAGCAAATCTCAAGTTTATTCCATATCCGTTCCACTTCAGTCTCGAGTGCGTAAGTAAAAATATTTGGGGATATTTAACACCTCTACTAAGTCATAATCCTCCCAATTTATCCAATTTTACTTTTGCAGTACTACGTTATAAATATTGGAAATAATTCTGTTATACTTTGACTCTACTCTTTTCTAAAGTTTGCTTACTCCTTTAGTTGTGGTTTAGTTAGGCTGTCATATACTCTCTTAATAATTTGCACTCTAAAATAAAAATTGAATATTAGTCTGGGCGAATTAGACTTTGAATCTGTAATCCTTTTAAACGTTACGGTTTTTTGCTTAAAAATAAGTAAAAAACCCATAAATTATAACCATTGAGTCTTTACACATTTGACGTTATGGAACATTGTTTTTTTTTATTGTAAAATAGAAAGCGGAACACTATTTTTTTCAGTTTTTCTTAAATCTTAAATCAATGAAAACGTAAAAGTAGCGTATCTTCACTGCTATGGGTCGTAGAGAAAAATATTTTTTTTTTAAATTTGTGTTTTCTTAAGTACAATTCAGTACGCTTGGTTGCAAAACTATAAACGCAAAATTCGCGGAGATATCATGTCTAGCAACGAGAATTTTACCGTTTTTTGTAAATAAAAAATTTATTTGTTATTTAAAAAATCTGGATTTTGGTACATTCGAAGATATTATAAAACTAAATAGATTTCAATGTTTTCATATCGATTCATCTTTTTTTTTTTTTTGAAACGGCAGCACTTCAAATTTTCAAATTTGGAAATTTGCAATAGGCCGCCATTTTAAAATACAAAATCGGGATTGCACATACTTTTTAGACACCCCAAGGGCTACCTTTTTCCAAAATTTCAATAACAATTACTTTAGTTACTGGCATTCGAAAATTTTTCATGTTCTTTACATTTTTTTGCTAATTTTACAATAATAAACAATTTTCCCGAATTTTCACAATAGTCTATCCTAGTAGCAAATTTTCTTAGCAACAAATTTGATAAGTATATCTTAAGTCGATTAGACGCTCATTTCACGAGATATTTAAGAAAAACTGAAAAAATAGTATAATTTATGATTTTTTTACTTATTTTTAAGGAAAAATCACACGCGAAGAGAGATTATAAGTAATTGGCATGTTAAAACTTTTCTTTTTTGAAATATACTTCTTGCTTGTACTATTCTGCTTATGGTCCAGCAGCCTAGACACTTATATGTGGAAACTTTTAATAGCATCCTCTTCAATTTTCAAAATCTTTTGGGCGTTTGTGAAATTCATGGTTACTACTAACCACTTGGTTTTCTTCACATTCAATCCTAAACTCATGGATGTGTAATGTTCTGCAATTGAATTTAAGAGTTTTTGTGTATCCTCTAAGTTAGCAGTCAACGAAAGAGTGTCATTAGTATATTTTAAGTTTATAATTACAATTCCATAATACATTATGCCTTTATTTATTTGACAAAAATATCTTTGACTATTTTTTCAGAATATAAAGTAAATAGCAAGGGAGAGAGGACACACCCTTGTCTAATACGTTTTAAAATATGCACCGTTCAGATAATTCATTAGCTATTTAAATATCTACTGTATGGTTCCAATATACATTGGCTACTATACAGGTATCTCTTCTATTCACTTTTGATTCTCAAGAATGCTAATTAGTTGGTAGTGCTGAACAGAGTTGTAACGCCTTTTCATAATCAATGAAACAGGCATTAGATAAATATTTGACTACCGAATAGGGACCAAGACTGTTTCTGTCATCAAATTGTGAATTTTTATTATTTTGTTCACATTTATGGCATAATTTCCAGAAATAACAGGGCTCATTAAGTTAACCATTGTATGATCTTTAGAGTATTTGTGTGTTTTGGGTAGTGCTGCAAAAAGTAGACTTCAAACCAGTTTTACAGGATTATGCTATTTCTGTATATTTGATTGAATAAATCTGCCGGTCAAGAAAGGGATTGATCTTCATCTACAACTTTTAAGACTTCCACATGTATCTCTTCTGGTACATTTTTTGTTGTTCAATCTCTGATCCAGTAACATATGTTCTGTTACAATTGTCAATGCCATGAACTATGCTTTTCTCTCTTTTAAAAAGTTATTTAATATATCGTTTCTGTTCCCTTCATGTCTCTGTAGCCTCAATTAAAATGAGGTTTTCTTCAATCAATAGAGTTATACTTTTTAGATTGCTATAGCCTACAGATTGTTTTGTACTTGTTGAATATTTTATATTGTTTAGATGATTCTTCTTTTGCAACCCTGATCTTAGATTTAACTTATATGTGTAACGGCTACTACCTATTTATTTGTATTTTTCTTCTTCTATATTCACCTGAGATACTTTAGTTGCTGTATTTTGTCAGTCATCTATTTCTTTAGACCTTTTGCCATTTATTAAGCTATCTTTATTGATTTTACTGCCATTTACATGTTCAAGACTAAAGAAGTACGGACATCTTAAGATATACAATCTTTGTAAAAATTGTAAACATTTGTAAAATGTTTAATTTTTGTCTAAAAATGTGTAACAAAAATGTCTATACAAAACAATAATTTCTAGTATCTTTTATGAAATTTGTGTGTACTTTTACATTAATATATAAAAAAAATTTCCCCAACATTTCATCTAGTAGTTATTAAGATCTGTACAACACTAATATTTTTAAAGTTTATAAAATTAGAAAATTAACATGAACTTTTTTAAGTAAGCTTACTCCTCTTCCTCCTCAGTCTTAATTCCCAGTAGGAAATGTAGTGGCCACTGCGGCATCTTGAATTGCTTCTCTCCATTTTGGTCGGTCTTGTGCTTCAATTGTGAGTGTATGCATAGATTTTCCGATTAACTTACTGATTTGATCCATCCATCTTGTAGGTAATCGACCTCTGGATCTTTTTCCTTCTACCTCCCCCTGTATTGCTAATTTTTCCATGTTGTCAGGTTCTTTCCTCAAAATATGTCCAAAGTATCTTAGTGTCTTGAGTCGACTGTCGTCTCTTAATGTTAAGCTCTTGGAGTATTGATATATTTGTTTGATGTTCTGTCCATGAGATGTTCAGCATTCTTCGCCAATAAAACATTTCTGCGGCATCAATTTTCTTCCTCTCTTTCTGTCTGAGAGTCCAGGATTTGCTGCCTTATGTTAGTATAAGGAAGTTTAAACGTTGTATCAGTTTGCATTTTATTTTCTTCGATTTGTAAGCTTACTAGATGTTAAAAATGTATTCTTTTGAATGGTTAATCTTTATGCGGCATCAATCATCCACTTTGCTGATGTGCTGGACATCTACTTCACTGTAGAAATGACTGTACCATAATCACGATGCTCTTTATTTCATTATTAAAAGTGCATATTGTGATATTTCTAGCAGTACCTTATTTTAATTTTCCTCTTTGAATTAACTTAGGTGCAATCGACTACAAAACAACTAAAACTTTCATTACTATTTATTCTGAATGCCTATGCTCTGACTTAATAAATCATTTACAAGTTCTTTGCTCTTTGTCCAGGGGTCCAACTATCTCTGTCTTCAGGACATCTTTCAAGTTCCGGTTTTTGGTTTGTTGATGTTATATGGTAGAAAGTGATCCAAAACTTATATCTCCATTTTTTTTGTAAAATTATAATTTGTCATTTATTTGTAAGCTTTTTTAGTTGAGTTCTTTACTGTTTTTTATTTTGAAGCCACATTTCTGTTTTGAAACAGGCGATGTCTTGAAAGTGTAGTACAATAATAAAGAATTATGTATTTAATGAAAATGGTACAAGGTACAACAAATATTGTGAACAGCCTCAGTCGCTTTCAAAGTAAGCAACTTGAGATTTTGCGCACTTCTCCCATCGTTGTTTTACTTTTCAAAATATTCCACAGAGTCCTATATGGAGTTACGAACAACTGCTTCATCATATTGAATTAGATTTCGTCGGTGTTTGGAATTTGCTGTTCTACTTAGTCAATGCAAATGTGACAAACACTAAATGTGCTCACTGATCAACATCTTAACTCTTAACAGACCTAGTCGGTGAAGTCATTCATGTACGTGCGCCTTATAATTCACGTTCATTGGTTGCCAAGCAAACTTTATATTAATATTGTTTGATATTTTCAGGACCTTTGTATTTTTCTCACTAGTACCGTGAATGAAAAAGAGAACCTGTGCAGTCCATAAAAGAACAATTTAATTTGCTACATTGTACATTTATGCCAAAACTTTTTGATGTTATTAATTGTGGAAATGTATAAATTAATATCCAAGTTTTTGTCAATGTTAAAGTTGTAATCACTTTCAGCTATTTTCATTTTTGTGGCAGACATGCTCACATTTTCGACTTCTCTTTTGAAAGTTTATTTACCGATTGCCTATTTGAAATTCTTTTAGTCTCGATAGAACTCCTTTTGCATTTTTTTTATCTGTGGAACAACATATTTTGAAAGCAATAACTATGATGTGGTTGCTTCCATCTATTATTAATAAAAACGTAAATAACTCACAAGATAGGTATTAGACATATGTCAGCTCTCTGGGTTTGTATACTTAGTATTTTATTTTAAAGTGCGACTATTAACACAGTATTCATAAGGGTTCAACATATAATTTAAGCTAAAATAAACAAACTAATTTTTTGGATAACTTCCAATAAGGGAGATTTAAAGGTGGTCTATTTATTTTCATCCCCAATAATTAGTTGATGTACTCTATCTTCACTGACAATCACAGTAGTTCCTCTCACATTATGTTACTGTAGTAAATTCAAGTGCCTTTCATTGCTTTGCCAATTTTGGCTGCTGAATATTTATTTACTCATTTACTCCTTATAAGCCATCAATTGTTTTAGTGTAATTGCTATTAGGTCAGTTGACAATTACTTTTATTGTTTCTATAGTTACAGCGTCAAACATCTATATTACCTAACTACAGCTTGTGCGCAGTACTCTACTTATCCTTAGTTGGCTCCTTTTGCTTCTCACACAGTTATCCAAGCTGGAGCATGTTGCTCATGATAGCAGACTTTGATAATTTTAGCATAATTCTTACCATTACTGTTCCAACTTTGTACTCAGTTTCAAACGATTTAAGCACCTAACATCTATAGAATGGGTTTGCTTTTATTATGAAGCTGCAGTATGCGAGGCTTTTATGGAAAGTTTTGTTGTTGCTTTAGCTATTTCT
This sequence comes from Sinelater perroti, assembly GCA_036346155.1. Lineage (NCBI taxonomy): Eukaryota > Metazoa > Arthropoda > Insecta > Coleoptera > Elateridae > Sinelater > Sinelater perroti. Next base: position 5,978,288 of record JARFIY010000099.1, read on the forward strand.
TTTTATGAATAGTCAAATTATTAAGGTCTTATGTATTTTGCAGTATGTCTGTGGCTCTCGCAACATTTACAATAATTTCAGACATGATTCAATTTGATGTTATTGCTGGTAAGCGTCAATTGATGTTTTATCCCTTCAGGTATTCAAAATTGTAGGACTTCACATCCTCTAGAAGAAGACCTTACACTAAGTTTTGTAGAATGATTCAAGTGTGTCCACCCTTTTTTCAAATCAACCATTTATGTGTGAAGTAGTTATTTTTATTGAATACAGAGAAATGCCATTAGCGTTTTCACGATTGCATGTTGTAGCTGTGAGAGAGTGGGGGAAGGGGCACCGTGTCTTTAATAATAGTCAGCCTACATTTCTTACTGTGTTAAGATAATGCTCTTATTTTATAATGTTGACTTTTGTATTTGTATTTTTTAACAAGACTTCTTTTGTTAGAGCGGGAGGTGTATCTTATTTCACTCCAAAACCATTATAAATCAGGCCTACTTGTTTGTAAGTTTGCTTCTTGCAACCTTCATACAAAAATCTCTTTATGTGATAAGCATACATGTTATGATAATTAAGTGGAGTAAAGAATGGATTATTATAATAGCAATCTCTGGTTTAAGTCCTATGTAGTACTCTTAATATTTGATTTCAGCTAATATAAGATCTGACATAAAATATAATGCTTTATACACACTGCTAAAATCCAGAAAATATTGAAATTTTTAAGGGCCCGGGCCAACCGTTACAATTGATAGCTCATTCAAAAGAGCATTTTAAGAGCAACAAAACATCGTTCTGGCACAGACGGGAATCCGTTGCACACAATGCATTTTCTTGCAAAAACTTTGCACCTATGTAACAACCATATGCCAAATGGTTTTTGCAAAAAATGCATTGTGTTCAATAGATTTTCTTCTAGGCCAGAACACATTTTTGTTGTACTTGGAACGCCCTTTTAAACAAGCTATTAGTTGTAACCCTTCAAAGTTTGAATAAGGTCCTTTAGCTTTTTACAAGACTCCTTCACAATCTATTAAACATCAAAGAATCACACAGCATTACATAATAAATGTTTAAATTGTGATGATATTTGCTTTGACTGTAAAATCTCCAAAGAGGGAGATTTTGCACCATCTACCTTGTTTGTTGCCTTTCATCTGAAGCTTATTATTAATGGTTAATATGTGTAGTTGAGTATGAGTAGCATTTCAAAAAATCTTGTTTTGGAACACAATCATCTCAATAGGCTAAGCAGACCTTAAAGGGATGACGTTGAGAAATTTCAATCCATTTGGGACTTGCAAGAGTTTCCTATGTTGTAGCACGCCATAAGCATGTAAGATTATCATTTTAACCAAAGATTTAACATTCAATTCTTTTTATCTTACTACTAACATGTTAAACGTGTGTTAAAATACAATGAACATTTAAACATCTGTGGATTTTGTATATTATAACATATAATAAGCTGTAATAATCATCAATGGTCATTTAGCATCCATCTTTTTATAGATAAAATAGTACAGAATTTTTAAGTTTATTTTCTTGAACCTAAATTGATTTTGAGAATTATTAAAGTATATAAAATCTGCTCTTCACCTGTAACTGTAATTTATATATAACTGTATGTTGCATAAACAAAAGGTGAAAAGTGTAGCCTTATACAATACAGTTTGAATAAAGAAAAAACAATTTAATCTCTGCTTCTTCTGTGGATATTTAATTTTAACAACCAATTGCTCAAGGGTCCTAAAGTAGATGGGAGTATGATACAATATTATTATTTTAAATACATTTTTGAGTAATAAAAATTAAAAACTTTTAGTTTTCTGGATTTTATAGCGTAAGAATTTTGAACTTACAATAGCAAATCTTTTTATTTTATTATTACATTTAATATTAGCCGAAAATATAAAACAATATGTTGGAAATGTTAGGGAACCTAAGTCCCTTATTCTAAGAATCTGCTCCTTACTTTACAGCAGGTCTGCAGTGTATGTAAAACAATTTGACTTTGATAACGTAGGCTAAAACCTATGTTCTTATTTATTAGGGTGGATGCAGGATGTATTTTATGTATGTATAATATAGACCCAGCCCTACATAATAATACCCTACATGTTTCAACCTGAGTGTAACACTTTAAAATGTTAGCCAAATAATACTGCATATTTATCATTAGTACTATTTCTGTGTAAATAAAATGATGTTGCACAAGTTATTCTGTAATTTTATTATACATTATTTATTGACTAGCTCATGTTTTTGTCACATACGTCTTTCTGAGATAGAAGATTGTGTTGTCGTATTCCATATTTGTACATGTGATTGCTAAAATTTCTTTCATTTAATATCTGAGATATCAGCTACTGTTGTAGGGGCTAACATAATATCTAACATTATTTTAATTTTTCCTTGGGTCTAAACAAGTTTCAGTCAGTATTTTGCTGATTGTTCACTCTATGCTTGTATTTGTCCATGTTATTCTGTAACTATGTCATTTAGATATTTGTGATTTGGTTTGGCAGCTACAATTATGTGAATATTTCTGTTGTCTGATCTAGTAGATTATACTTCGTTTTGCAGTTATTTAAGTTAATCTACAAGATTCAATTTTTTTAATGCTTTGATGAACTGTATGGGGAGCTTTTAAAGGAACACACTCAAGTGAATTATAGAATTATGTTTATAATCATGACATTATCTTTTCTTGGATGACACATGCAGTCCATTTTATTGTTTTTAGATGGAGTTTTTACAAATGCCTTTGGGGTTGTAATGATATCAGTCTAGAAATTGGATTTGTAAATCCATTTATAGAATCTTACCACTATTGTCACCTCTAGATTTTCCACTTAATTCTCGGTGGCTTTAACTATTTTTTGGATGCTACATCCTCAAATTATAAAGCTACATTTCCTTCTTCAGTCATCTCTACTCCATTACAGCTTACCGAATTTTTGATTGTTAGTTCAGTAGGCATGTTATCATTTGTGTTTCTTAATGCTCTCTTAATCTTGTTGATAATCTCATGATTCTTTACATTATATAGTTTTTGTACTACTTCAGATTGTATAGCAATTTCTTCAACATGGTTAATTTTTGACTAATGCCCTTCTTCTCTATTTTAGCACTTAATTCCTAACTTTTTTATTAGAAGTTCTATTGCATTCATTATTAATATATGCAGTATTATCATCTATTGTAATATCTATGGGTTTGTCTTTAAACATACACACATACATATCTTAATTTCCTTAGTATTTATATAAAAGACAGTTATTAAAAGTCTCTTACTTAATGTTTCAAGTAGGTCCAAATTTGCAGGTAAATTTTTGAAGTTGTGTTACTAGCAGTAAATTGTTGGAATTGTTCAAGTATGTGATTGGTTAGTATTGCAACGGTTTTCAGCTGTTTTCATTTTGTTTGAAGCTGTACTACACTCTGATCACATCTAAAATACTTGAACCATGCATTGACATTGATATTGATAACTGTTGTTGATCAAAATTTTTGTATTTAATTTTTGAACATGCACAACCATAGCTTACATCAGTTTTATTTGTAGAAAGCCTCGTGTGTGCTTAACTTAACTTTTATTTTTAATTAATTAAAATATTCTTATATATACAACTCGGTACATAGTCTGTCCTGAAAGATTCAAGTCATATTTCACACACTTTAGTTTTTGGAACCCTCAGTTTATCTTTTGGTTCTTGAATTGTTACTCACCAATTCTGTATTTTGTTTATTGTTGGCCTGACAGAATGTGGACCACTTTCACTACGTTTTCACGCACCTTTGAGTTATTTACACCATGCTTTTATTTGTGCTGATCCCATTTCAAGGTCTTCTGAATCATTAAACATTTTCTGCCAATGAATGTTTCAGCTTCATATAAAATTTGATGTAGATGCACTCGATCATTGCAAATGGGACTATCGACACTACATGTGATCACTCACTGGCTTCTAACTCCTAATTAACGCTGCCAATGAAGTCGTTTTCATTCATGCATGTGCATTACAATCCGCTCTCATTGGTTGCTAAGTTACATTACAGTCAAGCAAACTGTTTTCGTTAGATTAACATTGGCTTTATATTTTTAAGTCATACCATGTATTGTTGCTCACGTTATTTGAAAGCACCATTTTTCTCTTGTAATGACAACGCGTCGTGACGCCTCACAGAATATTTCAGAATTATTAATTATACAATTTTATATTTTTAAATATAATATTTATAGTTCAATGGAAGTGAAACTAAATTGCAGATGGTCCTAGACTCTGTAGTTTTTTCGCGTATGGCTCAAAGGAAGCAGATCGAGGAAATCAAAAGGGCTAACCTGGATGGGCTGGAGACTTGCCCGTTTTGCGACTTTGCCACAATTCCGCCCCCCGACGACAAAATCTTCCACTGCCTAAATGAAGAATGCATGAAGGAGTCCTGCCGCGAGTGCCGGCACGTGGCGCACATCCCTCTGAGGTGCAACGAAATCGAGTATGATGAAGACGTCAAGATGAGGACATACATTGAGAACAAGATGACTGAAGCTCTTCTCAGGTAGGTACTTGCATAAGGAGGCGCTTGTGTGAATTGAAAGCGTTTCAGGAGGTGCTGGAAGTGCAGCAAGGTGTTCATCAAGGAGTCAGGCTGCAACAAAATGACCTGCCCATGCGGTGCCAAGATGTGCTATGTATGTGGCACGGCTGTGACTGATTACCAGCATTTTGGGGAAAGCACCGGAAGGTAGTAACCATGATGAATGTTCCAGTAAATTAAATTTGTGTGTTCTTACTTCAGGTGCCCTTTGTACACCAAAGACTTAAATAGGTTTCATGCAAATGCAGTTATTCAGGGAGCAACTGCCGCTAAAGCAGAACTGGGGGTAGATAAAAACCCAAACAAGCTGAAAATTGATCCAAGCAGAGACATTGATAACCATTATTTTTAATCTAATTAACTTTATGTAAATTTTATTGTGCCATTTATAAACACCAGAATTTGTTTTGCGGTCATTGTAGATTTTTGTGTTTGCATTTTTAAAAGATATTGAGGTATTTTTGTTATTTGTTTAAGTAAGTCGTTTTGTATATTTACATTATTTCATACATTTTGTAAGATTGTTCAGTTTTAAATGAAACTGTGAAAGGAGGTTGTGTTTTTTTATATTTCATAACAAAATTAATGAAATGTAACTATCACAATCTAAAAGTGGTATTTTATTTTCTTAGCTTAGAGTTATGTAGGTAATTATTGCATCGGTGGTTGGTACGTACTATCTAAAAATTAATGCTGCAAACGATCGCCTTAACTATTTCCTATAGCATGAGAATCTTGAGCATTTTAAAAAGTATAGTTGTGAAAATTTTAATTTACGAATTTGTTACTTGCTTAAATTTGAACAAACTATTCCATAACATAGTTTTGAAAACCTCTAATGATTGGATTTAGATGGCCTTGGTCACCAACATGCAGTTATATTGCTTGTAAATAATAAAAAAAATCAGCTAAAAGAATAATACCATTGCTGACAATCATTCTGTCTTTGATGATATCTTTAAGCTGAGAAAAGTGACTTAAATTAGAAACGGATCTTTCTTGATAGAACTTATGACATCTCTTTCAAGGCATGATCATTCTTATAGCCATTTTGAAGATTATCTGAAGAAGGCAGTTTGCTATCGTAAAACCGCAATATAGGATTATATCATCATTTATTGTGTTGTGCAACAAATGTTTTTTTGATACTATGATATCTATGAGAAAAAAACTGTCATTTTCTATACCTTTACGGAAAAACTGAGGTATCTGTCAATACATTAGAATGTAAAAGAAATTTTGATTATTGGTATACTAATTTGAACTATCTTGAGCAAATTGATCACAATTAAAATCTCTAACAAGGCTCATTTTTAAGATTTCAGATTGTATCTGATCTGGTAATCTTGTCTTAGATCAAGATAGGCGGCATGAAGTCACTGGAGAAGTAAATATTCATAACGGTGCTCAAACGATCTATGGTGTCTCTGTTCCTTTTCTGCATTTTGTTAGAGGTATATCTTTATTACATTAGTGGTTTAAATCTCGCCCGGTGATAAAATGTTTACCGGGAAGCCCATATATTCTAGAGGAATGGTTTGATCGCACTTACTTAATTCTGAAGCCTTTTAACCCCTTTGACTGTAGGGCTTGTAGTGGTTTTGCTATTGCCATTGGTTAGGTTTTCTTTTCCATATCTCTTTTATTGTTTTCTGTCATGGCTCTTCTCTTTCACTCTTGCTAATTTACCCCTTTTTCTCTATTGTTGCTTTTACATCTTCTCTCAATGTCCTTATTGGCCTTTCCCTCATTTTCTTTCTGCTTGTCCTTGCTTCATTTACTTTATTTATTGTTCTGTTCTCGTCTATTGTTGTTATATGTCCAAATCCTTTTAATTGTTCTACTAGCTTCATCTCTAAAGGTGTTGTTTTTAATTTTGTTTTATCTTTTATCCTTCTGGGGTATCTCATTCCGTACTTTGTATCTTGCTTTTTTGTTTTATCTTGGAACCATAAGTTAGCGTTGAAATGACCACTTTTTTAAATATTTATTTCCTTTGGAATTTCTTTTCTGTTAGGAATGAATCTTGCCGATTTTTTTTCTTGATCCAGTGATATCACTGAGCCTGGATACTTGAAACTCTTTACTTGTTTTAGCTTTGTTTCCTCTAATTTTATCTTGTGGTTTTTAGTTTCTATTGTCCTTGTTTTTGTTTTCCGTTTGTTTATTCTATTTCTGTTCCAGGTTGTGTTTTTAAGTTCTCATCCAAAGTCTTCTCATCTTTTAACTGTCGCATAGGTTATTTTTGAGACACCGACATCGTCTATCTTCCAGTGTCCAACTTTATACGGTATACAGGTGAGAATAACAAGGGGCTAAGAGTGCATTTCCGACGAATCCTTATAGTCTTGAATATGTATCATTTTTTGTCTGGCATTTACAAAATTCCTTGGTTTTTTGTATATTGCTTATACTCCTGTACCAGATTCCCTTCTGTACCTTGTTCTTCTAGAATTCTCCACGTATCCTCTCTATTTGCCTTGTTGCAGGCTTTCTCCAGATCTATGAAACATATGTTTCTCACTTTTTTTTTATTACTTTCTTAAATAACTTATCTTACAATTAAAACAAAATTTTCATCTGTCGTTTTTCTATTTTTTTCTGAATCCCTGTTGCGAGTTTTTAATTGTTAATTTAGTTTTTCTCTTAGTATTTTTTATTCTTGTGTACAATTTACCTACTGTACTTAAGAGTGTAACACATCTGAAATGATTACTTTTCTTTTGTGTACCCTTTTTTGTTGGAATTATGATGCTTATCGCCCACTTTTCCGGAACTTCTCCTGAATTTAGTTCTTTATTAAATATCACTTTCAGTTTCTTGGTAGTTCGCTTCTCTCCAGCTTTTAGCATGTAATTGGATCATATCCTGGTACTTTACCACTTTCATTTTCTTAAATGGCTTTTGTAATTCTTCCGTTATATCTGCTGTTAATAGTTCTGTTCTTGTTTTATTCTGTATCTTCTAATAAATTTTTAAAATATTGTCTCCAACTTTCTTTATCTTTCTTTTTCGTCTGTGAGTATTTCATATTTTTCGTCTTTTATATTACCGAGCGTGGTCATGTTATTTTTTCTCGCATTTTTAACAGCCCCAAAGAATAGTTTTTGGTTCTGTTTGTATGCATTATTTATTTTTTTTTCAAATTTTGCCCAGAACTTTTTTTTTATTAAGTCTTCTTTTCAATTGTTTTTATACCTTTCATAGATTATTTGTGTTTTACTATTTTGGTATTTCTTCCAGCTTTGTTTCTTTCTTTTAATTGCGGATTTTATGTTCTCCGTTCACTAATGAGTCTTTTTGTGTCTTCTGCCGTCTCTATAATCGCTTTTTTGAAATTTGTTTACACTTATTCAATCGCTTCTTTTGTGTTTAGTTTTACAATTTTGTCTTGGGATTTTCTAGAATTTTATTTTATACTGGGTTTCTTTTAATTTATCTTCCTCTTGTGTTCTTCTAGTAACGTGAATTTTACGTTTTCCCATTTGATCTCTAATAGAAAATGATTGCTTCCAATTTTCGGTTCTCTTCTGTTTTTAACATCCTTAACCTTTTCTCATATTTTCCTACTAACTAGAAGGTAGTCTATTATAGATTTTTCATTCTGTTATTTACTTTCTTGTTATTTTGTCTATTTATTTGTGTTGGGAGTGGGAGTTACCATTTACTAGTTTGTTTTCTATGCAGAGGTTAATTAATCTTTCTCCATTTACACTGTAAGTTACAGACTGTCTTGCGTCTAATGATAACTTAAGTAATGTAAGTCTAGAAATACAGTAAAGTATATTTCCAAAAAACTCCAGGTGCACAAAAGCGAGTCTAAATGTTACACTTTGTGATAAATTAGAACATACAAGATTTCTATCAAAGATCTATGAAAGAAAAGGTGGTAAAATGTCGATATTTAAGGTTCTCTATTAGGGACCTTAAAAGTAATGAATTATTCTGCAACTCAACATCCACATGAAGTACCTGTTGAACAAGCAAAGAAGTAATGGCTGGGAATCCAAGCACTTCAAAACTGATTCGCCAGTAATTATTAAAGTGCTTCTAACCAACCTATTTATTTGTAGTACTAAAAATACTTTCGACTAAAAAAATCAACTACAAAATTTGCTCATAAGTTTATTTAGATTACATCTTTCTAAACTAGGTTTATCTTAATATAGTAAAGCTTTTTATTTATGTTTGCAGCTGAACTGATCTAGTTCTAGTATTGAAAAGAAGAACTACTGACTGCTCTGATTGCAACTGATCATTTGGAGGTTATCGCTGTTTACTTCCGAACGAATTATGCAGTTTATAATTACGCCACTTATAATTTTCTTCTTCTTCTTCTTCTAGCCTTCTTCTGTCCATTTTGCGACATAGGCCTCCTTTTTTGTTTCCACCTCATTCTATCCTGTGCCAGTTGTTGCCACTTCAATCCTGCAATTGTTTTTATGTAATCATACCATTTTGTTTGCGGGCGTCTAGTTGGTCTCTTGCGATCCCATGGCCTCCAGTTTAGTAGTTTCCATGTCCACGTGTTTTTGTTCCTTGCAACACGGCCTGCCCGTTCCCATTTCTGTCATGCCATACGTATGATGATGTCATCCACTTCTGTTACTGCTCTTAGCCAGGTGTTTTTCTTTTTATCTTTTAAGCTAATACCTATCATTTTACGTTCCATGGCTCTTTGAGTTACACGCATTCTTTGGATAATCGACTTGAATGCCCATGTTTCGGTACCATACAATAAGACAGGCAGCACACATTCATTATAAACTTTAACCTTAAGTTTTTGAGGTATATTCATTTTCATTATGTAGTTTAATTTTCCGTAAGCTGACTATCCAAGTCTAATACGCCTGCTTAAGTCTGCTTTCTGGTTTTCTTTTCCCATTCTTATTTCCTGTTTCAGGTAGCTTTCAACTTAAACAAATACACCTCATAATTTTCTTATATATCAACAAGTTCTATTTCTCGAGAATTTGAAGGTCATCTACAAGAAAAACGCTATAAGTGCAAATTTTGAAAAATAGTTGAATAATCATGACTGTCAGAATGCTGATAATAGGATTCATTAGTCTTCAAAAACTACCTATCACAACTTCATCAATTGATATTCTCCGAGATGTACCAATGCACCACAGGATAAAAATGTCAGTTAATTCTGTATTAACAACGATCTCTTTCTGCTCAGCTTGGAGATAACTGTTGCAGTAAATGACGCCTTCTGCTCTTCACTTTTATAATTGGCCTTTGTTATTTACCTGGAGACTCATTTGTGCATTGCTAATGGAAGACGTTTATGCTTCTATTATTTATAACCCCATTAAAATGTGGTGAACGCCATCATGTGATCAATCTTCTATCAATACTGATCTCTGGAAAAATCGCAAGAAGGCTTTGTAATAAAAAATTATCAGAATAACCTTTCTTGAAGTGACTAAGAATTATGACAAGATATGGTGCAGCTTTGTAAATGTTTTGATTTATTTAGTTCTTCCTGTATAGCTCTAGATCAAGTTCAGCATCGTAATGTTTCTGAGTGGATATTTTCCAGGAACCCTGTTGGTGGTGACTATTGAAAAAGTTAAATATCTGGAGAATCAGAAAGAATGGCAAAAAAGAGCATGTCTTTGTTAGCATAATGATCTATTATTAAGTGGTGAAGCGAAGCGTAGTCACTTACTAACTTCATGTTGTCCGTGTTCCAAATTCTGTTTTCACCAATCGACAGGTGACCAAAAAAGCTTGCTTGCTAATGATTTTGAAACTGATTGGTCAAAGGTCAGCTAGACTAGAGGGTTCTCAAATTTGGGAGACTGCTTCGCCACTTCGCTATGCGTTGCAAGCTTTGCAGATTTATTACTTTGGGGCTTCAAGAAAATAAAGAAACTATTCCAGTTTTAACCTAAAAAACGTGAGGAGGTCTATTTTCTGTTCTCTAAGCTAGCCGTCTTTTCTTAATACAAGCGTTTAAAGGTCCCAACTTGGTATAGGAGAAGCCTTTATTAGTTTTTACTATTCACGTCATATTACCACAGAGAAAGATTATTAGACTTATTAGACTTTTAAGCTAACTTTGTCAAGAACAATCGGTTATTGGCACATCAACATTCATTACACAGGTAAGTACCAAGAGACGACGCAGTAAGGTTTTTAGTTTTGTTTACTTCAGTACCTACTACCTTGCTAATTGTCTCAAGAATTCATTTTTCTCTTCTTCATAATGATGCATAAGCGTTTAAGCTAATAAACTCATTATTTGAGTTCTGTAAGAATATTTGAGAAAGCTTATGTGGAAGTTTTAAAATTAAGAACATTTTCACGCACGAATTTGTAGGCGAAGTTTTTATAGTTATTTTTCTGCATTGACCTTTTGCAGTAGTTACTAATAATGCTGCCGCTGCAATAATCTAAAATATAAATAAAAATTGGTGGAACTTTTTATTAGCGAAAAAAATCGTAGAGAACGTACAAAACATTAAAGGCTTTCCATCAAGTGTCTACAAGGTGATTCAAAAGTGACCGGGACTGATTTCTTTACAAAGAACCAAATTTCCAAATATTTGCACATGCCAGTCTCCAATGTACCCCCGTCCGGAGTCACCACATTTTTTCCAACGTTTTGGCAGCATCCCGATGCTCTTTTCAAAAAAAACTTTTCGTTGGCGTTGTATCCACACTCGAACAGGCTGGATGACGGCGTTGTTGTCCGCAAATTGCATGCCTTGCAAGTCTGATTTGAGCCTTCCGAACAGGTAGGAATTATTTGAGGCCAAATCGGCAGATGTGGCAGAAGGTACCATTTCAATTTCCGGAGTTTTCCGCTTGGATCGCATCTTTTTCTTTACGTCTGTTGCCAGGAGGGGTGAGTAATCAGTCACTATAGACTTTAACCATGCACTAGCAGCTTGCATACGCATTACTCCAAGTTCCTTGATAGTTCTGCGCCTATTCTTACGAATAAGCGCGTTTTTATGATCAATGTTTGGCTCGGTGACGGATGTTCGCGGACGACGATCATGCGGTTCATTCTCCACGTGCTCTCTGCCGTCTTTAAATCCCTTACACCACCTAAAGGCAGGGATCGGTGAGAGACGCTCTTCCCCATACTATTGTTGGAGTCTGTGGTGAATTTCAGCGGATGGGATATTTTCTTCAACGAGAAATTTGATCACATTGCGTTATTCCACGCTCCGCGTTACCTTATGTTCACTCATCACTAGCAACTCCCAAACAGTACTGAACAGGTTCTAATCCGAGCAGGAGGGAGGGTGGAGATTGTGGCTCCACTCTCTCAACGTCGCACAGCTGCTGCGCAGTGCGACTTGTTTACACACAAATCAGTCCCGGTTATATTTGAGCTACCTTGTATATAATAATTTCTCTAGACAAAAATTGGTTTTACAAAAACGGCATACCGTTTAGTTTATTTTATTTGGCAAAATAGCGAAATTTAATTTGATTTATGCGTTACTAACTTTTTATAAGGAAAAGTTTTACCATATATTCGCTATTAATTAATAGCAATATAAAAATGGAAAAAAATTGAAAATCCAAAGGAAGCGCGCCTTTTAGATGAGCCTGTAGGGACGACGGTGGGCGCCGCAGACGCTCTTAAATTGGCATTTCAAAGTTCAATGATCAATTGCTTAAAATAACTGCTACAAACGTTCAAGCGCAGCTTCCATGCTGATATATTAGTAGACCACTCTGCTAGAAGTTAATTTATGCATCAACTCTGTTATGCATGCTATGAAGAAGGTATTAAAGCGACGATAAGGTGGAATTTCATGCTATCACTGAATTATCAGCAAGGACACCTGAAATGCCAACAAAGGATTGCGATACGACTAAAGTAAACCAGCATTTAATACATTACTCAATTTAAAATTGTCAACCATTTTTACGGATTACCAAAGAACCTATCCACTCCTGTAATTTACAGATCGATAAGAAGTTTCGGTATATTATTTTCGGTAATCGAACTTTTATATTTAGGATTCTAATTCAATAAGACACTCTTTTCCCAAGCTATCATACCAGAGATAGTGAAGTTTGGAATTTGGAGTATACAAGGTGTGGCTATTAAATAATAGAATTATACCGAAAGTGTAACTTAATATAATTATATTACAATATGCTCTTTTTTCGTACTGTTAGGAACAATGCTGCAGATCATATGTCAGTTTGAAAGTGTACATGAATATGTATTTTATGTTAAGAAACAGATAAAGTTATGTGGCGAGTAAGGTGGATGATTTAATATTGTATACTTTACGGACTCATTTATTCTTTCAACTTGGTCAAGTTCGTAGAGTAATACCACTGATTAACTGTTTGGCCCGATGATGTCCATTTGACCAGAACTACTCTGTTGATATCAAGTACATATTAAATGATGGCAGTATATTCGTAAGCCTCTCCAACTGTGTGGTTATGTAACCTTCTGGACTTTTAAACTCTACTAGATACTTTAAATATGTATGGCCGGCAGAAGAAACAGTTGTAAAATTCGATTCAAAACTTTCCTAGCACAATATCTATCTATTTAGGGCTTGGTAATGTCTTATAAGATGTCTAGATAAATAGTTAGTTTTCTTTGTCGCTCTGCTATTTACAATCATAACAATGTTAAGCTCAAAGACATTACCTTCTGTTGATAACGTGCTATAGTAATTGAGGTAGAAAATGACTATCAGCCGTCATATTGGGGCACGGTAGAAAGCAGCTGTATTTTATCTTCCAAACTTCCTAATTGGTGGTGACTAGTCTTTTTCTTGGTTGATTACACTTTACCATAACATAAAGGTGCTTTTTATGAATTATCCGTTTCTATTTTGTATCATTGAGTTGCTTTTTCTATCAGACAAACCTTAACGCTTTCTATAATTGAGCAAAACCTTCTTTCAGATTTGTGTACTTGGTTGTTTTATGGGTAATATCAATTTGAATTTATGGCATTTTAATTGTTGACGATGTTTATTGCTAAACGTCGATTTCAAGTAGTTATTGAAACTTGGATTTGAGTGTTTTTTTTTGGCAATGCAATGAAGTATATTCACCATGCCTTCTCTCATTGAAGCTTTATAGATAATTTTCTGATTACAATCCTGCAACAGTTGTGCGTAGCTGAACGGGACGTAACTTGTCTTTCATGTCATCGTCATTGCTGAAATTCGGTTCTTTTTCGGTGCTGTTTTGTCCAGTCGGGAGATTAGGATAAGGTTCGGTGGCAGAAAGTCATTTGAGAAGCATATCCAAACTACTGTTTCCTCAAGACTTGGTTTTGTCCCTGGCACTGTTCAACGTACGCATCTGGGATGTAAGGATGATGCCCTTCATAACGATGGCCCGATATGCAGATGACATTGTGGTACTACAAAGCTTTCTGAGAGTATGACGTTTGTATAGAAGGGTAGTAAATTACTTTAGAGAGATATTGAATAAGAAGCGTATCTGGAAGTCTCACGTATTCTATTCTAGGAGTTAACTGTCTCTTGACAACAAGTTTCACTTTGTACCATAATTATTTGCCCGATGGTGACGTATGTTCCAATCAAGTGAGGATGCGTGGTAAAGATCCTTCACGGTTTGTACGAAATACCACCACCTACCGCCATGCCAATATAAAAACAATCCAGGAGTTTACTTTCCAGGGTTAAACGCAAAAATTCAATTATTTGTGACCTCTACCCTAAGACAATACTGCAGAGACTTAAAGTGGTCTATCATTCACGTAGAAGAGAATTAGGGGTTAAAACTCAGGGATTTTCACTAATGCTAATAAAGTCAACATTGACGTCAGATAGATGGATGCTACTCAAGCTTTTACGAGGTGCGTTTAAGTTCTAAGGCTTCCAATTTTTTTCCTCAGCAGTGAGAGTAAGTAGAAAGATGCGGTTAATTTTAATTGACGCGAAAAACATTTTTGAATCTGTGATGTAAATGGCAGCACCACACAATGCACAAAGGTTGAATTACCGTCACTGCAGTGAGTGTTGTTTTGTATACTTCAAATGGCGACGTGTAATCATCCGTTTTCTTCTCTTGCGTGGTGAATTTAAATCGTGATCCATTGAAATTCATCGGCAATTGAGTGAGACGTGCGGTGAAGGCGTTATGGATGTTAAAATGTGCGTTCGTGGGTGCGAAAGTTTAAAGGTCGAGGGTTGTGTAACAATGAACCGAAGCAGCCTCGGCCATGAACCAGCTGGACTAAAGCCATTATTGCGCGAGTGGAGCAAGTTGTTATGAAAGACCTCTTCCGTTATGGCTTTCATCCTAGCTGCATTTGAACAAATTTTGAGACTCTGTAAACGATGTTACTTAAATAAGTCCTAGTTGCACTTTCTTAGCATTTTGTACCCTACATCCACAATGTAAATGTCACATCCCAGATATTTGTGATATGGTAAATTTTATTTTCCTGACAAGTCAGTTATCTTCAGATGTTGCAAATATATTGTTATAGTTATATTGATAATATTACGATTTACAGTTACAAACTTTGCGAATCTAATTTATTGCGACGAATTTCCAAACGCCCCACGTAGCAGCCGTCGCGATAACAAGTGATGGTTGAGCGACAGACATAATGCCGTCTAGGAATGTAGCTGTGCACGTGCGAGGACTCGAACAATGGGAAGTTTCCACTAGAAGTTTCACGTAGGCCCTAGAACCGGTCCTGAGATGCTTAAATATCACGCAGCCCGAGAGAAGTCAAGTACCGAATAATGTAATTTTACATTATTAATTCTTTGTGATGTGTACATAAATATTATTAAGTAATTTGATCGCCTGTAAGTAAAATAGATAAGCAGTTTAAGTAAATTTACGCGTATTATTCACCACTATGGAGAGCAAAAACGTTACAATTGGCGTCAGCCGTGGGGTATTTGCATCTGTAACGTAAGTGGTGAATAAATTAAAATAAATAAGATAAAGGAATTATAATTATTTGGAAATAAGACCGTATTGTAATGCAATTTAAGCAAGTCTTACTGAACTTAGTAAGGATTTCAAAAGTTTTTATTTTAAAATTACGGACGGATTTTCTGATCCAGAGAAAGGCAGAAGCGTGAAAGAATGGCCTATACTAAAATACAAGCATAAGATTAGGAGTTTTCTGGCATTGTGTCAAGTGAAGCTAAGTGTCAAGAAGCTTTTAAAAATCTAAAAAGTGTCTTGGAAGATTCACCAATAATATGCTACATCCAGAAGAAAAATTTATTTTGAATACGGATGCGAGTAACGTAGAATTGGAAACATGTTGTCACAGTTACAATTTTTTTTTTTTTTTACAAATGAAATACCTTTATTGGTGTTTCTTTGGATTACAATCTGATCATACATTGATCAATGAGAAATTTTGTGCAAACTTAAATTACTACTACAAAATGTAACCTAGGGTCTTACTCATTAGCAGTTCCTAGACTCTAATTATTTAATTGCACTTAATTATTGCGCACACTAATGGCACCTTACTCTGCTTTTTCACAAACACTTATACCAACTCAAAGGGTTTAGTCCTTTTGAGTCTTCTGACTAACATCGTGTTGTCGAGGAGCTGGATGGCCTCAACATTGACGTGATGAAGAAGTCGCTGTTCATGGCTTCTGGCAATTTTTTCAATGGCTTGGCTAACAGTTTCCATTTCCAAATCTCGATGAAGGTCACTGTTTCTAAAGTACCAAGGAGCGTCGACAATATTCCTCAGTACTTTATTCTGAAAGCGCTGCATGATATCTATATTGCTCTTTCTGCCACAACCCACAGCTGGGCGCCATATGTCCATACGGGCTTAAGGATTTGTTTATACAGTAGCATTTTGTTGTAGATTGACAACGTGGAGTGTCTACCCAAGAGCCAATACATTTTCTTATACTTGAAGCCTAGTTCTTCTCGTTTTTTTCTATATGGGCCTTCCAGCGCAGCTTAGCATCAAGAGTAATACCCAAATATTTTGCTGTATTGGCGTATGGTATTTGTGTATTATTTATGCTAATGGGGATATGTTGATTATGTTTGTTTGTAAAATTGACATGGACGGATTTAGTTTCGTTCAATTTAATTCGCCAGCGTTTAGTCCAGTTGTTAATTTGATTAGCAGATGACTGCAAGTTTCTAGCTGCTTCTTCGAAGTCTTTGCCTACAGACAAGATATCCGTATCATCTGCGAAGGTAGCAATCGTGTCATGCATTGGCTCAGGTATGTCACTGGTGTATAATAGGTATAGGACAGGTCCCAATACACTGCCCTGTGGCACTCCTGCTTTAATTTCTTTTAATTCGGAGTAAGAATCTTCTTGCTTGATTCTGAAAGCTCTATCTGCAATGTATGATTCCAATAGTTCTGTATGCTGTCTGGGCAAAAGTTTTCTTAATTTGTATCGCAGTCCCTCGTGCCACACTTTGTCGAAAGCTTGTGCTACATCAAGAAAGATGGCAGTACAAACTTTTCTTTCCTCTAAAGCTCTTTCGATTATGTTTGTTATCCTGTGCACTTGGTCAATGGTTGAATGGCTATCCCTGAATCCAAACTGATGTGATGGAAATAAGTTCTTGTCTTCTATAATGGGTTTCAACCTTTTAAGTAATAATTTTTCGAATATTTTCGAGATTACTGGAAGTAATGAGATTGGTCTGTAAGCTGTGACTTGATTGGGTGCTTTTCCAGGTTTACGGATCATTATCACCTCAGCTACTTTCCATATCTTGGGTACATATCTCAGTCAAAACGAGGCATTGATAAGATAGGTAAGTTTGACTATTGCTTTCCTAGGTAGTTGTTTTAGAATTTCCCTAGTAATCAGGTCAAATCCTGGAGCCTTCTTTGGGTTCATGTTTTCGTTAATTTCAATTGCAATTTCTTTGAGACTAGTGGGTCTGATTTCGCCTTCTTCTTGATTAAGGTTTTCCCAATCTAATGTGTCTTCGCCTTCATTCGGTTGAAATGTTCTTTCGAGATGCTCAGCGAATCTATTAGCTTTCTGTATATTACTTTTGCCCAACTCCCATCTGCATTTTTATTGGTGGATTCTGTATGATCGGCCTTTTAGGTTTTAGTTGATCTCCAGAGAGAATAGTCAGTTTTGCTGTCATTTGACAATTCACTTAAGTAGTCACTGATCGATTCATTTTTGAATTTCTGAATTTCCCTTTTAATTGCTGGGTAATGTTGTTCAATGCAGTTTTGTCGGTTGGTGCTCGAGATTGATGCCAGATTCTTCTGAGTCTTCTCTTTTCATAGATAAGCTGTTTTATTTTTCTTGGGTACTTGTTACCTTTGATTCTTGTGGTAATTGTAGGGGTATTATCCCATGCTGCTTGTTGGATATCCCTAATAAAAGTTTCTGTTTCGTTATCTAGTTGTTCTTCATTTCTCAGAGGAACTGTCAAATTGATATTTTCTTCGAGTTGTAATTTGAAGCTGCACCAATCAGTCAGCTTATTAACTAATCTAGTTAATTCCTTTTGTATGATACTATCAGTAAGCGTGAGAAGAATGGGAGAGTGATCGGAGCTCATGTCCCAGGCTTTTTCGACATGCATGTAGTTCACTGAAACATTTTGAGTTATGAAGAAGTCAATTAAGTCTGGGATTTTCTCTGGATCTGTAGGCCAGTATGTTGGTTTTCCAGTTGACAGTGTTTCACATTTTAGTTGTTTGACTGCTTCCAAGAGTTCTCTTCCCTTGGTGGTTGTTAGTCTAGATCCCCAATTGGTATGCTTGGAGTTAAAATCTCCTCCAATTATGAATCTTCGACCATGGCTGCTTAAAAAATCGAGACATTGGTCTTTTTTGAGAGCATGTCTTGGGGGGCAGTACACTGCTGCAATTATGATCTCATATGTTCTAGTTACGACATTGACTGCGGTAGCTTGAAATTCCTTTGTTTTGTATCCCATTTCTTGGTGGTGTTTAATCGACTCTTTTATTATTATTGCACTCTCCTTTGGCTGCGTTTTCAGGGTGTATAGTATGGTATACTTTATATCCCTTAAATCTAATAAAGGATTCATTGGTAAAATGTGTCTCAGAGATGAGACAAATATCAATGTTTTCTATATCTAGAACTATTTGCAATTCTTGTTGATGTTGCAATAGTCCATTGGCATTCCATTCCATTATTCTTAAACTATTTACCATTATGGGTCTTAGGAATAGCTCCTTTAGCGGTATATTTTAATCTTACTATACGCTCGTCCATTTTAGTTAGCCTCTCTAAAATTTGTTGGAGAGTGTGCTCAATGGATGTGCTTGTTTCTTTTTTGTTGCTACTTTTAGTTTCATTCTTACCAGAAGTTGCTTGACTATAGCTCTTTTTGCCTTCATTCGCTTTGGTTATTTGTTCTTGTTGATTTGTTCGTTGTGGTTGTTTTGGCAAGACAGACTTTTTTGAGCGCTTGTTTTGCAACTTCTGTATTTCTTTTGCTACCATGCACCCCCTATAGTTACAGTTACAAAATGACTGAGAAAAAGTCATCGACTATTTCAGTAAAGTGTTACCGAAGCCTGAACGCAACTAGGAGATCATCCAATCTGTGGAATACTATATAAGTATTATGGCTGAAGGTTTCTTTTGAGTACTGACTATGCTGCACTGAAGTGGCTCTTGAATTTTAAAAATCCGGAAGGCCAAGTGGCAAGGTGGATTAAAAGGCTCCAGCAGTACGACTTTGAGGGCTGGAAGTAGACGTAACATGCCTTGTCAAAGAGACCTCGTCCAGAAGGTTGCAGCCAGTAAAGTCGAGTAGAAGAGAAAATGGGCTTTACTCTGCGAACAACTGTGATTAGTGATTTGTGACAACCCAACTTTGAAATAATCTGGGAATGGGAGGAAGCTAGAAAAAACCTAACTGGGTAGAAGTAGATCCGTGTTCACCAGCAGTAAAATCATATTGGACGCAATGGGATTCCATCACGGTAAAGACAATGACTTACAGCGTGCTTGAGAGCGAAATTTCAATTGTTGGTTTCAAAGAAGAGAGTCCCAGAAGTATTGTAATAATTCCATGATGATGAGTCTGATTTGAATTACAAAAACTTTGGAAAATTTTAGCGTGAGATTTTATTGTGTGAACTACAAGGAAGATTTTGAGATTTCCAAAAATGTATGATATGTACAACGAGTAATCGCTTGCAAAAGAAACCAAAGGCGCCAATGAAACAGTATAACTGCTATTGACATAGAGGATCCATTCCCTACAAGTGACAATGGAAATAAATTTATTCTAATGGATTATTTGGTCAAATAGATTGAAGCCTATGCATTACCAAATCAAGAAGCCACAAACATTTGTGAGGTGTTAGTAAAAAAACTGATTAACAGATATGGAGTGCTAATACACACCAAGGTCAAAATTTTGAATTGGACGTGTTCACAAAAGCATGTGAACTACTGGGCATTAACAAAATGAGAATAATCCCATTACATCCACTGTCAGATGGAATGGTTGAGCGTATGAATAGGACAATGGGGAAATATCTGTTAAAAGTTGTCGCTGACCATCAACGACACTGGGACCAAAATCTCCAGTTGTCCTATCCTGTTGGTGTATCATTCGTCTGTCCGTGAGTCTATTCGTCAAACACTATCCAATGTTCTCTTTGATCGAGGCTGCCATGTGACCTACTTTCGGAAATAAATCTGAAGAAAATGTCGAGGAAGACAAGTAACCTGAGGAGAAGAATGATAAAAATCTACGACAACGTACGATACATCAACATCGCGAGTAAGGGGATGAAGGATTGCTGTGAAATGAACGAATCGAGAAAGAGTTATAAATAAGACGACCGAGTGTGGTGCCCCTACGAAGGTCCATACGAGCTGCTAAAGAAAATAAGTGATGTGCAGAGAATCCCGAAATTACTAAGTGGCAAGACTAGGATTGTTCATTACAATCGACTGTGTCCTGTTGCCAGACATCGGACCCCGCGGTCAGGCGATCGCTTGCCCTCAAATTGTGAGCCTGTAGAACATAGTGGACAAGACTAAAATCATTAACGGATTAACGCAAAACCATTAACAAAAATCAAAACTCATTAACCATTTCTCATTAACAGAAAACGATTAACAGATTCCAATTAACACACATCTATTAACAATCGACTATTTCCATTAACAAAAAACCAATAATAGAAAATTATTGTTGTTTGTTTTGATTTAAATGCATAAAATATCCGATTAGTACGTCCCTACGTCACACAGAATAAAACCCTTAAAGTTTCAGGGTTCTAGATTCGGCGGTTTAGGCTAGGCGTTGATGAATCAGTGAGGGTTTTCTCTTTTATACGTATAGATTTCATCCCTCGTTAGAAACACCTATTGTCCCTTTGTGTCAACTACTCTTCTGGTATTGCTTTGAATGCCTCCACTTTGCATCGTAATTCTAACAAGGAACACTATCAAAGTGTCAATTGCCGATTTCAATGAAACTTAGATATGTTGTAGAAGGCAAAAAATAAGAGACACGAATTCTTTTAACTGTTCTCGAGCACTTTATAGGAGTAAAAGCCATTTCTAAAGTTTCCCCCTGAAAGCAGTGTTTTTAGAATATTCCAAGTTTTACTTGAGTTGTCTTCACAAAACAAAATTGAGATTAATTGTTATTGAAAAAGGAACAGAACCGTGATAGTTTCACCTCCGAAGGATTTATCCTTTATTTTTAATAAGAGCAAATCTTTATCAGGAACATCGAATTATAGCAATATTATCACAACTATTGATTCCACAATTCGTTGCATATGAATCATCGAAACCGAAATGTATAGAATTTTTAAAATTTTGTGGTCTACCGACTACCGACTAACTACTATGAATATTTGAAAAAAAATTGATAATGTGGGGCTGAGAATTGGTTATGAATTAATAATGGTAAGGCTCTAACGCTCCGCGTGGTAGCACAGCTTGCGAACTGAGGCATTAAGGTTCTCGTATGTTCGCTCTTTCTGCCCGGTCGTCGCGCACCATCTCTGATGCGGGGCGATGTGGCACCGCGCCTTAGACGACCGCCAGGTACCGCGTAGGTATTCAATTATTTTTAATGACTAAGTAAGCTACGTCAGCTATCAGAAAGCTCCGGGATAGAACCCGAGTCCGTCCGCACAGCAGCCCGTGCCTCAACCACTGGATCACGCTGGCGATTGGTTATGAAATAGTGACTGTAATTTAGTTATATTATTTCTCATATTTAAATTTAGGTCTTCATCCATAAGTATCATATTGCCTGAAAAATGTTTAACAAAGTTTTTCCATATACGAAAACCATAAACTTCTAATGGTTGGCTAGTTCCAATCGTCCATGTAGGTATTAGTTTTAGATGTACTGTCTTATCAGGCGGTGTAGCTTCTTGAACAGTTGTGGGGCAGTGACCACTCCACGAATCAATCAACAACGCACTCGAAGACCCAACATTTGAAAATAAATTTCTTTTAACCATTAATTTTTCGGGAAACAATTCTATGGGTTTGTTTAAATTTAAAAAGCCATTAATTGGAAGCTTTAAATCTGATATTCTCGTTTCCATTTAGTTTCTGTGCATGCAAGGTTCATCTTTTTAAATCATTGTTATGCGCTAGTAAACCAGAATCAATAATAGATTTAAAATTTTTTAAGGTATAATCACAAATTCTTGCGATTTTTTCTCTTTATATACCGCCTTGTTTAATTTGACGAACCCAACATCGTAATTGTCATTTAGACAAAATCCAACTGTTGAAAGAAATAAATTTTTTCTTTTTCCCCTGCTCCTCTAATACTCTACAGCTTTTCTTTTGTTTTTAAAACTGACTGGTTCCTCTTTGCTCAGGATCGGCAGGAAGTGAATGTACATCAAAGTCCTTTACAATATGAGCATTAGGTTCTTTAAATTCTTCCTGAAGATCTAAGGATGTTTTCGCTATTATCTTTGAATTATTAGATGATTTTATCAAATTCAAAAGTACCATTTGGATGTGATCTTTTATTTCAATTTCCTTAACATTGTAAGGACTTTCTTCGATATTAAGTGTTTGAAAATGCTCTAGCAGTAAATTAATAACATTTAACGGATTAACTATCATCTTGAGCACTAAAAAATGTAAAACAACATAAAACGCTTTTTGATAGTTTAAAAAAAGGCTATAATTTGTCTTATATAAAAATTCTTTTATACGTACTTACCTGCAATGTGATACTTCTTTAAATCAAAGGACCAAAGAAGACGTATCCGCAATTGTTATTAAACTGGTTATTTAAATAGAAGATATTGTGTCTCTTTAATAAGCACGGATACTCACAATCAGTAGACAAGCAGTCTAAAAATAATCAACGGTCTTCCATGTACGGTCCATAGTTTGTTGCTTGTTTTTCATACTTATTTTTAACTCATCATTTTATTTTAATACAAGGTGGCCATTAATTAGATTAAGTGCTATTATGAGCGTCATATCTCACCGTTTGAGGAAATCTCATGAAAATCACAAGAGTTGTTTATAGTTTGCCCAAGAATACCCATGTGGAATCGTTTTCAAAATGACATTGATATCTACTGTGTATATGATTCTCTAAAGAGTACAAATCATCAAATATTGGTATAGTTGTAAGAAGAAGAAGAATGAACATCCAAAAAATGGAAGCGAGAGGTAAACCGAAAGTCGATATTATTATTTACAATAAATGTTATCTATGTTGATTTTTTAATTTTGTAACATAATTGAATAAATGAAAAGTTTTATTAAATTTTTAATAAATTTTATAGATTGACCGAAAAATGGTTGACCGCATGCAGTGTCCAAGATGATAGAAAAGGAAAATGTGGTTGACCAATATCAGTGAGAATCGAAAAGAATATCGAAAAAGTAGAAAACTCGTGGAAGAAACGGTATGTATATCTCAGAGAAACGCTTCGAAAGACATTGGAATTAAGAGAACATCTCTTCAAAAGATAATGAGAGATCTGAGCTTTTTCGCTTACAAAATGCAAGTGCACTAATCATTAAGTGATAAAGCAATAATTGAGAGACGTAATTTTGCGAAAACTTTGATCGAAAAACAGATCGAATTAAAAGAAATTGATTATGGAAAGGTATGATTCTCGGATGAGTGTCATTATGAATTGGAAGACTATGTCAACACTCAAAACTACCGATTATGGGGAACCGAAAAGCCGGAAATAATGATCGCACGCCCCTTACACTCACACTATGGCATAGTAGGCCCATATTTTCTGACAGAAACAATTACTGGTAAAATTTATAAGAATCAAATTTTTGGCAAATTTTTCAACCACAGCCAAAATTCAATGAAACGAGGATTTTGGTTTATGCAAGACGGCGCTCGAGTTTATCGAACTAATCGAAAATGTGATTCCCATATCACGTGTCTTTGGCTTGAATAGCATTGCCTTGGATGTAAAAACAAAGACAGGCGGATGAATTGATTGATCACCATATTCTCCCGAAAAAACATTATCTATCATTCATGTCAAGGATTAATAGAGAATGTCTATAGCTCAAAATTCGCATTAAAAATGCTATTAATTCCATAGAAGAAGAAAAAAGACACAACATTATTGATCACTTTTTGAGACGTCTAGAACTTGTGATCAAGAGCAAAGGAAGACGTTTTGAAAATATTATTATCTAGTCCTTTATCTAATCAATAAATATCAATTTAGTCGGTCTGAATATCTTTTGTAGTTTTTTTGTAATTTAATTTCAACCATCAGCATCCTATTAATGGCCACCTTGTATATTTCTGAAATACTTATTAACTGTTATGATATAGACTTATGATTGATATAGATAATTTAAAATTTCTTTTGATTTCAATTATCACTAAAATTCATAAATTTAAATGACAACAAAACTGCATATATAAATTAATTAAACATTTTCGAAATACTAAAATTTTGTTTAAGATGTGTGTAATTTATTTTTCATTTTATTCTTTTTTTTAATTTATAAAAAGTAAGTTTATAAAAATTAATTAACACCTAATTTTTTTACTTTCCTTATCCTATAATAAGGAAAGTAATGTAATTGGTGGAAATTTGACCTATCCAGTTTTTCACATTTCTGGACGAATTATAGCCTCAGGACACCAAAAAAGTTGGTTTGGGCCATTGGTTCGTATGTGTGTGTGTCTGTCTGTCTGTCGGTCTGTCAGTAAACAGGATATCTCGAGAACCGTAAGAGCTAGACACTTGAAATTTGGTATGCAAGTTACTTCTAAATAGGGCCGAGCCGTTTGGTCGCAAGGTCGCAAAATCGGTCGCGAATCTAAACGGTTGAAGATACAAAAAATTTATGAGAATAAAAATGATTTGTTATCATGAGATAAACATGAATTTAAAATAAAAGTTGGTAAAATAGGAACTCGAAAAAAATTGAAGCTCAGGATTTTTAATATACCGGGTGTTCATAAAATGTTTCGGGAAATTTATATTACCGGTTAGATCAGACCGAGACGAACAAAAAATTACAATGAAATTTTTTGATCCGAGGTCAAATAAATAAGTTATAGCCGATTAAAAATTAATTAAACGGACCAATCAGCGCGCTCGGAGAGCTTCTTGGCAGACTGCGGGAGGACGGGGGGGGGGAGCGCTTGGCCAATGGAGGGAGCACGCAGGCGATAATGGGGAAGGCTGTGCGGCCGAGCTCGCACGGTTACCTTCAGTGACGTAGCAAAATTTTAAGTACGAGTCAATTATTGTCTTGTACTGTTTATTTTAATCAGCTTTCGAGTGTTGGACTCGCACCTCGTCCTTTTTTAAATTAACAAATTTTTAGACGAGAACAGCGCAGGGCCAAGACGATGAACCCGGTATAATATATAATAATAGGATAAGGAAAGTCGTGCGATGTTCACACCAGATTTTTTTATCAATATTATTCTCTTATGCTACTCTCCGTACTATGCATCAACATTTTTTCTTTGTCATCTCTCTATATTTAACTGCTTGTTCACATTATGAATCAAACCATTCTTTCTTTTTCGTTTGTTTACCGCTGCTTTGTTCATTTACTACTTTCTTTATGCATTTCTCTATCTTTGTACTACGTTCTACGTTCTGTTGGTCCATTATTCTTTCTAATTCTTCCGTTATTCTTTTTTTGTAACACTCTTGGTCTATTTTGTTGTAGATATAGTTTTTCTTATATGTGTTTCTTAGTTTTCTTTTCTCACGCTTATTAATCGGAATCACTTGTTTAATTTTTGCTCCTACCATAAAATGATCAGAGTCAGCATCAGCTCCTCTGTAGAATCTTACATCGGTAATGGTTTTTTCGTTTTTTGTTTCAATCAGAACATGGTCAATTTGGTTTGTGATCTTACCATCTGGACTCCTCCAGGTTTCCTTATGTATATTTTTGTGTTGAAAAGCGGTGCTCATTATTTTAATGTTCTTGTCCATGGCAAAGTTAATTAATAATCTACCGTTTTCTTTTGTTTCTCTATGTAAACTGTGTTTCCCATTTGTTGGGTGATATATCGTCTCTTGTCCTAATTTAGCATTACAATCTCCTATTATTATTTTTAGATCATATTTTGGTATTTTGTCATACTCTTTATCCATGCTATTATAATATTGTTCCTTGACTGTTATTTCTTTCACCTCACTTGGCATATGTACATTATGAAGACTTATTTTCTGATATTTGCCTATTCATCTTAACCAACACATTCGATCTGACACTAGGGTAAAGCTTATTATTGTTGACCTTAGCCTTTCACTTATTATAAATCCGGTGCCGTCTTCTATTGTGATTGCTGCTTTTAAAAAATGTGTACCCTTATAAACAAAAGTTATAAGGAATGACATATTGGAAGCTGGGTCCGCTAAAAACCCTTATTGAATTGTTGTAGGACATCCCACTTATGCCAGCTCGCGAAAGTGAACCCGGTATGCTATAGGATTTCGAATGATAACCCCCTTATGACTTTAGGTTCAGTAGTTCTCGAGTTGAAAGTCGTGACGGACAGACAGACGTCCGCACCGATTTTATTAGGCTTTCGTTTCACGTATAGAAGCATAAAAAGAGAAAAGTGAATTATAACGTCTTCTGGACAGTTTCATGTTTGTTCGCCAAATTAAATTTATGAAGGTAGGTTTTGATTATCCCTACATTACTTTCATTTATATTGAAATCTGGATATTCCTACGACAAAACGGCCATCTTAATAGGTTTTTTATTAGAGCTAATCCTGCTCAAGAAGAAGTAAATATAAATGTTTACTTAGACCATATTATAGGTTTTAAGTTACTTATATACTTCAATTGCTCGAGTTCTTGGTGCACTGTAGAGATAGGCTTACTATCGTTTAACCCAGAAAATTTGGATTAAACGAATTGGTCAGATGAAGATATTAAAAAAAAAGAAACAAATGGAGAAAATGCATTTATGCGTTGTTAAAGGCTTGCTTACAGAAATATAACTGTAAAAGACATTTAACTCTTCATCTCTTTGATCCTAGGGTCTCAATATCGATGGGATTTTCCCCTTGGTCTAACAAGCTTTCAAGAAAATGTAGCAAAAATCCAATAATGTGTATGGTAGACATTGTGTCAACAGATGAACAGATAAACAGACATGCACGTCAAAATAATAATTCCCTTTCAACATCTAGGTGTTTCCAAAAGATAATAAATTTAAGTGGAAGGTAAAAGGAAAAACAAGAGTAGATGGAAAATGCAGGCTAATAAATACTATTCCTATGATATACAAGTTAAGTAAATATTATTTTGTTAGTGACGTTTTCTTTCTTCCACTTGTAAGTCTGGATCCCGTTACATTACTTTAAAGGAGAATCCCCTTTCTATTATTTTTTTAATAATGAATATTTCAGAGAAAAAGCAAAAATATCTGTTTCTTATTTTCTAAAAATCCACCTAATGCTATTTTTTTGTCGAGCAATTTATTTAGCAATTAAAAAAGTGAGAAAAGGGAAATTCATTCTTCTAATATTTAATTTGAAGTTGTTAATATTAGCTGTCTAAATTAATCGTAACTAATATTTATTTTGCTAAAGTAGTTTTCCTTGCTTACTTATTGTATTATGCACCCTTTTAATGTTACGCCACTGAATGAACTTTGCCCACCTTTATATAAACTTCCACGGTGAAAATTCCACCAGTCCATAAACAGCTTAGTCGCTGTTTTGTGTTTGTACTGTTTGGCTTCTCGTAGTTTTAATTATTAGCTCGTTAAAAATGGCACTGAGGCGCGGTCTACTTCAAAGCAGGGCTGTTGCGAACGCCCTGAGGCACTACAGCAGTGCACCAAAGCTGCTAGAAGTTTCGGTTAATAACGAGACCGGGTTCACTATAGTAACCATGAAGCGACCGCCTGTGAACAGCCTGAACTTCGAATTTTTATCTGAATTTTCCTCTATATTGTCGGATCTGGAGAAAAATAAATCGAATGGAATGATCCTCACATCGGTTTGTATTTAAGCTTTACTTTCTGTGGTTTATAATGGCACCTCTTGCAGTTTTCAGATAAAGTCTTCTCAGCTGGCTTGGACATCCAGGAAATGTACAAGCCGGACGCAGCCCGATTCAAAGCCTTCTGGACGAGCCTGCAGGATGTGTGGATGAAGCTGTACGGCAGCTCCTTCCCAACGGTGGCTGTTATTAACGTAAATCTGCACTGTTATAGGCTCGACTTGTTTTGCATGGGATCTTTTCTTGAAGGGTCACGCCCCGGCCGGAGGTTGCTTGCTCTCAATGAGTTGCGAGTACCGCATTATGCTTAATAATTTCACCATAGGCCTGAACGAAACCCAGCTGGGCATCGTGGCTCCCATTTGGTTCATTCACACCATGCTCAACACAATTAAGAAGAGAGATGCTGAGTTGGCCTTGATGGTGGGCCGTCTGTTCAAAACCGAGGATGCATTGAAGGTCGGCCTGATTGATGAGGTGGCAGCTGACAAGACGCAAGCCTTGAGCAGAGCAGAGTCGTTCCTGAAGCGGTTTGAAATGATTGCGCCTGCAGCAAGAGCTTTCACCAAAAGTTACTTAAGGGGACAGGATATCGAGGTATGCATAAAAGTAAGTTGTAATTGGATGATCTGAACATTTTAAATTATGCAGTTGCTGAAGAAAACTAGGGACAAGGATTTGGAAACAACTTTTAATCTGATATCGCAACCGAAAGTGCAGAAAGGACTGGAATTTTACCTAGCAATGCTCAAAAATAAAAAGGAAGGGAATTAGTGTGCTGTGAACTGCTGTTTAAGAATGAAATAAGGTTTCACATGTGCCTTTTTTTGATATTGCATTTGAGTTATTTTTCATGTTGAAATTATTCATTGTTGATTGATTAGCAGTAAAGTGTTTTTGTACTGTTAATTTATAAATTACTATGTCTACAATATTATCAGTTGTGAAATGTTTTTAAAAAATAGATGATGAGGTACTGTACTTTTATTTTTACCACTTCGTTCTCTTATCTATTTAACGAATGTGCTGATAAGTACTTGCCATCAATAACATGTTAGACATATACTAAACTATTTTTAGCGGGCCCAGCTTCCAAGCTGGAGACCGGATTTACTTTTGTTATGTCTGTTGTTTGTCGTCTGTCGTACCTTATAAATTTTTGATCAAGGTAGCTTCTATTTCCGTTATTTTTGACATCTGAGTTAATTTGAAAAAAGAAGGCAAAACTGTTAGTTACTGATTAATGAAGAAATTATTTTGTTCCTTTTGACTGATTAGTTATTTGTCTCTTGCAAGATGGCAGTACCTACCTATAGTGCAGAATAAGTCTGAAATCCACGCTGTTTTGAAATTAAAAAAGCATCTACAATATTCAAATTCTGTTGATCATAGTTTCATAATGGGCACTTCAAATATTTTACAGTTTGTCTGTTTATTAATTTTTTCTTGAGTTGCATAATGACTTAGAAAAATGTTAGTAATGTTAAATGATAAATTTTTATAACAGCAAAGTTAAAATATATAATATTTTCTAGTAGATTGCATAGCAAACTTGCCAAATACCTTGTTAAAACAAAAGAGTGTAGTAGATAGCCCCACCTGATTTCACATAATTAGCATGCTTAGGAGAGCAACTTCTTTAAGCTTTTCATAAGAATTAGAGTATTGTTAGCCTTCAGCTTCATTCTTACCAATTAGAACAACATTGTGAATGTTGCTTGCTATCAGTACAGTCTTTAGTTCAATAAATATTTCTATGATACAATAAATTAGTAAAATTCTTATTTTTATACTGTTGTCATATTTTGGGACTGATAGTAAGACTTCTGCAAGATCATGAATCAAATAATTAGATTATTTAGAAATTTTTTTTAAGGCATTTGATTTTTTATAGTATGCAATGAAAGGGTGTAAAGTTATTTGAAATGTATTCCATATGGAATCCTGGATAAGAAAACTAATTTTTGGAATGTTTTTTAAATCAGTTAAGTATAAACAGGTTATCTGCATTTTTGTGCTTTGAGTGCACCTTATCTTTGAAAGATCTACCATTAATTGAGGCTTTCTGGCACTAAAGAGCAAACTAGCTAAATTAAAAAAATATTGTATCATTCCCATTAAGTATTTTAAAATAATATGAAGGAGGAGGTTTTCTCAGATGTTATTGAGCATCAGCATGTGACAGTTGTGAAGATACTTTCTTTAGGGAGGAATGTAAAGAACAACAAACCTTGACTTCTGAACATAATTTGTAGAACACTGGCTGATGCTCTTCACTTATTTTTACCTATTTACTTACTTCCTCTTCTTCCATTGTACCTCACGGTGTTGGGGACTCGAGCCATTGTTTGAAGGAATGTCTAGCGCTTGCAAGGGTTTTGATTTGTTTTAGGGTCTGCCCTCTTTCTCCAATTGATTCATAGATGTCTTCCCATTTTCGTGTGGGTCTTCCTCTATCCCTTTTTCCATCACACCTCATTTAGAAAATCTTTTAATCTCGCATTCTTTTCCTGTAAGAGATGTGATGTTCCACGTTCCAAATCTTGTCCTATTTCTTTCTTGTCGTCGTCGTTGGGACCGTCCGGTTCCGAGGCTTATAGTGTTTCTGTGAATCATTTTACAATGCGTGGGTTATCGTCTGTTATCTGGTAGGGTGTACCAGGCAGGTTAGTTGCCACTTGTGCAGGTGAAGCTAACGTTTGGGTCTTAGTTGAACACAACACCGCACTTATTCTTACTTAGGTTCAAATTTCTTTCTATGCTATAGCTGAATTGTGAATTCTTGAGAAAACTGCGTCTCATAGTTGAAAAGAAAAATAAAGACTGCAATGGCAAGCACACTGTTAATTAAATCTGAAACTTCTCAAAGGTTGTCACAATTGGTAAAACTTCGGGATCTAGAAGATCTACGAACAACTCAAGGATTTTTGGAAAAGGTTACTAAATGGTATTTTGACAGTTGAACGTTTAACACTATATTACTTATTAAAATGTTAGGTGTCTTTTTACGGAGCTTGATGATTTGTTGTGATATTCCAATTTTTAGTTATAATATTTTCATCTTTACTGAAATAAACTTATGTGACAGCATAATGAAGCCGAACTAGGTTTCTTAGATTTTACATCTTTAGGTTGGATTACTTTGTCAACATTAACACTAACATATCAGCTGGTGGTACTCTGGTAGTTGTTAAGAAGAAATATCTAACCTTTGCTGCTATATTTCAATGTAATTGTTAGAAACATTTTCCTGCACATTGATCTTTGGGATAGTATACACCCCTCCAGCATCACTCATGAGTATATCTTTTATTGTGATGCTGTGGAGCTTCTGTTGGGAAAGTATTCTATTGCGAAATTTCTTCTAATTGATGACTTTCATCTGAGTGAACTTGGTATTTAGTAGTATTATGGGTGATAGTATTGGCATTGCATTAAAAAAAGTTGATCTTGAATACCCCCTTCTGTTAGAAATTAAATATACTGTTCTATTCCAATATTTTTTTTATTTTTGATATAATGGAATACGATTATTAAATTGAAATTATGAACTTCTTAATAGGTTAATAATTGGTAAAAATTTGTCAGATTTGACTAATAGGCTTATTTTTTAGCTGTTATCTCCTTTTATGATATTTTATAGAAAAGTGTGGATTTATGTATTTCTAAAAAACCTATTTTTTCTAGCAGTTTTCCAGAATAATTTTAAGAGATAGTTAGTTACCAAATTATTGAGAAAAAACTGTCACATTTGTAGATCAAAGAAAGTTGTTTATCCACATTATTACTCAAAGTTTTCTGACCTTCAAAGTAAATGCAAGAAGCTCTCAAGATCTTATTTTAGGGATATTAAAAACGTTGACAATAATATTATTATATTGTACTGTGAAGGAATTGTCACCCTATTTGTTAAAAACTTTGCTGATGTTTTTCATGCTGCTTTAAATACTGTACTTATGGATTACCCTAAATAAATCTTAGTAACTCTTTCCTCAACTTACATTCAATACGGTGAGATACGAGTCAAAATGTTGGGTTTTAACTTCCATAAATTATGGGGTTCCGATAACGTCCCTAATTCTATGGTGAGTTATTTCTATCTCTTTGTATCACATTTATTCTCATTATCTATACAACTTTTTTCTGGTTATATACACATTTCGGAATAAATTTGACAGATTATAATTGTATTTTTTGCAGATCTGATACCCTACGTTTGTGGAAGTAGACGCAATTGTAAAACTTGACCACCACGGTTTAGAAATGTCAAAATCAACTGCAATGAACAAGTGGAAGCCACCATAATATTGGAAAAGGGTAACCTGTATCTTGATGATTTGCGCCGGGCATCAAGATTCTACAATCATGACAGCTGCTTAATGCTTTTTGAACACGGTGAATACAATAAGACATAAAATGGCACAGTAGACGTTCTGATTGCCTTCATACATCAGAATTCATCTAACAACTGCAGAAGAAAGTGCTGGAAGACCCAAGCAAAGGAATGCGAGCTTTAGTGCGGGAAATGTAGTACCACTCAGAAGACAGAAGTGGTTGTCTGCGAATTTTCACGACTTTACCAACCCCAATATTTGGCCTCCTAACTCTCTTGATTCCAATCCAATGGATTGTGTATTGGATGTGGTTAAGAAAGACACCAATTTTATTGCTTGTAGCACAAAGATCCAGTTGATAGGCAAAATAAAGGAAGTATTTGAGGCTTCAACTAGTGACATGAAGGCCGCATGTGTCAGATTCAGGATCAGAATTAAGCTCAGGGTGGTTTTCTTGAGTGATTCTGTTGTGACTGCGTTAAGCTTCATATCAGCTTTTCCATTTTTGAAAAGAACATTAAAGTGGCCGCTGAAACGTTCGCTATTTTTCAAAAATTGACGTGGTTTAACCCGTGAATCTAATTGTTCATATATATATACACACACACACACACATGCATGCATTATGGCGTCTGCAACAGGCAGGATTTCTACAAAATTTAAGTAAAAGGGTAATATGTCGTCTATGCCTAAACTCTTCAAGTTCATTGACTGCAATAGGATTGCTACTGTTTTTAGATTTTTAATTACTCCTGAGCAACACGGTTTTTCAAATAAAGACTCGACTCTATCTAACTTGCTGAGCTTTGAAAGTTACATAAATCAGTTTATTGTTAGCCTCCAGGTTTACTCAGTTTACACCGATGTATCAAAAGCCTTCGACTAAGAGGATCGCTTAATCTTGTTAAAAAAGCTTCCCTTCTTTGGTTTAGATGATCTACTCTCATAGTAAGAAATTATTATTATTTGAAGTATATAATGGGTTCTCGAAAAGAAATAATAATTTTAAGAAACATGGCATATAACACGTCATTGTCATCTGTTATGATTTGTTCTCATGAAGCAACATAATTTATGGCCCCAGTGGTGCTGTAATCTTGAACTCAAACAAGAATAATACAAGTCTTCTTTCTTGAAATTATTTAGTATCTTCGTAAATGCATTGAGATGTCCATAATTTTGATATACGATTACAATTGACCCATGTTAAAGTTAAATGTTGCATTCTGTTTTATCATATTGTTTTGTTATTTAATGATAGTGGAGTGACGAAGAAAATTGTATTGATTACAGAAGTGTGTCTGATGATTGTAGTGTACACCGCCGTAAATGAATGATCCATTGTACAGAGGCTAAAGATGGTTATTTTAAATAAATCTTTTGTATTTATAATAAGTTAGATTAATTGCTAAATTTAATATTTTAATTTATTTTAAGGACTGCACTAAAAATATAGAACAGTTTTTAATCAACTCACTAAATCACAACAAACAGGGAAATTTAATAACAAAGAAAGAAGAAATAATGAATTGATGGAGAGAGCATTGTCAAGGAATATTAGAGGAAGATAATAAAATAGAACAAGGGATTAGCAGATAAGAAAATGAAGAACAAAATAAGACAAAAACTGGAAAATTGCGACGAAGCAAGAAGAGAAAATAAATGAAAAAGAAATCGACAAAATCATAAACAGGTTTTAGACATAAAAGGGACTATGTATGAATAGATGGAATACTTCTGGAAATGATATTTAAAATAAGACAAGTAAGCTAAGAAATGAGGAGAAGTACATATTTATGTTTGTAGGTTTGTAGATAGCTTTTGCCATTAAATTAAAAAGAACAAGTGTGGAACAAATTGAGGATGAAACCGTAATAGCGGTTAAATCTTTATAAAAGGAAAGCACCGGTAAAGTACGATCAAGAAATTGGAAAACATAAGATTTTAGAACCACAGTAGGACGAAGACGACGTTGTTTGTTTAGCCAGCTGCTATTTCTATTAGTAATAGATGAGGTAATAGAGGAAAGTAAGAAACAAGCTAAAGCATGCGCAGCGAATACTGGAAAATGGATTAAAGTTATGAAACACCGATGACATAGCCATCTTCGTAGAACAAAAGAAGAATTGCAGCACAATGTGAAGATATGTAACACAAAATTGAAGAAAAAGGACATGAAAATAGAAATAACCATGCTAATAAGCACAGAATCAAAGATACAAGTTATTGAAGTGGAACAAACAAAATTAGAGTAAGTATATTTCTTTACATATTGGGAGTATGGATAAGCAGCAGTGGCAAATTAGATCTCAAAATAAAAGGAACAGTGAAGGTTATTGGAAGATTGTTTAACGCTATTAAATACATATTTTTATAAAAAAAAAGGAGATACTAAAAAAGTAAAGACTGATGTGTTTAAGAAATTGGTTATGCCTGTTTCAACATATGACAGTGAATCTTCGACAACAGAGAAAAACAATAAAATTAAAAGTATAGTGATGACATTCCTAAAAAAAATTAGAAAATAAATAATGCAGAGACAAATACCGAACGAAGTATTTAGGGAGGTTTTGATTTTATACCATTTAGAAAGTTTGTCTTTTTCGATAAAATATTTGTCTTCATCATAACGTCCAACAGAACTGACTGTTCGAACTTGAATCATCTCGTACAGTATCAGAACCTTCTTCTCGAGCTTCTACCCCATCTTCTCCGTTGGTATCTGTTTCATTTTCAAACTAAACTTTATTTTCTTCGACTTTTTCTACCATCATTTGCAGTTCATATTTATTAGAACAATTCGGATTATAAATTTGATGTCTTTTATCCAGTGAGAAAATTTGAAAAATAAGACCATAACAGGATGTTTGATAATTTACCCAGCAAGAATATAATTAATTTATTTTATCAACGAACTTAAAAAGTTCGTTACTGAATTCTATATGTCTGTCGGTCTGTCTGTCGCTGTCACAAAATTCTGGATTTTTTTAAATTTTAAAATGGATTCTTATAGGAAATTTTACGGTGATTTCAAAATCGAAATCAAAAAGTTTCTATCTCGAATAGTTTTCGAGATATTCGACTTCGAATTTCGGGAAAATTTCGAGATTGCGATTTTATGAGTAATTCTTAAAGAAAATTTTACGCTGATTTCAATAATGAAATCGAAAAAATTCTATGTCGAATAGTTTTCGAGATATTCGACTTCGAATTTCGGGAAAATTTTCGACATTACGATTTTAAATGTGATTCTTATAGGAAATTTTACGCTGAATTCGAAAATGAAGTCGAAAAATTCTATGTCGAATAATTTTCGAGATATTCGATTTCGAATTTTCCCGAAATTCGAAATCGAAATCGAAAGGTCTTTTAAGTTCGTTCTGGGATTGCTTACAGAGCAATCTCTTCGCCGGCCCCATGTTTTTTTTTTATAATTGTAAAAAAAAACACTCTAGGATTAATTCACATAGCATTAATTAATTCCGTTTTTCTTAGTTTTAAGCATTGTAAAGTAAAATTCCAGCCTTTTTTGCACTTCTGGTTGCGATATCACATTAAAAATTGTCTCTGTATCCTTCTCCATAGTTTTCTTCAGTACCTGCAAAATTTAAATTATTTACAATATTTCGCTACAAGTTTGCTTTATGAATACTTCGATATCTGATCTTAGGTAATTTTTGGTGAAGACTCTTGTCGCAGGCGACATCATTTCATACTGATTGAGAAACGATCTTGCTCTGCCCAACGCTTGCGCCTTGTTGGCTGCCACTTCATCAATGAGCCCGACTTTCAGTGCCTCCTCGGTTTTGAACAGGCGACCTGCCAATAAGGCCAACTCGGCATCTCTCTTGTTGACGATGTTGAGCATGGTGTGAACGACCCAAATCGGAACCACGATGCCCAGTCGGGTTTCGTTCAGGCCTATGGTGAAATCATTAAGCATAATGCGGTACTCGCAACTCATTGAGAGCACGCAACCTCCGGCCGGAGCGTGACCCTTCAAGAAAAGACTCAGGTAAAACAAGTCGGCTTCTCAAAGCGTACATGGTTTTACGTTGATAACAGCCACCGTCGGAAAGGAGCTTCCATACAACTTCATCCACACGTCTTGTAGACTCGTCCAGAAGGCTTCAAAACGAGTTTTGTTTGGCTTGCAAAGCTCATGGATGTCCAAACCAGCCGAAAATACTTTATTTGAAAACTGCAAAACGTGCCATTATAAATCATAAAAATTAAATCTTAAATGCAAACCGATGTTAGGATCATTCCTTTCGATTTGTTTTGTTCCAACTCGGATAATACAGAGGAAAACTCCGATAAAAACTCGAAGTTCAGGCTGTTCACAGGTGGCCGCTTCAGAATCACAGTGGTGAATCCGGTTTCGTCATCGAGTGAAACGTTCAGCATTTTTAGCGTACTGCTGTAGTACCTCAGGGCGTTTGAGAAGGCTTTGTTTTGAACTATACCGAGCCTCAGTGTCATTTTTACGAGCTACTAATTAAAATTTTGAGAACCAACACATCACAACCACAAAATGGAGGCGAGATAACCGTTAAACTCCCATTGAGCTCGGTTGACTTTTAGAACGACAGTGTGCGATTATCAGCATAATTGCGTCAATTGTGGTCAATGTGGTTCTATCAATATGTTAACGCATTCAGTAAATTTATTTTATGCATATAAAAGGGAACATTTGTTTTTTGTAAAATAAGTTTTATAATTTCACGTAGAACTACTTTAAACAAATAAAAACGAGTGAAAAAACGGAAAACGCTTAAAGTCAATTGTTTTATGCTGTACTAAACCACATCGTTATTTTTGGTCAAACCTGAAGTAATTCCTTTTATCTTGTAATCTTATCTTTGGCCATGAAATAATTTCGTTCTACTTTTATTTCTCTAGTTAAAGCGGTTTACTTTTTCAAGAATTTAGTATTGAGTATTACTATAAGGAATTGACAGATCGCTCGTGACATGTACAACCGTTGTACGAATATAGAGGTATTTTAATATTCGTGATATTAGTGGCAGGTATAGTTCGACAAATTTGGGTAGGCAGAAATACGCGTTACTACGGCTAATTGCAATCTAAACGTTTTTGTTTTTATTTCGTTCGAAGGTAAGAATCGACACTTAAACTTAAAAGAAACCGAATGCCCAAATATTTTACCACGGGATAATTATGGTCGGTGAGGGCCGGCTCTAAAGCAATTAAGAATTTTTTTTATTTATCATCCTATTTAATTTGCAATTATTTCATTTTCAATTAAGCAAATGGTAGAAGAATAGAGATAGCATGTAGAAGGTTGCCCAGTGGCAAGCTTCTGTAATAAATAGATTACATCCCATATGTGTTTTAGGATATTAAACTTACATACTAAAACTTAAACTAGAACTAACATAAAACATGCAAATCAGATCATTGGGTAGGTACCGTTTCAACCTTCTGTTGACTATGGACTGATTTAGAAGGTTCACTGCTAGGTCATTGGGATGGGAATGTAGTCGAGCACTGCACTGGTAGCCGAAATGTCGTATTTCGTTTTTAACGCTCTCTATATTGAATGTAGATGCTGTGTCCTAGAGCTGGATCCCATATGACCAAATTGGCTTTAGTATAATTTTGTAAAGCAACAGCTTGTTTTCGGTGGTAAGTTCAATGAGCCAATATATCTTGGACAGAGTCAGTCCGAGCTGTTTACGCTTGGTAAAAATGTGTTTTCTCCAAGTGATCCTCCTATCGATATATAGCCCCAGGTATTTTACTTCTTCTTGTTGAGGCAACTGTTGATTATTTAGTTTTGCAGGGGAGCAGGTTTTTCTTCGTGCGGTAAACGTCACATGGATAGATCTGGTTATATTTGTTTTTATTCTCCATTTCTTTTGCCATGTTTGAATTTCATTTAGATTTGTTTGCAATATTTGGGAAGCAATTACTGGGTCAGTGTCAGAAGTTAGAACTGCTGTGTTGTCTGCAAAGGTTGCTGTAGTGACATTTGCTCTTGTAGGTAAGTCTGTAGTGTATAGCAGATAGAGTAGTGGCCTCAAGACACTATCTTGTGGCACTCCAGCTTTTATGGGGTAGAGTTCTGTTTGTTCGGTATCAATCTTAACCAGAAAGTGTCTGTTATGGAGATATGACTTAAGGACAATAAAATAGTTTATGGGGAGAACGATACGTAACTTGAATAAAAAATTAGTGTGCCACACTTTGTCAAAAGCCTGAAATATGTCCAAAAATTCTGCAAGCAGTATTGCTTTTTTCATGGATTTCAGTAATTTTTTGTATGATGCGATTGATTTGTTCAACAATGGAGTGCATCGGTCTAAATCCAATATGGTGATCAGGAATTGATTCGGTGTTTTCAATAATTGGTAGTAGTCAAAAACTTTGGAAGCTATGAACGAGAGGCTAATGGGACGACAGGATTTTAAATAATCGGGTGATTTTCCAGGTTTTAGGATAAAAATGATCTGTGCTACTTTTCACTGAACCAAATAGCGTTGTAGAGTTGTGTGAGATACCTTACCCCCATAATAGGTAGTTCCTTGAGTATTTTTCCTGTTAGTAGATCGTATCCCGGCGCTTTTTCTGGATGTAGCCTTGCAATAACTCTTTGCACATCAGCACTTTTAAAGCGTTGGGCTGGCACGTCAAGTTGAAAGGGCGCTTCTAGAATTTGGATCAACTCAGTTTTTTTTTCTGGATGATTTTCGGAAGAGTGTGGCTGGAAAACCTCTGTTAGATGTTCTGCAAATGCTCGCGCTTTTTCTAATTTGCTTCTTGTTTAGTTTTTATGGGGTGTTTAGATGGGTGCGGAAGCTTTTGTGATTCGTTTTAATTTTCGGGTCATTTTTCACAGCAAATAATCAGTGGCTTCAGTGGGCGTAAGCTTTTGCAGGAACGATTGTACGCATTCATTTTTGTTATTACTCAGCAATGTTTTGAGTTCATGTGTATCTATGTATCTGCGTTTGTTTTCCGGTGTTCTTAGGCTGCTCCGTTATCTACGGAGTTTTCTTTTTTCTGCGATGTTTTGCTTGATTGATGTGGGGCAGGTGTAAGTTTTGACCTTTACGCTTGTTCCAGAGTTGGATTCCAATTCGCCCCTTATAACATATCATTTAAGAGCTTGACAGCTGATTCAATGTTTTGTTTAGTTTTAAGGATGACATTTATCGTTGGTTTTTCATTCATCAACTGTCTAAATACGTTCCAGTCTGTTCGTTTATTACTTAATCTTAGTTATTTTTGGCACACTTAACGTTTTAGTAGATAAAGTGACAATAACAGGAGAATGGTCAGATGACAGGTCAAAGCAGGAGGTGGCAACAGCAAAGTTTTGTAGAATATCTTCGGTGATGCAAAAATCTATCAAATCAGGTGCTTTATTCTGGTCAGACGGCCAATGAGTGGGTTCGATAGATATTGTAGTTTCTTTGTCGTAAGGAGATTTAATATGGTCCCTATTTGTTCAATTAGGTCTTTCATCATACTTTTTAGTTTTTGTATGTCGTTGGATTGCTGATGCAATTGGTGTGAGTTTTGAAACATGGTAGTGGGTGAAGAGACTTGTTGTTGTTGCCTATGAGTTGCTGAGGTGTAAGTTAGTCCTGGTTGGAGTTGAATTTTCTGATTTGTTGGGGAAGAGTGTACTGTTTTGGACGAAGCACTGGAAATTGTTTTTCTGCAGCTTTTTGTATACCAAACAATCCTTATAATTTGCTGGGAATTTGACGCATCTTGGTTTCTGATAACAAAAATTTTGGATGTGTTCATATCTCGGACACTTTACTCATTGCACAATGTCTCTTTTGTATTTTAGGGACAAAAATTTTATTTTACATTTCTGTAAATATTTCACATTATAAATGTCTTTGTTATTTGTTGCTTTGTTAACATGGGGAGCACCAGTTTAGTTTTATATTGTTTTATATTATATATGTTTGTGAGAGTGTGGCTTAGTTTTCTAATTCCTTTGCAATTAATGGAATAATAGATGTTTTTTAGTACAACTTTGTAGCTTTGTTCCTCTTTGAGTTTATACGTGTGGAATTCGGTATTCTTATCGTTTAAGGCTTCTACAATATTTCTATAAGATTCTGTTGTTTTAGGTTGTACCTTGACCTAATTATCTGCAAGAGCTTTGATTTCATACTGCAATTTTGCTACCCCATCGAGTAGCTATCACGAGAGGTGTAATATTTTTAACGCCATTTACAAAAATTGGGGGAGGTTTTGGCGTTTCTTCCGTAGTGTTGATATCTTCTTTGTCATTATCAGAATCATTAATTAGGACTGAAAAATGTTTAGCAGATGGTGCGTCAAGCCAGTATTCGTTTTCCTTGC
This sequence comes from Sinelater perroti, assembly GCA_036346155.1. Lineage (NCBI taxonomy): Eukaryota > Metazoa > Arthropoda > Insecta > Coleoptera > Elateridae > Sinelater > Sinelater perroti. The sequence goes on from JARFIY010000099.1 coordinate 6,019,001, forward strand.
TCTGTTTAGCAGCCTTTTTAGCTTCTTTTTGGGAGTTTCTTGTATGTGACAGTGTTCCAAGTGGATTTGATTGAGAGGGTTGGGAATATGGGTCGATTGGTAAGGTTGGGTGGAAGACATTCGTTGTTGCTGTATATATGAATTACCTGATACTTGTAGACATTGAACGTTAATTGCTTGAATTTTGTCGGGTATTAGCATCGGTATTTGCGAAACCATTTGGTGTTGAATTTGAAAAGATTGCATCTCTCTAAGAAGCTGGGGGAAGGCCGTAACGCCCTTCACACTCAAATATTAACTTTTTAAGCTAACTGGAGGCCTAACTGAAGCGAATAATTAAGAAGATGATCGTTATAGGAAATATTTATTTCGAATTTTTGCTCTGCTACAGATTTAATAGGAAGTCCTCTTGTTAGACTAAAAAAGTATTTTAAGGTCTTTAACGGATACTACCTCCTTCTGCTAAATGTCATCTGTTGAAATGTAAATATGACTATTGTTATTTTTAAATTTTTGCGTCTTAAGTCACTTTTTACAAAGGGCAAACTAATTGTTTACTACTCTTATTGTTCTATTATAGGACTAAAAGTCGCTAGTGTTTTAATATTATGTATCCAACTGAGTTTAGAAAAGCCCATCCTTAAGACGTATAAAGCGAAATCAATGAGGCTGGAAAAAGTTGTTTCACGTTAGGGAGTGCCCGTACAGCTGGTTCCCATTGGAACAAATGCAAAAAGAAGTTGAACAACTAACAGCTCAGGGAATATCAAAAGCAAATTTGGCAAAATAAGGAAAGCATAACAATAGGGCTGGGTATCAATTATGTTAATTGCCTGCTATTGGTATATTGAAAACTTTAAGAAATAACTTTGTATAAGCTACATAAAGGGGACGCGGTGGCTCAGATGGTTCAACCAGTTGCCTCTGTCCCCTAGCCAGCGCGCGCGAGTTTGAGTCTCGCCCAGCCCATGAGTGTGTGTGAATGTCCTAGCATTAAGTGCATGTTAGTGGGCACAATAAGCCCTTGCGGCTGCAGTGCCTGTAAGTGCGCCAAAAAAGCAACATAAAGGTGACAAAACCACTTCACTCATCATGAAAATAGTTTAACTCTTTTTACTTGACATGAAAGATACGATCATAAAAAATCTCTTACTTGGAAAAAAGTCGGTGAGGAATTTACGGAAAGTTATACCAAGATTATACAATTTTATAGCCTTCAAGTAACACTTTATAGACGTCTTATTTCTCTCATATTGATTTGTATTTCCAGCGATTCATGTCAAACGCATATTTAGTCATAATATTCTTTTCGGACAGTGGACTGGGCAAATAGGTGTAGTAGTGAATTTTTATACAAGTTGTAATAGCATTGTTAAAGTCATCCTTGCAGGCATTACACCGAAACACAAGTTACAATGTTATACCGAATTTGACATATCTGAGTGTTGTGCTATTGTTTGCCTTTAGACCCATATGCAGGATCGGCTCCTTTTTCGTCGACGCTAAGAAATTATTCAGTACGTACGTCTTTGATGACTCATTTTATTTATGCCGAAATCGGTAATTTTCAAAATTTAAAATCTTTTTATCCATAGCTTTGGCTAACGCATATACTCATGAAGATCAATGCGTACCTAAATTTATGAGCAATCGTTGCCAATTAGACGTTTTTTTCTTTTATTTTATTCATGATATTAATAATATTTTCATAATAAAATTTTTAATAAAACTTGGTAAAGTAACATCAATCTTGGAAAACTGAACTGCTGTATATACGTAAATAAAGGTGAAGCGTGCTTTGCGCATGCGTAAATTTAGTATCTATGGTAAATATTAGATGTATGTGCTGATAGAATAACTTTTTCCCAACTAGGCAAAGATGAAGGAAAAACCTGTAAAAACAGTTTTCTTTAAATCCTGGCTAGAGGGTATACTAAGATTTGATTGAATTGGGTCTATATCGTGTGGTATCATTGTTGGTTAAATTGTTAACTGGTCAAAAATCGTCTTGGGTGAAGAAATACATGGCATCATATGCGCGTCTTTATTTTCGATCTTTTTCACCGAATTGTGATATTAATACATATATAATTTTTGAAATAATCTTTCCCCTTTATTTTTATATAAAAATAATAATAAATCACTGAATAATTTAAACTTGACAAAGATCTCTCGCTTTTTTAGATTTTTGCCTTTCAACAACGATTCCAAATCCTTAAAGTAACCATCGCAGGGGCCTTCTTACTAGTTCCATGGCTTCCATGATGACCTTTCATCCCTAATATCATGTCGGGTCACTTTTTATGTTAAAAATGGAAGAATGCTAACCGCAAAATTTTTCTATGTACTGGTGAAAAGTCGGAGGAATAATAATAAGTCAAATAAGCTTAAAATACACAGAGTTTGATGGTTTTTAAGGCAAAATGAGTTTTTTTTTTTATTAGAGTAATAATAAGTTTGATATTCTGTATTTAAAAAAACTTTAACCAATCTTTTCAAAATTATCAATGCCTTCTTTCTTTCGTATGTGTGAATGAATTGTATTCACTTCACGAGCGGCCCGTTATTAAATTTACATTAAATTGAATAAAGATTAAAAATGTTTAAATGTTAAATTTTATAAATTATAGATTACACGGCCTCACGTTAATTGCACTCCGTAAAATGCACACTTTTTCTTGGAGTAATAATTTAAACAAGCCTTCACTGCTTGAAAGTTAAATGGCCACTCTCATAAAAATATCTAAATACAAGTATCTAGATATTGAATTGAGCGAAGTATCTAATATCATTATACATTTTTTTAAATTTTGGTATCTTTGCAAAATACCGCTAATAGCGGCCACTGTTATTAAATTCAGTTAATCATTCATTTGTGTTTAGATTTTAATGGATTGATGATTCGCTTAGAACGTAAATATTTTATATAATTACCTACAAGAAATTTTTCACACAAATGAAGGAGTTATACAAGGTGGATGTCTCAGCCCACTACTTTTCATTATCTTCATGGACTATTTAATACGAATTGCGAAGACAAGAACAAAACTCTTGGTTGTGGGATACAGAAAGACGGGGAAGATTGTTATATCCAAATGTGCATTTGCAGACGATGTAGCGTTAATAGCGGGAAATGAGAAGGACCTTAAGGAAAATTTGCAGGTGTGGAACGAAGTATTAAGCCAAATGAAGATGAATAAGTTAAAAACTAAAATAATGGTAGTAACAAATGAAAATAAAAAAATAAAAATATCCAAATAGATGAAGAAAAGATAGAACAAGTGAGCAACTTCCAATACTTGGGAGTAACTATAGAAGAAACAGGAGAACAAAGTATAGAGGTGAATGTAAGAATAGAGTCAGCCAACAAAGTGTATCATGCACTGAGTAAAGAATTTATCAATAAAAAAGAAATATCAAGAGAAACGAAGATGAAAGTGTACAAGGAAGTATTCAGACCCATTCTTACCTTCGGATGCGAGTCATGGGTACTGGCTGACCAAGATAGAAGTAAGGTAAGGGAAGTTGAGGTGAAATATCTGAGAAGAGTAAAAGGTATAACCAAGCGTGATAGAATTAGAAATGAAGTAATTAGAGAAGAACTAAAGATTGAACCTGTTGAAGACTTTTATTGAAAAAAGACAACTGGGATGGTGGGGACACCTACAAAAGATGGAGGAAAAAGCGCAGACACGCATAGGTACAAAAAAGAGAGGAAGACCAAAACAAACTTGGAATGGTGTAATTGAAAAAGTACTGAAGAAGAAGGGAAAATCGTGAACAGAGGCCAAAAGGTTAACAGCAGATAGAAACAAGTGGAGAAAATTTATATCGAACTGAAGAGTTACTGTGTTTATGTGACCACGTCTATTTTGGGTAAATGCTCGACGTTTCCGCATCGGCTTTGATGCCATTTTCAAGAGGTTAGCTCTTCACTCGGGGTCTCAATCTGCCTAAGCCCCCAAGGAGAGCTATGAGTCTGACCTTTCGTGTGACCTGCTTGATCTTTTATAGGGCTGGAAGTGACCGTTTGTTTGGCGGGAGATGCGTTGGGTTGGGGAAAGTTTGTAGGATTAAGGGTGTTGCGTAATTGGCGGTGCGGAGCAGTAAGGGACTTCCACATGACAGGCAAACGCTGGCTGTCATCTCTTGTGTTGAGGCACTGTGGGCGTTTTTCTATTTCAATTGCCTCACGTACTATTCTGCTGGTAAAATGGGAAATGGGGGCAATGGTTTTAGTAAGTCATAATCATAGTTTTATAACATAATGTATCTAGAGAATAAAAACTATGGCATTTTCTTTATTCTAAGACATTTACAAGTAAATTCTATTTTCTACTGCAATTTTTTTTTGTTAAATATATACAAGCAATGTGTCTGAAGATTTGATTTGAGAATACTAATTTCAAAAAATGCTAAACTAGTATAAAGCCACGTTAGTAAGATAAGAGGTTGTTAAAATAAAAACAAAAATGTTTGTTAACCTAAGCGACACAGTTCTTAATATTCATCTAAAGTCTATAGAAATCAATCTTTTTAACACATATATTATGCAAAGCTACGGTGCATATTAACCAACGCGACCTTCCTTTATGTTCAATACTTAAAGATCGTATGATCCTAGATAAGCGCTGCAGTACGGGCAGTAGTGATTTACGCTCTGGCACGACTTCACGCAGTAGGGCAGAATGCAGAAAGGCCAGCACCTACAAAGAAACGTGCAGTATGATTCGGTGGAAAACAATTTGACGCTAAAGAGGACTTACAGGAAAAGGCACAAGAACATAGCTGCAAGATGCGTTTTCGTCGTCGGCTCAACTTCGACCTTCGTAGAAATTGTGTGGTGGCACGACGGGCACAATGCTAGCTGAGAGTTCGGTCCAAAAACAGTGACCACCATCGGCCCATTTGTTATGATCACCGTGCTTTCTACAAAACGATAAGAAATAATTAAGCTTTAATTTTGAAAAATAGATATAAAAGATAAGTAAGAAGGCGCTGCAACAAGATAGAATTTCGAAAATGGTCTGCTGAGCAAAAGTCATTCTTAAACATTTAGTTGACGCAGGCAGAAGTGTCAACTGATTATCCGTTTTGGCACGAGAATAGAGTATTTTTTATGACAATTCTTATATTGTAGTTTTGAAAGAAATATACCAAGTTACTTATCTCTTAAGATCTGGAATTTTCGTCAAATATAAGAAAATTCGTCTCGTGTCCAAAGCATGTTCTTATATATTTGCATAATAATTAACGTAGAATTAACGTATCTAAATTATACAGCTATTTATATCGAATCTGATATAGGATTTTCCATTAAAGGCGCTCGAACTATAAATATAAATAAAACAAGTTGTGTATGAGATGTCATTAAATTTTTATTTGAAAGAGTATTTGATTACATTATATATGGTATATGATATCTACCAAATGGCTACCGCGGCTTTGCGTATTCGAGAGGTCCAATTTTCGACGTCTCGATTGCATAAATCAGGCTCTATGTCATTGATGGTATTGGTTATGTTGACTTTTAATCGTCTGCGGCTTATTCGCATAGACTCGTCATGTAACGTAGTCTCATGCGGAAAAGTCTAATGGCGTTAAATCACACGATCTTGGTGGCCAGTTGACATCGCCAAAAGGCAAGATAACCAAGCCGTCGAATTTGTGATGCAGAAGATCCATTGTTGCATGCGCACGTAGCGCCGTTTTGTTGGATTCACACGTCGTTGAGGTCTATATCTTCCAATTTAGGTCAAAAAATGGTTATCATCGACTTGTGTCTTTTGCCGGTGGCAGTTATTCTTTTTGGAAGAAGTACAGGTCAAAATCCACATCAAACAGTAACTTTTTCTGGTTGCATTTGCAACTGATGGGTCTCATGTGGATTGCTATCTCCCCAAATCCGACAATTTTGTTTGTTGACATAGCCATTCATCCAAAAATGGGCTACGTCGGTGAAGGTGATTTTCCGTCCGAAATCAGCGTCTACTTCTAACTGCTCCAGAGGCCAGCCAGCAAATGCTTGACGCTGCCTATGGTCATTTACCTTCAGTTTCTGGGTTAATTGAATCGTGTACTGGTGCAGGCCCAAGTCCCGACGCAAAATTCGCCATACTGAGATCTGCGAAAGTCCAATTTTTTTTCGAGGAATTGACTTCTCCGGGTTATTCTGTACATTCTCGTTCACTGCAGCAACGTTTTCTGCAAACCTTACGTTTCGAAGACGTACGGATGTTGTTTTATTGTTTACTGAACCAGGTGATTCGAATTTGTCCACTAAACGACAAATAGTCGACTCAACAGGTATTTTTTCACCTACACCCTGATTCCCTCTTCCTGGATCCCCCAGGATTACAGCACAGGGAACCGATTTATGTTGGAGAGGGTCGCTTCCAAAGGTGAGTGTTTCAGCTTTGACTTTTGATTGAAGTTCCTTTTGACCGTAACAGTTGTAATCCTAGTGATGCTTCTAAAAGCCACTATATTTTATTTGAATCATTCTTATATATTACATAACATTTCGTTTATCTGAGTTTACCTTATATGTAACATACAAATGAGTACTTACATTTTTTATTTTTTTTGGGATTTGAAAGCAATAAACTTTTTTGCTAAATGCTACAAAACTTAATATGAGAAGTATATAACTAGTATTGCTGATCTTAGTAAATGTTAATATGTATGTAAGAATAAAATATGCAGCAATACAAGAAATTAAAAAAAAGGCAATAAAAAATGGCAGAATGGTAAAACCAAAACAGGTGAACTGTAATACATGCATTCACAAAATTATATCAAGAATTTTAAATAAAAGGACAAGAAATAGTGTGAGTAAGAAAAATATAATATAATAGGAGAAAAAGTTAAATAAACTTTAAAATACCGCAGTTATTTTGTAGATTGGCAGTATTGTTACTGTTAATTTTAATTTATAAATGTTGTAAACAATGAAATGGTACAATACTTGAGAATTTACCATTAAATAAAATGCAGGTATTTAAGTAGGTGAAACGTAAATCTCTTTATTGAAAAAAAAAATTATAAACATTGAATCCACGATTTTTATTTGACTTTTTTTTATCACATAAATGCAAAAGTTTGGGTTTGATGTCTGTAGGGGCGGAAACACTGCATCATCATAGTGGTGCTGGTGTTAGTTTTATACCTATGCTACATACAAAAGGATAAGTAATAGTATGACGAATCAGTGCAACATCGGCTTCAGTTGTAGTAAGAGAGATTTTTCAAAACGAACAATCAATAGTTACATTTACGTCATTACTAATTATATAAATTTTAGAAAGGAGCAATTGTTGAAATCTGCATTAATTATGTTATTGTGCGTGTTTTAGTGAAAAATTATAGCTGAAGAAGTTAAAAATCTGAATACTAACAACGTGCCTGCACCTTGCGATTTGAAGAAGCTTTTTAAAGAGGATCCTGTACTACAACGTAGAACAAGTAAACAGTTGGAATCAAATAGGTGAAAGGGCAGAGCTCATAGCAAAATCTGGCTTTTATACAATGAAGGTGTTGCCGTCTGTTAAGTGGCATTATAGAGGAATAATTTTCTTCAAGCTCCTTTTATCTAGCGAAAAAATTACGGTAAAAAAACTCTTAATGAAAAATTTAAAAAGTTCAGTTTTGAATAATTAACAAGCATGTCGCACAAACCGCTTCGTTATTTACTATCGCAATGTTAGAGGTATTCTCGTCTATTTTCCAGTTTATCACGACAGAGAGAGTATATTGCCAAGAATTAAGGTATAGTTAGCAGATAACACCCTTAAGAGGACTCAAGAGTACGCATGGCATAAGCAGTTAAAAATGAAGGCCACTGATGTGATTCGAAGACCAGTGTGACTGGAGAGAGTGTTCACGTTGTTTGTCACCTTCTCGAAGATAAACGCTGATTCGTTAAATTACTAATTTTATAGATTTAGTCCATTCATATTGTTAATATTTTACAGCTTACATGTATATTAATAAATTAGTATTTCACCAATAATTTAAATTAAACTAATAAACATAACTAAAAGACTTTACTAATCAATTTCTCAATAAATAAAAACAGCTTGGTCAACGAACACAGTATTTTCCGACTAAGGTTTTGTAAATATCTAGCGAGAAGTAATATACCAAATCCAATTTTAAAAAATTGATTAGTGAGGCTTGTATAGCGAGAAAGGGAAGAATTTTTCATAGTTTCTAGAACAATTGCTACAAGAAAAGGTTTGACTATGCCCTAGATTAAATTAAGGCTCATAAGGCGAGACAAAACTCACATGAGTAAATTTTATAGCCACAAAGCACACAAATTGATTTTTCTTGCTGTAATTGGTGAAATGCTAAAGTGGCACACAACTCTTCAGATCTCTTAGAGCCTTTGGATATGTTTTCAATATCAGCAAGGCGTTTAATAAAGTTGATTGTACCCTTTTTAATTTTTTTACGTTGACGTTATAAAATGGAGACCAAATTGCTATACTCAACATGTAAGAACATGGTAGAAGGTTTTAAATGTGGACAAAAAAGTCTTGGAGCAAATGTCGATGTGCTTGGAAAAGTAACACCCGGATAATCAAGAGGTGATTGGGACAGTACTTATTGAGTAGTCATGTTCCCATATAAGAAAATTAGTTTTCTAAAGCAATGGCATCTATATTATATAAGGGTAATATAAATAGCAAGGATCCAAGGTGATATTCTTAGGGAACACCTGACAAGTAGTCAAAGATGTGCGAGCATGTAAAATCCACCTTGACTTTCTCTTTGCGACCAAAGAGGTAATCTCTGAACAATGAGAGAACAAAATCGACTAAACCTAGGAAGAAGAGCAAGATTTAGTGATCCACTTTGTTGAAGACTTTTGATAAATCAGTAAACTGAGTCTACTTGGAGGCCAAAAGCAAATTGATTTATTATGTAGCTCTCAAATGTCAACAAGCTAGGTAGAGAAGATAGAGAAGAAGTCGTGCTACTCAGGAATAATTAAAGGCTTAAAAAGTACAGCAAACCTGTCGCAGACAATAAACTTAAAAAATTATATAGGCCTGTAATTTTCGGCATCACATTTAGTCCCCCTTTAAAAATTGACTTACGAAAGCTGCTTTTCATTGGCCGGGAAAAGCTTCTTTAGCTAATAACATATTAAATATGTGGTAAAGTGGAACGGAAATACCTTGAGCGCAACATACATGACACTAACAGGGAGGCCATTGGGACTTAATGGATGATGGGGGTTGAAGCCTAAGATTTTGTCACGTACTTCATCGTATGAAGTGTACAGTGAGAAAAGAGTTACAGAGTATCTATATTATCACCAATCTTTATGGACTAGTAAGCTATTAAAAACTTCATAATTACAATTTAAGAAATCATATTTAGTTGCATGAAAAGGGTGAAAGAATTGGGTTGAGTATCACATTTTTATTTCTAACAACAGGGAAAAGTTTACTGCTTAATACATTAGGGATTTTAAAAAATCAAAAATTGAGCTTATACAACTAATGCACCAGAAAAAGATAACATAAGCTCAGTTTAGTTTTAGTTCAGGAAGTTTACTCAGTTTTTTCAATAGCTGATGATGAAGGGACATATAGTGCCCCAAGAATCAAAAAGAAGGAGCCAAGTTGGATGTGCAGAAAAATATTTCCAACAGAAGTATATTGAGATGTAACTGCAAAGGTTAGAAGCTTCTTAACAGTGACCAAAAAAGCAGTGTTTATATTGGCAGATTTAAAGATGTTAACTTCAAGAATTGAAGTTCAGCATAATCTACGCTATGTATCATATAAGTTGGTTTTAATAAAGACAAAAATATCATTAGAAATCGTTAATCTTTTGTTAAATGTTCGTCTATGAAAATACCATTTAATAATCGTTTTTCAAGTGTTTCAAATTGTTTATAGAACGTTTAGATTTAAAAGCTTACAAAATGGAAGATATTTGAAAAGCTTTGTAACTAATAGTGCACTTGTCGTTGTTGCCTTTGTTTCGAGGAGGAACTTTTCGGGAATTTACGACTCGGCATGAAAGTAGTAGGTAGTTAAAATAGACGCAATGCATCAGTTGATGTTCTTTGCATTCCTCCCTGAGCCAAGTGTCTTCACAACCGTCATATCAGATGCAGTATCAAAGGACGAGATCAAATCATTTATAAATTTGTTGTTATCCTGTGCATTCCTCTCCTTGGACAGTTCTGTAGAAGATTTTGGCATAATGAACAAATTATGATATTGTTTTTATGTTTAATACATTTAATATGAGATTCATTGTAGACAATTGTAAAAATGCAATTTCCACAAAAATTGCAATGCAGGGATAAAAGAGAAGGAGCCAAGTTTGATGCGGAAGAAAATATTTCAAACAGAATTACATTAAGGTGTAATTGCAGAGGTTACAATTTTTTTCTTAATAGGGGTCTGATATTTTAGCGACAAGAACAGCAGTGTTAGTGTTGGCAGAGTGATCTAACATAACCCCAAAAATCCAAGTTCAGCATAAGATATAATATTTATTATATAAGTTAGTTTCAGTGAAGACGAAAATTTTATGATTAAGAATCGGAATGGTACAATACAAGTCATCCCGTTCAGCATGAAGATATTTAACATTTTGGTAATAATAGTATTAAACAATCATCTGCTAAAATACAATATATAGAACTTTTCGATTTGTAGGCTTTAATAATTGGAACAGTTTTTGGGAGATCTACTGTCTAACAGATAGACTACTTGTCGTTGCTTTTGTTTCCATCTTCGAAGATTGATGAAATTCATTTTGAGGTTGAAATAAACTCTGGTAGTGCTTCTTGTTTAGACACTCTAAGATGTTATCTTGCTTTACGGCAACGCCCGGCCTGAAAAATTTAACATTTGTTTTTAACTACTTTGGGACACTCTCCCTACCTTGTGGTTATTATTTATTTGCAACATTTAAAGGAGTACTCGAAAAAGAGTTTATGTATGATTGATTGGTGTTACAACCACGCTCATTTTAATGTAAGGCTGTCATATTTTTGCCCCTACTTCCCGTTTTACGCGGACCATCTCTGATGCGGGGCGATGTAGCAAGCACCGCGCCTTAGACGACCGCCATTAGTACCTCTAGTTCGAAACAAACGCAAGTATTCAATTCTTTTTAGTGACTTTGTAGGACATCTGGCAAGAGTTTGAGTCCCAGGAATGAACCCGTGTTGAACAAGTAATATTTTTTGTTTTTTACTACAAAATTTGTTAATTCAAATTGTCTTTAATATATTTAGGTGGTGGTATTAATTTGTTTAATTATTTATGATAATATATGAATGTATAATATTATATGAATTATTTTAACGTCCTTATATGAATGTTACATATAAATAAGTTTCTAAAAATGAAATGAAAATATATGATTAACACAATCTTGAGTATGTATAAAACAATCAATGTAAATCCTATCATTTTTGATAACAATAAGCAGTTAAGATAGAAGGTACTGATAAAAATTATTACAAGTTTTCTCTAATTTTTTTTTAGAGTAGAGAGTTGTTCCTAACCAAAACGATAAATATTCGTTAGGTTAATCTTATATTTTTGAATTCGATCACGTTTTGTTTTAAATTGTACTTTATTTAATTTCTGAGACAATCACTATTTTTGCTATTAATTATTACACTTTTCAGTTTAAAGTGGCCGAGTTGTATAAGATTCACAAAAAAAGGTGATTGTCAGGATCATCTCTACTATTATGTTGTCTTTAGTCAATTTGAAAAAGCGTAAACGTTATAATGTTTCTTAAATTTAAACTTCTCTTAGACTACTAACTATTCTCCCATTGATCTTGGGGAATATCTGGATAAGACCGTGTTTACTAGAAATCTTGGCAACACACGTACTCTTTTGCAATTTTTGAAGCTCTTAGAAAGAGGAGGATGCTATAATGTTTTTTAAATATCTCCATTACTGTTGTCAGAGCAGCCAAGAAGTTTGTAGAGTAGTTGACATCTAAGTGCCTCAAAATATTTCTCAAAGATCACAAACTGATCTCTAATGACTGGGTTTTGTTACCACTAATTTAAAGTCTTTTTGAGACCAAAAAAAAGTTGTAAAAAGTTTTACCAATAGGCAAACTACTGAATCAGTCTTTAAGTCAAAATACCTAGACAATAGAGCTCTTCAGATTATATAAAATAGTATTATAGTCAGAAGGGTACAATTGGCATTGACAGTCAAATATTAAAAGAAATCAAAATAAAAAAGGATTAAGACAGGGACGTGTATTTTTCGCCAATTCACTTTAATAATATTCTAGAGAAATCCGTAAAAATTAGATATGTCGACGATATGGTTATTATAACAAAAAACATTGAAGAATTATAAAATCTGATGAACTGGAGAATACGGACTAACATTTAATATTGAAAGGACCAAACTTACGATAGTATCTAAAACTCACAAAAGGAATAAAAGACTTAGTTTCAATAGCAAAAACTACGAAAAAGTCAATAGCTACAAGTATATCGGTACGATGATAGATAAATGAGATAAATGAGATAAACGAGTATACACACGAAATCAAAATAAAAATAGGAAAACTCGACCAAATTTTATTAAAATGAAACGAGTCTTATGTAGCAAAGACCTGAGCTTAAAGTTAAGGACCCGATTAGCAAAATGTAGTGTCTTTATCACTCGTCTCTATGGAGTAGAAGCTTGGACTTTAAACGTAATAAGTCTCAATGAAATCGAAACATTTGAAAAGTGCGCGTATAGAAGGATCCTTAAAATATTGTGGATGGATTGGATAACGAACGTGGAGATCCTAAAACGAATGGGAAAAGATAAAACATTAAGTACACACAATCAAATTCAAGGAAAAAAGAATGTGGGAAGGAAAAGAATGTTATGGTTACAAAATCTCAGAAAGTGATTCGAATGCACCTCTAGCGAAATGTTTAGAGAAGCATCTTCTAAAATTACAATAGCGATAACTATTGAGATGGCACCTAAAGGAGAAGAAGAAAGAGCTCACATTTAGTTTGGCTTTGGCGTTGATTTTGCTGCTGTTGGTAATCAAATTTTGGGGTATAAAATAGTCATAGATACGTTTGAACTGACATCTCTACAAAACTATGTTTTAATTATGACGTTATTTTTCATTTACAATTGGAACATACTGATAGCCTAATTTGCAGATTGCACAACAATGTTGTCAAGTTTGGTGAGTCTACTGTAAAGAAGCTAAATAAAATCGGAGATTGACGCGACGGAAACGAGTTTATGTTGATGTACATATTTGATGCAACTCAGAATGTTAGTTTATAAAAGATTATCGAGCAAAGAAGAATGAAATTATCTTTGTGATCTTACTCAAGCGAAGATGCAAATTTATAATAATGGGCAGATTTTGAGTTTTAAAATTTACCCCCAAACCGGACTCTGGACAGAGTTCTGAATACCACTTTTAATGCTCTGAATTGCAATTTATATGCCGGTATACAAAAATATTATTATTCTATTGCAATATCTAGGGTTATAGAATTTTTTTTACAGATATGACGGAGCCAACAACATTCATTACAAGTTATCAAAAATTTTAATTTGTCTATCGAGTAATACGACCATAGTATCAACCATTGTGCACGCTATTAGAAGTTGGATCTCAAAAATTAATTATACCAATGTAAATAATGTTTATGAACTCGTATAAAACTATTACTTGCATACTTAAACATTACTTTGGTTGATAATATGATAGTAGATGTATTTTGGACTTTATTAAAAAACAATTTTTGTATAAATGTGGTAATTTTATTGGCATTGGCTGAATATTTACATAATATGAGCTAGTATTTCTACATCTTAATAAAAAACGAAATAATTACTACAAGAACGTTTTTGTTTTAATTAACTCCTTTAAGCTTACAAGCTGTCCGATGGACAATAAGTAATTAATATGTAGAGAGTGACAGATTACATTAATGACATGCAGGAGATAACCTCCAGCGAAGTTACTCCTTTAAAAATATCTTAATTAAGACAATATGACAACAGACAGTAGGTGTCTGTAGTTATGCTAATCCTAATTAAATCTGTCTATTAGGTCATTTGGTTTGAATCTCTTAAGCCTACGCACTTCACCAATAGCGTTTGTGAATAAATCACGCGCGAGCGCATTAGGGTGGACTTTAGTTCTGGCACTGTACGTTTCACTGAACCGTTTGATTTCGTCTTTAATCGATGACACTTGTAAATCGTTTGCAATTGTTGGGTTGGGAACATACCAGGGGGCATCAACTATTGTTCGTAAGATTTTATTCTGAAACCGTTGTAAGATTGCCAGATTAGAGTTACTTGCACAATCCCACAGTTGTATCCCATACGTCCAGATAGGTTTGAGGATTACTTTGTAGAGTAATAATTTATTGTCCACGGTTAACTGCGACCTTCTACCGATCAGCCAATACATTTGTCTAAATTTCAGGCCAAGTTGCTTTCGTTTCATGAAAATATGTTCCTTCCACGTTAGGCGTCTGTCCAAATGCATACCCAAATATTTTGTGTCGTCTGCCTGGTTCAACTGATGACCGTTTAGCACTACCGGAGGACACGTGTCTCTATTTAGAGTGTATGTCACGTGTACTGATTTATGTTCATTAGCTTGGATTTTCCAGTTAGTAAGCCAAGTTTGTATGAGGTTTAAGTGGTCCTGGAGATGTTGGGATCCGATTGTTGGGTCGGAGTGTACTGCTAGTACTGCGGTATCGTCCGCATACGTAGCAACTGCAGTACCGTTACTCGTTGGAAGATCAGCGGTATATATCGTGTATAAGACAGGTCCCAAGACACTACCCTGTGGTACGCCTGACTGGATTGGGAATAGTTCGCTGTGTTCCTCTTGATACTTTACGAAAAAGTGTCTGTGGGTTAGGTATGATTTTAGTACAATCACAAAGCTGGATGGGAGACATGCTTTAAGTTTGTACATAAGATCTTCGTGCCAGACTTTGTCAAAAGCCTGGCTAATATCTAGAAATGCCGAAGAGCAGTACATTTGAGCTTCAAATGTAGTGTTTATTATATTGACAAGCCCATGTATTTGCTCAATAGTACCGTGGTGACTTCTAAACCCGAACTGGTGATCAGGAATAAGGCTGTTTTCATCTAAAATTGGTTTTAATCGTTTTAAGAAGTGTTTTTCGAAAACTTTTGAAATGACCGGCAATAAGCTTATTGGGCGATAGGACGCCGGTTCTTTGGGATTTTTGCCAGGTTTTGGCAACATTATGATTTGTGCCACTTTCCATGTAGTGGGGAAGTAACCAAGTCTCAATACTGCGTTGAATATTTGCTGTATGGCTTTGTACGCTTTAGTTGTGAGTTCTTGTAGCACCTTTCCGGTAATCAAGTCAAAGCCCGGAGCTTTGCTGGGGTTTGTGTGCCTGAATGTATCTTGAATTTCAGAATTTTATCTATTGGGAGATCCAGTTGATAAGGTGCAGTAAGAAATTCTCTAACTGTAGTTTCATTCTCTACTGATTCTATTTCATGCGGTTTAAACACAGTGGTTAAATGGCTAGCAAATGTTGCGGCCTTTTCTTTGGCACTTCTAGCCCATTGATTATTTGGATCTAAGAGCGGTGGGGTGGATGTTTTTGGCCTTTTCAGATTTTTGGTTGTTTTCCAGAGCGAGTAATCTGTAGCTTCTGTAGCTGTTAGATTACTGAGGTATTCGCTAATAGCTTCATTTTTAATTTGTAGTAATACATTTTTCAGGTCCTTTGCTGCGTTATTAAAGTTTTTCTTATCGTCTTCGCTTCTTTCACGAATTTTTTCTTTTACTATAATTGGGATTTTTTCTTTAACAGTAGAATGATGTTGATCTGGTGTAGCAGTCCAAGCCGCTTTTTGTATTGAGGTGGTGAGATCGATTACTGCTAAGTCCAGGTCTTCTGGTGTTTTCAGTGGTATCTTTAAAGTAATTAGAGTGTCTAAAGTTGTTTTGAATACTTCCCAGTTCGTTTGCTTGCTGTGTAATGTGGGTTGTTTCTGTTTTTCTAGAATGTGTGAGTGAAGCGTTATTATGAATGGTGAGTGATCGTATGAGAGATCAAAGCATGGCTCTGTCTCGAGTTTCTTTAGATCAAGTCTTTTTACTACCGCAAAGTCTATTAAATCTGGAAGTTTATTCTATCATAGGCCAATAGGTTGGCTGTCCGGTGGATATTGCAGTGAGGTTATGACTTCGGAGGGTTTCATACAGCCTTTCGGTAGAGTTATTCTTGAACCCCAGTGTTGATGTTTGGTATTCCAGTCACCTGCAGAAACGAATTTGTTTCCCAGAGTTTTGAAATAATCTTGGAAGTCTTGCTGTTTGCTGTTATACTTTGGTGGGCAATATACCGCGGAGATGTTTATCGTGCCTACTATATCTTCTATAGCTACAGTAGTCGCTTGTAGATTTTCTTTGCAGTAGTGTTGTAGTTCGTGATGCTCGATTCCTTCTCGGAAGAGGACCGTCGTTCCCCCATGTGCAGTTCCGTCAGGATGCTTGGTATCATATATGTGATACCATGGGATTTTTAAGTAACTTTGATGAGTAAAATGTGTTTCGGATATTAACATGATATCTAGGATATGTAATTGTAAGAATAGTTTAACTTCTTGTGCGTGCAGGCATAGGCCGTTGGAGTTCCATACACCTATTATAATTAACCGAGCCACTAAGACATTTTATTTACGAGCGTGGAAATAAGATTCATTACGGTGCTCATTTGTTTGATGAGGTCTTTCAACATATTTTTCAGTTCAACTATGTCGCTCGTTGGGGTAGTCTGCACGATCGGGTCCGATCGAGTTGGATTAGCTGCCTGTCGGTGGTTTTGATGCATAGGTTACGTTAGGTTGAACAGAGCGTGTATGGAAAACTCGAGGTTGTCCTGCTTGATTTCTCAACTGCGGGTAGAGTTTTTGCTGTAATTGTTTATGGACAATGCATCCTCTATAGTGTGCCGGATGATTCTCATTACAGTTGACACATTTAACTTCACTACTCTTGATTTTTCTGGGACAATCTGATGTTAAGTGGGTACCTATGCATTTAACACAGCGTGGATTTTTGCTACAGAAATTTTTAGTGTGACCATATTGTTGACATCTCATGCATTGCGGTATATTTCTTTTAACATGTGGTGCTTCAAATGTCACACTAGTATTCATTAATAATTTCGCTTTGTAGATATCCTTGTTATTACTTTGTTGTTTGAGATCTACAAAAAACATAGGCAGCCTCTATGCTTTGCTTTATTTCAGCAACGTCAGTTGAGTAGTACGTTTTTAATACTACTCCTAAAAGCTTTTCTCATTTTAGGCTTATAGGTGTGATATTGGGTTTTTTGTCGTTCAATATTTTAATAATGCTTGTGTATGTCTGCGAGTCGGTCGGTTCTATTTTAACCTGCTCTCTACTTAGTGCTTTATTGTGACATTTGTCCTTGGCTACTTTGTCTAGTTCGGTGACCAAAGGTTTTATATTTTCTACTCCTGCAATAAAAATTGGAGGCGGCTTTGGGTCCCTTTTGTGTTGATTACTATCTGTGTTTGTTTCTATTTTTCTGTCCTCGCCAAGCGTGGCGAATCGATTTTCACTTAACCAGTAGTTATTTGAATCGGTTTGACTTGAGTGAGCATCATTCTCTTCTACACTTCTCGACCTTTTTGATCTTTTGACAGTTTGCCATTCATTAATTGCAGGAAAGTCTTGTGTAGAGTAGTATGTGGATTGGGTTGAATCTTGTACAGGGAGTTGCTGACTGTAGCTAAATGGGGGCTGATACTGTGGTTGTTGTGGCGGTAAAGGTTGTGAATAAAACATGTTAGGTGTTGGTATGAATTGCGGTATTGCATTTTGGTGGTATAGCGCTGAATTTGTTTGCCCGTAGGGCATGTTGTTATAATAAGGGTTGTTGGCCATTAGGCTTCACCCTTAAGGCTATGGCTCGGCGCGGCGATATCGCAGGTAAATTCGGCCCACACACGTCCACTACGTTTCAATGCTCGGCTCGAACTACAAGAACGTTTAGTCTATATATTTTTCGGATATTAACGACAGGGAATGTATTTAGGGTATGCCAGTAAGAATGTTGTAACGTACAAAAACAAGAGCGTGTACTCAAAAGCCGTAAAGGAAAAAGTTTTAGTCCTCTAATGTAAGTAATATATATATATTACCGGTGGCCGGTGGGATCGCGGCTCGGCGTTTTCTGACTGCTAGCGAATTTCGATCGTGCCCGCGATAAAGTATTTTGCGCGTTACAAATTCTGTATCATCTTGTTGCATTACCACAATGGGCGCTGACGTCATGTTGTGACATACCGAAATATATAGCAATCTTTCGTGTATTTCCGCGTAGCCCCGAAAACGCTTAGGCTAATACGCACCGCAGCGGCCGGCTGGCGGGATACGCGGCGGAAAAACTAACCCTTTATAATTGCACCTCAATATTACCAATTCTAATATGAGTTTAACTTGGTAAATATTCAGGCAACATTTGCGACTATGCTATACTGTTTAATTGATAGATATGAATAGATTTACAATTCTTTAATAATGATTTACATTGTTCCATGTTCCTGATCTAGTGAAAAAAAAAATGATCCAGGGAAAAAAACTATCCAGAAAAAATTCCAGTCTAGTTAAAAATTTACAACTATGAAAACCTGGAATATTTGTGGAACATTGTTCCATGTTTCCACTTTGTTTGATATATTCATGATGTATTTTATTAAAAATTTCCGTACACACTCACAAGTCTTAAGTAAACCAAATCAGATTATTCGATACTGATCGAGGTCAACTCCAGTTTATGGTAGGTTGCTTCCAGAATGTTTTACTCTTTCGCAGGCCTTTCATAAAAAGCATTTTTGAATAATGTCATCACACCCAATATTATAAATCTGTACCAACTCTATCAGTGTTTTTGTATCTTCTTTGTTTATTTATTTATATTTTTCTGTCATTCTTTATCTTTCCCTTTATTTTGATGTGAAAACGTCTATATTCGATACGAATATTGAGTGTCATTCCAGAATCATAAGCGGCACCAAAACGGTCTAGTTCGAAATGATTACTGGACCAGTCGAAATTTACTCTGCCCCTCTCCCTCCGTACGACGCAAGGTAGAGGGGGACTTAGTCGAGTAACAAAACAGCGAGTCTGTGCACGCCGAGTGGTCTTGAAGAGCGCGTGTCATTGCGTGCAGTGTGGCTTGAGAGAAAAATAAATGACTATTTTGTGTAAAATCAAGTGCTGCGGACAATTTCAGGCTATTCAGAGCTATGTACTATTAAAGTTGGAAAAACTGTAAAGTATTGAAGTTGAAAATGTCGCAATACCTGAAAAGAAATTGGAAGCAGAATCAGCGCAACGCATGTCGAATTAAAGCGGACTTGATCGGAAATGCGGAGAAGTATCGGTGCTACCTATTGAGAAAGAAAACCTGGAGATTATCACGGACTTCATAAACGTGGACGGATTTACAGCAATAAAACAGCCTCCAGTAGACGAGGACTATTCTGAAAAATCCGACGTCCTGATAAATAGTCAGCCTATAGATCATCGTGAGCACTTCAAAGGCAGACAAATGCTATATCGCCCTATTGGAAAGCGACTAATATACACTTCAACAAGACATTTGTTTCGACCGAGTTTTTGGTTTTATTGACCAAAGGCACGTTTTCACGGAAACCTCACGTTAGTAGCTCCGACTACTGCCCACCAACAAAATAATTTTTTTTGTATAACAGCCTAACCATACCTACTTTTATTTTTTTATGAGTATACTTCAATTTATTTATCTTAGTCTTCTTATATAATGCCATTATCGTTCTTCTACTTCTTGTTTCTTATGTTTTATTCTACTTTATTATTTTTTTACAAATATCTATTGTTTAGCTAGATATCATTTTTATGTTTTTTGTTTTACCTAAATATTTTTACATTCCTGTCACAAAGGGTACAGATGTAGGAACCAAACCACCGACTCAGTTAAAACTCTACAGGCTAAGAGTTTGAGTCCCACAAAATCCATGGGTGTCATCGCGTCTCATTTATAACACATACATAGGCTTGGTAAATTTAATGAGCTTTACACTCTTATAAAAAAATTCAAAAAATAAAAATTGTTTGTAAATTGTCTTTTCCTTCCTACGCTATCTATATTTGTTGACATGTTAGATGAAACCGAGATTTATATTAACCCAGTAACTTTTCAAAATATTTAACTCTACATTTTATTCCACTGCCGTACTGTGAATTTTATACGGTTAATTTCAATTACTCACAGATATTGCATGTTTTGATTACTTGCTATTTTATCCACCTTGTGATATTCATTGGAAAGGCATTAATCCTATCTATACTTCAAGAAAGTAATAGTTAAATCATCCGCTTTAATCTAATCTGTATTTTAGTAAGTTGTGATTTTAATAATAATTTTTTTTTTAGTAGTAAATGTTATTACAAAAATCTATCACTTAAAAACAACCATATATATCGCTGATAGCAAATTTTGTGCAATAATTTTTTTCTGTGGCTGTATATGGCTGTGGCAAAAAGTTTTAGTCCTATATATATACACCATTGTGGTAATGCAACAAGATGACACAGAATTTGTAACGCGCAAAATACTTTATCGCGGCCACGATCGCAATTCGCTAGCAGCCAGAAAACCCCGAGCTGCGATCCCACCGGCCCACCAAATTTTTTTACCTTTAACTCCTGAAAACCGAATGAAGAAATACTCGTATGAATGTGATTTTTTGTAATCAAGTTCTTTCGAACCCCCTCGCCCTTATGGAGCAAACAATTTTTAACAGTTCCGGTCTCGGAGCTGAAAAAAGACGGACACAACCGTACACAATAGTCTTTTTTATATGCATAAAAGCCTAAAAAGAAGAGAGGATCAGAAAGAATTGGCTAGAGCATGAAATAAATAACAATGCTCAAGGGGATATGGAAGAATCTGTTAAGTGGCACACAAAAAACGTTAGTAATGTTTGCTTGTGCGAATTAAATCTTATCTGTAGAGTTGAAAACAATGCTATTAAATGGTTAAACAAAGCATTAAATTACGCAAGGCTTTATTGGACACAAAGAGTCGTTTCAACGTCTTATTATGCCCAGTTTGTATTACCTATTACGATTTTTATAAACAAAACATTTACTTTTTTAGAGTAATGTTAACGCATTTTAGATTAATAATTTAAAACTATTAATAACAGGAGATTTTGAAACAAGTTTATTTATTTTTTATAACTTTGCTGTACTTGCACATGTTCTCCACCGCCTTTGTAAATTATGTTTCATTTGAAGATAGTTACAAGTTCTCTTTTATTTAAGACTTTACAGAAATGAACGTTTGACCATAAAAATCGCTCAACATTAGAATCCTGCTAATGAGGTGTCAATTTTTAATACAATCGCAACTATAATAATTGTGTACAGCATGATTTAAACATTTTTCGACTAGAAAAGCGTCACAAAATCTGCTGTAGAGGCATTTGGAAAGAACAGGAATTCTGTGAGCGAGCAAATAAAACTTTACATACATTAAAATTATATACGAGGCCAATACTATAGCGAGAAAGAATTTTGGCTAACTAAAAGTTAAAAAAATTGATTAACAATGTATCGTTTGAGAAAATTAAAGTTGCAATATACATATGAAAGTATGAAACGGGAGATGCACTAACTTCAAGAAGTAAAGGTTGTTTGAATTAAATTCAAAACAGAGGCATTTTGGCTTTAGGTAAAGGAGAAAACGCTCTAAGCAAGACAGAAATATTTATGTTCTTATTGGCCTAACAAGTTTTTTTTGCAAAGTTGATTGAGAGTATCTATTTTTGATAGTCAGATTAAAAAACTAAGTGGGATTGGTACAAGACGTAAGAGGTTGTTTTTAATAGAATGTAACAAAGTATCAGGAAGTATTAAATACAGACAGAGCCAGTTGTGAAAGAAATTGAAAAGATGCTCCTAACCAAAAATAATATTGTGGCGGGCATTGGAACCTGAGCGCGGGTCGGAGCATCGGGGTGGCGGAGCCAGCTGCTGTTTAGACAGCTCCGTCGACCCCTGCCAACGAGTATTGCTCTACTCGTACCTTTGACAAGGCGAGCGAGGACGTTAGGGCGTAGAAACAGGATCTGGTTGAGTGCCCCTAGGTCAGGGTGTGCCCTAAATGTATCATAGAATGAAGAATTCAACCAAGATTCCGTCTTGGTCGTCACCCACGAGTAACTCCCCACTATACTAAAATTGACAAGGACAGGACACTTGTGGTAAGCAGATATGGTATTTGAACTGAAGTGAATTTGACTTATCTACCTTAATGAGCATTCATTAAGGAAATGATTTTTGATCTAATAATGCAATTTATTATTATAATTAACGGCATAATAGGTAAAAGAGTAAGTGTAGAGTTTTTTTGATATGGAAGCAACATATAGATTTTTATGGAAAGGAAAATGCTTGAATGTGATGCGACCATAAAATCAGAATAAAAAAGCCACCTTATTTGGTTGACTAACTGAAAACGAGAACGTGATGGTTCTGTGGAAGGAATCAACTATAGATTTTTTCCAAGAGAAAATTTTAAGTTTTCCATACAAAGTAAAGAATATAAAATATTTCTAATGGAAGGTTGTTAAAATTGCTTAGATATGATCATCTAACTGTTGTTCTTGTATTATTCTTGGTATCATTATTTTCAGTGGTTTTATTGTTCTTAATGGTCTATGTTTGATAGAATAATGATCCAATTTGAATTGGAGCCAAACAACTTTTGTTACCAATTTGTAGGCAGTTTAGTTAAAACAACAATATGCAGTGTATCATTTTCGTTATTTGATTATTATTTTTTGGTATTTACAAAGTACCTAGACAAAAATACATTTTTGCCTCCAAATAATAATATCAATATTTTTTATTTTTTATGAAGTTATAGATGAATGGTAGGAAAAGACTCTAGAAGCTTTCATTTGACATTTATTGTAACGACAGAGTCTTTAAACATTCAAAAAGAAAAAAATAAAATCCACAATAAAACATCGATTTTTAAATTAAGAGATACATTTCCATATCTAATAAAATAATCAATAGAAATGAAATTACTAGCAATAATTAAGAATTGATTGTAAATAAAAGTTGAGTCGCTATTAGAGCATGTAAGTCATACAATGTACTGAAAGCAGATAGTGAAACATCAATTCTTCTTCTTTTTTGCCCTATAGCTATGTAGAAGCAAAGGGCGTCCGTAGGTGTTTGAAGAAGAGGTATGTTTTTGATGCTAGGATAACTAATCTTAGCTAACTTTTCCTACTAATTTTTTTCATTTCTTTATGTCTTGCTATTCTCTTCGCTTCGTTCCGTGTTATACCATATTATCTCAGCTCGCTCTGTATTGTCTTTCTCCATGCTTCTATCGGTCTCCCAACTTTCCTTTATCCTCGAATTGTGTAACTTAGGACTTGTCCAATTCGTCTCCAATGGATTTTTTATAGTTATTTCTATTTTCTTTTCTTGCGTAATGCTTTAAAGTTGATTATTAGTAATGGTATTTGGCCAGAATATCTCGCATATTTTTCTTAAACATTTATGAATGAAAGTTTGTATTTTATTTAAGAGCTTTTTAGTTTCTTTCCACCTTTTGATCCCATATAATAATAAGCTCTTTACATTTGTGCGAAATAATCTTATCTTTGTCCTTTCAGATGTACTTGATGGCTTCCATACCCTCTTAAAGATGCCGAAAGTATTTTGTGCTAGCTGAATTCTTCTTCGATATTCCTTTCTGTTCCCCTTCTAACTTTGTTATGCTGCCTGTCTCATCTATACGGATCGTTACTGTGCTGTCTAAATAGGTTTTTAATATTTTTGTATTTTTTGCAATTATTTGTAGATCTATTCTCTTTGTATTGCTTTTTAGTATTATCATTTATTCCTGTATGAATTGATTATTTGCTGTTAACGTCGTCCGCGTACTCCAAATTCTCTAACTTAGTAGATATGCCCCAATTAATACCTGTTCTCTTGTCTTTCGTGTTTTTCATTACCCAGAAATTTGTACGAATCCTTGGACTAAAAAAAACAGAGACAAGTTGGTACTCCCCTATTAGGATAAAAGGACATAGATGTTACAGTTGCTTGCACCGTAAGAGTTTTAGGAAATTATGTTCCTCCTGTGTTTGTTTTCCCAAGGTTGAGGATGTTTCCACAAATTCAATATGGAGCAATAGGTGGATAAATGAGTATTTGCTTTTTGATTGGCTTTAGCACACCGATTGCAGTCATGTTTTGATTAAAATATTCTAATATTGCTGAAAAAGATGGAATCTTCTTCTTATCACTTTACCTTGATATTGTTCGGTCTTCTAAATACAGCTTATTACAGAGAATATTCTGCACAATAAATATGAAAAGACCTATCCGAGCTATTTAACGCAGCATATTTAATTGTGCCACCATAAAAAAATATGTGAGGGTTTTCAATTGCAGGTATTTTACAGAGTCTAATTTTTATCTTTCACCTGTTGATGTGGAATTTCAAGTTAAAGTAATTGAAGACGAGACTTGAAGAGCAAGGACAATAATATGAAACTATAATATTTATTAGTTAATAAAGCCGGTTATGCTTTTGAATTTATATTTGTCTGTCATTTATATGATGCGCACATATTTACATGGGGTTGGCAAACTAAACGCTTTGTAACTTTTCAGTTTTCATTTTATAAAATTAATTCCAAACCTAAAAATAAATTACAATTCAACAAAACTTCAAAAATATATTACTTCAAATAATTTATGAAGGCCATTACAGCTGGTTTAAGTTAAATTCACAGAATATGCATTGCAACGATATAATTAAGAAACATATTTTTTAAACTGCATTTGTTTTTATTATAAAATAAAGAGATCAAGAACTGATTGTGTGCATAATAATTATGAGTGTTTTCATATTTTCACCTGGTTATACATTATTTGCTAGTTATATGATAAAGTGATAGTTTTCTCCTAACGCATTATGATTTATGATAAAATGTGAGTTAATTTACTCGTTCAATCTAATGATGTAAAATCTAGTCATTGTTTTGAGAACTTAGCGTACTTCATCATCATAAAGGCAAAGTAGTATAGTGCTGAAG
Source organism: Sinelater perroti (assembly GCA_036346155.1). Taxonomy (NCBI): domain Eukaryota; kingdom Metazoa; phylum Arthropoda; class Insecta; order Coleoptera; family Elateridae; genus Sinelater; species Sinelater perroti. The sequence continues at coordinate 6,044,188 of JARFIY010000099.1, forward strand.
GTATCCAAACGACGACTGGAAATGTTAGTAATGGAAACTTTTCTGTACAGTACGTTGTAAAAGAGGATAAACTGTAGAATAAAGTAAAATTCTGGTTTTCTCATTGGTGTTACAGCAGCTGTGTGACCTTAAAAGAGTGGAACCACAACATCCACTCTCCCTTCTGTATAGGTTAGAACCTGTTCAGTTTTGTTTGAGAGTTGCTAGAGTGATGAGCGAAGTGAAGGTACGGGGAGCGTGGAATAATACATTGTGATTAAATTCCTTGTTGGAGGAAACGCCCTATCCACTGAACTTCACCCGGGACTTCAAAAACAATATGGGGAAGAGTGTCTTTCACGCACTCCTGCGTTTAGGTGGTGTAAGTGCTTCAAAGAGGACAGAGAGCGCGTGGAGAATGAACCGTATGTTTGTCGTCTGCGAGCATCCGTCACCGAGCCAAACATTAATCGTGCAGACGCGCTTATTTGTGAGAACAGGCGCAGCACTATCAAGGAGCTTGGAGTAATGTTGTCCATTGGTGTTGGTAGTGTAGAAGACATTGCGAAAAACCACCCGTACTATCTCAAGGTGAATACTAAAAACTTTAACGGGAGTGAACAAAATGGTGCGGATTTTTAAAGTCTATAGTGACTACAGATGAAACGTGAGTGTGCTACTTCGCTTCCGAGTACCAGCAGTCATTATGCGAATAGTGGCATACCAGTTCTCTCAAATGGAAGAGCGCAAGGAGGAGCCGTTTGGCAGGAAAAGTGATGGCAACGTTTTTCTGGGACTGGCAGAGGGTTATCCATGTAGACTTCCTGACGGATGCTAGAACAGTCCATGTAGCTTATTACTTAGCCTTCCTGGCTACAGACGTAAAGAAAAAGATTCGATCTAAGCAGAAGACAGGTGGAAACCGGGTAGCCTTCCTTCGAGACAATACACGTCCTCATACATCCGCCGTACAGTCCTGATTTGGCCTCAATTAATTTCTACCTTCGAAAGGCTCAAATCAGACTTGCAAGGCATGCGGTTTGCAGACAACGACGCCGTCATCTAGCCGCTAACCTAAAACCTTTTTTGAAAAGAGCATCAGGATGCTTCCAGAATGTTGGCAAAAATGTGTTGACTCAGGAGGGGAGTACATTGAATACTGACGTGCAAGTAAGTGTCTATATATAAATATCCTATTCCACATTTAATGTTTACGCTTTAAAATAATATCATAACTTTTCCAACTAATAAATATATAAAATATTTTTTTAATATTATATTCTGCATTAATCTTGAGATAGCCTTTTCGTGTAATGGGTGTCCTCTCAACAGTGGTGAATAACACGTTTAAATTTATTTAAACACAGAAGGAGTTACTTACATAAAATTGCACTTTATAACTATATTTAGCTATAACATCATTTATGTCGTACTAACACAGTTCGTTTCGTTTTCAGTATTTGACTTGATTTTTTCTTCGACCGTCGCGTGATATTTATACAATTGGTACTTGTTCGTAAGCTTATAGAAACCATTTGAAAATTTCTGCATTGTTTTAGTGCTCGCATGTGCATAAGCAGCACGGCCGCCCGCTAGAAAGCATTATGTTTACCGCTCAACCGTGACAACTCAGTTTTAACAAAAGCGGCGACCTTGGTATTAACCGCAGACTCCGCGGGATGCTGGTGCTCTCTTGGTAGAGTTCGGAAATTCCTTACAATAATAATGAGGTAGTGAGAACTAACGTATTTTGATGACTTAGAGGAATCGGTGAGAGATTTATCATCAGTAAATGTTCTTGATTGAGAGAATTTAAGTGATGAGATTTTGTTGAGGAGTAAAATATTCAGCTAAAAGGAAGCATCTTACTGGTATTTACAGCATTAGCATCTGATGTTGCAATGTTGGTAATTTTGGATTGAAAAGGGTTTTTGAATACTTGATAAATAACGGTGATTAAATGCATTACTCAAGTTTAAGAGTAATTGGTAAACGTAGTAAGGAAAATACTAGATTTATTTCACAAAGCATAACTCACGTTTATAAATAACTGTTTAAACGTTTAATTTCACTTCTAACGGTTATGAAGAAATTTGTTTAGAGTTGGTGTTTGTGTGTGGCTAGGAATAGTAATTTTATAGCAAAGCAATTACACTCTTGATAGCAAAGGGGATATTTTAGACTTGTTGGAAATAACATATAGGAAATAAATAGCTTGTATTGGGGGAGGGGTGGGGGGTGTGGGGTAAGAATGTGGTAGGGAAAGTAGACAGTGATCTTTACTGTTGGAAGTTTAGTAATCATGCAGCGTTGGATCAGTGAACAGAGCTTTTGCTGTTATAGCGTATTTAGCAAATAGTTGAAGTTACGCACGACACAACACACATTCCATCGACATTTTAATTTTTTAATATTTGTTTGGAATGGAATAATTGGCCTGTATTTCTGAAAACTTTCCTTCTTTCAGAACTTCAACCATATCCTGTGATAGAAAATACGCATTTCCAACAAGAATGCCAATGAACTTTCTGAAAGACCTTTTCCCGAACCACCTGATTAGTAAGAATGGGGATGTTCAGTCCCTGTGATTATTTTTTTATGGGGATATCTCACTTCAAAGATTTTTGAGGCTCGCCCAGCAACTATACTGGATTTAAATGTGAGGATAGAAGAAGAAGTTAAATAACACCGGGGGTACTAGGACGTGTGAGTGATAATTTGCTTATGAGACTCAGTGTGTACAAAATGATGATCGCCATCTTTTTGCTTGTATACTAATTTACATTTGTGCTCTTAACACTTGTTGCAATAAATGAAAAAGAAAAAAAAATTTAAATTATTTTTTCTTCTTCTTCTTCTTCTGTCGTCAAGGCTTAGGCCATTCTGCCTGTTCCGAACTTCATTTGATTAGGACCATCTTTTCTTCGGTCTTCCTACATCTCTGCGTCCTCTTGGGTGGTAGTTTAGGATTTGTTTCGGTATTCTTTCTTCTGTCATCCTATTAACGTGTTGTCTCCAATTGTTTCTGTATTCTTCTATTTTGTCGTTAATGTTGAAAATTTCTAGTTCTTCCCTTATTTCTTCATTTCTTATCCTATCATTCCTTGTGCAACCTTTAAAATTTCTGAGAAACCTCATTTCCGCTGCTTGTATGCTAGATTTGTTTTTTGTGTTTGTTATCCACGATTCGCTTCCATAAGTGAGTATAGGGACGGCCATGGTCTTGTAAAATTTCATTCTTGTTTCTTTTCTTGTTTTGTGTTTTAGCGTTCTATTTATTGTCCCGCAAATTGCTTGGAATTTATGAATCTTGTTTTCTACATCTTTATCATTTTCGTATGTGGTGTCGCAGCCTAAGTAGTTGAAATGAGATATCTGTTCTAAAGTCTTTCCATCTATTATTATTTTCGATCGCACTGGTTGTTTTCCTTGGAAGGCCATTATCTTTGTTTTGTCTTTAGATATTTTCAAATTGTAGTTTTCGCAGAGTAATTTGAGACGGTAAATTGATCTTTGCAGATCGTCTTCGTTCTTTTGAATTATTGTTAAATCATCGGCATATAGCAGTAAGTTTATGTTTTTGTCGTCTCGTAGTTTTATCCCTGGGTTTACTTGTGGTTTCCAAAGTTTAACCACGTCGTCGATATAAATATTAAATAAAGTGGGTGATAGCCCACACTCTTGTCTTAGTCCTTGATTTGTTTGAATTTTATCAGACTTACTGCCGTTATTGTTTATTACTATGTTTGTGCTAATATATAATGATCTTATGATTTCTTTAAGGTGGTTAGGGAATCCTTTTTCTTTCATTATTTCAAGGAGTTTATGTCTGTCTACGCAGTCAAAAGCCTTTTCGAAATCTATAAATGCAAGGTGGGTTTCCAAGTTGAATTCTCTTCTTTTTTTCAATTAATCTCTTTAAAACGAATATGTTGTCACTACATGAACGGCCTTTGCGAAACTCAGCTATGGGTTTTGTTCTTTCAGTAATTATTTTGGAGTATAATTTATAGGTGGTGTTTAGGAGGCTGATTCATCGATAATTTGAGCATTTTGAGCGGTCTCCCTTTTTAAATAGTGATATGACTTCTGCTGTCTGCCATTCTGTTGGGATCTTCTTCTTTCGCCAACATTCATTTAAAAGATGTAGTATTCTGAATTCTAGAAGTGGTCTTCCATATTTCAATAATTCTATACTAATTCCATCGGGCCCTGCAGCCTTCCCGTTTTTCATTTTCTTTAGGCATTTTCTTAGTTCTTCTATGGTAATCATGTCAATTGTAAAATCAGTTTCATCAATATCTTCCTGTATTAAAATATCCTGTTCGTTGGTTTCTCGATTATTCCATAGGTTTGTGTAGTGTTCCTTCCACTCTTTGTTGTTAATCGTTTTTAATTTTGCTACGTCCTTTACTGTGCTGTTCAAATGTTTCATCATTTTATAAGCGAATTCCTGTCTTCCATATACGTCGTGTTCTATGTTGCTTATCAGTTTTTCCCAAGATCCTTCGTGGGCTTGTCTTACGATCTGTTTTACTAAGTTTCGTTTTTCATTGTAGCGTTGTTTATTTTCGGGAGTTCTTCTTTGTAGATATATTAGATATGCTTCTTTTTTCTCTTTTTTCTCTTTATTTTTTAATACTCCAAATAGTGAAGTTTGACTGCCCCACCCTGTATGTAGCTTATCTGCATATCTTATTTATTATTAAAGTTATTGAAAAGAAAACAAGTCTTCTCAGAACATTCTCGTTCAATTATACTGCTAATTTATTTAAAAATAATTAAAAACATCAAAAATAGCAAGTAAGGTAAGAATTTAAGAGTCCTTTCAACAGAAAATGCTTTAAGAAGTAATTGCAAAACATATCTAGGTATTTTTATTTAAGTAAAAAAAAAGTAAGTAACATATTACTGATAACAAAGCAGACGGCCGTAGAACAACACGGAAGTAACTAGAAAAAATATTTCTGTACAAAATCCTGTTAAAGAAAACATGAGACTTTTTTTATTGGTTTAATTGCTAATTTATAATCTACTCTCAGTTTTACAGAGTAATAAGTAAATGTTATGATAGGGTTGCTGGGTGACATGAGTAGGGCAACGTCCATTGGAGGATCTGTAGGGTGTATTCAATGAGGTCTTCTGGCCATAGTTTATTCAGTCTTCTAACTGGAGGCTGGTGGAAGTAGAGATCGGCAATGAGTTCATTTGTGTGGTTTAGTGTGCGATTTTTGCTTTTAGTAGCATGATTCGCGATGACTTTTGTGATGAACGGAAGATATTGTGAAGGGTTTGGTTACTGATGTATAAGGATGCGTTAGCCAGCGTACGCAATGCCTTTGATTGTAACGATTGTAGTATCTCGATGTTTGATGGCTTACTGAATCCACATAACTCGACTTCGTAGGACCACACAGGTATTATAATAGTTTTGTAGAGTAATAGTTTACTTATAGAGTCAGCTGCGATCCAATCAGCCAGTGCATACTTTTTGTCTTTAGGTTGAGTTGCTGTTTTTGGCTTTTATGTGGGCTTTTCAAGTCAGCCTTTTGGTCAAGGTGAAGTTCTAGGTACTTTACCTCAGTTTTTACTGGAATCAGTTGATTGTCTATGGTGACTGAAGGGCATGTGGAATGTTTATTGGTAAAAGTAATTTGCGTTGTTAACATCAATGTGCCATTGGTCGAACCAACCTTCAAGAAGGTTTAGTTGTGACTGGAGACTTTTATATTGTTGCAGTGTCATCTGCGAAGGTGGAAATTAATGTGTTATCTGTGGTAGGGATATTTTCTGTATAAAGGAGATATAGAAAAGACCAAGAACGCTTTCCTGTGGGATAGCGAAGATGATGATTTGGTAGGTTGAAAGTACATCCTCGAATTGGATTTGGAAATGTCTTTGTGTTAAGTAAGATTTTAGGAGAAGGAAAATTTGGTGAGGTAGCTTTGTTTTAATTTTATATAACAACCCGCCGTGCCATACTTTTTCAAATGCCTGTTCGATATCTAAAAATACTGATGCTCATAGTTTTTTTCTCTCGAAGGTATCTTTGATGTGGTTAACTATTCTATGACATTGTTGGATGGTTGAATGTCCTTTACGGAAGCCAAAATGGTGAGTGGGAATTAGCTCTTCTGGAGGTGTTATATCTTTGATTCTGTATAGCAGCAAGCGTTCTAATATTTTTAATAAGGGTAGTGGGCTTTGCTCGGTTTAGGAATCATAGTAATTACGGCAATTTTCCATTGAGTGAGGAAGTGGGAAATAGCAAGCACGAGGTTGTATATTGTTGTGATGAGTACAATATGTTTTAATATATTTCCTACTATGAGACCATAGCCGAGGGCTTTGAATAAAGTCAATTTTATTTCTTTGTGTATTCAGCTGGTAAAATTGGCTTCAAGGGTAGCGATAATTGCCCAAACGACTTGAGATGCTTCTCAATTTCTGTGTTAAAATTGATATTAGATTCAAATGGGCTGAAAACTAGAGCCAGATATTCCTCGAAGGTATTTGCTTCATCTTTATTAGAACGGGACCAGCTTCTATCAGGTTCTCATAAGGGTGCTATTTGGGTAATAGGCCTTTTGAACCTTTTTGTGTCGTTTTCTAGATGATCTGACCTTCGGATGCGAGTGTGGAAATATAATAATTGAATGTTGCATTCCTGTTTTCTTGGAAGTCGGTGGGTTAGATTGTTTAGTATAGTCTTGTGTTGAGGATTTCTGCGTTTTTCTACTACTAACTGATTTAAATGTAGCGGTATGTTGTGGATTTTGGGTGCAGTTTTGTGGTTTAACGGGGCAGCTTCCCAGACAGATTTTTGGATGGGCTGTGTAAGGTACTCAACAGTTTTGTTAATTTCACTAGGTGTGTGCATTTTATGTGGTAATTGTATGTTGTTATTGATATATTGCTGAAAATGGTCCCAGTTCGTTTTAGCAGAACAAAGCCTTAGTAGTAAGGTTGTCCATATAATACTGGTATGTTATTATTAAAACATAAAACTACCGAGAAAAGTAGTCACAATCATTAATATTTTGTGGTTTTAAAACAAAAAATTTTAGTTGGTATAAAACATCATACTTTTTTATAACTAAAGTATCTGGTAACGTACAAATTTTTGGAAAGAAATTAACAAAATATTTTACGTTTCCATACTTAAGAATATATTGTTAATTTTTAAATTTTACGATACAGATGGTTAAATAAATGTTTCCTAACAAACAACACTTAAACTTCTGCCAATAAAAAGAGACAAGGTCTTTTACTAGGTGGCGTAAAAGTCATCACTCTATCGGAAGATGCTATAATTTTTGCAAATGGCGAAAAATGTCAGTTCTGCTTTGACATTTGTGAAGTAAACAGATACAAAATACGAATAATTGTATCGATTTTTTTGCGGAATAATTCGTCGGTAGTGTTGGCGCAGCGTGAATTTAGACGTAGATTTCCCGGTCATCCGACACCAAACACTACGGCGTTTAGCCGCTCGCCTAGAAGAGTATGGGACAACGCGAGATGCTGCTGGTCTGGCCAGCCCCGAAGCAGCTGTTCTGCTGAGAATATCGCGGCGGTGGCTGAAGATGTCGCAGAGAATTTTGGTGAATGACTTGAAGATGTTCCCTCACAAAGTGCAGATAGTGCATCAGCTGTTAGCCGTTGACCGCCAAGCGCGTGTAACCTACGCTCAATCCATCCTGAATCTCGACCACGAGGAAGACAACTTTTCATCGAAAATCATCCTGAGCGACGAGGCCTACTTCCATCTCTGTAGATATGTGCATAAGCAGAATTATCGCTTCTGGAGCTGCAAATTTGCGTATAACCCACGAAGAGCTATTACACCCGCTTAAAGTTACTGCATGGTGTGTCGTTTATGCTGGAGGCGTTATCGGGCCTTATTTTTTCGAAAACGCCGCGGGCCAACAACTACTATGAACGGCGAGCACTACAGAGCCATGCTCAACGACTTTCTCCTTCCTCAATTGGATGAATTAAGAGGGCGAACATGTAGTTCCAACAGGATGGAGCAATGGCGCATACTGCACGAGCCACAACCGAAATTCTGAGGGCTGCATTTCCGGGTCGCCTAATCTCTCGTTCTGGTGATTTGCATTGGCCGGCAAGATCGCCCGATTTAACCGTTTCAGACTTCTTTTTGTGAGGTTTCTTGAAATCACGGGTCTATGTCAACAAGCCTCAGACTCTTAAAGTCATCAAAGAGAATATCCGTCAAGAAGGCGCGAATTTATCGGCCCGTATGGTCATCAATTCTGGCGTCGGCCACTTGGCCCATATAATTTTCTCGACTTAATGAAAAAAAAAGACATCAAATAAACACAATCCAAAAGCAGAACCAAAGTTTTACATTCATAAAAAAAATTATAGCCAAAGAACATCACGTGACAACTTTTGCTCCACCTTATACTAGGTTCTGTAGCTTAATGATTGGCGTATTATTGTAACAACATTTTTTGAAAGTGAAATTAGAGAAAAAATCTCGTGATAACAAACCATTTTTATTCTTATGAGTTTTTTGTATCTTTAATCTTTAGATTCGCGACCGCTTTGCGACCTATTTTGCGACCTTGCGACCAAAAAGCTCGCCCGATTAATAATAAAAGGTAAGTCGATAAGAATAAAAATGATTTGTTATCACGAGATAAACATGAATTTAAGGTAAAAGTTGGTAAAATGGAAACTCGAAAAAAAAATTGAAGCCCAGGATTTTTGTCAGAATTACCCAAATAATAGGATAAGGAAAGTCGTGTGATGTTCACACCAGATTTTTTGTTTTAATTTCCAAATACGAGGTGCGTTCAAGTTCTCAGGCCTCCAATTTTTTTCATCAGCAATGAGAGTAGAAAGAGGCGGTTAATTTGAAAACACTGGAAATATTTCAGAATTTGTAATATAGATTGCAGTACACACAATATACACAGGTCGAATTACCGCTATTGCAGTAAGTATTGTTTTGTACACTCCAAATGGCGAGGTTGACTGTTCAAGAACAACAGATAATCATCTGTTTTCTTATCTTACGTGGTAAAACGCTCATAGAAATTCATCGCCAATTCATCGCGGTGGAAGCGTTATGGATGTTTGAAATGTGCGTTCGTGGATGCAAAAGTTTATAGAAGGTTCATAGTTATGTAACACAAATTAGCCAGACCGAAACTAAGATTGCGCGAGTGGAGCAAGTTCTTATGAAAGACCGTAGATTAGATATCGCCTCTAAATTTGGCATTTCCGTAGGATCTGTAGAGTCTATTTCTAAAGCGAAAAGTTTCTTCAAGGTGGATTTCACAAATTCTGACCGACGAACACAAATCTGCATGGGTGGCAATCTATCGAGACATGTTGACACGTAAGTTCGCTATGAATTTACGACCATGAAGGACGTTGAAGGCGTTGTTGCATCAGCGATTTTCCAGTGGAAAAACCACTTCTAAAGAAGTATTCTCAACAGCATGGAATCATGGCGACCATGCTGTAAAAATGTGCATGTCTACGTTGAGAAGTAACAGAATTTTCAACTTTCTTTGACGAACACTTTTTGAGAAAAAAAAATGTAGACCTTAAAACTTGAATGCACCTCGTATAAGAGCGTTTGGTACACATCTCCTACAATTTCAATAGTGGTAACTTTGTTATTGTGCTTATCACGGAAATATTTTACAATTAACTGTAAAATATAAAAATTTGTTTAAAGTTTAGTTTTGATTAAAAAAGGTGATATTCGGAAGTTTCAAGATGTAACAAATCTTTCTCTATTTTTATCTGAATATACAATGTGTTGTTTGAAAGTTTAAAAAAAATGTTTATATCTCTTACTGTCAAGTATTTTATCGTTAGTCCACAATTTTATTTTGAGAATTATAAAGATTGCTCTTTGGACAAATAAGAAAAGTGAAAAATGACATTTGCGTTTGTAGAAGCCAAAAAGTGACCTATAAACGATTTTCAATTAAAATTTGCCATCAAACCTATAGTCTTATAAGTGTCACAGATGGCTTACCCAACCATTTTTATGATTATTTTGCAAACTTTTGTAATAATATATGATGGACGAACAAAAACTATAGTCTTGTTTAATAAATCTTTTTCTATTTTTTAATTGTTTAATTACTTATAGACTTGAGCCTGTTTTTTTGAATGCTCCCACAAATAATAAAAAATTTCTTACATATATATTGCTGAAAATCAAAAATAAGTAAATCGAAAAAAACATGGATTCCAAAACAAAAAATCTTATCTCAAACTGAATCTTATTGATTCTAGATAAAGGCAATTTGTTAGTTAAAGTGAGTTTTTGAGCTTTGAGTTTGTGCATTGGAGCTTCGTATTTTTAGGAATGCTCGAACAAACAAGGCTGCCGACCACATTTTGGATTTTTGCAAGACTTTCTTTCCTTGGCGTAGGTGTAATATAGGTCGATAATAGTGTATATGACAATAAAATGGCCGTACGGCTTTTTTAATAAGAAGTGGTTCGAACCAGTAACCTCGGTTTAAACTTGCTTGGAAATGTTTGAAACGAGTTACAATCAAAAGTGAACGAATCAGGACAGTTCAACAACAAAGAAGATTTTTTTCAAAATGATCAAGCAATACGCTATCAAAATATTATAGTACAAACAAACGTTTGTTAACATTGATAGAAAATAAGGAAGCTCAAATTTAATTGATTTTTATTCTAAAAACTTTGGCATCAAGATGTTTACGATTTTTTTTGCATTTTCACTTAGTAGTTGTTGGTTGAATCTTTTTATCTATCCTGAAAGGAGGATGGACAGATTGGGCCCTAAATCGAAAATTTGGGTACCCAGACGAAACCTATCAATCGAAAGCTCTAAGTGTCCTGAGCAATATTGTTTAAGGAACCAACCCGGTATGACCTATTTGAACAAAGATATAGGCCTTAGAACTTAGAAATACTATTAGAAGCTCATATCGTGCGTAAGTACGCACGTAAGTAAGGATTACAACACGCATCACGTGTGAGCAGCATCCAACTATACGCGCTCTATTCTTTCAGGTGCAGAAATACTCTGTTACGAAGTCTACACCTGTCTTTCCTTGGTCAAACAATACATACACACAGTACTTTGTTCTGTTCATGTAAGGAGAGTGTATCTTGTCGCGTAAAAAACGGCTCACTACATGTTATTCCGACCAAAACTTATAGTAATCTCATAACTACCCTTAAACAATTGCTCTACAACCATACCATGTTTCGAAATCATATTAGGACTTTTCCATTTCATAATGTTCTAAGTGACGCCAAGTCAGGCCGCAGTGGTTGTAGACCCTCAATGTGATCTGGACAATTGCTCACTGCCACCAGGGCTTTTTTTACGCGGGAGGCCCAGCGTCCATTTTGGATTTGCCCATTCTTCTTTTAGATAAATTGACCGAGAGCATACTGAGACGGTTTAGATACATTTGCTCCGGACTGTAGTAAATAAACAACATTAGCAGAGGCTTGCCATATGGCGTGCAATATTATAGGACTACAGATTCTTTCTTTTTGAGTATCATAAAGACTTGTAGAAATCCTTGTTACGCACAAACTGTAAAATCATCTGTTTTTAATAATACGGAGCAATGTCATACAGCTGTGCAAATAACAAGGTTGACTGTAGCTGACTGCTATAGTTCAGGAATTAATAACCAAATTAAAGTAGAAATCGTCAATGTTTCTTGGAAATTACAGAAATATCTTCCTAGATAAACACTGTTAAATAATATTTTTCTATATTTTCACAAAATTTTCCTATGTATGAAGCGTCTACAGGTTATGCTTACGTGAAAATTGTGGGAATAATTTAGACTCATGTTTGGGAAGTGTGTACGCTATCACAGATACGTCACAACATTTCTGAGAAATGGCCCAGATAAATAACTGAACCTTTAGGAATACAAATGGAAATCGTTTCCTTCGTAAAATCGCGAAGTATGTAATTGCCACGTTCTCTGCTGTCTTACCTGTTGGCACATGATGACCGTGATGTGGCGGCGACGTAATCACTGGCGGAGGAGCAAATCCTGGCGGCGGGGCCACTCCTGGGAGGCTGTACGGGGGCGGCAATCTTCCCTCATTCATGCTGCACTCGAACACAGTTGGACATCTGCAACTAAGGCAGCCTACTGGAGCTGCCAGGCACTTATCATTTAAAAATAATCTTATCTGTCAACTTTACGATACGTAGGTAGTTACACGCGCATTGTTCTAAAGGCAAAATTTTACAGCTTATTGTAACAGAAACTGGAGCATTTAAACCAACTATTCATTCCTTCATGCCAGCAAAACAGTTATTATTGATTCTTCATGAGGTAAACAGTACGTCTAACTGAAAGTAACTACTCAAACAAACAAAACAGTTTTAGATAAGACGTGTGTTCATTACCGCAAAAGTGGTTTATGACAGTTCTCGAGATAACGTTAGTAAAGGTAGCGTGTCATAAATAACTTGTGTTTGGAATGGCTCTGAAAAATTAGTGCCCGAGATCACATGCCTCAAACATCGTTTCTATTTTTAGACCGACAAAAATCGCAATGTCTTTATGTGAAGGTGAAATTTCCGAGTCTATTTGTCTTTGGGCATAATGTCTTTATAGATGATGCAGTTTATACTTATAACTTTATATAAATCGATATCTCATCAATACGTTACTCAATCATTCCATTATATATGTATTTCTACATAATTTGTACCTTCCTCCGTAAATATCTTATCTTTACTATCTCTTATTACCCCACCAACAGATATTGTTTTAAATAATTTTATTTTTAAAAATTAAAGCGCTAACTAAAGAAGATTGTTTGATTTATTTTACTATCGCAGCTTAAAAGAGTAAGAGTACGATTCTGTTGTTGACATCTGTGCGTGAAGATTAGAAATTGACAAAGTGTACTACTTACCTTGCAGAACTGTTCCTGGAGTATGCAGCTTAATGACTCAAACTGTAGGAAATTGTTTCTTGTGTACGGAACGTACATCGAACGCCCATGTTTAATCTTTTTGGAGATTATCTCAGTTTATCACTGTATTTGTAGAGATTTTAACGCCAGGTTCTCAGCTAGCGACCCAAAAATGACACGATTTTCTCGAATTTTTTTCCATAGAAGGAAATAAATGAAGAACTCAATGTTTTTGGTACTTATTTAATAGGTCTTAAAGTATGAAAAGACATTTTTTATATTGAAAAATAATGTAATAATTATTGTTTACTTGTACTGAAACATGTCAGCCTTAAAAAAAGTATCTAAGCGGGCGGCACTCTAGCGCTCGTTCCTATCATCCGAAATCCAAAACTAAATATTTTTATTAAATATATTGTATTTGTTAGAGGTTGTACCTAAAAAAACCAACAAAAAGTCAAAAATTGAAAAAAATGGCGGATATACAAAGTTTAGCGTCGCGTTTTCGCGCTTTTTTTTACTCATCAAAGTGCTGTAAAAATATAAATAATAATAAATATTATCATTTTTTAGGTTTGTCCTCCAATAAATTTAATCTACTTTGAAATACAAAAAACAAAATAGCGATATATTCAGTAGTTTTTGAGATATCGTGCCGCCCAGTTTGAAAAACGTGGTTTCGAGAAAAACGCGTTTAAAGTTTCGGTACACAAACTGCTTGTATTCGAAGCACGTGGTCGACTAACGCTACACGCTATAACCGTTGATATTAGTATATATAGAAGCACATCTATAAAGTAATAGCATATATTCCGACATCTGGTGGCACTCGAGGTAGCTATACTTACCATGATCACCCATGGTATGGTCGTAAAGGTGGGAAATTCAAAAATATTACGGAAAACACGCGCTACTTTTTGCTATAACTTTTTTAAAAAAATAATTTCGTACAAACCCTTCTGGGAATATATTTTACACATAATTAGCTATGAAAAAATGCAAACAAACCTCTTGATGAGAACCTGGCTTTAAAGCACGTGAAGGATCTTGGAATTGGAATAAATTTGGATTAATAACTGAAGCCGTCACTGGATAAGAGTGGAAAGTTTGGTTGAATTTCCCTCCGTAATAAAGCTCAAATAGATGAGAAATTGTGAGCTAACAAATTAACAGTGAAATTCCAGTACTACATAAAAGTTAAAGCGTTAAAGCAAGTTAAATGACGAAAAACTAAAATAAAGGTAAGCAATTTACTTGGTATAGCAGCCGTATCTATAAAATTCAAGGTCCGACGGCTTGACCAGTCGGTGGCTTTTGACTTGAAAACGTCATCATTTTTGGTACGAATACTGAGTGTCATTCCAATATTATGAGCGACACCAAAACGCTCGAGTTTCAAATGACTAATACTCGAAGGCTAATGGACGGAGGACAACGGGGAAGGCAGTGTTTGACAGAGGAAGGCTGAAAGCGATAAGCAATTCAGCCGAAATTTGCCCGCCTCCCCTTCATATGACGCAAGGGGAAGACTTAGTTGGGTAACAAAGCGACGTTTTAACGGAAACCTCAACTACCACCCACCCACTTTTTTGCGCGAAACCAATAAGAATAGTAAAAAGGTCCGGAACTAGGATTTATAATTCAAAATTTATGAAGTATCGAAATGTGGAGCCAGGACGAAAGTAACAAGACGAGGAAAGAATGAAAGATTATGAAGAGGAGGAAGATATCTTTAAGGAAAGTAAAGTAACGGTAAGGTTACCAGTGACGAGTCAAAGAAAACAATGGAAAAATGTTGAAAATGTTGCAGGTAATGGGAGAAACGATAAAAGAATTGTCAACAGAAATGAAATAAATGAGAGAGGAACAAAAAGGATACCGGAACGAAAATAAAAGGTCAAATTCTAGAATAAAAAACTATAAAAAGAAAATAAAAAATCATAAGAAAAATAATTAATATGGACGACAGAAGAAGCTTGTTGGAAATCGAAAGAAGGAGAAATAATATGGTTCTACAAGGTTTGAAAGTAAGCACAAATGATCAATAAGGACTAAAAAATGCCACAGAGAATTTTATAGCATTTAAAAGCAAAAGTTTTAAGAACAATTAAGCTAGGGGTAAACTGATGTTAACCATATTACAATAAAGAATAAAGTATGCTAAAAAAGAAAGAGGGAAATCAGATGTATATATTCAAGATAACTTACCAAAAAAGAGTTGTGTAAAGCTAGTTCGCCTCTTCGTAGTGCACCCTGTATAGCGCTAAAGAAGTAGCACATACTGTCAGTTAGATAATCTTAGGATCTCCTGATCATAAGACACATTTAATATTTAACATTTAACATTCCATCTTCAAGAGCAGATATACTACTAGACAAAGCTAACGGCCAACCTCAGGACTTGATGAATAAAAAACTCGTACCCTTTGTTCGAATTGTCAAATAAATATAGAAAGCATAAGTTATTCAAAAAGCCAGTATCTATCAAAACTTCTAAAAAATAACAACATCGACTTAGCCGCTATACAGGAAACCCATTGTGAAAATACCGGGCTATGAACTGTTAGGAGCTACGTACCATCGATCATGTGGCGTAGCAACGCATGTTAAACAAGATATATTATAGGAAACGCTTCTTTTGTCTCCATGTCTATTGATGATGAAATCCATAACGTTGTCATGAAAATCTGAAGCACAAGTGCCAGTATAAGTGATCCAAACACACCCTCATCCTGTTGTGTACGTGAGTGACTATAATAGTTATCTTTAGCAATGGAAGTATAAAAACCGTGACCCAAATGGCAATAAAATAGTAAAATGGGCAGAAGATGAACACCTTACCCTTGTGTTTGATGTTAAAGACCGATACACACTTAAATCAGCAGCTTGGAAACGCGAATACAATCCTGATCTATGTTTTGTCTCAACTGACAACAGAGGCCAGCCCATAGAAGCGAAACGTTCTTTCTGACTTCCTGTACAGTCAGCACCGTTCAGTCATAATAGAGGTAGGAATACAAATTCCTCTAATCACCTCTATCCCTCGCCTAAGGTGAAATTTTAAAAGACCAACTGGATAAAGTTCTCCACGAAACTAGACAAATGCTTAGTCTGGATACCCCCAGTAGAAACTACAATATGAGTAGTACTAAAAAGTGTATACCAAGAGGCGACCGCAAGGAATACATTCCCGGATGGTCCCAAAACAGTGACGAAATGTATCAAAATTTCCTTGAAACTGGTGATCAGGAAATAGCAGACGAGCTACTTCATAGTAGAAAGCCTGAACTTCCAGATATCGAGCAGACAAGCGTGGACACTGTTAAGAAACTAGGAAGCAAAGCTCCCACACAAAGACAAAAGACAAACGACATTACTTCACACAAAGTGGCGACATTCAGAGCACCAAAGGATAAATAACATACAATTGAGGTAAAACGAGAACTTAAAATCCTAAAAGCTCAAGCCACAGAAACGGAACATTCTCGCCCTACACTTGCAAAGAAGTTTCAAATGTTTTTAAGGATGTCAAGCCAGGAAAAGCCCCAGGGTTTGATAATATCCACCCTGAATTCTAATAAACTGTAACAAGTACATAAAAGTCTGGACGGCTCAGTTTTTCACAGATATTATGCAAACTGGCAATATCCCAAACGAATTTAAACAATCGAAGATAATCGCTATATTAAAACCAGGCAAAGCAGCTCAGAGACCCTATCTGTTAATTCCAGTTGAACAAGCAGACTTTCGCCCAAAAAGAAGCTCTGAAGACCAAGTTTTATCACTCACTACCCACATCGAAGCAGGATTTCAAAGAAAACTTAAAACTTCAGCTGTATTTATTGACCTATCGGCAGCCTACGTATAATCCCCTACAAACTAACAGCCCGACTGGTAGACAGCATGCTAAACGAAAGAGCGTTTCAAGTAGCTATGGGAACCGACATCGACTCCCCAAGAAAACTAAAGAACGGGCTACCACAGGGATCAGTCCTTCCTCCACTCCTCTTTAGCCTGTATATTGCAGACATGTTAGAAACAAGATTAAGAAAATTTGGTTACGCTGATGCCTGGATACTTACAACAAGGTGCAGTTCTATCGAACAGTCAGAAGAGACTCTAACGTCAGATCTAGAAATAGTGGAAAAATATTTCCGCAAGTGGAGGCTCCAACCTAACGCTACCAAAACAGAAGTTACCTGCTTTCACCTAAATAATAAACTCGCCAGAAGAGAACTCAACATAAGATTTGAAAACACCATACTTACCCATAATAAAACACCAAAATACCTGGGCATAACCCTTGATAGAATATTTCTGAGAACATCTAACAAGAACTGCTGAAAAACTAAAAACAAGAAACCATATAATTCAAAACCTATGTGGCACAACTTGGGCAGAATTGGCATCCACTCTACGCTCTTCTGCTCTGGGTCTTGTCTTTTCAACTGCAGAATATTGCGCTCCAGTTTGGTTAAACAACCCACATGTACAGAAAATAGACACACATTTAAATAATATCATGAGAATGATTGCTGGTGTCATCAAGTTAACTCTCACGCAACGGCTTTCAGCTCTAAGCCACATCCCACCCCCTCAACTCCGTCGATTAAAATATCGAAGATGCCAACCATAGCCGACTTCAATCTAGACGACTACCAACAAAAACTACAAGGACGACTGTGGAAGACGACTTCAACCTTACCAACGCATGGATTCAAGAATGGACTGCACAACAAAACAATAACATACCGTGCAACACTCAAAAGACCCAACATGGCAGATGTGCATACTCTTTACACAAATGGAGAAAGCAACCATCACCTCTCTGTGATTGATACGATCAGATAATGGTAGGCCCGAAGCCTTCCTGATAGCAACCCCAGAGTCGACAGATTACATAAATAGACTGGATGTTCGTTTGTAATATCTTAAAGTATGTTTTATATTATTGTATATCCTATATTGTGTGGTATACATATGTATGGTATTCTATATTCTATTAATGTTATATATTTCAAGTTTTTAATGTATGTAACCATACGATAAATAAAATAAACCAAAAAAGGATAGAGAAATACAAAAGCAAATTAAAATGAAAGCCAAAGAAGAGAAGGAGAACGGGATAAAGACGAAGAGGGGCTACAGAAAAATTTAATTTGAATTGGAAAAATGGAAAGGGGACAATGTAGAAGAATAACTGGTGAAAATAAATAAGGATAAGAAGATGAACTTAGAAAATAAGAAATGTATTGTAAATTTAATTGTAATAGTAGTTGCAAATATGGTAACAGTTGTGCTGTTAAGTATAAGAAAATAGTAGGAAAAATGGCAATAATAATTGTAATGGTGGTGGTAGGGATTATAATTATACTATAAATAGCGAGGAAAGGCATAAATTTAAGTAGGAATGTGCAGTGTACGTGTGGGCATGAAAAAGAAGCAAGAAAAAATTTAGAACGGGTTTCAAAACTATACAAAATGAAGTTAACAGCAATGTATGAAACACATATAAAAGAAAAAGGAAGCTCTAAATTTGAAGTACATATACTTTTTACGCGTGGCGAGAAAACAGACTTGGAGTTGGATTTTTAGTAAGCAATGAGCTAAAAGAAAAAGTCACAAAATTAATACCTTTATCAGGTATAATTTGTTACACAGAAATAAAACAAGAAGAAAAATTAATATTTTTCAATGTATACGCCCTAACTGGAGAGGAGTTAAAGATGGATAAATATCTAAATAATACGTACAATAAAATAAAGAAACAATACATCATGACACTAATATGTGTATAAAAGCAAAAATAGAAAGGAAGCATTTGTGTAAGCACTTAATGAGAGGTGAAAGCTTACACGATAACAATGGGATAAGATTAATTGAATTAGCAAAAATACATTAAAATGAAGATATATAAATCAAATCAATAATGTTCTTATAGATAAGAAGCATTAGGAATAAAAAAAGTAAGATCCTACGAGGGGCGGACTAAATATGAATCATTTTCTAGTACGAAGTCAACAAGTAAGCAATTAAAAGAAAAGATAAGCAAAACAAAAAGAAGAAAATTGCTGCATATGGGGCAGCTATAAAAGACAAATGTTCAAAAACGTATGAATAAAATGTAACACAAGTATGTCAGGATACAAATGAAGAAGTACTACAAAATATAGATCAACTTTGGGAAAAAATAGAATCAGTTACTCTAAAAGGTATTGAGGAAGTCATACCAAAGTAACATCAGAAAAAGGAAAATTAGCGAGACAAAAAAATTTGTTAAAGAAACAGAGCTGAGAGAGAGAGAGACTATGAATTAAGGCTCTCCAAACAAATCAAGAAAGACGTAAAAAGGCAAAAGTCAAAACAATGAACAGGTAAAAAAGAGGATTATGAACAAGCGCTAAGCGAAAGAAGTGGAAGATTATTCAGAAAAAATAAATAAGATACTTCTATAGAGAAATAGAAAAAGAAAAACATAAGCATATGTTATATATTAAAGATAAGGAAGGGGTGACAATCGGAGAGAAAATAAGGGAGAGATGGAATTAACATATTTACAAATGCTTAGTAAATGTGCTGAAAAAAGAAAAACCAATAAATAATACTCCTAATAAACAAAGAAAATTAAATAAAATTAAGTGCAGTCCACAAAGTAGAATTTGAAGAAGCTTTAAAATCTTTTATAAACAACAAAAGTCCGGATCAAAATAGAATCGCAGCAGAAAATATAAAATATGGAGGAGAAATAATATAAAATAAACTATGGGAGTTAGTAGGGGCGATTTGGAAAGAAGAGAAGATGTCGAAATGCTGGGAAAGTGCAACAATAGTGCCTCTGTCTAAAAAGGAAGACGAAACACAGTGTGCTAATTATAGAGGCATATTTCTATTAGATGTAGCGTAAAAAATAGTAGTGACTTTAATTAAGATAAGACTAGAGGCGTCAGTGGAAGGACAGATAGAAGAGTAGCAAGCTGGATTTAGGAAACGAAGGGGAACAACGAACCAATAATTCACACTCAAAGAAGTAATTACTACCTGTTTGGAGCATGGAATTTTAGCAGTTATACTTTTCATAGATTTCAAAAAAGTCTATGATTTGGTGGAAAATCAAGATTGATTAAAATTGTGAGGCAATTGCATGTGCAGAAAGGTTAGTTAGACTGTTGAATATGATGATACTTAGGCACACGACAAGTAATGTGAGAGTAAAAGGAGAAACAATAGGATATTTTGAAATACGAAAATGAGATCTACTCTCGACTCTATTGTTCAATGTAGTTTATTGACAGAAGATCGTTAGAGATAGCAGTAAATAAGAGAGGAGCACATATTATACAAATGATCATCAACTGATCGGGTATGCTAGTGATACAATAGTGGCTAGAAATGAGATAGAAGTAAAAGAAACAGCAAAACGATTGATAGAAGCAGCATATAGTGTAAGACTAGAAATAAATCAAGATAAAAGTAAAGTGATGAAAATTGAGGGAAGTTAAGAAACAGAGAGAAAATTTGAAATAAAGACATGATTAGAAACAATTGAATTTGAACGAGTAGATCACTTTAAAGCAGTCATAACTAATAAGTGAGGCAAAGAACAAGAAATTTAAGCAAGAACAAACAAAGCAAATAGTTATGCTAGAATGATGAACCACCAAAAACTGTCAAAGAGTATGAAAATTAGAATGTATAAAACAATATTAAGACCAACTGCATTGTACGGCTGTGAGACATGGGTTGACGAGGTGGAAAATGAGGATAATTAGGAAGGACAATAGGAGGGAAAAACCGAATATGGATATGAAAGGAGAATCACACAGAAGATTTATGACGTATATAGAGAAACAAAAATAGATATGGTAATAAACGGAAGAAGGTTACAGTGATTTGGTCAATGTGAAAGAACGGCGAAGCATAAAAGTAATAGATTAGAGAACACTAGAGGGAAGAAGGAAGAAAGAAAGACCGCATAAAATATGGAAGCAGGCAGTTCAGAATGATTTAGAAGAGAAAAATATAAAGATTTGGAAGAAAAAAGGTCTATTAACAGCTATAGTAATAACTGATTTAGAACATTTTAAATATCAGTACGTATTTAAGGTAATGTTTCTTAAACACTTTTATTTTTTACAAACAAACTTTAAGTAAAGGGTGTCCCAGAATTAACGCACGATTTAAATTTGCCGCCATTTATGCAGTAAAGTTTTGACAACCCTACAACAAAAACAAATCGACAGCTGACAGTTTAGGGTTAGTAAAAATGGAGCGTTACACGATAGAACAACGTGTCTTCATTATTGAACAATATTTCAAAAATAATGAAGCGGCCGCTGTTCGAAAATTTCATACAAAATATGGTCGGAATAGTGTTTTAATTTTGTCAATTGTGAAGAGATTAATTGAAAAATTCCGAGAGACAGGATCCGTTGGAGACGCCAAACACACTGGTCGTCCAAAAACAAGCCGTTCAAATGTCAACATCGAAGCAGTGCGTGAGAGTGTCGGTGACAATCCAGGAACCTCAATTCGGCGTCGTGGACAAGAATTGCAAATTTCAAGAAGCTCTCTACAGCGTATACTCACTAAAGATCTGTGTCTCCATGCTCACAAAATTCAATTAACACAACAACTGAAGCCTAATGACCATGCACAGCGAAGAGAGTTTGATGAATGGATTATTGAGCATCAACAAATGGATGCTGATTTTTCGAGCAAAATCATCCTAAGCGACGAAGCACATTTTCACCTTGGTGGGTTTGTTAATCGCCAAAATTGCCGCTTTTGGGGTTCTGAGAACCCACATGTGTTTGTCGAAAAACAAATGCATCCACAACGTGTCACTGTTTGGTGTGGATTTGGATTGGAGGCATAATTGGACCATACTGTTTTGAAAATGAGGCTGGTCAAGCAGTGACTGTTGTCGAGCATTGTGGAGAAAGTTTTAGGGTCACTTATAGTATCCTTGGCCTAAAATTAGCATAGTTTGGATTTTTAGGATCATTTAGGCGGATACGTCAAAATTAAAATGATCGTTACTGTGCACATAAATACAGAGTTAACAAAAAACTGATGCAAACACTTAAAAGACCATGAGAATTATTTATGATGAAGCGTCAACATTTTAGGTATGACGCTTACACGTGTGTTCCGTTTGAAATTTATAGTGTAATGAAGACACTTTAGGTTGAATATTTTAATACTCTGAAAATTTTATTAATGAATATGACTTTTGTCTAAGATTTTATTGATTATCCATCACCTGTACGATCTCAAAATTTATTTTTTACCCAACATGTCTGAAATATGATATGTATTTGGATAGAAGGGGCCTAGTATAAGCTATCACAAGCCACTATTAAAACATTATTTGATTTGTTGAACTACAATTACAATACATAGCCTGATTATGGTTTCTGGCGCCTTACACTAACAATTATTAATTGCTGTCTTTGAAATTTTTGCATGCTTGGGACTTTATGAAAAATTACAAAGAAGTTGACTGTTTAAGCAAAACATTTATTTGATTTTTCACTCTTTGTTGTATGGTTTAAGTGCATTTATACATCAATGAGGAAAAATAAAAACAAATACCCGTTTTATTTAAAAATTTTTTTTTCAGGCTTTAGAATTAATAAACCTTTGGAGTATGTTATCAAAAAAGAAACTGTAGAAATTCACCCTTAATAAATACATGTGCAATGCCCGTCATATTTTTGTTTTAACGTCGAGCTCAAAAAGTTACAAAAGCTACGCAGTTAGTAATTCTTAGAATAAAATCAGTATTGGAAAAAGTAGACTCTACGTCTCACGAGTTCAATCATTTTAGTAGTCTTTGTGGCTCTTATTGTGATTTTGGTTTGGGATTCTTATTTTCTTTATCAATACTTTTATTGAGTCTTAAAAATGCTGCTACATACACACATTCGTCAAGGAATGTTTTACCTGAATCAGAAGCATACTTTTCTAGTCTGCCGTATTCTGTCATTTTTTATTTGAGTAATTTCCTGTAGAAATCCAAGATCCTTATTTATTTCTGTAAATATTGTTCTTTTTCGTACCAAGTCAAGTTTCAGAGAATCAATTGCAGCATAATATCACAAAAGACTTTAGAAAACTCTTTAATTTCCATTGATGTTTTTACCAAACGAAACTTTGTTTTCTTTTCTTATGGTGTTCGTTTGTACACGTCACTTCCACAAATCAAATTTTCTTTGTTTTTTAGCCTTCCAAACTCATCTTTGTTTCTAAGACTGTTTATAAAAGCTTCTAAAGTACTGAATACAGTAATAAGATTTTTTGTGTCCGTATTTTCTGATGAAGCCTTTCACTTACTTTTCAAGACTTTGCAAGAAACTTGTTTTAGATAAATACGATTAATGCCATTTTAAGACAGTTAAGTTTTTCCAATATCACATTTGCTTCATACCTTGCGTTCTTATTCTGATCATATCACAGGTAATTTGTGTCACAGTATCAAGAAGCTCCTATTACAATTTGTATAATACTTGACTGGCATCAGTACGGGCATCCTATTGGGCTATCGACAAGGTTATTAAAGATAAGCAGTCAGGTTTAAGGCAAGACTGCAAGATATGCAATCTTTTGGTTGAAGAACCAAAAAGTTACAGATTTGTTGTTCTAAAGAAAAAAATTCAACAGAGTACTTGCTACTATTTGCAGCTACAGAGTCAACTAATTATAAAGAGTGGGAAGAGAGGGGTGTTTTTTATTTTAGCCTAAAGACCTTTGTATCACTCAGACATGTTGCTGGCATTGTCGTGGTTTTGTTCTTTATAGTTTTTCAAATCTAGATTTACAAAATCTACATTCGATATTACGGCATTCACTAACTTTTTATCTTTATGGTCACAGTTAGGAATAAACGTCAAAAATTATTCAACAACTACAATACCGATACAAAAGTTCTTCCTTGTATTGTTCTGCTATTTTCTAATCCACTCTTTCTGAAATTTAACTTCTACTTATAAGTTTTGAAATGTTCTCTCTGTATTTATAAGTGTTGCCATGCTTATTTATTGAATGGATTTTTTTCCAATCATCAATTAGAAACGGTGTTCCTCTGTAGAGTGTGGACGATAGACAAAATACTCATACTGTCAATTTAGAATATATTAACCAATTTCGCTAGATGCATTCTCTGCTCATTAGTATTTTATAAAACAACTGATTGGTATAAAATCTCTTTTGGGCAGCATACTATATTTCAGATTTTGTAAAGTCAAAGTCATCGTTTCGTGCAATACCATTATAGACCACTAACTCACAATTATTTACATATCGGGCCAGCGAGTAAAATAATTGAGAGCATTTTTAGAGCTCTATGAAATCAAAGCCACTTGCGGCTGTACATTTAATGCACTAAAATTTGGGCTTGGAGTGACTGAAGTCGATGATGACCATTGTCGTTCAACACGCCCTTTGAAGGTTTTCTGAATTCTGTTCCACTTGTTTTTTCTTAACTAATCTCGATCATATTTTACCCTTTATGATATATGAAACGTAAATTAAACGATAATTTAATTCAAAAATAAACTTTATACATGAGGACTGCATTGCTGTACATACATTTTGTGGACAGTCTGAAAAGTTTTGACCCTAACATAAAAACAAGTGTTTTTTCTGTAAAATTCAATTTTATTTTTCAACATCGTTACCTTTTAAGTGAATACACTTTTTCCAGTAATCCTCCAACCTCTTTAACTTGTCCAAATAGTAGTTGGCATTTTGCTATGCAAAATAGGCGTCTATGAGTGCTATGACCTGCTTGTTTGATGAAAATCTCTGTACTCCGAGCCAAAATTTGAGTTTAGGAAACAAAAATAGTCGCTGAGGGTCAGATCTAATAAATATACTGGATGGTCAATCAATTCAAACTGCAATTCGTGAATTTTCGCCTTGGCGACCGCCGAAGTGTGAGCCAGAGCGTTTTCTTGATGTAAGAGCACTTTTTTCTGTTCCAACTGGAGCTACGTTTCAGCAATTGCTGCTTTCAACTGCCCCAATAGCGATGTGTAGTACGACTCCATTATTGTTTTCCCTTTTTCTAAGTAAAACAGTCATCATCACCTTCCCAACCAATGAAACCGTCTTCGCTGTTTTTTGATTTAGGTTCAACCTTTGCAGTCTACTGTTTTTACTGTTCCTTTGTCTCAGGAGTGTAATGGTGGATCCAAAGTTCATCGACAGGAACGTTTTCGATGTTATCGATGGCCGTTTCGGACGCTTATCATCAGCCAAGCTGGTACGACCACGTTTAAATTCACCTGCCCATCTTATTACGGTGGCAAATGATAGGACAGAGTCCCCGTAAATGACGTCTAACTCGGCTTTCAAATGCAAGTACTTAATTATGGCACAGTATTAGATTTTTCCATTTTTACAAAAGCACTGATGACTGTCAAACAACAACTGAGTGTCTAAAATGGCTGAAATTTTTATAGGCATCTTTCAAAGCATGTATGATTGTAGTAGCATAATGGTTTTGACGAGTAGAGACGTCGTTATGTTGACGTTCAAAACTATTTAGACTGCCCGCTTATAATACTATTAAGGCAACGATCAACGATTACTATAACAACATTAATTTATTTGCACCATTATTGTTTGATATATGAGATCTCTCCCCCCCTCTTATATTCAAACAAGTGGTTCTAGGACGAATGAGAAGGTTCTAGAATTCGAGTTTGAGGCCGCTGGCGGAAGTAGTGCGGACGGTTATCTATCATTCTGGAAAATTCCTATATAATTTAATTGTGATATATTATTTCCGTTGCAATATAAATGTTTTTAAAAATTTACGAGGGGAATCCCCTTTAGATATCTCTACCTACAATGCTTAGAAGCCGCAATCTTCTCGGTTTACCACATGGTGCGTAGTCAACAAATTTCGGATTATATATGATGTGTCTTTATAGGCAGAATATTTTTTTTAGTATTAATGACTCATTTGTTTATTTTATTAGCCCTTCCCTCAAATCACTACATCATTGACAGCAATAGTTGAACTTTGACCTGTGTGACAGCAGCAGCAGCAGCACTCATAATATTTTTTATATATATAATTATGCGTGGATGAATGATAAATGTACGATTTCAAAGTTTAATAATTATAGCCTATTTATAGTTACTCTGATTGAGCTGACTTTTTCGGTTACTCAACTCAAAATTTTGTGCCCCCAAATCCTGGTGCCTTAGGCTGTAACTTATTTAGTTTGTGGGTTGATCAGGCTCTACAAGTACAAGTATTACTCATGCACAAGAAGGTTAGGTGCTGTTTAAATTGGCCAAAGTGTATTTAATTATATATATAAAAAAAATTATGAGTGCTGCTGTCACACAAGTCAAACGTTCGTGCCTTTCCGTGCCGACCCGAGCGCCTCCGAATGACAAATTCTTGCTTGGCGGCAGGTGCGGCCGAGGTATTATATTTCCGGAACCGTAAGTGATAGAAAATTTTCGTTTGAAAGCGGGTAATAAAGCACTCGTTATTTTTAATAAATGTTTTTTTCCAGACTACAAAACTTTACCTTTATTTTTTCCGAGTATTGCATAACAAACTTAACATGCAACAAAGCATATTAAACTTTTACAAATTAGCTTTGTTAAGTTTACCTCTATTGTCAGGTAAATTTTTTTGTTTTTCCCTTATTAGACACTGATATGTACAAATCAAACATTTTTACCTATGTAGTCAACTAGGAAAATAAGATATTAAAAATTTATTTCAGCAATATTATAATATATAATGACAACAGTATCGTAAAAATAAGGAAGAAAATCCACTTAATGGTAGGTACCCAAATAGCTGCTACAGTTCGGGCAGTAGTGATTTGTATTTTTGCATGAATCTATGAGATATGGAAGGCAGCAGCACCTAGAAAAATACGTTTGTTATGAGAAGCAAATAATTAGTTTAAAAAAGATCTTACAAATTCGTACACAGAAGTGCTGCGGCAATATGAGTCAGTACAGAAGTCTCCGGTACTGCTGTAGTTGTTACTTTGCTATGGCAAGATGGACATACGGTAACTTGGGACCTAGGACCATAGGCAATACGTGGTCTTTCACTTGAGTTTTCTGTTAATAGGAAAACAACTAAAGTGCAATAGAAGCTACCAATTTTAAACATACCCATTGGTAACGATTAAAATTTAATTTTGGCGAATTTAAACAACACTCTCAGGCTTTCACTGCGTAATTGCTGATTAATTCTTAGATAGTATCGACTTTTATAGTCGCTGTTAACATATCGCTATGCTGACTATCGCTCATTTTTTACTAGATATAGTTTATCTTTATGCGCTTTTAGTCATTAGAGGTAAAATATGAGAGCAGTTTCATTTTTATATGATGAAAAAGTTGAAAGTAAATTCGCCAAATTATAATTTCTGAAAAACATGATTACTTACTTGAAGTGGAACATGAAGCGGCATGTGTTGTGGAGCATGTGATCGTTAATAGGTAATCAAGGTTGTCATTTTGCCAATCAAGCAAATTTGAAGCAATTTGAATAGTTGATCGTTTCTTATTCTTAGAGTGCCTTCTCTCTACGGAGATTGGCGATCATCAAGGCTATACGGATCTTAGATGTTGCCGCTCTGAATAGATCTACTGAAGTACAATTGAATCACTCCAGGAGATTTCTCAGCCAAACGATATGTTTTCTGCCTATAGATTACTTTCCAATTTTTCCAATTCCAATATTTCATACTTAGAACCTCTCATAATGTGTCCTAAGTATTCCAGTTTTCTTTTTTGTAAGGTAAATACAAGCTTCGTTCCTTTTCCAATTCGTTGTAGTACTTCACGGTTAGTAATCTTGTCGGTCCATGGTACCTTTAAAATCCGGCGATATACCCATTGCTCAAGCGACTCGATCTTCTTTAGGTTTAGCTTTTCAGTGTCCACGTCTCACTCCCATACAGCAACAGTGGAAAGATATAGCATCGTAATGTACGTACTCTCAGCTCTATATTAAGGTTTTTATTTGATAATAGTGGTCTCATTTTTATGAAACCTATTCTTGCAATATCTATTGTTTGTTTATTTCTATGCTGTGTTCGTTATCTACATTTATTATCGTATCCAAGTACTCATACCTCTTTACTCCTTAAATCACAGTGTTGTTGAGGATTAGTTGATTCTTTGTTTAACCATGTATTTTGTTTCCTTGAGATTTATGTTGATCCCAAATTCATTACTGTAAGCACTAATGCGTTTTATGAGCTCTTCTAAGTTTTCCTTACTAGTTGTGATAATTATCATCTGCGTACCTGATATTATTTACACTTTTGTTGCTTACTAATTCGGCTGATGTATTGGCAAGTGTTAAACAAAATATTTCCTCCGATTGTAAGTTAAATAGTATCGGAGACAGGATACACCTTGCCTAACTGCTCTATAGATATTTACTTTGTGTAAAACTTCCCCTTCTACTCTAATTGTTGCTTTTTGATTCCAGTATAATGTTTGAATGAGATTTATTAATTTGCCATCAATGCACTTCTCTTTAAATATGTGGATTAGTTTATAATGACGTATTCTGTCGAAAGCCTTTTCGTAATCAATAAAGCATAAGTGTACTCCAACGTTTACATCTGGGCTTCTTTGTATTAATATATTTATAGCGTAAAGCACTTCTCTGGTTCCCATTCCATTTTTGAACCCAAACTAGGTTTTTCCAGTGTTTTCTTCGAGCTTTTTATATATTCTGTTGTGTATTATTTTCAAGAACACTTTTAATGTGTGGCTCATAAGGCTCAATGTTCGGTGTTCTGGACATTCTTTTGTGTTCTCTTTTTTTTGAAATTGCTACAAATGTTAAACGGAGCCGTTCATCTGGTATGACATTTTTGTCGTAAATAGGATTATATAGATTTTCCAGTATGTTCAAATTCTGTTTCTTTATTAATTTTAACAATTCCACCAGTATTTCATCCAGTCCAGCTGCTTTATTGCCTTTGGTGTTCTTAATAACATACTCAATTTCTTCAGTAGTAATTCTTTGATCATGTGAGAATGATTCTATTTGGTGGGTGTCGTCTCTTTCATCTAAGAACAGTTCTTTGATATATTCTTCTCACCGTCTTAGTGTTGATGAAATATCTAAGATTATGTTTCTCTTGTTGGTTCCGGTGAGTGCCTTGATCTTCTTATGCATGTTGAACGTATCATACTTCCGATTTAATTCTTCTATTTTCTTGCATTGTTGTTCCATGAGTTTTTCTTTTGCTTCGTTTATCTTATTATGTATTTATTGATAGCTCTGTATTTGACTTCATCTTTTCCTTTTTGCTTTCTCCTCTCTTCCATGAGAATTTCCTTAGTCATCCATTCTTTTTTGGCTTTCATATTTTAGTTGTTTTTGTCCTGGTGTCAGTATTGCTTGTTCTATAATTTTCCATTTCTCATTGACATCTACATTTTGTTTAGTAATTTCTGTCACGTCTTCTATACTTTCTTTAATATTCTTCTTAACTTCATTTCTAATGTTATCAATTTTTAGTATTTTGGTGCCAATTTTTGGCTTTGAAACGCTTTCTGTTATCCTTTTCAACCTTATATTAATACTTGTTACCAATGGGTTATGATCCGAGTCTATATCGGTTTCGGGATATATCTTTACAGATATTACGGAGTTTCTGTACCTGTTGTTTATAAGTATAGGTATAATCTATCTGGTTCTGGATTATATTTTCTTTAATATTTCTAAGGGATGTTCACATATATAGTCTTTGTTTTTGTAGTTGGTACCAGGTATTAGTAACCACCATATTCCTTTCTTGGCAGAATTCGATTAATCTATCGCCTCTTTCGTTTCTTACTCCTAATCTACATTTACTGACCAAGTTACCAACTGCACCTTTTTCAATTTTTGCGTTAAAATCCCCTAAGACAACCGTAGTGTCTTTACTCTTCGTAGCTTTTAGCATCTCTTCTAATTTGTGGTAAAATGTATTAATTTCTTTGTCGTCAGCTGTCAGACCATAAACCTGGATCGTATTTATGTGGTGCGTGTGGCCTTTGAGCTTTAGGATAATAATTGTTTCTGAGAATTTTATGAGATGCAGAATTGATTTGATATTGTTTCTTACTATAAACGCTACACCATATCTATGAAATGAATCATTACTTTCAGAATAGTACATGTGTCTGTTGCTAACTGCCATTTATCTGGCACCTGTTTACTGAACACCACTTATGCCCAAGATATCTATATTTAATCTCTCCATTTCTTTTATTGCGTTGTGGATCTTTCTCGCTTGGTATAAACTCTTGACGTTTCATATTGCAATTTTTGGGTGTGTTAAATGACGTGCTGTCTTATTTGGTTTGTTGTTTATTTTGCAAGGTTTTGCTTGATGACGACCAGGAGACCTTGTATTTTTGTGCTCTGCTTGGCATTCGAGTTCCATGAACAGTAGGGTTTAAAGTTTGGTTTTAAACTAGGGATGGTCTAGTGAGCCTTTAATGCAATGGTCTCCCGTTGCTTTTTGCATCTTCATGCCATTGACGTGTTGGTTCATCTGCCTTTTGGACCAATTTCTTAATCTAAGGACAAGAAGTTGCTCTAACTTCTATTAGCTGATCCACCCGAGGCTACTGACCGCCAATCATACTGCTTATGCGTCTAGAACTAAGTGCTCTAGCTTATATCGCAGCTAATCTTTACATCTAAAGGTCATTCACTATCCGCCACCTGTGACCCCGCTAGTAGACTGCAGCTTAGCTCTAGCAGCTCTAGTTGATCGTTTAAGAAACTATAAAAAGAAGTAAGTCAATCTTGTGTTATAGTGAAGAAAAACAATTCCATAAAAAATATATTGACTTTACCTTATTAAAAAAGATCATGGTCATCGATGGTGATTTGACATAGAGAGGCCGAAATGAAAAAATGAGAACATTTTTATTTCTTTGCATCAGATATCACAGTTTAAAGTTTATAAATGTGCCGATATTTATTATACAACATTTATTTATTGATACATTAAAAAATAATTGTTCATATTTATGGTAGTAAAAGAATTAATTGGGGTTTTAAAGTATGGTCGGATTTTAGACCTAATTATCAAAAGATATTCTCAAGTTATTTAGAAAAGACTTTTTTCAGCCATAATTTCGTCAATATTATGACAAGAAAAATGTGGGTAAATGATTTTATCATCCCATCCCAGACCGATTTGTTTTTGTATTTTTCTAATTAAAACAAATTTATTAAAATATTTTCTCAAAACATTCTGTTAAAGTATAGTATAAAATTGACATAATCATTCTGCTTCCACATTAGATTATAAATAAAAGTTTGATACTTGTACGAGGCCAATTTTATTTTAATAATTTGTAGAATTTGGGTGCCTCAGCGCGAAGCACCACTTGTAGCACCTTTAGGTTTTCATATATTGTCGTCAGTTCTTTCGAAAACGCGTCCGTCAATAACTACAAACAATTCTTATCACCAATATTGATTTTATTTAACTTATCGATGATCGTATATGTTTGATATCTTTTGAAATGTCATGTGATTGACCAAAACTAACAGATACTGTCATTATCAACAGTTGCGCTTATCTTATCGTTTGCATAAGTTTCTAATGAAGCCGTAGTTTCTATTTGTAATGCAATATTTCATGTGTGTTACCATTAACAATCTCAGATGAGTCATTACTATAATTCTACTAATTAGTAATTCATATCTTTTAAATCCTCTTATCCTAATATTTCATCATGTTATTCGTAGAAGTTGTACAACTTTAATACACTAACTTTGCTTTATAGTTTGTTTTATTGTAAAATTTTTGATTTTTTATTAATTATCTGTTTAATTACCATTTCCACATAGATGATTAAATATTTTTGCATGGTAATCTGATATAGTTCGTATTTTTACTTTAGGCGCGATTTAGGCAATTCTCAATCAGAGGCGACAATTTAACCAAAAACGGGCAAAATCGATGTTGCTGTAGATATGACGAATGTTCCAACACGGAAACAGAAGTGCTGCCTAATGAGAATCCTCAGCAGAAAATAAATGATAAAAATGAACGGAAATGCGTTAAAGTCTCTTCCTCGTCAAAAGAATACAAAGTATTACAAGTAGTTACTGCCACAAATTTCTTATGTTGATTAAATAGGTTTAACATATCACCAAATTATTCCGCAACATCAAAGTCAGGTGCATTAACCGCAAATAATAAAACTAAATCTTCTTCTACTTATTATTTTAAAATAAAATATACCTCCGAAACTATGATTGATAGTAATTAACTGATGATTAAAATTTTAACCACTCTTTAAAATCTACTCCATTTATGCATAATAAAGATAGATATTTTTTATTTGTAATTATAAATTTACAATGTACTCTACATGGAGTATTAAGTAAACATGATGGTAACAAATAAGCGGTGTTAAAAGAAACTATTTAGCAGTGGCACTCTTGTGGTGCTGGTGTAAATCACGGACAGGTCAGCTCCAACGCCTAAGGGGAACCCCAACCCCCACACGGCGCGTCCCTGGGTGACGGATAGGGAAAAGCCTTGCAGATATGTAAGGTGGGTACAGAATGAACCCGCGGACCAAATAGGAAAACTGGCAGAGGGCAGCAGTACTTGTCAGTACTGGGGTAAGGCAAATAAATAATGAATTTGGACTGGCTTACTCACAGAATAGTATAGGCAGGCCAGAATGGTTGAAATGGTTATACTACTGCAATAACGGAAGGCAACGGGAAACCACCATTATTAACATCTTTAGTTTGTCATTAATGGAAGTGAATACTAAAGAATTAATGGCCCGAGTTTCCGGCGTCCCTTAAATGGGACAGGGGTGATGAGCAGAGAGATGATGAGATGATGAACACCTAAATTGGAATATGGAACGCCAGAGGTTTAAAATAACCTGGCCAATTAGATAACGTTATTAAGGAGATGTAGCCACTCGAATTAAAAGTTCCCGTACTAAGTGAAATAAGATGGGAAGGAAGTAGCATGACTAGAACAGAGACACCATGGAGTGGCAATTTTACTGGCTGTTACAAGCTTCCCGCAGGTGTCGAAAAGAACAATGATGATACAGATAGACCTAAGACCAAGAAAGATAAATATAATACGGCCCCAACTGCGGAGAAACCAATTGAGGAGATTGAAGAGTTTTATGGAGAATTGAAACAACTGATGAAAACAACAAAAAACCCTATATAAACATAATCATGGGAGACTTTAACGCCAAGATTGGAAAAGGGCAAGTACCGGGGATAGTAGGAAAATTTGGTTTAGGTAATAGAAACGAAAGAGGAAATATAATGGTACAATTTTGTCAGGAATAAGAACTAGTGGTATTCAACACGTTTTACAGCCTGCCCCCAAGAAGACTATATACTTGGACCTCTCTAGCTAACACAGAAGAAAATATTCAAAGAAATCAAATTGACTATGTGTTGATTAACCAAAGATACCGAAATACCATTAAGAGTGCCAAAACATATCCGGGCACCGTTATAAATTCCGATCACAATCCAGTAGTAGTAAAGTTTAAATCAGACAAAAAAATGAATTCAATAAAAAGATAGAAGTAAGGAAATTCAGGAAATCAGAGATAAGAAACAAAGTAGCTGAAAAGTTTAAATGCCAACAGTGGAAGGTAAAGTGGAAAACACGAAAGAAATAATACATCAGATCGGAAGAGAAATATTAGGGGTAGAAAAACAAGACAAAAAGAAAAAATGGATGATTGAAAAAATATTAGAAATGATGGACAAAAGAATATGATTAATAGAGATATAAGGAAGGAAATTGGATATGCAAAGAAAAAGTGGCTTACTGAGAAATGCGAAGAAATCGAAGAGTTACAGGGAAAGCACGATTCCTTTAACCTCCATAAGAAAATAAAAGAGATGACACGAATAAATAGAAGAAAACAACATAACATTTTAATGGACGAAAAGAACAATATTGTGACCAAGATAAGCAAAAAGAAACGTATGGAGAAAGTATATAGAACAACTCTTCTTAGATAACAGAGTAGAGAAACAAGAAAATAATTTAGAAAAAGAAGGACCCTCGATATTAAAAGAGGAAGTTCAGAAAGCGTAAAAGAAAGCAAAGAAAGGGAAATATCCAGGGCATGACCAGGTGAACATAGAAATCCTTAAAATTCTGGAAGAGAAAGATATGGAGTTTGTGTTGGAAATGTGTAACCAAATATACGACACAGGGATAATACCGAAAGAATGGTTGAAATCTACCTTCATAATTCTTCCGAAGAAAGCTAATGCTAAAAGGTGTAAGGAATTTCGCATAATAAGCCTCATGAGCCAAGTATTTAAAGTGTTTTTGAACATCATTCATGAAAGGATAAGGAGAAAGTGTGACAAAACACTAAGTAACAACAAATTTGGATTTAGAGCTGGTGTAGGCACAACGGAAGCTTTATTTGCGTTTACAAGTCTTAATACAGAAATGTAGAGACATGCAGAAGGACGTTATCATAAGTTTCATTGACTACGAGAAGGCGTTTGACAGTGTAAGACATGAACAACTTATTCAAATACTGGAAGATATACGCCTAGATGGAAAGGATATACAAATAATTAAGAACTTGTACTGGGGCCATACAACAACCGTTAGAATTGAGAACGACAGTACAGAAGAAATAGAAATAAAACGAGGAGTGAGACAGGGGTGCATTTTATCGCCCTGTTCAACTTATACTCAGAGAATATAATGCTGAGTGCGCTATTTGGGAGAGAGGAAGGAATTAAAGTAAATGATGAAGTAATAAATAATATTCAATATGCCGATGGCACCATTATGGTTGCATCAACTCAAGAAAATATGCAAGTCTTGTTAGACAGAGTTAATAGGAACGCCCAGAAGACGAAGATTATGGTAGTAACCAAGGAGAGAGACCTAAATGTGAGACTAACGGTAGCAGGTAACAACATAGAGCGAATACAGAAATATAGATACTTAGGTACATGGGTAAAAGAAGAGTGGGATAGTGATATGGAAGTTAAGACAAGAATAGAAATAGCCAGAGACGGATTTAGAAAGATGAAAGTAATGTGATGTGATAAAGAATTGAGCATCGATCTACGACTGAGACTAGTTAACTGTTACATATGGCCAATATTACTGTACGGTTCAGAAGCATGGATTCTGAAGAAAGACACGAGCGCAAGAATAGAAGCGTTCGAAATGTGGGTTTTCCGGCAAATATTAAAAATCTCATAGATAGAGCGATATACCAATGAGGAGGTCTTAAATAGAATAGGAAGAGATAGAGAACTTTTACACATAGTGAAAAGAAGATATCTGAGACACGTACTGAGGCATGATAGATACGACCTACTACAGAAAATAATGATGGGAAAGATAGAAGGTAGAAGAGGAACGGGAAGAAGGAAGATGTCATGGCTCAGAACCATAAAATAATGGACGGGATCACGAGAGTCGGTACCCTTTTTAACATACAAAGAGACAGAGAAATATTTGCAGAAATAACAGCCAACCTTCACTAGTTGGAGCGGCACTACAGAAGAAGAAGAAGAAGCTCTTGTATAGTACTTACACTTTAGGAAGCTCTCCGGTCAAAGAGTCAGGTTCTATTTAACCTTGTTATAAAGGAGAACGTCGGTGGACAAGTCATGGATTAACCCGTTAGAGTAGTAGTTCTGGGTAAATCGGTGAATTTCTTCAGTAGCAAAGGAAATGCAGAGATCTTCATATAATGTCTAGTTAGTTACATACCATGGTGGATGCTAAGTAAGCAGGGGGAAAGCTAGCTGTTTAGTTCGTAAAGTCTCACTCATAATATGATTATTTGTATTATTATATTAATTATTATATAATTATATATATTAAAAGAGCAATTAAAAGTCACACGTCATAAAGATATAGCTAGAAAATACAGCCAGTACAAATGAATAAAAATTAAATTTTCTTTAATAAATATTTAAAGCAAATTTACAAGCTGCTCCGAGGGAGCTTTCAGTAAAATGGATTAAAGGTTATAGACTGTTATAATATTTTGGTTGTTGTCAGTTGGTTATTTTAGTTTTGATCGTCTTTTTAGCCTCAGTTGGTTTCTCAACTGCCTGACATTCGTTTGGGTGTTTTGTGAGTCTATCTAGGTAGTTGGTGGTGATTCTGCGGATTTATTCTACTAGTGGAATATTTGAGTCACCACTTCGTGTTTGAAAGTTTTGCGTCTCTCCATATATTCAAATTGGTTTATTAGGGATTTATACAGAATGAGTTTATTTTCTGTTTTAAGCTTTGATGTTGGTCCAAGAAGTCAGTTCATTTGTTGATTGTTCTGTTTTCATCCAAGTACCACTTTTTTATAGAGTTTATGTGGATAATGGGCCTTTAAAACTTTTCGGTGGCCCTCCCAAAGTAATAGTGCTTTTTTGATAATCTGTCAATTTATGTCTCAAATTTAGTGTTACATTTGTTTTAAGAGCTGTTTTTATTTGCCTTGTAAGTCTATTATATTTAATTTTATTAACAGTGTTTCAGCTCCTTGGCTATCTGCATCTGGTTGTTTTTTCGGTGAATAATTTTGTAATGAATTACTATTATATTTTATTCTACGGAGTTCAGTTCGTGTCAATTTTCAAACTGTTTCTTTTAGTACTCCAGTAAAATAGTTGACTGCGTTGTTAACATCATCAGGTAATAGCGAGATTAAGATGATCTATAAAACTACGAAATGATGTCCAGTTGTTTCTTGGTGAGTTCAATCTGATGGGTTTATATAGCCTAATTATATATGTATTTGGAATTGCTATAATGGGTATACTAGAAAATCCAGCCAGCTACGCTTGGCTGCTATAGAGAATGCAAGTGTTACGATCTTTCTGTAGCAATCGTTACTATCCTGTAACTATTTCTTCCGGTGTTCTTTGAGAACGTCGTACTCATCTTGCCTAGTTTTCTACTTCAACTTCCTCGGGAGTTTTTTCGGCACGTATACGTCGCCTTGCTTTATTTGTTGCTGCTCTTTCATTCGCAGTGTGCTCACTTCTTCGTTTTCTTATATAATTTCTGTGGTGTTCAGCTGTTTGTACTCGTTAAATACTGCTTATTTGCAAAAAAGAACAGAAAAACTAAAACAATAGGATAAATAATTTACTTTTAATTTAAGTTTTTAAATTGCAGTGTGCTTTAAAGATACGATGATCGTTCGTGTGTTTCCGCGTGGCCGCAAACGCGTTACTCTGGCAGCCGATGCTTTTTACACGGCCGGGCCGGGGGACCGGAGACCGGGGGCCTCTGCATCGCGCTTTAAAGATATTAGATAGATTATAATCAAAATCTTGTAAAAACAGCCAAGATGTGCAGTCGAAACTAACGTGGCCATTTGTCAGACATAAATTAATACTCAATAAAAATCCAATTATAAAATTACTTCAAAGGTATTTATTTAAAATTTAAACATAAGGTTTAATTTGATCAACCTTAGTATTCTGTTAATTGAATGGACTCATCGACCTTCTCGATTAGTCGTTTTTGAAGTAGGTTGATTGACAATATATTTGTAGTAATGCTATTGCAGCACATCTATGATGTAACTTTATGACTGATAAAGTGTAGTTACTTGCGAAATTGCCACTTACTCGATGAGACATTTTTGCTTAATTTAAGTATAGAAAATCAGAAATTAAATGGAATGTCATACTATTTGCACATGCAGTTTTGTACTTCCTAGCATTAGTTGTATTATTTAATGTCAGTTTTTAATAGATAAATATAATGACCATCAAGTTTGACATTCCATATGTCAAAAATTCTTAAAGAATTTGTACATTCGATATTTTTATTCAATTTTATTATCGGTGGAGCTATTATCTGTGCAGAGCATGTCATCAATCAATCTCAAGTCTGCTTAAAACATATGGTTAATAGATATTTTAATAAAATACTTTTAATTTTAGACTCAGATTAAAGAATTTTATCTGACTAGTCCAGCAGTTGTTTAGACTGAGAAAATTAGTATTCAAAGATTTTCTTAATGGACAACAACGTTAATTAATTATAGTTTGTGACGGCACCTTTCGTTTAAACTATCAGAAAAACGGAATTTGTTATTATGGTTCAATATATACAAGTTTTTGACGCAAAAAGTCAGTGAAAATAGAAAATTCAAAGGTTGGTTATGTCGTTGCACCTAGGAACTGTAAATTTTACTGTTTCATCATCATCATACGCTTAGATATCTATCCTTTCACGGCCTCTCCAAGTACTCTCCACAGATCCCCGTATTGTGCTTTCTGTATCCAGTTATAATTGGCTGTTCTTTTTATGTCGTCGGCCCAGCTTAAAGGCGGTCTTCCTCTTTTTTCCAATCACGGTTTCCACTGAACTATCTTGTTCGTCCATTATCTGTTGTGCGGGCAATATACTTCTTCCAAAACCATTTCATTGTAAGTATCACTTTAATGATGTCTTCCACTTTTGTCCTTTGCCTGATTTTTGTATTTGTCTACCTATCTCTTAAAAATATTCTTAATATTTTCCGCCCAACCCAGTTTTATTCTTCCCTCTACTTCTTTTGATTGGCTATCCGCCTCCATAGTAATATATTGACCTTGATGTATGTAATTTTCTACTTCTTTGATAGTTTAGTTTTTTACGTGTATATTCATTATCTGATTTACTAGGTTGTTTGTTTTCTTCTAGTTAATTTTTAGTCCAATAACATTTGCCTGTTCATTTAGATGAATGTAAAAATTTTAGTTTGTCCTTTGGGAAAACATTCATGGTGCACAAAGATTGTCGCTTCACTTTTTTGGAAGTTGGTAAATCATGACTTCTTTATTCGACACTTTGACGCTTTGTTTGAGGGCCATACGGGTAGCACCAACTTTTATCTTTAGCAGTAATATTTAACACAAATGTGGTGTTACTACTGACCTCTTCCAACAGTTCAGTAACAATTGTTCGTCTGGTTTCTTATTTTGCTCTGTCAGTGTGTAAGGGATTATTTTTGCATCAAGTTTCCGTTCCCTAAATCGTTGCGTAACATTTTTCGACGCACACCCCTATTTAATTTTAGCACAGTAATACGATGGTGTTCTTGTAGTAACTAGCTCATACGTTCCACATTTGCAAGGGATTTAGATCGTCTTGGAGTAAATTTCTATTCTCCGGAAAACGTTTTGCGTTATGCAAGGACACTTTGTTACGTATCATATTCCATGTTTCACTAGGAGATTTCTCTAGCTTAACGCAGAACTTAATGTTAACCCTCCATCACATCATTCGTGTAACTTCCAACTAAATGCGTCAATAAGCCGAGCAGTGGATTGTTAAGAACGGCTCTACCACCTAGTGAGTTTACATAAAAACACTTTCAAGGCCATGCTTATTCAGAAGACTTAGTAAGTGTCCGAATAACACCTATTTCTTGTGTTTTAACATCAAAAGTAAAGAATTAAAAAATTAGTACTCAACCATTTTTGCCGAAGGTTCTATGTTAACATTTTTATTTTCCTTTAAGCACATTTAAGACTACATAATGGTCAGCAATTGATATGTCATTTTAAATCTAAATCAAAAAATAGCTGTACGAAGTACATTCCAGTTCTAAGGTCTCCAAATTTTTTTCTCAAAAAGCACCCAATAAAGACTTCATCTAGACGTACACATTTTACACGACGTTGTCCTCAAGATTCTGTGGCTGCTGAAAACATTTCTTTAAGGGCGTGTTTTGGCCACTGGAAAATCGCTAATGCAACAGCGGCTTGATTGGAAAATGAGCGGCCACAGAGTGTTCTTCGTGGTCGGAAATTTATGGCAAACATGTCCTAAGACATTGCCACGTAGCCTTGTGTTCGTTGGTCAGCATTCGTGTATCCAACTTGAAAAAACTTTCTGCAATTTTAGGTCATCTTGCAAAATAGACTCCACAAATTCTACGGAAATGCAAAATTTGGAGTCTTTTATAAGAACTTGCTCCAATCGCGCAATCATGGATTCGGTCTGGCTAATTCGTGGCCTAGGCTGCTTCGGTTCATTGTCACACAACTATCGATCTTCTTTAAATTTTCGTACCCGCAAACACATATTTTAAACACCCATTACCCTTTCACCGCATGTTTAATTCAATGAATTTCGATGTGTGTTTCATTACGATAAGAGGAGAAAACAAATGATTACTCGTTATCCTTGAACACTAAACGTCATCATTTGAAATATACGAAAGAACACTCACTGTAATGGTGGTGATTTGACCTGTGTACATTGTATGACTACAAATTCAAAAATATTTTTCGTGTCTTTTAAAATTAACCGCATCTTTCTACTCTCACTGCTGATAAAAAATTAGAGACTTTAGAACTTAGTATTTGAAAATTACAACATATGTAGTAATTTTTTTGGCAGGAATAAGGCATTATATGCATTTATGCATATCAGAAGAAACATCTAAATTTATTTAGAAATATCACCGTGATTAATAGTGGCATCGGTTGCCTCTCGAAATATTTTTGGGGGGGGGGGTACATTATCCTTTCACCATTTTGTTACATATTGTGTATTGTTTGTTCCTTTAAAATATTGTTGAGCGTTCGGATAAAAGATGTCAAATTCTGTTTTTTTTTTGTATGAATAATGCAAATGTGAACAATATAAAAAATTATTGGGTCTTGTTTGAAGGATTGCAGTAAAATTAAAAATTTCCAGTAATCAAGGCTAATTCGATCAAAATTGTGCAAAGTTATTAAATCTAGAACTCCTTAATTGACCTCCACGATAACTTTGGATTCAGATAAGTGTTTATCATCCTTGAAACTTAGAAATAGAAATACATTAATTGATATAGCAATAACTGATATAATAAGTTAAAAGATAACGATAATGTGAAAAACGTAATTGGAAAATATAAAAGTTTAAAACTATCTGGTATGATTTTCGGATCCGAATCAAATAAAATGTTTTGATTAGTATTACCATGTTAGAGTTAGAGATACCCTCGTCCGTTGTGTAATAAATTATTGTCAATTTTCTTAACAGATTTGTGAAACTAATCTGAAAATTTTCAAAACAGATATTAATTTTGAATAACCTTTAGTGTAAATAGCATAAATCAATGTTTTGATGAACGGAATGGCTTTAAAGTATTGTAGATAGGGATGCCTAAAAATGATGTAGTCAGTAGGACCATCGTTACGAGAAAAATGTTTGTACAGTTGTAACTATCTGAAATTTTCCAAATAACAGATGGTTGAACACCTTTAAGTGTAAGAGCACTAACAATTTTTGAATGAACGAGTTAAAATGAAGTCATTGATGTGACCATCTATACAGAGATTAAAGATCTTGATGTTATTGCCGGTTTTCCAATGATAACAGATGGTTGAAACATACTAGAGCACTTTCTCTTTTATTTGAACGATTAAAAGACTTGGAAAACAGAGATTAAAGACGATGTTACTTTGATTGTGCACGATAGTTATTTGTACATGAGGAACAAAAATACTTACCTGATGGATAAAAATCTTTGTTGAGTTTTGCAATTTATATAAAACTTTGTAGTTTTGCCTTTTTACGATGCTTTAATAAATTAAACAAAATAATTGATGTATTTTATTTATTTTCGTATAAAAAAAATAAAAGTTGCAAATAACGTTAGCAATTTTTGTTGCCTCCATTATTTTCTAGTAAACAGTTGGGTGAATTCGAAAATATTGCACATTAACCTTTACTAAGTTTAGTTAGTTAACATTATTATTATGTTTTTAGCATAAGTCTTGACTCTCTTTCCACTAACCCAAAATATTTTTAGGAAAAGTGGAAAGAAAATTTTATCCAGTTATTTGCAACGGCATGTGTCTTTTTGAATGTCTTTGAATCCAAGTTTGAAAGATGTTTTTCGCATTTTTAAAAGTTTTCTCGTTAAGGTATGATTAGCCATCCCCGAGCAAGCTCTTAGCCTACACTTTAGTTAGAACTTGTTAAAAACATTTAAATGAAGGCACCGGCATTAGTTGTAAACGTTATGTAATATTGTATTTACTCATTTGATAGATAGATGTCTTATAAAAAACGAGTATTGTAGATAATAAGATTTATTTGGAGATGAAATAAAAACATCCCCAAGAAAACTGAAAGGCGAAGACAAAACCTAACAACTTTGCTTTTTCCTGCAAAAAGAATTCAAAAAAAAAAAAACAAATTTTATTATCCTACTCAATTTACTACAACACAATGGAGTTTGGTTTGGGTACTCAAATAGAGCGTACGTGTTGCGACATCATTTTGAGTTCTGTATAACAAATGTCACAATTTGTTAGTGTACACTGCTCGTGTTAAGAAAACCATAAACAATTCCCGCGAATAGAGACTTGCAACTTGGACTATTGGTTAATGTTCCCACAACATCTAACAGATTCGAAATTCT
This sequence comes from Sinelater perroti, assembly GCA_036346155.1. Lineage (NCBI taxonomy): Eukaryota > Metazoa > Arthropoda > Insecta > Coleoptera > Elateridae > Sinelater > Sinelater perroti. Next base: position 6,086,518 of record JARFIY010000099.1, read on the forward strand.
GTCAGACAAGGAAGACAGTCAAGAAAATAATGTAACTCTGTAAGAGGTAAAGCTTCCGCCAATATTCGTTTATGGAGTTTACAATACAAAACGGCTAACGGACATGCTAGACGTTCAAAGCAAAGACAAATACTTCATCAAAATGATAGGCAATGCTTAAGCCAAAATACAGGTAACCGGTACCAAAAACTATAGTACAGTCATTAAATTACTAAAAGACAAAATTCGAATTTCACGACTTCCAACACAAACGAGACAGAAAGATTAAAATAGTTTTATGCAACATGCATACTACAGTAGAGATTAAAAAACGTACCAGAGAGATTAGCTATCACACACATAACGTATTAAATATATTCAACATCAAACACAGGGTAAATAAAACACCTCTATCAATTTTCTTTGTAGAATTAGAACAAAATCCGAACAATAAGGACTTTTAAATCTCCACACATTAAACGTTATACAATGTCAAAAAGTTAAAAATTTGCACACTCGAAAAACTATTGCTATAAGACAACCAGATGTGTCAAATGTGCTGGAGAACACAACATCAAATTGTGAAAGTAAGAAAGGAGTAAAAACGTTAAGTGTGCTAATTGCCAAGGTAACCAAACCGACAATTAGCGAGGTTGTTAGTTGGCTAAAACAATCCAATAATGTAAATTCCTATAAATAAGACCTAGACTAAATTCCAAACTAGTTCAACCACGTACATCCTATTTCCACAAAAAATCAACAATCTCCACAAGTGGACAACTATTAGCAACTACAAACATGGAAGCAGACGAACAACAAAACTGAAATAATGCTAATAAAGATAATGGAAAGAATGGACAGCCTGACTACTCTTCTCACCACCTTCATTTCTAAACTAACATAATGGTTGGATTCATCATCGTACTTTTGAACACCAACGGCTTGGCTCAGCAAAGTCAAAAAGTCAAAATATTGGTAATAAATAAATACGTCAACATCATACTTATCTCAGAAACGTATTCTACCCATAAGAGCTACATGAAAATACCTAAATATTCAATCTATACTACAAATCATCCGGACAGTACCGGTCATGGGAGTACAGCAGTAATAATTATAAACTCAGTTCGGCACTACGTTAGTCTGCAGTACTAACAAGAACATCTCCAAGCCACACGCATTGTAGTTTCTGAAGTCAACCTTTGCAGCAGTATACTGCCATCAGAAACAAGAAAGCTTTAAAATCTTCTTCCACACCCTTAGACCTCGCATTATTACTAATATCAACACTAGGAATTCAGATTAACGTTACCCAGAGATAGAGAGCTACATAAAGCTATAAATGCTATAAAATTAAACTATGCATTTACTAGTGACTTCACTCACGAGCCCTCAGACTCGGACAATATCTCAGACCTTATAGACTTTTGCGTTACAAAAGTGTTAAAAGCAAACAACATAAAAGCAACATCGTATTTCGATCTATCATCAGATTGTTCTCCTGTAACTGTCAAATATAGCAGCCAAGTGCTAAAAACGGCAAACTTGATTTACTACATAACATGAACACAAACCAGTTTAGCTTCCGAGAACTAATAATTGACAAGATTAAACTAAATATACCACTAAAAACCGAAAAGGACATTTACCAGGCGATGGAACATCTAAATCAAACCATACAAGCTACTGCTTGTGCCTCTATTCCGAATAATGAAAAGCAAGAAAACTCAGAAGGTCGTCCTTTAATTGTTAAACAAAAAATAACCGAGAAAAGAAAACTCAGAAAGATGTGTCAAATTACCAGACATCCTCATTATATGACAAAACCTAACAAAGCCACTCAAGAACTAAAAGACTTTTTCCACAAAAAAGAAGTCCAAGAATACTTTACCGTTACAGAAGACGCCCAACGCTCATTATGGAAAGATATAAAAAAAACTGAAACGACCACAATCAGTAATTTTACTTATCAGTCTCACTCTCTAGAGAAAGAAAGAACAATCAGCGAGACAGACAACGGTAGTCATTTACGCCGATGATACTGCCGTTTTAGCTTTCTACAATGATCCAAACACTGCATCACAAACAGTCTAACGAAATGGAAGACCGGTTGAAGATCTGGATAATCCATGTAAGCGAAGGCAAATCCGTGTAAGTTACCTTCACTCTGCGACAAGAAACATGTAGTTCAGTTAAGCTAAACGGCAATATCATTCCACAACAAAGTAGGATCAAAGATTTTGAAAATTATAGATAAAAATGTAGGGAAGTTAAGAGATTGCTTGATAGAGAAAAAAAAAGAAAGGTGGGAGTCAGCATGACTGAATATAGAACAAAATTTAGGCGGAGCTAGGAACACAGAAGCTTGGCGAACAATCAAATCATTAAGAACGAATAATAAAAACCAGACATAGATAAATTGTATATCGGAAAAAGACTGACAAGATTATTATTATAAAGAATTGCTCACAGAAAATCGACCAATGTTTAACATGACAGATGACGGTGACGATGATTAACAAAAGAACAGTTAACAGTCACCTTAAAAGAAATAAAAGGTATAGTGAAAACCCTGAACAATAATAGGTTTTCTGGACCAGGAGGTATAACTTCGGAGCTTATAAAGCATAGATCCAAAGAATGTCCGAGAGAGTTATTAAAGGAGAAAAGTTGCCCCAGGAATGAACAGAGGCTTACATAACATATATATTTAAAAAAAGAAAATGGAAAAATAGGCGAAAACTGTAGAGGAATCAGTGTTGTCTGCGAAATGGGTAGCCTTTACGGAAAGTTAATTAAGAACAATCTGGAAGAGGATATCTCAGATAAAATTTGTAAGGACCATGCAGGGTTTACGTCGGGAGGATCGTGTGGAGATCACGTATACACAGTCTAACAACTAATTGAAAAGAAAATGGCTAAAAATAGATCAGTACATCTTGCAATTATAGACCTAAAAAAGGCACATGACTCAATACCAAGGGAAAAAGCTTTCTAAATCTATAAATCTAAAGCTGCAACCAAAAACTTACCGAGTCTATTAAAATGAAAAATAAGATCGGACAAGCATTTAAAATCTGCAAAGGGCTAATACAGGGCTGCTCAACGTCTCTTATTTTTTTTTAAGATCTCTCTTGAAGTAACTCTAAAACCATAGAAACAAAAATGCGAAGGCATGGGAATTCCAGTTAGAAATAGACACCTCTGCATTTTAAGTTTTGCCGATGACCAGGTGGTAATGGTACAAAATGAAGAAGGCCTTAATTTCATGATCCGCAAACTTACTAAAGAATATTCAAAACACGGACTGGAAATTAATTCTAATAAGACAGAATATCTGGTCATAGCAATGGAAAGTGTTACGGATTTGGAAATCACAGATAAAGTTAAAATAAAAGGGAAAAGGATTTACCATTTCTATTAAAGAGACAACCACAAACGACATGAAAAACAAGCTGGGACAACCTAGATCGTGCATTAACCAACTAAATAAAATTCTATGTATTTCGAAAAATCGATCAAAACTCTGGCAAACACAATTTGCTGTACTTCTGAAGTACATTTGGATTATAAGAGTGTTTTCTTATCTTCACTGTTTACAATTCTTCTCTAAAATATATTGTTGAGTCTTAATTACATATATACGATGTAATCTGAAGAGTTGTATATATTTGACTGGAGCTAATTCCAAAGATTATTAGTTTTCCATCCACCTTAATTGTTGTGTAAAATTGCATGTTTATAGCTTATGTGGCTTTTAAGTTTATACATGTATACGAATAGACAGATAAATGAACGGAGATATATGTAAAACTGGTTAAAATCAAAGATATTTTGAGTTTTGACTGTAAGCACATATTCTGAGGATTTCATCTTTAAGTATAAGCCATGGCCGCCCTAGTTCGAGCCAGCTTAAATTCCTGGGCATCTATAGCATATTTGGATTAAGTGTTAGGATGGTGAATAAATTAACCGACGTTTCTAAAGACAATTTTTATTAAAAAACAAAATACGTGAAATAATCATTCTGGAGAGCAACCACCGTCAGTTTTAATTATAGCTCCCCATTTGCTTGGCAAACGGTCAGTTTTACAGCCATACAGTGCGGACTCTTCAAGGTAACCTACGTTTTGCCATCAGCCACTAACTCATTTAAATTGTTATAGACTTTGCCCACTTGCTAGTTTCCTAGTTAGTGGTTAATATGGGAATTTCGATGAGAAAGTAGGGTAGATGGAAAAGCAGATTTCTTTTTTTATTAGAGATGCATTGAACTACAGGGTGTTTGATATATGGGAAGGCGTTGTTATAGCGGAAGAAAATTTTTGTGTGCTCTTTTGGTGGTATGAAGACGATCAAGTTGGGACAGATAAATGTTGCTACTTACATTGAATTGTCTTTTATCATTTCTACCTAAGATTTACCACTACTAATAATTATCATTATTATTCCACTATTAGGAGTAGCCGTTGGAGATATCTACTAACGAATGATTCCTCTTCGGTCCCATTAGACACGCTCAATGTTTTCTTGAAATGTATAAATTATGTGATGTTTTTTTTTTTACGTTTTTGAAAAGAGCCAAGACTCATCACTTATAACAAGCTTTTTGTGGAAGGAGTTTGTTTATGTCTTTGGAACAAATCGGCAAACATTTTGATTTAGTCGATCTTGTTGTAAGAAAGCTCATGAGGTATTTATCTGGATAATTTTTACTTTTCAAAATTATATCATGGTGGTTAAATTTTCGTTCTTTTTTACAGTCACCGGAGGGTAGGTTGCCTGGCTTCATTTTAATTTGTAAACCACTCTTGACATTGCTCTTTTGGCGAAGAGCTTTTTAAATTTGTGAAATGGACTGATCAGTTTAATATGACGAACATCAATGCTCATCTAGCGATACCTTTAGCTTAGAATAATCAATATGGAGAGTATAATGTTTATTGAATTATTTATTTATGTAACAGAGTTAGTTTCCTTTTTTATGGAAACATTTTCTATTGTATTTAATGATGTATTTGTTAACAGTTTAACTTTTGATGTGTGTTTAGTAAACAGCACTCCTATCTTATGTTAAAAAATTCAATATTGACTTTTCGTCTATTTTTATTTAAAATTCTACATTTTTATTGCGATTATCGCCATTATTAACATATACATGGTATGGTAAGATTATTTGACACGCATTGGAGCATGTGCTACTCAATAATACACCCTGATGACCTGACCTGTTCTGACTTTTGTATTAAGTCACAAAAACTGCGCGTGCACAGCGCATACTTATACTCTTGCATGGCGTATCGTATTTCAGGTTTCAGCTCGTAAATAAGAACTACACTTCCATTATAGTGAATTTGGCAATTAAATTAGTCCGCATAAAACATTTTTTGAAAATTCATACTAAATGTAATGAAAATCAAATATACTAATATGCTAGACATTCTATAAATAGTTGAACGCATTACGAGTGGCGTAAACACTGTTTAATTATAGAAAGGGTATTAGAACAACCAAATACCTAAAACATATGCTACAGTCAATAATCATTAAAGTATTAATGAGGACTTTAAAAAAGTTATTGTACGAAGAAAAGATAAAATGTCCCATCCATCTTCAAAGAAGCCTTATTTAATACCCAAAATGAGAAAATCGCTGTTACCGTAAACGTATACACAGACTCTTTACAGTTGAAGACTAGGGGAAGGTATTTGATATATTGTTGTTAATTACACTATGTAATATCTTTATTTTTTTAAAGGCCATATCTAGATACTAAACAACACTGAAGGACGCCATAGCAACTTTACGATTGGTCTTGAGAAGAAAAGTTAAGTCATTCCAAGAACAATGTTTGGCAATAACTATTAAATTTCCCATCGGTGGTGATATGGTTATGTGTAACATCTCAAAGCACCGATTCACTAGATTCACTAGACCGTAGATCAGATACAATAGAAACGTTTCTAATACTCTCATTTTACTATAGGAACAAAAAAGAGCTGTATACATTTATAAAATATCTTGACAGTGGGCCACATCGTTACCAATCATTGGGTAGTTCTATAACCAGGAAGTTCTTTGGACTTGAATCCTATAAATAATATTTGGAGTGCTTTAAAACAAATTATCAATGGGCACATTAACCGGACAGTTGAGAGTTTAGAATATAATACAGGTATAACGGAACTGGGAAAGCAATAAAAAGTTGTAGTGAAAGCCTACGTGAACAATATACTAGTGAGAATTAAGGCTCAGGGACCACTCCCTATTAAATATTAAGCATTGCATCTAGTTTAATTGAAAATAACTTCAAGAGCTTAATACATGTTAATTACATTAATTTTAATGTCTTATTTGACCCTTAACAGTTGAAAAGTCGCAAATTTCCAGTCATCTAGAGACTCGCAACAACGACATGCTTCTTCATTGAATTGGCTACTTAACCGAAACACTTAATTAAAAGGAGAAAACAAAATACATGTATAAATTTATTCTAAAATCTATTTGAACGTATGGGATACAAGTACCAAGCCATTGCAATTTGAAATTATACAACGACTTCAGTCCAAAATTCTCCCTGTGATTTGAAACTTACCTTGGCTTTTGAGCAATAAAATTATTCACGACGACTTAACCATTCTTATAGTTGAAGAAGAAGTCAAAAGATTCACTTTTTTTTATTCATTGTTGGACGTAGGCCTTTTCCAAAAATTTCCATCCTTCTTTGTCCATAGCTGATGTTATCCACTGTATTCCTGCAACGTCTTGTATGTCATCTCGTCAGTTTCTAACTTGATCTTCTTTTTCCTCTTTTGTAACTTTGCGGTCTCCACTGTAATATAGTTTTAGTCTATCTATTATATTGTCTACATGCCAAATGGCCAGCCCACTGCCATTTTAGCTGTGCAATTCGTTCCATAATATCGTTAACTTTTGTTTGTTGGCTTATCCAAGTGTCTCGTTTCTTGTCTATTAGTTTTATTCCGAGCATTTGCCTTTCATGTACCCTTTGTGTTGTAGCCAATTACTAAGAATTTATTTTTGTAAGTCTTCAGGTTTCACAGCTATACATGATTGCTGGGATGACACATTGGTTGTAAACTTTTACCTTTAAATAGTTTAGAACTGAGCTTTCCAAATGTAGACCAGCCTATTTGTATTCTTTTCGTATTTATTCTGACATGTTTTATTTATCTGTTGAGATTTGTTGATCTAAGTATATATGTTTATCAACAATTTCTAATAATGTACCTTCTAAAATGATGTTTATATTTTTGCTTTCGTTTGTCATTTTCTTACAAGGGAAGGCCGCAAATTATTACTCTGAATTTAATATCGGTTCATGGGCCACTTTATAGAATTGTGGACGCCGAATCTATTGACCGAATTTATTGATCGTTAATAGTTTTCGAGTTATCTGCATGGGGGCGCAGAAATTTTAGTTTCTTATAACTTTCCAACCAACTGAGGTAAAATGAAAATTCTAACGCCATTATGTTACCTGTATATAGGATTCTTACGTATGTCAATATAAACTGAATCTGTCAAGTACTTTCGAAACGGTGGATCTAAATTCCTTCATTTTATGCTATTTTCATTGGAAAGGAAGCTAAGCAGTAATTTTTCACATCTTTGGTACCATAACAATAATTTTTATTATTAAGTATTTCCAATTTAAATATTTTATGTTATTCTGATTAACAAAAGAATATCATAACATATTAACAATGAAAATGCCTATGAATGAAGAAATGCACAAAGCACAAAGGAAGGTCACAATGACTACAAAATAAAAATGTTTGACTACAGCATTCTGATTCGGTATACTGTGAGCGCAAATGTTGCCGAGGGAACGATAAACAGACATCCTTCAGAGATCGAAAATGTCCAACGTTGGGGTCATCGTCAGTGTAACCGGGCTTACAAAATGCATACTCGATCATGTCTCGAAAACAATGAGTTGATAATTGAACATAAGGACCACATTGATCACCCGTCACTTTCTGGAGACAGAGATGGCATGACTCAACAATCTTACCATATGCATTGATAGCAATCTGGAGGCTGTATGAATAAGTAACTTTGTTTTTGTTGTTTACTGCAATTTCAGTTACCTTTTCCCCAGTATACAACAGCGAACGGGTTGCCGCCGGTTCATATGCGAGTCCACTTTGATCGACGTGGTGTTTGAAATAGTAATTCATGATAACGTCGCGGACTTTGATAATAAAATTTTTCATTATCGTTTAATTGTCAGTTTTGAATTTCAATTGCTTGAGCGTTACAAACTTATTGTTTTTATAGCTCCGAATATGGAATTTTATCTTCAAGCTCTTTGTCCACGACTCTGATGCTTTAAAGTCGTCAAATCAAATCTTACGGGCTTTTGGGCACTCCAAGCCTAAAGGTCGATTGTTTTCGCATAAAGTTTTTGGTCTCTTTTGGTATCAATCGTCGTCTTAACATGTTGTCGAACAGCTTCAATTTTCTCCCACCTTGAAAATCTTCGAAATCTGCTAATTTAAGTTTGACTAATAAGCTTTAACGTTAGTCCCTGCGCAGCATTTAAGGCATTTTTACTTGACTGCAAAGCCTCATCATACGCCTCCAGAAGATGATTCTTCTGTTCTCTGGAAAAATTTGCGCTGTGGGCCTCTGCGGCTAGATCAGGTTCAGGTTCCCAGGCGATATTATAACCTTCATCGCGCACAGCCACTGTGACACAAATGTCATCGAACTCTACATCCAAAGTGACCATATTCCTTATGAATTGAATGTTTTTTTTAGCAATTTTAATATCTGCTGACGTTATTTCACTGCCAGCTGATGGATATGGGAGCAGTGTTATCAAATGTTTTGTCACACCTTAGTGTAAAGCCATGCTGCTTATAAAGAACACACGTTGAATGATAGCAAATCATTGTATGGCTTTCTTTTATATCTATTTATGACTCATATGTCATTTATAACAACGAAATAGTCAATTATATAGTGATACATGACTGCGAATAATTTGACTCGTCTTATTGTGACCCTTACATCATATAGAACAAGTGAAAACTTTGACACAAAACCCAAAACTAATAATTGATATTATCAATAATTCCTGACAATATTGTGAGTTATAGATTACCTCTCTGCCATATTACTCATCTTTTCTCTTAAATTTGTCCTATTTTGTAACTATACACTTTGTATAAAAGGTCTTCGCCATATTTCTTTTTGGGATGTGCACAATAACAAAAGTAACAACATAACCATATATAGACAGAGTCAGAAAATTATTATGATCATTTATAGACATCAAACAAGTTTTATGTTTTAATAAGGCTAGACAGCCAATGGCAACAGAGGGTGAACCAAGTTTTTTGGCAACCATTTCGAAATGACTAGTTTATATTGACACACATGAGAGTCTTATATACAGGTAATATAATAGCGTTGGAATTTTCATTTTATCTCAATTGGTTGGAAAGTTATAAGAAACTAAACTTTTGCGCCTCCATGCGGGTAACTCAAAAACTATTAACCGTCGGTAAAAACGGACAGCAGATTCGAACTCAGCGTCTAAAATTCTATAAAGTGATCCATGAACAAATATCAAATTTAAAGTAACATTTTGCGACCTTTTCTTGTTAGTCTTCTTGAGCTGTTCTTAAGTTTGTTAATCATTTCCTGTAGTTCTCGGTGGTTTTTACTAAGTATAACGATGTCGTCAGCAAATCTCAAGCGGCTCAAGTTCACTCCGTTAATATTTATTATTATTTATTCAACCAATCCATTTGACGAAAGACATCTTCTAACACACTTGTCTTACTCCTCTCTTTATAAGTAGGGTATCTGTAGTTGTAGTTGGGTCTGTTTTTATATACACACTTGCATTATTGTAGATGTTCTTTATTAATTGCTTGTATTGCTGTCTATTTCGTAGTTGTCGAACGAGTTGAGTATTGTTTCTACGGAGTCAAATGCCTTCTTGTAGTCTATAAAGGCTAGGTATAGATGGATGTCAGATTTTTTGCTTTTTTCTAGTGTTTTGTATTGTTTGAAGGTGGTCACATGTGTTGAATCCTGATCTAAATCTCGCTTGCTCTATTGGCTGATTGGCACAAAATTTTGTTCTTCTGATAATTGGTGATTATTCTTATGAGTAGCTTGTAGAGTTGTGACAAAAGGCTTATTGGTCTGTGGTTATTTAAGTATGCAATAGCTGCCTTCTTATGGACGATTATGATTTCTGCTGTTGTTTGTTTTTAAGTTTCTAGGCATCTTATAATATAATTGTCTTATCTTCCTAACTTTCTTTCTTTCTTTCTTTCTAAACTTATAATTCTATCTTCTCCTAGACGCTTCAACCGATTTCCTTGAAACTTGCACACCACATTCACAAGTATATTTGCTAATTCGGAGCAAAAAATCAGACTTCTAACTTTATCCGTTTTTGAATTATTTAAATATTTTGATTATTGTCGCAGAAACATGTGGAATGTTCTACACGACTGCCTGGCGTCTAGATCAGGCTTCGTCGACGAAGCCTGCGAGATCCCAACTAGTTTATTATATAATTTTACAAGTTGTTGGTATAGCTTCGATCCCGCTTTTTTCAGCATTTCAACAATAATACTGTCTTGGAAAACTATTGTTCTTTATCTTTCTTAAGGTGTTTTTAATTTCGTCTGTTACTTACGATATTGTCTCCGAACCTACATTTAAGATTCTCATATTTCCAAAATCTCCTAGGGCATCGTAATAAGGAGCATTTAGTAAATGAACTTGTAGTAAATCGAAGACTGAAGACCAAACCGTCTAACAGATTTACTGCATTATTCATTGCATTCTTTTATAAATTAATTAAGACGGGTAAAATTCTTTATTCAACTTGCATAATGTTCTAAGGTAACAAATTGTATATTTCTAGATACCGTGTGTAGGTTTCGTTTTCTGTTTTACTTAAGGCCCTTTTAGACAAAAAGGTACGGCTGTACTACGTCGATGCTGCGTAGTCACTGCAAATTCTATGAAGTCAGAGAAATAGTTATATCACTTAAGTTGCGTTTTGCTTGAGTTGTGCTTTTACTGTGGCTTTTATTGTAAATTATTTTCATTATTTTATCAGTTGAAAAACTATTTTAGCTTTTTTAATATAGCGAAATTTCCTTCTGATAGAAACACCAACAAAGGCTAGATGTTTCCCGCAATAACATTCGTACTCGAGCAAACAAGTGAAACAAACTTAAGCTGTTGCTAATAAATTAAACAAATAATTGCGATAATACTTATCGTTGCGCTTTTCTTTGAAGGTTGGGCAATTTAAAAAAATGTAATCAGCATCGGATGTTTTTGATTAGTAAATTGATAAGTACGCATGACTAATGATAACGCATGATAATGATAAACAACAATTCAAACAGAAATCTCTATTACTTATTACTAATACTCTAACTATATATAACAAATACTGATCTGTTAGAATCTAAACACCATCAATAAAACGCTTACATTACTTATAAATATCACGATCGATTAACCCCAATAAGAGCGTTGCAATTTGGACAGTAGTGACTGCGGCTTTGGCAAGAGTCGATGCAGTATGGAACGCAGGAACACAACCAGCAACTGAACAATAAATAGGCCGTTTAATTTTCTTATTAATGATAGTAAAATAACTTACCAGCAAAGGCAGAGAAATAGAGCATACAAGTGTGTTTTAATCGATGGGGTTACAGTGACTTGCGTGGTTACCAGGTGGTTGCAAAAGAAGCACTTTACCAGTCGCGGCTCAGCTCCAAAGTTCGGAGGGTACACGGGGCCGCCGGTTAAAATCACCACGCCAGCTAGAAAATGGTTATCCTTGCTATAGAAACTACACTAAGAACAATAAGTTTACATACAATTGTCACTCTTCTGTCTGGCGTTCTCGCAATCCGCTCTTCTTAAGGCTTGGGGGCTTTTCATTTTCTTATAATAGAAATAACGGCACGCCGTGCTTGTATATCGACTGCTTAATTTGTTCAGGCTATGGAAAGCAAAAAGTACGCTTGCACCGACTTATCTCTACTTCTTGACTGATATTTTTATCTTATGGCAGCCCTGAAATATTACAGCCGATACGGAATTTCTGTAAACATTGGCACATTTCTGTGCGTACCAATTTTCTTTAACTGTACTGGTTATTTATTGGCAATCTTTAGTAGCCATGCCATGTAAAATGTTACTGGAGCTAAACTGCAAATATTTTCGTTGCGCTGAGATTCCTGCTGCAGTCGGATTTTATCTGCACGGGTCGCTTGAAAGTTCTTTAAAAATTGCATATTGATATCATCTGCAATATGCTCAATTTGCTTTAAATCAAGAATAAAGTGTTTCACGACCTAAAACAACCACAATATGCACTCTTAAGCGTTTTTTGCTAGGCCGTAGACTAGCAGTTGGATATGTTCATACATCTCTTTAATAAGCAACATTAGATGAGTCAGAAAATAATGGAACAAAGTAAACTTTTAATGCCGAACCCGTAAAAAATGTCTAAAGCTTTTAGAATTTAGTTCTAATTTGTAAACAACTTTATTTTAATAGTTATATCAGCTAGTTGCTAAGCAAAAATATTTTGTCTGTCATGCTCTTAATTAACAATTTAATTAAAAATAAGCTCCAAAAACAAAATGATAAAACATTTACACAAATGTTAACCTATTATCATTTGAAAAACAACACCAACAAAGTATATTAAGCCGATAGTAAAAAACGCCCAGCGGTGATTAAGCGGTTAGTAATACCGATTTTAGGCTAGGTGTTACACCTAACTTTTGCCACAAACGCAAACTTTAATTCATTTTAGGGAGAACCTTATTTCAAGGTTTAAAGGGCCTAGTTCAGGGGTCGGCAACCTGCGGTTCTTTAAATATAAAGTTGCGGCTCTCCAGTTCCATACGCAAAAAATTAATAATTTATTATCAAAACCCTTAAAAAATAAGAAAATATATTTTTAAGACAGGCTGGCATCGTGTTGATACTGGATTGTTCATTCATTCATTTCTTCTATTCATCAGGATGGGTCTGGTCTGTCTTTTGTTCGTTTGGCTGGTCAGTCATACATTTTGACACACTTATTGCCCCCCATTTATAACTTAAATTCTTTGAATGGGGTTAATGAAATTTCTCTGGTAGCTCTATTATAATGTATTTCCTGGAATTGGCCACTTTGTGTTAATATTTAGGTACGTCGCCGATAGAATTAGTATTAGTACAAAGTGTAAACTGTAAGGGTAGTCTGTATCATAGTGTTTTATCGTTTGTGTACGTCGTTTAAGTGCTTTAATTTTATTTATTTCTCACTGTAAAATTTTGAAGGAAACATAAGGTAATTATTTTTATTATTTGTTTTAAGTTACAATGTAGGCCCAATACACACATCGTTCTTTTCTGGCAGTTTTACGTCGGGTAAAATTGCACGAGTAAACACGCGGAATGACATGACAACGTCCACACATTACAAGTTCTATACTGTAAATATTATTCCATTTTCACGTTTTAAAGTTTTAAGACCTTGAGTTTTGATAAGGAATAGAAATATATTGGAAAAGAGAATTTTGGAACGCTGGCACAGAGGACGGTTTTCCGCCACATCGAAATACTCGGAGGCGGATATAAGGGCGGGCGCAGCGGGCGCGCGCCCGGGGCCCCGACCTCCACGGAGCTCCGCAAAAACCTGACTTTACACTTAACATTAATAGTACTTAATATTTTTTATTTATTTAATGGTTAATATGGTTAACACGTATTTTTATTTTCCTTGTCTCTCTCGTTTTATTGGGGGCCCAATATTTTTTCTGCTTCTGACCTAAATCCGCCACTGCGTTGCATGTGTGTTAATTTAATCGCTTGAGGTTTTTGCAGGTTTATTCGCTTGTTGTTTCAAGAATAATTCGATTTAGAAGCGTATTATCTTCTCAAAGGCATGTAAGTCAGTAACAGAATTGAATTATATATCTGAGGATTGTGTTAACGTAGTAATAATGGTTAATAAATTGGCCGTTTTAGATAGTTAAGTAAAATTTTAAAAAATCATTTTTTCAGCTCCGCTGCCAGCATGGCATCTGGTAAAAAAAAGAGAATCAGGTTTGGACGGAGTCGTTTGCGTTCATATGCAACACAGATGACCTTCCGACTTGTCTCATTTGCCACGAAAAACTCGCACACAATAAGAAGTCAAATTTGGAGAGACACTTCACTACAAAACATACCCAGTTTTCTGGTAAATATCCAGCCGGTGACGCACGAAAAAAAGCTGTTGAAGAGCTCCAAAAAAAAATCAAACACAGTCAAGTTCCATGTTAAGGAAGTGGTCACAATCTTCCAATAATGTAAATCTGGCAAGCTTTGCAGTATCATTAGAAATTGTGAAAAGAGGAAAACCATTTACAGATGGTGAGTACGTGAAAGATTGTTTTATACGTGCATCTGAAGAACTGTTTCGTGATTGTAAAAACAAAGCAGAAATCATGAAAAAAATCACTGATTTGCCATTATCTGCTAAAACAGTACAAGATAGAACTTCTGAAATGTCTTCAAATGTAACACATGCAAGTGGAAGACATTCAACTGGCTTCTGCCTTATCACTTGCTATAGATGAGTCTTGCGACATAAAAGACACGGCACAAGTTACCCTTTTTGTCAGGTATATGTCGTCCCAAGGTCCAAAAGAAGAACTGCTAGGATTGCTACCGCTCTCAGGGCAGACTCGTGGAGAAGATATAGCAAATACTGTGCAAAAACGATTGGAAGACAATGGAATCGATATACATAAAATCGTTTCTATAGCAACTGATGGAGCCAGAAGTATAACAGGAATACATAGAGGGGTAACATCAATTCTTCAGAAAAAAATAAACCACGAAATTCTAACATTTCACTGCATAATTCATCAAATTCGCTGAAAGATTCGAGCAATTCAAAACAAACAAAAGTACTCTCGCGTTCATAGTAAATCCTCTCAACACAAATACAAATGAAATCAACATTGAGCCATTTCAAGTTGATGCTGGATCACTTCAAATGCAATTGCTGGATTTGGAAAGCAAAGACTTGAGGAGTGGCAAGTTCACAGAACTCAAGAACAAGTTGGAAGAGTCGGAGGTCCAGAAATGCATGCACATCGCGCAGCACAAGTGGACAGCTTTAAAAGAAATGCAGCTAGTTGAGGCCCTCATATTCGGCGCATGGAATAGTCTTCCAGAATGTTACAGTGAGGTGAAGAAGTTGGCATATCGAGTGCTCACGATTCGGGTCGACATATTCGTGCGAGCAAGCGTTCTCTTGCATGAATATAATAAAAAGTAAAGTTGGAAGTCAACTAACAAATCTAAATCTAGAGTCCTGATTGAAACTTAAAACAACAAGTTATAAGCCAGATTTAATAATACTTTCAAAAGACATGCAAAGCCAATGCTCCCATTGATGTGTACATTTGTGTTATTATATTGTTTTATATATTATATTATTTATATTATTATAAAGCCGTTTATTTTAAATCAAAAATCAAATATATATAAGCAAATACTATAATATTAAAACGAAAATTTTTACTGGCTCTTTGAAAACTAACTTTTGGCTCTTCCGTTTCAAAAGGTTGCCGACCCCTGGCCTAGTTAAATACTGTAAAACTATTAAATTTACTTCAAAACGGTTAAGTTCAGGGTTGTAAGTAAATACGATTGTTAGGGTAAGCTCACAAATGTGTTTAAAAACTTTATATGTGGCTAGTAACACAAAATAAAATTTTATACATATTAAAAATCTCCTATAATCCTTTCTGGGGTTCTCTTTTGTAATTTTCTATTTAAAATTATATGGAACAAATTTAGAGACAAAAAACTAAATTTTTGTATGGGGATGTGCAAAACTTTTTTCAAGTTGAATAAAGAAAAAGCGATAGAAGCCATACAAAATTTATTTTTACAAGATAAAACTACAGAACTGGAACATTTGTTTCACTGTTGAAGTCTTATTCTGAAGTTCTTTATTATTCTTTTAAACACGTTTGTAAACCTCAGCCTTGAAGTTACACGAAGCCAGATCCGGTGAGGGGGGATGGCCAAGCGGTGAAGAATTAGTCGCTCAGGAAATATCTTGCACAGCACTTGAGCGAAGCTCTTGCTGTGTAGGCTGTTGCTCTATCCTGTTAGAACCAAATGTTTTTCAGTTAGATTGCATCAAAGTTTGGTGCAAATAATTGAGGAATTGTTACATACCAATTGGAGTGACATATTTACTTCTCCCCTCAAAAAATTAAGTTTGTTATGGCGAGGCCTTCGATAAATATCTCGTGGTCTGTTATCATTTTAGTAACAAAAATTTTGTTTATTAACGCACTATTAATGCACTTTCTCGATTAAGAAAACAACTGTATCATGTAGTACGCTATTAAAGATTTTTCCACCATTTACAACCGATTTTGTAATCACGTTGGAAAAGTTCCTGTACAACGACCATTTTGTGTGAATTAAAACAAAAGTCTTAACGTACACTACGATTAGACAAGTGAACAATATGTTTGCGCGCAGTCTCCAAGACCTGCAGAACGGAACGTCTTACCACATCAATGTTTTTTTGGTGCTTGTGCATCTAAAGTTTTTTTTCTCCAGATCTCACTACAGAGTTAGTACGTTTTTAGTTCTCTGCCCAAAACACAAACGTTTTTTATTAAGAACGAAAGTCAGTGGTTTAAATTAATAGCGCATTGGATAAAGTACGTTATGCAGGCACGACGTTCATTGTTTTGAATATACGCTTCAATGTCAAAAGTTTCCTGTTCGTTTGTCCACGATATGTTGGGTACTAACAGCACCTCTAGGCAAAATTTCTTGACTATCTGCGTTTAATAGATTTACTTCCTTTGCCCTCTTTTATTAAAACCTTACTTTGGAATTAGGGAGGGAGTTTTGGCACACCTTATATAATATAAACATTGTTCACCGCTGTTGCCTCAACCCTTGCATAAATATAATTTTTAACCCCAAATCCAATTTTCTGGATTCTTTTTTTTTACCTTAAAATCGAGTCTAATACAGAATACATTAAATTACACTTTTTTATTACCTGTACTATTTTTCTTCTAAAACTTCAAATAAGTGACTTTACTGGGTAATTACCAAAAAGGCTTATTTGGGGACTTAAAGGTAAAAACTCGCCTTGCTGTTTTAGATTTCTGCGAGATTTTTAAGACTGAAAATATTAACCGGCTCAAGTGACAACGTTAAATTCCATTAGGACGTTTTGATTAGTTATGGACGTAAACAACTCATTTGAGTTACCACCAAGGATAACGTAAAGTAATGCACTCAAGTCGAAATAAAAAAATAAGCAAAATACTGTAAGTAGAGTATGGTGAATATTAAATTGATACTAAATAACATTAAATCGTACAACAGCATCCTCATGCAAAATGAGTGCAAATTTGATACTAAATTGGCAAACAGTAATTTTTAATCTTTATTGGTAACTTTTATAACTTAACAATACAATTTTAAGGTTTATTTTGCTTACACGCTGTTATTGTTATCATTTTTATGTAACGGTATTTTTAATCTTTGCTGAAATTATTATTTCTTGTAATTTGTCAGTAGAGGTTCTCTTACTTTCGCTATGCATAGTAATAAACACCACAGCCATGGGACAATAAAATTTGCTTCTCTAGATGCACTCCTACGCATTTCCTCCAATATACTGGTAACGTAATTAGAATTATTGAAGCAAAACTCCTACTCCTACTTAACGCATTTATCTACGAATTTATTAAGGCTTTGCGAATCATAATCGTGACTGCTTAGATAAATTGTTCAATATTATACACCTTGCCTCTAAGTTTGGATCTACATGCATTGCATTGCAATGCAAGTTTGCGCTCGTGTCAACCACAAACAAGTAGTAACTCCTAGTGTTCGCGCCAATCTCCAATTACTTTTATTTTTAATTTCTAAATTAGGGCCGGCCGTATTTCGCTCCCCCCTGTATATATATTTAGTTTTGTTCGGCGGCGAATTTGTCCGATCACGCGGAGCGCTGATATATAATGCAGGGGCCTTGCTGGCCTGGCCTCTTTTCGTTCGATTAGTTTTTGAATTTAGTTTGTGACAGTTTAGAAAGCGGGCGAACGGCTTTAAATTTTCCACAAGGCGGGAACGTTGTTGACCGAGAATTCGCCGGCGTGTTTGATTGGTGGCAAAAGTTTTCATTTCTGCGAGGCCGTTTTGATGAAAGCTAATTTTGTGGCGAAATTCGATATTTTTCCGACTAGATTAACCTCTTCCCGGAGGTTCTTTTATTTCCCGATAGTATATCGGGGTAGAAATTTTTGCTGGTAAAACTCAATTTTCCTTTGCTTCTGACCCGGCAAGGAGTCAAGAAGGAACCTTGTTGCACATGGAAAGACGCTACTAATCGACTCCTCTGTGAAGATTGGGGTAACTTGTGCTATCTTTTCACCCTCACCCTTATATCCTTTTCTTGGATCCCACAGGACCAACAGCACAGGGAAAGCGCCGTTTCCACAGGTTAGTGTTTTTAGCTTTAGCTTTTGTTTGAAGTTCCTTTGTTTAAATTTAAAATTACTATACAGTCCACTTTTTGGCCGAAACACCTAGCAGAAGCTTTCTTAAAGTTTTGAGCCCTATCCATACATGTTTTATTGGAAATGTAATCACACTCGAGCATTCAATACCTCAATTTGTAGGTATATTAAAAATTAATTAGGTGTTATGACTTCCTTCAAAATTCCAATAAAAAAATTGAAAACTAAGGGTTTGTTAAAAAATGTGTCGTAATGTATAGCTATATGTTCTTTGCTTCCAAACTCAAATTTTTTTCTCAGAAAAATATAAAGAGCGATATTAAAATCGAGTCTAATACAGAATATATTAAATTACACTTCTTTATTACCTGTACTATTTTCCTTCTAAAACTTCAAATAAGTGACTTTACTGGGTAATTACCACAAAGGCTCATTTGGGGACTTAAAGATAAAAACTGGCCTTGTTGTTTTAGATTTCTGCGAGATTTTTAAGATTGAAAATATTAACCGGCTCAAGTGACAACGTTAAATTCCATTAGTACGTTTTGATTAGTTATGGATGTAAACAACTCATTTGAGTTACCACCAAGGATAACGTAAAGTAATGCACTCAAGTCGAAACAAAAAAAATAAGCAAAATACTGTAAGTAGAATATGGTGAACTTTTTATGAATATAATATCAAAGAAGTAAAAGAAAATTAATAATCTGAAACACGTATCACTAATTGGAGGTGTTACCCCAGCAGTAGTACATTTTAAAAGTTAAAAAATTAAACTAAAAATGACATCACAAACTGAACTCTGAATCTAATTTCAAATGAATTTCGTTAAATTAAAAGTTTTGGTTCAGAAGATACATATGTTATCCCTAATCCACATTTTCCGCTTTCTTAACATGTTCTACATTACGATTAAAATAAGAAAGGGAACTCGACGCTCTAGAATACAGGTAAAGATAGTTTTATGCTAAATAAACATAATTCTCCATTCTCCTCACAGGCATTTTAGAAACTGATATGGAAACACTTTAAGTACTTCTATAACTAATTTAGTTAAATTTAATTCCTTTTTACGTACCATTCATAACATTAATGCAAACAGAACCTTGACTGAATCTGAATAATTTGACTTTTTCAATGGAATTTTTTTTGGAAAGAGCAGAAGTATTAAAGAACAGTACTTCAGTTCTTCAAAAATATAGACTTGGACCTCCTAAACAATCAGTCTTATCAACGTACTTTCATCTGTGGTGTGACCCTAATTTAGATTTAGTAAGATACAGCCGTGGTGGTTTAGTGGATAGATCGCTAGACTACGAAACCAAGAGTTGCGGGTTCGAATCCCGCTCTCGCCAATTCAATCGCTGAAATTTTTACGGCCCAGCTCGACTCAGGCTGCAATAAATGAGTACCTGGAGGTCAAACTCTGGGGTATTAATAGGCGGTCGGTACGTACCCTTGTGTACCGTAGTCTCTAGATTGTAGACAGATCTATCCTGTTATGACCCTAAAGGGGCCTTCAAGGCCTGTTACGGGGAACTATTATATAAGATACAGCAAAATTTTCCAAAACTTTTGTAGGTGACATTTTAGCTCTTTGATGGCCATAAAAATGGTCACAACATCTAGATCGGTAGGCGCGACCTACGTTCATAACCATCTTTATAAAGATGATTATAAATAAATATTTTTGACAAAAATTAAGTTTCTTTTGACAATATAATAGCAAGATTAATTATTTTGACAATAATTTTTGAAGTTAAGGTTTTATAAAAAATACTTTACCGTCACGGAGTTTCAAATTTATTAAAATACGAGTTGTGTATTTAAGCTCAATGGCCGATGCTTTTTTTCATCTTTATCACATTTCTCGCACATAACAATAGGAGATGCTATTGGACTTTCTAAGACAAAATAAGCCAATATGTTTTTCCAAAATTGTTATCTAGTTTTTCTGTCAACGATGAAAGAAACTGTCCGTGCCGCTATTGCATCAGCGTTTTTTCAGTGGTCAAAGAAGACTCTTAAAAAAGGCCATGGAAACATGGCGTTAACGTTGTGAGAAATGTGTACGGCTGCAAGGAAATTACGATGAGAAGTGACACAAGTTTCACAGTTTTCGTGTGATAAGTTTGTGAGAAAAAAAATCGGATGTGTTATAACTTGAATGCACCTTGTAGTTTAAGAGGACACTGCTTTTGTAACAAAATTGTTGTGTAAGAAGATAATATTCTTCTGGTTTTGATTTATTTCTGAAGTTCCTTCAGCATTTTACAATAAAGCTTTAATGTTATTTTAGTACCTGTTGGGAATACATTTTTTGAAAAATCTGAATACTTTGGCATTTTTTGGTTTCATGTTTAAAGTCTCTTAAATATGTCAATAGTGAGATTGATATTTGTGTATTATAAATAGTACAATTAAGAATAAACTGGAAAATGTTTTTGTCATGATAGGACGATAGCTGGTGACGACGTGCAGTTTATTCAAGTATCTAATTAGATGGAATTACGCATTGCTTTGCTATGAAAAACTTTACAAAGAAGAGTTTTGTAATGGAGCCTGGAAATAAGACCAAAGAGTGAAGGTTCTTAATACGATTTAAAAAGC
Organism: Sinelater perroti; assembly: GCA_036346155.1. Classification (NCBI taxonomy): domain Eukaryota; kingdom Metazoa; phylum Arthropoda; class Insecta; order Coleoptera; family Elateridae; genus Sinelater; species Sinelater perroti. The sequence continues at coordinate 6,107,676 of JARFIY010000099.1, forward strand.
AACCAGACGATCTTTCTGCATTTAGTACTTTTCTTATTTTTGAAAACTGTAGTCGAGGCGGGAGTACAATTTAGTCATATTAGTAATGTAAAGATACATTTTACGTCAAACCAAATATAATTTAAAAAAAACGTTTGCTCTTTATCACGACACATTTTTTAACAAATCATTAGTTTTCAATTTTTTTATTGGAATTTCGAAGGAAGTCATAACACCTAATTAATTTTTAATATACCTGCAAATTGAGGTATAGAACGCTCGATTGTGATTACATTTCCAATAAAACATGTATGGATAGGGCTCAAAACTTTAAAAATGTTTCTGCTAGGTGTTTCGGCCAAAAAGTGGACTGTACAGTAATTTTAAATTTAAACAAAGGAACTTCAAACAAAAGCTAAAGCTAAAAACACTAACCTGTGGAAACGGTGCTTTCCCGCAGATATCGGTTCCCTGTGCTGTTGGTCCTGTGGGATCCACGAAAAGGAAATAAGGGTGATGGTGAAAAGATAGACAAGCTACCAATTTTCACAGCGGAGTCGATCGGTAGCGTCTTTCCATGTGCAACAAGGTTCCTTCTTGATTCCTTGCCGGGTCAGAAGCAATGGAAAATTAGTTTTACCAGCAAAATGCTATCGGGAAATAAAAGAACCTACGGGAAGAGGTTAATCTGGTCGGAAAAATATCGAATTTCGCCACAAAATTAGCTTTCATCAAAGAAATGAAAACTTCTGCCGCCAATCAAACACGCCGGCGAATTCTCGGTCAAAAACGCTCCCGGCTTGTGGAAAATTTAAAGCCGTTTCGCCCGCTTTCTAAACTGTCACAAACTAAATTCAAAAACTAATCGAAAGAAAAGAGGCCAGGCCAGCAAGGCCCCTGCGTTATATATCAGCGTTCCGCGTGATCGGACAAATTCGCCGCCGAACAAAACTAAATATATATACAGGGGAGCGAAATACGGCCCAAATTTAGAAATTAAAAATGAAAGTAATAGGAGATTGGCGCGAACACTAGGAGTTACTACTTGTTTGTGGTTGACACGAGCGCAAACTTGCATTGCAATGCAATGCATGTAGATCCAAATTTAGAGGCAAGGTGCATAATATTGAACAATTTATCTAAGCAGTCACGATTATGATTCGCAAAGCCTTAATAAATTCGTAGATAATGCATTAAGTAGGAGTAGGAGTTTTGCTTCAATAATTCTAATTACGTTACCAGTATACTGGAGGAAATGCGTAGGAGTGCATCTAGAGAAGCAAATTTTATTGTCCCATGGCTCTGGTGTTTATTACTACGTATAGCGAAAGTAAGAGAACCTCTACTTACAAATTACAAGAAATAATAATTTCAGCAAAGATTAAAAATACCGTTACATAAAAATGATAACAATAACACCGTGTAAGCAAAAAACCTTAAAATTGTATTGTTAAGTTATCAAAGTTACCAATAAAGATTAAAAATTACTGTCTGCCAATTTAGTATCAAATGTGCACTCATTTTGCATGAGGATGCAGTTGTACGACTTGATGTTATTTAGTATCAATTTAATAATGTTTTTACTTGCTTTACTACCAAATTATAGTTAAATAGAATATAGAAGCATTATCTCTAGAAAGAGTTAAATTCTGATGCTACAATTGAAAACTGAGTCTTCAAGACTGCTTTATGCTCTCTTTCTTCATCAGCAACTGTTGTTAGTAAGCAATATTTAATAAAATTCGTTTAGTAAATGTCCTTAAAAAAAAACCTTTGTTTTACTAAGCTACAATTTTTACAGTACTATTGAGTACAACCCGGAACGGATAAAACTTTGGAGGATACGGTGGATGTTTTATTTACCTTTTAATATATTAAGTAAAAAGTTATTTGTAGTATAGCTTCCAGTCTTGTATGTTAACTTCTTTCACTACTAGAACATTATTTTATGTCGCTAGCTCTCAAAAATTTCATATTTAGAGCGCTCTTTTGTTTTAAAACTCAAGTTGGCATAGTCTTACAAAATTTTTGTTACGGAGGGTTTTCTAATAGTTCCACACATGGAATCTAAACGTTTTGGTTTCTATGTAATAGTTCGTATTGTACAATACTTTCAAAGTAGTTGAAGCGATAACTTGTTCGATTAGTTAGAATACAAACATCGCCTTGATGGGAAAAAGATGCGAATAGACCGAGAAAAAGATTATAATAGATGAGTCGGAACAGGTCCTGTAGCCTAAACCTTTGGTGGTAGAAGAACTTTTTTCAATTTTGTTGTAATGGTGACGGGTTTTGATTTGCTATTGCTTGTTTGACTTCTTTTGACTTAAATTTCTACACACGCATTTATGGCAGCTACAACAATGTACTCTAAACAAGACGAAAGTTTTTGAAGCATTAGCTAGTACATTGTACTGCGTTAGCCAAGTGTAATTGTATGAACGTTCTATATTACGTTCCATATTCACTTTTCATTTAATTTGAATATATTTCATAGCTTTTGTCTATAAATATGATTCTTTTAAGGTTAACCTGAAGGTGATATTACCGAGAACTGCATATTTAATGTATATTCTTAAGTAGTTTATTTATTTTGTTTGCCAATAAGATACATACATACATAATCCTAAGCTTTCCTACTACATGGTATAAGCCTTAGAGTTGATAGGTTCAATTTTTTGCTGTTTTTGATACCACCTTTTCCAGCTTTTTCTGTCTTGTGCTTTTTTATCACTAAATTCTACTCTACACTTCTCTGCTGCGATGTTTTTCTCGCCCCTTCTGTTCGCATTTTTTTGGCCTTCCTATTCTGTTCTAGCTATTTGATCTTGGTTTAAATATTTGTTTCACTATTTTGTGATCTTGAATTCTGTATTTATATCCCAGTCATCCTGATTTTTAATATTTTTTTACTATTTCTACTCCCAATTGCTCTCTGTATGTTGTGTTGCTGATCTTGTCTTGTCTTATTCTTTTTTTGATTTTTTTCGAAAACCGTGTTTTTGCACTTGTTGTGTTGTTTATCTGTGATGGTTCACGATTTACTTTCGTTAAGTCATAGTCAAATAAACTACTTTTTTACAATTTCTATTTTTGTTTCTTTTGGTATTTACGCTTTTCCTAAAAATGCGTTTTTTACAGTATTAAAAGTATGTTGTACTTTACTCTCTGTTTCTGCTAAGATCACAATGTCGTCTGAGTATAGTAATTCAGATACTTGCATCGTTTCTATATTCTACCTTCCTATGTTATATTTTGTTGTTTATTTTTTGCTTTTGTATGCGTCTTTATATTCTTATTACATACATTTATTATTACACAACTTTCTTCAGCTGCTACTAGTATGCTTTGTTTTAGTGAAACTTATTCTTCCTCTAGCTCTTCCTCCTTTGCATCTTTATTTAGTTTTATTTGTATTAATTTTACACCACCTTTCTTTATTTTTTGATTGTTTGTTTCTGCTTTCCGAGTAAATAGTGATCGATATTCATTTTCGATCCTCTTATTGGAAAATAATCTACAATTAATTTCTTTTGTCTTGATTCTGCTTATTGTGTGTTTTTATAAGTTTCCTTATATTGGAGCTTATAATCTGTTATTACTAAATCATTTTTTACACATAACTTCATTAATATATTTTAATCGTTGTTTATTAATTCTCCATGTAACTGTAAATATTTTCGATTTTGTTATCTTTCCATTCTCTTATGTTTAGGTCTTCCAGTATAATGATTTTTCCCGCTTTTATCTCTTTCTTTTTATAATTTTTCTCAAAATATATCTTTCTGTTGCTTCTATTTTTACTACTACTATCAACCTTGGCGATATATTTTTTTTTTACTATACTTTCTATTTTTCTGGTTATTATGCTTCACTTATTTACTTTCTCTTTGTGATTGTTGGATTCTTAACCAGAGTAACCAGTACTCTTGTGTTATTTTCGTTATTCCCTTTTTTACATTCCGTTATACTTAAATATTCTAATTGTTGCTTTTCCATCTCTTCTATTTTTTATTTCTTTGCTTGTCATATAATAATAAAATAATATCGATAAAAAGGCAAAATTGCTTGTCTAATACATGCCAAGCATCTTGTTCTTTAATCATCAACATGAAGGAAAGTCGATTCCTAGTGGTAAATCCAACAAATCCTGATTCGAATAACGCGTTTTTCAAAAACTGTAAGATTGCAAAAAAGAAAAAAGTTATGCGACTTTCCTGTCGAGACAAGTGCTTATTCAGTGTTGGCTGTCAAGCAGAAAACACGTGCATTATAAGTCGTTCTTTTTTGGTACACTGTACTCAAATAAAATTAACCATTTTTTTTTCGTTTTCATCTAAGGATGGAAAGATTCGTCGTTGAATTGAAGCTTAACCATATTAAAAGTGTGCACTTTATGTTCCCAATATGATACCACTGAAATTTAGTACAATGATTGTATTCCCAACTTGGCGATAAATGGGTTTTTATCTTACTTTTTTCTAAATTCAAAGATACAAAAATTACTTGCTTTAGTTGATTCAGATTTCTATTCTGTCTTCTAAATGCAAAGATAAAAATATTCACCGTTTAGCTGCTTTAATGGAGTCTTTTGTTGCTAATAAAGTTGCATGATATAGAGTCCTTAAATTATCTTTTCAATTTAGAGGTAAAGGCTACTCTTTTCTTGGTTTACCCTGATTGTCGCAAATTTTTGTTGTCTTCTAAATCCAGAGATAAAAATATTTGTTAAGCTGGAGTTCAAGCGCATTGTGTAGCTTATCTGGCTAGCATGATAGCAGCGAAATTGAGATCGAAAATTCTTCAACTAGGCGATAAAGAATCATTTCCCCACCTTATGTTTACTTTAGTTGTTTCAAATTTTTTGTTGCGTGTTCTAAATCTAATAATATTAATAAATAATAATAGCATAATTAAGAAGAAATATCACAAGATTAATTAAGTGAAAAAGCATTACAAGCATATCATATCATTTATCAACAATTTATCTAAATTTAAGGATGAAAGAAAGGAGAGTAAAAAGAATTTTAGTATTAAGATTTAAAAACAAAATTTAAAATAATTAAATTAGAGCAAATTCAATACTTACAAAATAGGTATCACTTTCTAATACAACCCTTTTACTTTTTACCTTAAATTGGGATTCCTACATTATTATTGAGCTTTAAAAAACTGTTGCTATTGCATTAATCGGATAACGTATTCAAAGAAGTATGCATCACAAACGGGTATCGGGCGTCAAGACTATTCAGCCACTGATTAAACTTTTAGAAATAATAGCCAAAGAGAACTACGAAATTAAAATGCTAAATAACAATGAGGTTAAAATTTTACCTAAAACCACTGAACATTACACCACCATAATTAAAGCACTAAAAGAAAAAGACACCGAATTCCACACATACAAAAGAAAAGATGAACGAAACTTCAGAGTGGTTCTAAAAAACCTCCACCCTTCAACCGACGTGAACGAAATAAAAGAAGAGCTCAAGGCATGTGGACACACAGTTACGAACATTGCTAATATCCGACAAAGCGTTACCAAAATACCACTGCCGATGTTCTTTGTTGAAATAAAACCGGCAGACAATAATAAAGACATTTACACTCTAACCAAGCTTGCCCACTCGATAATAAAATTCGAACCACCTATTGCAAAATGGGAACTGCCACAATTCGCTAGATGCCAGCGACATGGTCATACAAAAAAAATTTTTTTGCAGCAGGGTCCCAAGATGTATGAAATGTACCGGAAACCACCTAACATCGCAATGTCAACGTAGATAAAGAAATAACGATGTTAAATGCGTTAATTGTAATGGAAATCACCCTGCTAACTACAGGGGTTGTCAAGTTTATAAAGAGCTGCAGCATAAAATGTTCCCACTACTACGATTTAAACAACTACCAAACACGGGACAACCACCATCGCATATGCAACAACAAAATCGCACCCATGCTCAAGTAGTTAGTGGCTCATTCGACCAAACTCGCAGTAACATTAATCAGCAGCAACAGCAACAACCTTCAATTCTTAACGAGTCAAACGATTTATCTGAATTTAAAAAAATGTTAAAATCCTTAATGGAACAGATGGGTACTCTATTAAATGTTTTAACTATCGTTGTCTCCAAACCAAACCATGGCCTTGCAGCTTAAGTTGGCGGTATGGAATGCCAATGGCTTGACAAAACACAAAGATGAATTAACTACCTTCCTTACAAATCATTCAATAGACGTTATGCTGATATCAGAATCACACTACACAGACAGAAGTTATCTAAAGATTAATGGTTACACTATATATGCTACACAACACCCGGATGGCACTGCCCACGCAGGTTCAGCAATTATAGTTAAAAACTGCATTAAGCATTACGAGCTCCTCAAATTCAATACACAACATCTTCAAGCCACTACGATTACGATAACAGATTGGCAAGGCTCAATTAACATTTCAGCGGCCTACTGTCCTCCAAGGTACAATATCAAGAAGGAGCACTTTGAAGACTATTTCCAAACATTGGGCAACCGGTTTATCTCAGGAGGTGATTTCAACGCCAAGCATGAGTTTTGGGGCTCGAGACTTACCACGAGACTTAAAGGTAGAGAATTGCTAAAAGCAATAAATAATAATGGACTGCACTACCTTTCCACAGGTGAACCAACTTATTGGCCTACAGATGTGGCAAAAATACCCGACCTACTAGATTTTTGCATTGTAAAGGGGATCAACCCAAATTATTTCAACGCCGAATCATGTCTAGACCTCTCATCCGACCACTCACCAATACTGGTGACACTATACACCTAAGTGCTTCACAATGAGAATCCTCCTTCTCTTAGCAGCAGATTCACTGACTGGTCTAATTATAGGCAATTAATAAACAAAAAGCTATCACTCTCTGTATCTTTAAAAACAAGAGAAGAAATAGAATTAGCTTTGGAAAACTTAAATCAAACAATTCAACAAGCTGTATGGCAGTCAACACCACAAAAAAGGACAAATGATATCAAAGCAACTTGCCCTATAGAAGTTAAAAAGAAGATCGCAGAAAAGCGCAAGCAACGCAGAAGGTGGCAAACTACAAGACATCCGGACGACAAAAGGAAGCTTAACCAGCTGACAACTGAACTCAAGAATCTTCTTTCCACTACAAAAAATCACGTATTCAAAACTACCTAATGAGGCTGACAGCAACGCAAGCCACAGAATATTCGCTTTGGAAAGCTACCAAGAAATTAAAAAGACCCCAGCAACATATACCGCCAATACGTCTAGGTAACAATACCTGGGCAAGGAGTGATCAAGACAAAGCTTCTACCTTTGCTCAGCACTCAATAGAAGTGTTTAGCCCATCTGATTCGCAAATACCTGAAAACGAGGAAGATAAAATTCTTCAATATCTAGATGTTCCCTTTCAAATGTGCCCACTTATAATACCGTTTAAAGTGAATGAGGTCAGGACCACAATTCTAACAGATCTGAACACTAACAAAGCCCCTGGTTATGATTTAATTACAGGAAGAGTTCTCAAAGAACTGCCGCAAAAAGGCTTCATTTATATCACCCACATTTCTAATGCTGTACTAAGACTCCGGCATTTTCCCGCCCAGTGGAAAATCTCAACAATCATAACAATCCTCAAACCAGGTAAACCTAGTAATGAGTTGTCCTCCTATCGACCAATAAGTCTACTCCCTATATTATCCAAAGTATTTGAAAAGCTCTTGCTTCAGAAAATAATGTGTATTGTTAAGGAGAACAACATCCTGCCCAATAACCAGTTTGGCTTCAGAAGAGAACACGCCACAATCGAGCAAATACACAGAGTGGCGGATTTTAAAAAACTTTCAAAATAAAAAATACTGCTCTGCAGTGTTCCTAGATGTTGTGCAGGCCTTTGACAAGGTCTGGCACAAAGGTTTGCTATTTAAAATCAAAAAACTACTAACGCCCGACTACTATGAGTTACTTACATCTTACCTCACCAATCGATATTTTCTGGTTAAATGTAGAGATTCCTATACCTCTCTATTACCAATTAAAGCTGGTGTCCCACAAGGCAGTGTGCTGGGCCCGTTATTGTACCTCCTCTATACTGCCGACTTGCCAGTCTCACCATTAGTCACAGTTGCTACCTTCGCTGATGATACAGTAATTTTATCATCACACTCCGATCCACTTGCTGCATCCGATCAACTGCAGGCACATTTAAACGATATAGAACTATGGTTTAATAAATGGCGTATTGGTATAAATGAAACCAAATCTGTTCACGTTACTTTTACGACAAGGAGAGAAACCTGCCCACCGGTTGTGCTAAATAACAAGCAAATACCACAAGACGACTCTGCCAAATATCTAGGGCTACATCTCGACAGACGACTTACATGGAAAAAGCACATTCTCACAAAACGCAAACAGCTGGGATTGTCATTCCGTAAGGTGTACTGGCTTCTAGGGCGTAAATCGCAATTATTACTAGAAAACAAAGTTCTATTATACAAAACAATTACAAGACCAATCTGGTCTTACGGCATACAGCTGTGGGGAACGGCTTGTAGATCAAATACAGACATTATTAGACGCTTTCAAACAAAAGTGCTACGATCCCTAGTGGACGCCCCATGGTTCGTCCCGAACGAAATAATACGACGGGACTTAGGCATTTCAACAGTAGATGAAGAGACACGCAAGTGTAGTGTCCAATACCGCGATAGGCTCTCTGTCCATACAAATCTCTTAGCGGTAACCCTACTAAAATCTGATGACGAAGAACCCAGGCTTAAACGATTTAAACCGTTTTGCTTAATGTTAATTCAACTACCAAACTGTTTGTGATTTAGTTTTAAGGAAATTTTTATTGTAAAACTTCCTCCATGTCACATTAAATGTCAAATTATTTACTAAATGTTACTTTAAGTATCAGATTGTAAATGTATCAATAAATTTAAAAAACAAACAAACAAACGGTGTTTTACGAATCTTGCTAATTGAAACACACGTGCGCAACGGCTGTGATTAGCTTACAGTACACTTCCAATCCGTTAACTCATCTCAATTACTTATCCGAAGTAGACGTAAGTAAGTGACGTAAGTGCTCGAGTGATTTGCAAGAAAATGGGTACCACAAGTGCCGAAGCAGCCCACACAATTGGATAGTTGAGAGTGCGCCTCAGTCAGAGGACCGTGTCAAATCGACTAAATCTGAGTCAATCAGCTGTGTCGAGAGTGGCGTCGGTACCGGAAAAACGTGGTTACGTCCGTCGGCAATGAGGTAGTTGTAGGCGTGTGATAAAGGAGAGAGACGATCGATTTCTCGTCTCAATATCTCTCAGAAATCGACATACAAGTGGCGTTGACCTCAAGCAAGAGTTTAGTGCGGTCAGATGTATAGTCACTAGCGTTTGGATGGTGAGAAGAAGACTGAAGGCAGCCAACCTGACCCCAAAAAAGGCAGCTACGGGTTTCAAGCTGACTGCAGTTCAAAATCAAATGCTACTGGAATTTGTTCGCGAACATCTCGATTGGGACCTCGACCATTGGAGTCAGATATTATTTACCGACGAGTCTAGGATGTGCCTATAAGACAACGACAGAAGATGTCGAGTCTACAGAAGGCCAAGGGAGCGATTTGCTCATTGCTGTATTTAAGAAACTGTCACATATGGAGGTGGCTGTTTCATTTTCTGGGCAGTCATTTCCATGCACGGGAAAACTGAATTGGTTTTCGTGCCTATGGGAGGACGTGGATAACGCAGACCGCTACGTCAAGGTTATTCTGGAAGAACATGTTGTTCTGTTTGCTAGATTTGTTGATAAGGACTTCATGCTAATACATTACAATGCGCGTGAGTGTCCACTACCTACCTGACTGACATTAGTATACTGAAAATGGACTGGACTCCGTGTAGCCCAGACATGAATCCAATCGAACATGTTTGGGATAAGGTTAAACAAAAAGTCCGGGCTAGAAATCTTGCACCAAGGAGCGTGATGGAACTGGGAGTGGCATTGATTGAAGAGTGGGAAGCAATCTCTCAAGAGCGGAGATTCTAAGAATTTATCATAAATATGAGGTACATCAATCGAATATATGCTAAGTATAAGAGTAATGTTATAAAATACCTTTACAATAAGCGCTTAATCAATTAAAATTTTTGTTTTATGCTATCTTATAAAGATAACTAACCACTTAAGATTAAAAGCTAAAAAAATAAAGTTTAGACTTTATATACGATGTTATGTCTATTTATTGACATGTACTTAGTTTATTATGAGCGGATCATCGATTAGCAGACTATCGTCTAAAACTATAATAATTTGAAGTCAAATTCTGCCTACCACTTTAAGATCGGCTTATAGTCCAATTTATATATTCAACAATTCAGAATTCTGCAATTGAACTTTGCACCTGTCCCGTGATTACGATATTATGAGCATTTTATTTCAGTTTCGCTGCGAAGTTTAGCACTCCAAGGTCGCCACTTTCGTAGAAACATTGGATTGTAAAGTGCAAATTGTGAAGCTATGCTAAATAAGTTGTTGGTAATTATAATAATTATATTTTTATAAAAACTATACAGCTATTTACAGCTTATTACATAACGCATTACCGATTATAACTAAAAAATGTCTGTAAAGTAGTAAATATGTCGGGCTACCCAATAATTCTGGAAACTGATTTATTTGGCCCCCTCTTCAAGAAGAGTTTAGAATAAAATGGTCGCTAGCTGTTTTTCGATCATTAGAAAACGAGTTTAGCACCGCATTTTTATGTTGCGTGGTTACGCTCCTGGTGTTTCAGGATTCTTAATATGATAAAAAATGTATCAAAAAGAGTTATGAAGGCTGTCAGAAATTAATTTTGGTGAATTTTCATAAAATTTTGTCAGAACAGTCAGTTTGTGACTTATAAGTACGAGTATTGTTTTCCAATTTTTAATCTCTTAAAACGCTTTTGTATTCTAATATATGAAAAAATGTATCCTTTCAATAAGTAGTTTCCAAAATTTTTGGATAGCTTTTGTAACTTTAAGTTCAAAAAATTCTTAAATCTAGCCCTTGTGAACTCCTAGCAACTGGAGACATTCTGGGCAGTAATGGTACCTATCTCTTCCAGCCTCCATGCAGTATTTAGATTGGCAGCAAAGCCAGCAGCTTGTAAAATAGCAAGTAATTAACTTAATTCACACAATTTAACATGGAAGTCAGACGAAAACCTTAAAAGTTTTAATATTGCTAAGAGGAGCACAATTGATCGAAACAAATTTCAGAATTTTCGAATAGTCGCACTGAGCAAGTTGTTGTTTAGGTTTTCGTTTGACTGACCCTCGTATAACAAATTAAGTACTTTACCAGCAGGCACACTTTAGAACTGCAAGAATGCGGGACTTAGAGCTAGCTCTGGCTTTCACTATGGTGGTTACGTATTTATCGCAACTGGGGCATGTCAGATCCTGAGCTTTGGTGCCGAACTTCGTCATTATAGCCTACGAAGAGGAAACCAGAATATTGTAGCCTTATCTGAAAAAATTAAATCAAACCAATAAACAGCTTGCGTCGATAACTGGCCTTTGATTTATTATCGCTTCGCGCGACCTTCACATTCAGCCCGTTCTGTACTGAACGAGATTCGCGCAATACGTCGGGTGTTGCGCAAATGTAGATTAAAACGAGCCTCAAACGAAAACCGACCCGTCTCACTGCTTGATAGACCGATAATGGCCATTAATGCGGCGATTAGGGGAAAATGCTTCAAATCAGCAGCTATATCAGGTAAATATTTGTAAATGAACCCGCTTCACGTTGGAGTGGTTTCAAAACAATTCGTGGACTAAATTTACATCAGAGCAAAGCGAGGTCACAATTTACATAAGGACTATTATTCATGTTTCTTTATGAGCAGTAGATCGTTTATGCTTAAAATAACATTTTTCTGTAAAGTAGATTGTAGATAATCTGGACTAATTACAGTTTGACCCCGCTTGGGTTATGACTGCAAAATTTAAGATAAAAATATGAGTGCAGTTTGTAATAATTGTTTTAATAAGAGATACAAATGGAAGGGAGTGGGGAAGAAGCTCAGTGTAAAATTATTAACTTCTGGTACGTTGAAGCCTTACCGTATTATTAGGGAGAATAAACTTGGGACTTGCGTGCTAAATATCTTGTTTTTCATCATTAAAAGGCACTCCCTTAATCCATTAGAGTTGCTAGAATAATTAAGTTTTATGAAAAATTAGTTAACCTTAATTTTTGTTTATATTATACAAAAAAACTTTAAAACTCAAATATTAAAGAATTTAATCTATAGATTTTATCTGCTGTTGAATGGATTTACCTTCTAAACAAATAAAACAAATTGAAAATAATTTTCTAGAAGAAAAATATTTAACTCGAAACTCAATTCCAAATAAAATCCCTCAGCGTATAAAATCTCTCAAAACATCAAAATACTTTACGAGGAATATTCCAAAATTGAGTTAGGAATGGTCGCTAAGAAAAACGATGACCATAGCAGCACTGTAACTACTAAAGTGTTAAATTTTATTATTTTTTTGTTGCAACTATGTTATTATTACATTTATTAATTACGAAATCTATAGTATTTTTTAGTAAGCAGGATACAGCGTTGTTGTACTCTATTAACAATTTTTTTGCATGTACAATATTAAGATAAATAAAATATGCATACAAATATGCAGTAAAAAGATTAAAATACGCCAATATATGCAATCGAGTTTATAATATGAGAAAATATGCACATACTTTCTTTTTCTTTGGTTAACTAGCCATTTTGATTATAATTTTTATTTTCTGGCTATCACGGAAATGTTGCATATACTTTGTTAATACTATGGCTAAGTTACATATACTTATGGTAGTAATTCAATTTTATTTTACCTCACCTTGATGAGATATTGGTGGAACAGTAATTGTCTATATAAATTTTACAACGCTTTGGTTTTATCAGAAATGGCAAAAATCCTAACTTATATGCAATAAATTATTGTTTCTTTAACTAAAAGGGTTAGGTGCAAGTCGTTTGCTGTGCCCAGGTAGATAGAAACTTCACCGGAATTTTCAAAATTTAAAAATACCTAACGAAGTGACCGATCATGTAATTTATGTAAATTAGGCGATTTCAAAATTTCTAACCTAAGTCCTTAATTGTGCAAAATATGCAGTTTTAATATTATATGCAAATGTCTATAGTTTTTTAAGTTTTGGATCTTAAAAGATTCTTAAATACAAGGGTGTTTATACAACAAAATATGCAAAATATTCTGGTGATCATTTTAATTTGTTATTGTTTTTTACCAGTCTTACGCCTCTTCGGAAGGAGGTTTTTTACCAAAATAGTCATAAAATAGATATCGATGTTTAAAATAATTTAGAAATAAAAAAAATAGAATTAAATAAAAATTGAATATAAGGAATGCAAAGTATATTTAAGAACTAGCAAGAAAATTAATTCTAATAAAGTTTATAAAGAAATTTGTTGCATATAGGGTTAGTAAAAATGATATCATAACTTTAGGACCTAAAAATGTGCGGGTCGCCTCGCATATCAGTTGCTCCGATTGTTAGTAGATTTAGATTAGTTCGGAGACCAGAAGCGAGTGCCCCCTCGCCAAATTGTTTAAAATCATCCAGAATATTTAGAAATCCAGTACAATAGAGAAAGTACAAATAATTGGTAATGCTGTTGCGAGTCTGATTACATCAAAATGTGCTCCACTGACTCTTCTTTGTACTCTGAAGTTTAAATTTGATCTGCAAAATTTAAATTGACACTCGGTATATATACAAGATATATATCTACTGACTTGTTCACCATAAATTATAGGATCTGCATTTAATCTCTTAGATGTAGCAAACAATGGCCAGCACAAAATAATTAATTCTTCTTCTTCTTCTTTTGATGCCAATCCGTTCCGGACGTTGGCGATCATTACGGCAATTCGTACTTTGTCCACCGCAGCTTTGAGGAGTCCGACCGTTGTATTAAACCACGTTCTCAAGTTCTTCAGCCACGATATTCTTCTTTTCCCAGGGCTTCCCTTTCCTTCCATCTTTCCTGAAGGATTAGTTGAAGGAGCTGCCCATTTCTCATAATGTGTTAGGTATTCCAGTTTACGCGTTTTTATTTTTAGTAGTTCTTTTTCTTTACCCATTATTTCGAAGAGAGAACCAGCATTAATGATTGCATATTTAGAAAGACTGCCTGAAACGTATGATACAATATCGCAAGTCTTTAATCTCATCGACTACAAGTCTTACCAGTGGTGCGTTTCAGCAGATTTCAAGTTAATTGCAGTCTACTGTACTTTCCAATGCTTTCTTTGCCATTTTCAACTCCGAGCAAAGCTTTTACATTACGTCAAACATCAATGGGAACCAGCAACAAACGAGAATACGATAGTTGGATATCGTGAGATAGCTACTGATTGGTCCTAAAAAATCATCACGCCTGATCTTCATATCCGTCTTAGTATTGCATTATAGATCATTAAGGCAATGGACAAATCGGGCAACGATTTTAAGTTTGTGCGATCAAGTCTTCTAGATTTTCTCTGGGCAAGTTACATGCAAATATTTTAAACAGACCAGAGGTTAGATCTTTATTCAAAGACAATAACTTTCGGTTGCAGCTTGAAGGAAAATAGAGCGATGTTTGGATAGCTTTTCGAGCAGTTTGTAATAACTTTCTGAGAAAATATCAATCTAAAGTTTACAAGAGAAAGGTTCTAGCACTCATTAGGGCACTCAAGGAGATGAGGGTGAACATGAGCCTCAAAGTCCAGATGTTAGAATCTTACCTGGACGACTTTCCTTGCACATTGGCAAATAGGCGAACAGTACCATCAAGTAGTCTAAGAGACTCTTGTGAATTTTAAAGAACGAGCCACTAAGAGAATGCTAGGTCTTTGGTGCTAGTGTGGTATTCACTGCACATTCAAATAAATAAAGTACATGAGAAAAATACCACCGTTGCAGTTAATCAATTAAAGCTTGCTTAGGTTTAACACCAGATAAGTGGGGATGAAATGTGACACTGTTGACAATTTTAGTGTTATTTTCTGGTTTATATAGTACAACATGACGGAAAACATTTAAAAAATATTACAAAGTGCTTACGCAAATAAATTAATATAATATATATATATATACATATATATATATATATATATATATATATATATATATATAATATACTATTCTTAATCGCTGAAGCCAGATTCGGAGAATACAGTGGATGGGAAAGCTTTTTATTGTGCAATTCGTGCAATTTTGCCATTCTTGCGATCAACTTGTGACATGGTGCATTGACTTGGTGAAAGAGCACATTTTCTTCTTCAATTGGAGTTGTTTTTTTCACAATTAACAGTAGCGACATATAACATTCGCTATTGATGGTTTTTTCTTTCTCAAGGTAATGCTATCCCAAAATACGGAGCCCAAAACCTTGCCAGCTGACATTTGCGTTTTTGTCACTTTGGGAGGCTTTTGCCTTTTGCTGTCCACTCAGTTGACTACCGATTTGACTCTGGAGTGTAGTGATGGATTTATGTTTCATCCATTGTCGTATACCGTGTATAGCAGCTCCAAACAGCGCTCTGAATCGCCGACGCGTTGTTGTTTTTAATCGACTGTGAGAAGTGCCCACTTCGAACAGAGCTATCTCATGGTCAAATGTTTATGCATTGCCTTCTGATATTTTTAAGGTGTCAGCTATCTTACGAAACTTTAATTTGCGATCGCCCAAAACTATTTTGTGTATTTTTAAGTTTTCTGGAACAACTGCCGAATTTTGGCGACCAGATCGTTTAACATCATCGGTGTTTGTACGGTCGCATTTAAAACCACACAGCAAACCACTTCTCTACCATTTGCCTCGATGAAGCGGAGTCCGAATAACACTTATTGAGTCATTGCTTTGCTTAAACAATATTTTTTTCCATTAAAAAACAATGCTTTATCAACACACGAAATAATTACAGAAGTAGCGTCCCTAAAATCACTGTAACTTGTGAACTAAACGTCAGATTGTCATAAAATTTTGACACGTATCGTTTGAAGGTTAGTACTGCTAAAAACTATGTGGATTTGTCAATAGTGGCGTCATCTAACAGTCACCCTATGAACTTGAGTGATGTGTTAATATGAATATTTTGCTTTTCGGCAGCATTTTTGTTTGAAATTGAAGTTGAAACTGATACTTTGTACGTCTTTTACGACTTTAGACGGTTGTTTCTGTTTGGTTTGAAGCATCCTAATACACGTAATAGTTGCAGATCGCGTATTATTGATATGCGCTCTTCTACAAAACGGCTTGCAGTTGCACTAAGAACAAAGCACTGAAATTTTGTTTGCGTGAGTGGTCTTTTTTTTGACTATGAAATATATCTAATTTTTATACAAGACACGGAATAACTCTTGACAGTGTATAGTGAGTAATGGAGTAAAAAGATGATCGAGAAACACATTTGAATCTACATATAAGGTATATTCTGGTGATTTAAAAATTATTAATCAAAATTTTTATTAATAAAGGCACAAGATGCAGATATAACTACTTTTGCACTTTTAGTGTAGTAAGTGTTGTGTAAATCTATAATAGATTACGTTCAACCAGACACAGAAAATTGTATAAAACCTTCTGGTGCTGCTTTATGCAGTTCAATACGTTTGTGCTTTTTTGAAAAAGTAAACATAGAAGGTAAATTGCCCATAGCAATCCTATCGATTGTGATAATCTCTTCTTCTGCCAATGATACTCTTTTAGTCTGTTTTTTATTCCTTAAAACAATACTCGCAATTTTTTTTAGGAACAATAGAAATTCTGATTTCATTACCACATAACTTTTGGTGTCCCAAAAAAATATTTTAGTTTTTTCTTAAAATCACAAGTTTGCATACTTTTTTCTTTATTAAGATTTTTTTTAATCTTTCGTAAACAGTTCGAGTCCCAAAAGAGCCAAAATATTGTTAAAATTCAAGATTTATTACCTTTTGAACCAGCTTCTTCAAGATTAGGTGTTCTGTTCTTTACATTTTAGGTAAAAATTGTTTGGAAAGTTTTAAAGGTTTTATTGAACCTAAATACTGCCTTCATAATTTGTTATATAGCATTTTTATTAAAAGCGTGTGAAACGTTTTTCTTTTGTATTTACAAGGTTTGGCAGAAACATAACGAGACTGATTTTCTTTTAACAATGAGTTTTATATTTTTACTATTTTGGTGGGATACCTTTCAACTCGTCGGTTGCGCTGTTTTGGATATTATACAAAATACCAAAACAGGTGGGCCGATGAATCAAATTTATATTTTTTCCTCCAAAAAAATCGTGAACTCAGATTGCCTTGCAACATAGAGCATTGTTGTGGTGCAGCATTCAGTGCCATCCTCTTTCTTTCAAGAACATTCCAATAAAAAGTCTAATTACAGTTTGCTTTAGCGGCATTAATTTTTTGTGGACGCCCTGACTATCAAAAAACACGAACAGCAATTTGATTTTTAATTTGCTTATTTTCTTATTCTTGAAACTGGGAGAGCTTTTTGTGTCATATTCGACTTTTTCATCACTCATGATCACGCAATTGGAGATTTCTGGCTTTCTTTTAAAGCGATATAAAAGATCAGGACACACATCTCTTGATTTTTTGCTTAACCCTATATTCCACATTGGAACACACTCTGTTATGCCTACCTTAAAATCTAATGGGCAATAAATTTAACTCAGTAGTGATTATCAATCGACGGTCTAACGTCACGAGAATTTTTGCACTTTCCACATTGCTAGCTGCTTTTGAGATTGAAGGTTTTTTCTCGTAAAATTTATGTCTTTAAAAACCTTGTCATCTGAACACTTGTGCTCTAGATAGAAAATGTGTTTCATAGGCCCTTTGTAAGTTTTCATAAGTCACAGTAGTGCATTCGCCAAGCTTTATATAAAATTTGATAGCACAATCTTGCTTAAACTATTTTTTTTAATTTACAAGCAAAATTTTACTTCAAGCTCTTTCAACAATCACGTAGAACTTATAAAGAAATTCAAACTTATGATGAGTTTACAGCTTGTAAACAGGAGGTATAACATTTTCGGTCTCATTGTTTTTCTGCAAAACTTCGTAGTATAAGGTATGCTAAATAATTTTTAGATTGTAGCAACTCTAAAGAACAGCATAATTTCAATGTTACATCACCATCAGTTCCAATAGGATCTAGTTTACCAGTCACCTGTTAGATACCATTATTATATAGTGTGTTTAGAACATAAAACCTCTGCTTTACCCTGCCTTTTTATTTTGTAATTTTTCCTCCCAAGTGCGTCCTTTGGTAATAAAATATTTAGGTGATGAGGTACCCCTGTTAGTTAAAATTTGGCATATTCTGAGGGCGAGGAATTGATTGAAGAAAACAAAATTTTAAGATTTAAGAGGTTAGGGGGGTTATTTATAATAAAAAAAACTTAAGAAAGTGAAGCAAACTTTTCAAAATGGAAAGTGATGATTACAGAATTCTAAAATTAGAAGGATATTTACTCATGGAGTGCATAGCACTCCTCATTGTCAACAAGGTATTGTTAGGGTTGTATGAATTTTGAAAGCTCATACAAATAATCTGTCTGAATAGTTTAACTACAAGAATTTCGTTAATCTGGATGCATTTGACAATTGCTAGTTTATTAGATTGATAAAAGACAGATTGGTTATCAGTAGTTTATAACATGAGAGGACGTTAGAAATAAAGTCGAATACTAATTTAATTACTTTTTGACGATTATTGGTAATATAAACGTGTACGATTTTTATATAATTATTTGTTGTTTATTTTAATAGTAAATTAAGCGTTAATTTGGATTCTTTAGGTGCGTTAATTATTTTTAAGTCATAAAGTAATTCCAAACCAAAATCGAAAAATTTTTTCAAATTTTAAGAGTAAAAAATTAATAAATTAATTTAAAAAAAGAAACGACAGAATGGTCCAAGCGGTTAAGGCGCGGACTGCAATGCAGACGGGCCCGGGTTCCATTCTCAAGGCTTACTAATGCCTGGCGAGTGGCCTACTCAGTTACTAAAAATAATTGAGTACCTGCGTTCACTTCGAATAAGGGGCAGTCGCCACATCGCTCCACATCAGAGATGGTGCGCGACATATGAGAGCCTTAAGTTCTCATTTTGCAGGCCGTTCCACCCACGCGGGAGTTTAGAGCCTTACTATTGTTACCATTATTATTTAAAAAAAAACATCTAAAATCAGACATGTAAAGAATAAAGCGCAAATAAAATCACAATACCTATCATCAGTATTAATATTGGATAGGATACATCCAAATAGAAGGAATCACTCCCTAAAGCATCAAAATTGAATGAGAACATAAACTACTAATGATATTGATGATTAAACAACTACAAGAAATAATTTAAAATGTAGAGAAGTTATAACACGTAAATTAAAAAAATATTATGTATCAAAAAACACTTTCTTTAAGCCTTTATCTAACCAAAGTGCTAATCATTATATTATAAACAAGTCAAGTGTATTCCTTCATACATATTAATGAATGTCTGCGGTTTAAAATAAGAAAACCTGCTACGCAAGTCACGGAAGTAAGCCTCATTACTGCGTTTCCTAAAACTGTTGATGATAATGTTGGTAGGCAGGCCTTAATAGCGAATAATAGTTCTGGACATTGGAGTTGGTGTATAATTTGCAATAAGATGAAGTAACTACACATAATTAGCAGGTTAAATTAGCCGCGTTAGAAAGTACAGCTTTATTAGCTCAGCCGCCGATTTGCCCATGAAATATATTGAAATGACCCAAAACTTGACTAATACAAGTTAGAAATGATGCAGTACAATGCAACTGCAGCAAATGAACAAAATTTATATTTTATGATTGCGTTGGTCGTGCAGGATGGTTAATGTAAACTGCCGTCTTCCCTAATAAATTCATGAGACTCGTATCAAATACTGATTATAGCCGTTTAGGAATTTTACTGGTATTCATTGTTGGTTTTTTCACAAAAAGAAATGCAGAAATTTTGAATTGTGGTCGGGGGGCCAAACAAATGCAATTCATTTTTTCAAAGCTTCTTATGAGTACTAGTTTCGTGTACTTCTTCGAAAATCTTATTTAACATTTGTTTTTGGTTCTACCGCAAATAGACTCTTTTACTTGCAAGTACGACAATTATTTATAGTTTGGACGGTAACTTGCTTGATGGCAATTTTAAGCTAAATGTATCATTCTAAAGTTGTCTTAAAGAACGACTTTAAATATTGACGATTAGTGTAATTGTTTTTTTAAACTTTTTAGTGGTAAATAACTTTTTGATTTAACATTCAGTTCTAAAATTCCTACAGCTTTTAGATTTGCAGCATATTTTTAGATTACACCTTTGTATACTACCATCTGTGGTAAGATAAACTTCTGGATAAAACAACAAACTCAGAGGCGCTCTTCCTTTAGTGTCTACAGTTACGGGCCGTTTACACGGTCCATATCAACTCTCAGTTCAGTTTCAGTTCCCCTTTTCTCAATCCGAAAGGAGATTTGTTTTTACACAATCTGTTTAGTTCTTTTTTCTCCTTCCCTTCAGTTCTCTATTTAGTCCGAGTTGCGTTTTCAAAGTGTACGTATGTTCAAAAGTATACTTCAGGCCTTTTACTACACTGGTCATAGATGAGGACTGTCTCATAGCAGTAGCCTTAGCTTTGACACTGAAAAAGGAGCCGAAGAGAAGAAGTCAGTGGAGTAAATCGTGGTACCTTAAAAGAAATTTATTTTCGCACGTAAATTTAATGATAAAACTACCTTTAGAAGCATTCGATTGGTTGAACTATTTGCGGATGAGTGAGGTTGAGTATCTCCTGTTATTAAGCCTCGTGACGCGTATTATATAAAAATAGGATACCAATATGAGGGAGGCTGTAAGTCCTCATAAAAGATTAAGTGTGACACTGTAATATTTGGTAAGTAGAAGTACTTACCAAAATCTTAGGTTTCACACAGTGATATCAATATCAACTCTAAGTAAAATGAAATTTGTAAGGCCATTATTGAGGCACTCAACGAGAATATAAAGGTAAAGTTCACAGTTTTTTATAATGCATTTAAAATAATAAATAATAGTAGAAGAGTAAATAGTTTCCACAAAATCAGGTGTTTTTAGTAAGTAGAAAGAATATTATTGCCCGAAAAAAGTGAAAAAAAAGTGAAACGAATTCATAATTTCCCTGGGTCCCTGGAGATGATGGGAAAATTTGGTTCCAAAATGCACTGGTTTCAAAAATGATGGCTGCAAAGATGAAAACTGCCCCATTGGCTTCGAAAAACAGCTCTGTGATTGCTGCGGAGACAAGTAGTGGTTCTGTAGTGATTGCATAACTGGAAATTAGCTTGACACTCACTG
Organism: Sinelater perroti; assembly: GCA_036346155.1. Taxonomy (NCBI): domain Eukaryota; kingdom Metazoa; phylum Arthropoda; class Insecta; order Coleoptera; family Elateridae; genus Sinelater; species Sinelater perroti. Next base: position 6,129,087 of record JARFIY010000099.1, read on the forward strand.
CGTCACTATTGATGAAGATATATTTAAGGTTTTCAGGTGGCATATTAGTCACTTCTTCGTCAACATGCTTGCCAAAGCTTTCATGCTTCCTTACTCTTATATCATCAGCACAAGTTATGTATATTTCGCTGACCGTCTGCTTCCTGTGCTTACTGTTAATGGAGATGAGGATGGTCTTGTAAATTTTTGATCTAATGATTGACACTGTTTAGAACTTCCATGATCAACTCCATCTTTGTCCCTGATTGTCTGCGAGTCCTTCTGAAAATAAAAAATAATAACTGTTACGACCCAAACGACATCCTACTCAGAGGATACTTATTTCCTCAATGTGTATCGTCCTGTGGATACGACTGTTTGATCATTTGTGATATTTGTATATTTAAAAGTATTTACCATTCTATCCACAAGTCGACCGATTAGGTGAAAACAACGTTGGTAGCTGTAATCCTGCCTGCATCTACATTTTACTTACAGCCACATTTTGAATTCTTGCAACCACCAACATCAAAAAACCTATTACACTTCACTAGGAGTGTTTCATTAGCAATTAGAAATTTATCGGTCTATATTGACCTAAGAGCTTAAACTGCATAGTTAATTTTAGAAATTAAATCTTCAATATAAGAAACCCAATATAAGATTTTTTTAATTTTAAACTGCTTAATATCAAAAATAACAGAAAATACAAAAGTTAGTTTTATTAAATTGGTTATTTTGGCCATACAAATTTTTGTGATAAATTTGGAAAACATGTATCAAATAAACTTTAGTCAAATTTCAGTTTAATTATAATTATTCCAAAGCCAGAAAAGATCCGGCAAACAGTCTCATCATACCGCCCTATAAGTCTCTTGCGTATTATATCAAAGACACTCGAAAGGTTTTTAGTTTTGAGAATTAACGCCGAATTG